>CAXKVI010000001.1:165638099-165700599 GCA_964058755.1 Campiglossa producta
CTTCCTCTTCCTCCTTCTTTTTTCCCCTCTCCCCCCTTCTCTTTCTAGTTTTTTTTTTACTTATTTCTTTTTCTTTTGCCTGTTGCTTTCTTTATTTCCTTCTCTTAGTTTTTTTCCTTCTTTATTTTCCATCCTTCTACTTTTCTTTCTCTGCGCCCTTCTCTTTTTGCCTCCTTTTGCTTCTTTTCTTTTACACTTTTTTTCTTTTTTTCACCCTCCTTTCCTTTCTTCGTTTTTTTGTTATTTTTCACCTGTTCTTTCTTTACTTCTTTCTCTTTTTCCTCCCTTTCTTTCTTTCCGTTCCTTCTTTCGCCTTTCTTCTTCCTCCTACTCTTTCTTTCTTTCCCTTCTTTTCTTTCTTTACCTCTTACTCTTTCTTCTCTACCTGGTTATCTTTCTCTTCGTTCTTCCCTTTCTCTTTTTTTCTCCTTATTTTCTTTACTTATTTCTCTTTCTTCCTTCTTCTTTTGTTTCTTCTTTCTTTTCTTCCTAATCTTTTTCTAATCCTTTTTCCCCTTGTATAGATATCTTGACTTAACTGGACTAGGAACCACACAGCTACATTAAGACATACATACATATATCAGTTAAAATGACTATGTGTAAGTTTTTGATCAAAGATCCCGACAGTTTGCTGGTTCCGAAATCTTCAGTTTATCTTCTACTTAGTCAAGAACGTACATATCTAAAACCTTCCTTGATTGGACAGAGCTCCAGCTGGTAGGTGCGTCACCGTTTGCAGTCCTGCGAGTTCACTTCGAAGATGATAGCGGATACAAACATACTTACATATATTTGAATTTAACGGTCTAAGCCGTCTGGTTGGACGATATGCATCATCTGCTAGGTTATCCATTTCTTTCCTATTGCTTTCACTGCCACACCCTAGAGTAATCTGAGCATTTTAAATCGTGGAAGACGTCGGGATAAGTGGCGGAACAGTTCGTGGGCATGGTGCGACATAGCGGAGTGGGTAACGAGAAAGGAGTTTGGATCGATGAGCACACAGCGGCAGAGGATGGAGTCTATTAATGAGCCTTGCTTCTTACCACGTTGGTTTCAGTTGTCTGGAGCATCCGTACAAGCAAGAAGGCGGATGGATAAGGGACGGCGCTGATAGTATAGGAGATCGGAGCAGTTGTAGGTCAAAGAACTTGCTCCTGGCTGTTGTGGCCTTATCAAATATGTTTCAGTTGTGTGGAACAGCCGTTCAAGCAGGAAGGCGGCTTGTAGTTGGAACGTCGCTCAGACTACGGGAAATAGCAGTTGTAAGTAGCATGGAGACTCTAAAGAATGCAAATAATGCAATCATCTTTGTGCTGTTTTTTTTGTTATAGCTTGAAAAGGTGTCTTCAGGATCCAAATTTTTTCAAATTTTTTTTTAACATTCTTCATACATTTTTTAATTTTGTATTTTTTTTTGATGACCTCAAAACGAAACACCCTAAAGTACATGCACGTAGATTTATTTGTAAACAAATTATTTATAAATAAATAACAACACTTTGTGCTGAATAACATATTTATTCGCCCACATTTCCAAACAGACGGTTCCCAAAAACAAATTGTTAGCAGCCACTTGTTGTCGTAATGCTATGATTTGCATGTGACGTGGGAATAAATTTAACAAATGACAAACTGACTATTTAGCTAATTTGAATATATGTAAGTGATTACATTCAGTAGCAAGAGATTAGCGAGCTGCTGATTTGGGTTATTTTTCTTTAGTGTGTTAAATGTTGTAATTTGTAAAAATTACCATATTGCTTTGAGACTGTGAAAGCTATGATGGAAATTTTGACATCATTATTATAAATGTTTTGGCTCAATTGCACGACTCTTTCGAGTCAGACAAAAATTGTAAGTGAAGTCTCGCCAGTCGTAGCTACTGCTGTGAGTTTCAGCTGAGGTTTAGTTTGTCCATCCTCCAAATCTTGTGCCACCTCCGCCGACTTTGAGTTGGGGGCTATTTGTTCTTCAGCCTTTTTTCTGCCATTACTTTTTCATCACTAACGCTAGCTTCATCATCTATCCGCGGCAGAGATGGTTTGGTTTTGAGCCTCGGCATACCTAAAACTGATAATGTTATTTTGGTTGCGGATTGTTTTCGCTGACACTGCATCTACAGCTTTTACGATTTCCGCCGCTGAGGTCCTACTTATACGGTTAAGGATTCTCCAGTATTTGGTATCTAGGGCCGAGTTTTGAACAGAAATAATACTGAGAATATGCTCCGTTGGAGGGGCAATCTTTCTCTTTAACATACCCGACAAAGATGATGCGACGGAGTACTTCCGCATCCGACATTACCTACAGTTTCGCGCCCTCCCATGGAGTTAGTTTTGGGACGATGTCTTTTATCCACTCTGCGGTAATAGAATCCTTGCAGACAATTGAAAGCATCCTTGACGAATGGTGCAGTCCGTAAAACGGGGTTTAATAGTGCCAACTTCAAGTTTCCACACTTCATTCAGAATGGCCCTCCTTATGATCTCCAGCTGTTCAGTAGACCAGATGGTAGTAGGATAATCTTGCAGGATTACGCTTAGCTTAACAGTGGTCAGGGCATCTTTTAAAGATTGTGACGGGTTTGCCACCGCACCATCAGGGTGAGCCGCGGTTGCTAAGGCACTCGCTGCCTCTGCCTTGTCCTCTTTTGGAAATTTGGTGGGGTCGTACTGTTGGATCGCCCCCTTTTATTGGTCGCTTCCCTTTCCCGGGGCTGTTTGGCCATTGCTAGTTAAGGCGGTTTCGTATTTCATACCCCTAGCACCATTCAACCGCTTACGTTTACCAGCATTTTCATAGCACTTGCTTGCTCAGCCCCGGCGTGTCTGTGGCTTCAGTTTTAGATTCGTTAATAACCGAAATGCCGGAATCAGCCTGATCATTCAAGAGCAGTTCAGCTCTAGATTGATTAGTATTATTATTTTTTTGTGTTCAGTTGGTCCATATAATTCCCACGAGTAGGTCGGCTGGGACATAGCTTCCGATATCCTGGTAAGACTGATTACAACCAGAGGGCGTCAGGTATCTGGAGGCCACCATTATAAGACACACTAACGTAGTGCCATTCATCCCATGAGCACGGTACGGATAACCCGCGGGATTACGGGTTTTATTGAGTTGTCCTCTCGGGATATTAGTGGCCTTTTACGACAGGCACCCCTTCCTCGGGCGTATTGTAGACCCCCCACAATCCGCAGGGACAAAACCCAGTGGGAAAACATAACCAAACCTTACCGGTAATATATAAAGTAATGTATAACCCCTATACAAATTTGTATGTATACATGAATTCATACACTACATTTTCTATAGCGATAACATAGGAAAAGTAATGTATTTGAAAAAATCATATAGCAGAATCCCAACATACATTACACCGATTCATTTTTCAAATATTTTTTCATGGATGAGTCCTTGGATTATTTGAGAGAAAAGTTTTCCGGAAGATCTATGGTCCTTCCCGTGATGCCAACGGCGAGTATCGAAGGATATTTAACGATGAGCTGTACGATCTTTACGCAGATCTGACCATAGTCCAGTGAATAAAAGCCCAAAGTCTCCGCTGGCTGGGTCATGTCATGCGAATGGACAAAGAAGCTCCACCTCAGAAGGTTTTCCTATTGTCACCCGAATTCGGCAGCAGAGAAAGGTGGGGCCTCGACTGAGATGGAAACAACAGGTGGAGGATGACTTGAACTCTCTTGTGGTTTCCAATTGGCGTCAGTTATCGCTAAAAAGGAATGTCTGACGTGCTTTGATTATGATGTCAAATCGAAATCTTTGAGCTCTTCGTACCCTAAAAGATTTAGTTTATCGTCCATTGTCTTTTCCAGTATTAGTTTCGGTTTTGAATACGGTTTCTTGTCGCGATTTGGTTAAGTTTTCGGCACCGATTTTCCGCAGTTTTTGGTATCGACTCTAGCTTCTTTTTACAGTTCCGGTTTTAATTTATGATTCGGCGTTTCCTTCCGTTCAAGTTTCCCCTATCGAATACGCGTTCTGTTCACTTATCGACTTATGGCTCAGCTCCGGTAATGAACCGCTTTTTATTCCGGTTTTGGTTTCTGTGTCGATTATGATTTCTCGTCTGGTTTGTGTTCAGATAACAACTTTGGTTTTTGTTCCATTTCCGTTTTGGTTCCGAAATCGAATGCAGTAACTCGTCGGGTTTGAGTTCAGCTATCGATTTTGCTTTTGGTTTCTGAATCGGCCACAGTATGTCGGCGGGATTGGGTTCAGGTATCGACTTCGGTTTCGTTTTCTATATCGTCTGCGGTTTGGTTTCCTATATCGTCTTCGGTTTCTCGCTGGGTTTGGATTCAGGCATCGACCTGTGTTTTGGTTTATGAATTGACTAAAAAATCTCATCGGGTTTTGGGTTCAAATATCAAACTCGGGTTTGGTTCCTAAATCGACACTACAGTATGTCGGCGGAACTTAGGTATAGACTGCAGATATAGGTAAGTAGTAGTCTTCAAAAATATTTCTCCTCAACTTGTTCTATGTATGTACATATATCAAACTAAATAGCTTTAATAATACCAATTACAATAATCACTTTTGTTGCTATTGTCACCGCTATAAATGTAGAGATCAATTAAAATGTTTGTCGATAGAAGATTTGCATGAATGAATCGCCCAATGAATGAATGAGTAAAGTTTTGTGAATGAAATAGTGATTTCTAGTGGATAAATGTGTGGGCATACAACAACGACAAAAACCAAAAAAAAATACCCTTTATGAAACGTGAAATATACCCTTTCTAATCGACGCGGGTCCATCAGCAATCACTTCGGCGTTGCCACTTGATGCCGTTTATAGGGTTGCCACCGATTTTAATTTTTTTAATTATGCCAATATGGGTATCAAATGAAAGGTTTACTTGGCGACATACCAACTAAAATATTTTCAAGAAGGGTTGCCACCTTACCGCAGTATATTTGTATATCCGGTACTATCTCGCATGACGGATTTCGATGAAATTTGGCATAGAGATACTATGCGATTTCTGAGACTATCCCCATGGGTGTTGCCACTTGGGGCGGCTTACAGTGTTGCCAACTATCTCATTTTTTTTTTAAATTATGGAGCAAGATATGGCGATTTATAAAGTTGCCACCCATTTGAAATTTTTTCCGAAATCTAGTTTGAAAAGTTGATGTTGGTAAGTAAGAATATTGGAGAAAATGTAGGTAGGTGGGTAAGACTATTGGACAAAATCGAAAACGCCGAGTAAGTATAAGACCTCCTCTAGAATCTATGCCAGCCCACTCCTTCTTTTACTGTTGCTTTGTACAATCGAGCTCATTCAGAACGTTTGACTATTTTTGGGCATCGTCGCGTATACGTATCGATTGGGTAGTAATTCCATGTATAGAAAAAAAAAAAAAAAAAAAAAATACAAAAAAAAAAAAAATACAAAAAAAAAAAAAGGTTTTTTTTTCCTCATAATCACTTAGTAGGTGTTTGTTATGCATTACAACTGTTGCTTTTAGCTGTAAATATCATTTGACATAACTATTTTTGTTTATTTTTCACATTTCTTCCGTTCATATTGTGGAAGTTGATTGAGTTTGCTTAGCGCGTGGGCGGAAGTAGTAATTGCTGTTGTTGATTTTTTCCAATGTGAAATATGTTTCCTAAAATGTAGTATCATACTATGTATGCTTAAATTGTTGTACAAAAGTACTACGTTCACCCGAATTTGCATTATTTAATTGGTTTTCTTTTATTTTGCTCATTTTTGTTTGAGAGTTTGCTTTCAACGGAAATTGGTCTTTAGTGTGAATGGTGTTGATTGTTTTGTAGCAGAAAAATAAAAAATTTTTTTTAATAAATATTTGTGTGGCACCTTCCATATAAATCTAAGTACAAATATGCTTATGTAACACGACTGAAACTTTCTACCGAGTTTTACGAAACTCATTGCAAGAACCCTAGAATAATGGATGACATAGAAAAAGGGGCGTGGAACCTCCCATATAAATCGTATTTTCCAAATTGCATATCTCCGGAAGTACTAACACTGCACGACTGAAACTTTCTAACAAAATACGCGAAATTAATCCCAAGAACCTCAGAATAAAGGATTATAAAGGAAAAGTGGGCGTGTCACCTCCCACACAAATCGAATTTTTCATAGTGCATATCTCCGGAAATACTAATGCTACACGACTGAAGCTTCTTACCAAGTTAAAAGCATTTAATGGTAAGAACAAAACAAACGTTCCCAGCAGGTAGGAATGGGAGAGGACGGATCGTTGACCCGCTACTAATGGCGGCATTTCTGTTTACACTGACGGCTCGAAGCAAGACGGCAGAGTTGGAGGAGGGGTTTATTCGAGGGATCTGGAACTTGAGCTCCCCTTCAGACTACCTGATCACTTTCCAGGCTGAAGTCTCAGCAATCTTGGATGCCGCGGCCTGGATAAGTAAACGCGCTATCGGAGAGGATATCGTCTTTTTCAGCGACAGCCAAGCGGCCATAAAAGCTCTTGGCTCTTATTCGTTCACCACTGAACTGGCCCAACAGAACCGCGTAAACCGTACATGGGCCCCGGGACACAGGGACATTGAGGAAAACTGTAAGGCAGGCGAGATTGCCAGCCAGGGTACGACCAAGCAGGTTCTTCGGGATATAGAGCGTTTGCCACATGCAAGCTAATTCTGAAGTAGTACACACTCCGTGAAGCCAACGAAAGATCGCAACAATCCCCAGGGTGCCGGATATCCAAAATAACCTGGCCAAAATGGGATCATAAAAGATCTAGAGACATTCACGTCCTAAGAAGGAGAGAAATCTCCATATTAATAGGTGTTTTAACTGGGCACTGCCTTATTGGTAGGGACGCAGAAAGGCTAAGTGTGCCTTACCGACGATGCTGTAGGAGCTGCAAAGATGATGAGAAGGAGGAAACGGAGAAGTCCTTCATCTGCAACTGCCCGACTTAAAGCGGCGCGAGAACGCGCTTTTTTGGGAGTTCCCTTCTTGGATAGCCCACGCCAGATCGCGGAGCTCGACATAAAGGACTTGATGGCCTTCATAAAGTAATTTAAGTGGTTCGAGGAGGAGTAACGCTGTCGATTTAGGAGTGTCAGTTCCGGGATTCTGTTATGTGGAGAATCCCAACAAATCAGGGATTTTCCATATGGCCAGGTCCCGGGAATGACTTTCCTAGTGTTGGTGGTATCACAACGGGCCTTTCAAAACTGGGCTAAGTGTGCCTCTGCGGCAGCCACTTGAACCTAACCTAACCTTATGGTAAGAACCCCAGAATAATGGATATTAAATGAAAAGGAGGCACTGCACCTCGCACACAAATCGCAATTTCCACAGCGCATATCCCAGAAACTAAGTTAATATATAAACCTTTCTGTACAAGGTTAGATTAATTTTGGTTTTTCCATACTTTGCGCTCACTCTCCTATCTATGTATTCTTCATTCTCCCACCCATACAATCACAAGTCAGAGATGCAACCTACATACATATGTAAATCTTTTAATAAAATCCATTCAATGAACCAGCTGTCCACATGGCTTTTGAGAAGTAAAAATAAGTCCAAAGAACAACAACAAAACCTAGAACAACTCAGCAATGCACATTATCGGCACATCCGCCACCAACAACAACCAACTCGTTGCATCCGCCAACAAACTCATTGTGAGAAAATTCATAGCGAAATATTTGTGGATAATGAAAACCATAGAATGAAACAGGCGCCGGATTCACGTCACAGTCTGTTGTGTTTGTGGTGGCGAAGCGCAGTCAAATGCTCAAAGGTCGTGAATGATAAGCTTCAGATCATATTGTAATGCCATTGAAGGAAGCGAGGCCTAAACAAGTAATTTTTACAGCACTTTTACTATTTTTGTAATATCGAGCGAAAAAGTTGGTGGAGCGAAAAGTGTGGTATAAGCTGAATATTCTGGTTTTGTTTATATTAGTTTTGGCAATATTTATGATTGCACTAAAAGTAGTTATTTTGGTTGGACATAATTGAATTTTTACACATATTCGGATAAATTATTGCAAAGCCATAAATAAGATAGGAGAAAGAGCAGAAGTTGTAGGGAGGAGGGGAGGGGGGCTTTAAGATTGCCGGTTATTTTTATTAAAGTGATTTTTTTTCAGGGACTCTACACCCACCTTGACGTTCTCTATCTTGATCCTAGAACCTGAGTGACCGATCTTGTTCGGTGCTATCAATTTAGCGCTAACTTTACTTACCCAAAATGGAACAAAAATAATACCAAAATAATCCTAAAACTATCCCAAAAAGACCCTTCAATGTCCCCAAAATGATAGGATATTGAACCCAAGACAAACCCAAAATGATCCGAAAATGATCCGAGAATGACCCCAAAATGATCCAAAATTGATTCCCTAATGATCCCAAAAACACCCTGAAATGTACCCTAAAATGATGCCAAATTATCCAAAAATGTTCCCAAAATAACCCTAAAATAATCCCAATAACGACCCCAAAAATACCCTCAAATTTTCCCAAAATGACCCAAAAATTATCGCAAATTGATCCCAAAATGACTATAAAATGATCCGAAAATTGCTCCAAAATTGTCCCAAATTAATCCACAATTGAACCCAAAATCATTTCAAAATAGCCCCAAAGTTATCCCAAAGTGGCCCTTTAATGATCCCAAAATAATCCAGATATGATCCCAAAAATATACACTACAAATACAATGTAAAATGGTAACCCTGGGCGGCTACACTACTTGAAAATATTTTAGTTGGTATGTCGGCGAAAATACCTTTCATTTAATACCCATATTGGCATATCTAACTCCATAATTTAAAAAAATTGAGCTAGGTGGCAACCCTGTACACCCTCCAAGTGGCAACCACCAAGTGGATAGTTTAGAATCAATCATACTATCTATATTCAAAATTTCATCCAAATCGGTCAAGCAGTTCCCGAGATAGTCTGGATATACAAATATACAAGTTTAGCTCGTTTAAAGTTATAAGATATCTAGGGTTGTTCCAAGATATTTATTATAGAAAGGTATCTGAATCGTCATGTATTAAAGTGGAGCTAGAAGGGCTTGTTGCCGTCTTAGAATGAGATCATTAATTTGTTATGGTTTCCTAAAATTCATTTCCAAAATATGGAAAGAGGCGAAAGTAGCAATTTTGCTAAAATCAGCGAAACTCCCGAACTAACCGAGCTATATATATTATTGTCCGCCCTCTAGTATCTCGGCAACGACTTAGCCGGTTCGGATAAAATTTGGTATACAAATATTTGACTACATTTTAGGACTTTCTCATTAGGTCCAGCTATTGAATATATTTTCCAAGGTTGCCACTTATTTGACTTCTGTTTTTAAATAACGCGAGATACGAGTATACCAATACTAATGTCAAATGAAAGATGTTTTACTTCGAGTGAAAGTAAATATTTTTGCAGCGATCCAAGCTCCCCTACCGAAGTGTTCCCACATATAATGCATTTACAGAGTTGCCACCTATTTTTTATTTTTATTTTAAAACAAAAGTTGTGCATATTTGTTTGGTTTTTTCGTTACTTAATCAAAGATATACATATGTATAGATATGTGAAAATCCGTCATGTTTTAACCGAAATATTTACTAGAAAGGCTAACCTGGGGTTGCCACCTAATTCTCTTACATAAATTCTTTTTATATCCGCTGTTAAAATATCTATATTCATTTGAATGAACTTTTGAATAAAGGTAACATGTTCCATTTCAGGTTAATTTTGTACGTGATGTCACTGATAATGTTTTTAGAAGGTTGCCACCTATTTGCACATTTTAAGAACTTAATTGCTAAAGGCATATACATATGTACATATGTATGGATATCAAATCAAAGTTGTTTTATATCTTATTCTTCTCCACCAACTTTTGTATGCGCATTTGTATATATAAACGTACGTATACCGGCAACTGGTATGAATGGTAGTCACAAAAACGAGCAAATAATAAAGTACTTTGCTACCATAAGCCGTGGCAGTAGCCGAGGCACAACAACAAGCCAGAAAAGATTTTGTGCCGCTGCGCATGCGCCGTACAGCTTAGTCGATATTATTTTGTCATGCCAGTCGTCACATAAGCAAAAGCTGTTTATCATCTTTGTAGCTTGTTTACTAGCACTTTTCAGTTGTTTTGTTTGTGGTATTTTTATTTTTCATTTTTTTTTTCAAGTCTGTCTCACGGACGTCCACCACAGTTTAGCCAGTTTGTCTGTTTGTATGGTCTGCTGGTTAGCGGCTAACCAAACAAACAGTTGTGGTTGTGGTTGCGGTTTTGATGTTCTTCTTATTCCGTTTCTTGTTGTTATTCATTTACTTTGTTTATGCTTGATTACACAGATTGGACAGCTCGGAGCAAAGCTGAGCTTCTCTTTCTTTTGTGCTTGAAGATTTGGTGTATGGTATTTGGAGATGAGTTTTCTTTTGACCACGATTATATATGGGAAGGTTAATTGCTTGAAAAAAAAAAAAAAATAAAATAAAATAAAATAAAATAAAATAAAATAATATAAAATAAAATAAAATAAAATAAAATAAAATAAAATAAAATAAAATAAAATAAAATAAAATAAAATAAAATAAAATAAAATAAAATAAAATAAAGTAAGATAAAATAAAATAAAATAAAATAAAATAAAATAAAATAAAATAAAATAAAATAAAATAAAATAAAATAAAATAAAATAAAATAAAATAAAATAAAATAAAATAAAATAAAATAAAATAAAATAAAATAAAATAAAATAAAATAAAATAAAATAAAATAAAATAAAATAAAATAAAATAAAATAAAATAAAATAAAGTAAGATAAAATAAAATAAAATAAAATAAAATAACATAAAATAAAATAAAATAAAATAAAATAAAATAAAATAAAATAAAATAAAATAAAATAAAATAAAATAAAATAAAATAAAATAAAATAAAATAAAATAAAATAAAATAAAATAAAATAAAATAAAATAAAATAAAATAAAATAAAATAAAATAAAATAAAATAAAATAAAATAAAATAAAGTAAAATAAAATAAAATAAAATAAAATGAAATTAAATAAATAATAATAAAATAAAATAAAATAAAAAAAAATAATAAAAAGAAATAAGATAAAATAAAATAAATTAAAATAAAATAAAATAAAAAAAAAAAATAAAAAAAAAAAATAAATAAATAAAACAAAATAAAATAGAAATAAAGTCTAGTCAAATAAAATATAAAAATTACTTAAAAAATGTAGAAAAAACAAAAACAAAAAAAAAAAATAAAACAAAAAAACAAAATAAATAAAAGTAAAAAAAAAAAAATGTGAAAAAAAAAATTTAACTAAATCAAATGAATTTAAATAAAATAAAATAAAAAGTTAAGTGAAGTAAAATAAATCATAAAAATTAAAAAAAGTAAAGCAAAATAAAATTTAATTTAATTTAATTTAAAATTTTGTGGACTTTTGACCATTCGAATAATTTTTATCAAATTATTCTTTATGAGTTTTTGGCGCAAACAAGCTGAAAATGCTACAAACAATGCCAACTATGATGATTGCAATTTTGATCTTGTTGAAGGATCTTGTCAAACTTTGTATTGTTGCTTAGAAATTTTTCATCACCTTCACTACTCATCGAACCAAGGAGAGGAGATTAGGTGATGAGGTAAGTAAAGTTGAATAAACACAATAAAAAAATAAAAAAATCAAAAAAACATAAATAAAATAAAAAATATTAAAAAATAAAATAAAGTAAATTAAAAAAAAAACTAGATTAAATAAAAAAATTAAAAAAAAAAATTTAAAGTAAAAAATTAAACTAAAAAAAAAAATAAAAAAAAAAAAAAAAAAATTTAATTAATTAAATTAGTTAAATAAAACAAAAAGAAATAAAACGAACTGAAATAAATTGAAATAAAAAAAGTCAAATAAAATAGATTAAAACAAACAATAAAAAATAAAAAAATAAATCGCACATCGCTAGTTCTTCGTGATCCGCTTGCATTCCAAAAGTGAACACAGCGGTAGAACAACACCGCTTGAGTATTTTATTGTTTGAGTTTTTTTTTTTTTTTTTTTTTTTTTTTTTGTCAAACAAAAGCAAAGCTCCCAACTACATACGTGAAACCAGCTTCACCGAACAGAACTTGGAATGTTGATCGAGAGTGAGTGCGAATCAGAGATTTTTTGCCAATGGTTCCCTCTCTCTTAAAAATTTTGCTTACGCTCATTCATTAGCAAACGAAGCTACAAAAAAAAAGAAGTGGCGGCAACAATTATTGTTTATTTACTTATTTATTATTAAAATTCCAAGAATTTTCTGCGATCAGAAATGGCAATAATTTTGGTGACTATGATCAACAGCTTGTGTATACATTTCCTTTTGATGGAGCATACAACTTTGTAGGTAGATAAGTGCACACGATCGCAAAAACGACGAATTTGGAGGTTAAGTGAATAATGTCGTAACTACCTATTTATCTTGTTTTCATTACTTTGCCTTATACAGAGGAAAGCTTAGACAAGTTTGGCTAATAAAATGTAGATAGGTATGTATACTAAAATTATTAAAGAGTTTGGTACCTAGCTGGCTTTTCTTCAGTTTCAACGGTTCTTTCAAAATGGTATCTTCATAAATCACTACCTTGACTGCATAGCTGCATTCCGTTGTCACAGTGGAGTCCTTATCGCAAAGTGCTGATAGTTAACCTTTAATTGAGATACCAAAATATCCCACTGTGCAAATAAATGACCAGTTTTATGGATTTTTTTTTCAGTTCGAAAAACTATTGTGATCATTGAGCTTCAATAATTTTCCCGCTCATAAACTTTAGTGTTGTGGTTAACTCCGTTTTGGTCGTAAATGCCGCGCAACAAAGTCGTTAAGTGTCGCGATAATTATTTGCTAAATGTATGAATGACGCATGCGACGTGCATGAAAACGTGATCATCAGCATCATCCCATCTTCATGATCACTATACGCGGCATCGATATACTTAGTATTCCTAAAGAGCGTTGATCAATAGTTCTTAGCCGCTTTATATATAGACGGCAATATTTTGGAGCATAGTTGCAAATGTAATAAAACAAACAGGGTTGCCAACTATCTAAATTTTTTGTTATATATTGGGTAGGATATGCCAATATAGGTATCAAATGAAAGGTTTTTCGGCGACATACTAACTTAAATATTGTAAAGTAGAGTTTCTACCTAGGGTTGCCACCTTATCGCAGTATTTTTATATATCCCATACTATCTCAAGAACCGCTTGTCGAATTTCGATAAAATTTGGCATAGAGATGGTGTGCAATTTCTAAGACAATCCACTTGGGTGTTGCCACTTGGGGCAGTTTACAGGGTTGCCACCTATCTCCGTTTTTTTCGAATTATGGCGCCAGATATGCCGATATGGGTATCAAATGAAATGTATTTTTGGCGGCATACCAACTTAGATATTTTAAAGTAGAGTTTCCACTTAGGGTTGCCACCTTATCGCAGTATATTTGTATATGCGGTACTATCTCGAGAGCCGCTTGACCAATTTGGATGAAATTTGACATAGAGATAGTATGCTTGATTCTAAGACTATCTAAGTGGGTGTTGCCACTTGCGGTGGTTTACAGTGTTGCCACCTAACTCAATAATTTTTAAATATGAATAAAAATATGCCAATATAGGTATCAGAGGAAATTTATTTTCGGTGACATGCCAACTAAAGTATTTTGTAAGTAGGGTTGACGCCCAGGGTTACCATTGTACCGTATTGTATTTGTATATTTCATTTTGGGGTCATTTTCGGATAATTTTGATACCATTCTCACTCACTCATTCACTTCTTTTCAACTTTCCTGCAGGGAACTTACAAACCAATACTTACATACATTCCTATTTATTTACCAACTCTCGAGAATCTGCATAAAAGCACAATAGCCCTCCGTCACAATGAACTCTAATCACTGTATGTATTTGCATATGCGCCGCGTACCATTAACTCTAAAACACACGAACAGATACCTAGATGAAGGAAATTTAAATACCTAACTAGTACGAAGAAAGCCTAGACAAGAAGAGTTAGAGGATCAGTAGCTGGTTTCGCATGCTCGCGCTGATGCTAATATTTTTCGTTCGTACATTCCAAAGCATATTTCTAGTTTTATGTATTTTCAATTGCCATGACCATTAAACAAATTCTGCATGCCACTGTCACAAGGCAGTCTAAAGAAATAGAGGTCGCGCTGAGTGAGCAACAACTCATAAAAAACCTGTTCACCCGAGAGTAAGTGTTCGTTCGCGTGATATCGAAAGAGGTAGCGACGAAGAAAGAAAAAAGAGTTATTCACGAGCTCATTTCACAGCATGCTTACAGCATTACAGCCGCGCATTGTTAGAATGAGACGCTTTCAAATTTGATTTTTTTTTTTTTTGTTTGTTTGTTTTCGATGCAATGGAATGCTATCAATATCTCATGCATAAGACTAGAAACTTGGTAAGTTGTATGGCGGTAAATCCAAAGTTGAGATGAACACGGCTTGTAAGGTTGCTGGAAATAAAAACTAACGAAGAAGTGAAAGGTAATATGCAACAAACGGCCGCCAACGAGCCCACCTCGACCAGCCTTACAAGTTATGTGTGTTTTTGGAATGCTGGCGCTCTCGTGGTATACACGAAATTGCTTGCAATGAAGGCGCGACCTTCCCATCAAAGACATAAATACAAACAATTATCGAACTATCTTTGCAAACTATGCAGGAAAATGTACATAGACGGATTTAGGAATAGTAAAGTTGAAGGAAAAAAAATGGTGCTTAAATCAATTTGGTTCCATGATTTCTCTATTGTGAGCCTGGGTTGTAGTTGTAGTACAATTTCAGAGGACACAAAATTACATTACTTATTTAAAATCTAACCATAGTCGGCATAATTATCTTCAGTCAACTCATTAAATGACCCCAAAAATCCTCCCGAAATGACCTTAAAATGACCCCAAAAGGATTTCAAAATGATCCCAAAATTACCCTAAAATTATTCCAAAATGATTTTAAAATGACCCCAAAATGACCCTAAAATTATCCCAAAATGATCAAGAAATGACCCCAACATAATCACAAAGTGATCCTAGAATGATCCCCAACAAACTTTTAAATGAACCCAAAATGATCCGAGGTTAACCCTAAAATGATCTCACAATGAACTCAAAACTATCCCATAATTACCCCTAAATGATACCAAAATGATCCTTAAATAATCCAAATATGATCCCAAAATTAATCCAAAATATTAATCCAAAATATAGAATACGGTAAAATGGCAACCCTGGGCGGACACCCTACTTGAGAATATTTTAGTTGGTATGTCGCCAAAAATACCTTTCATTTGATACCCCTATTGACATATCTGCTCCATAATTTAAAAAAAACTCAGACAGGTGCCAACCCTGTAAAGCGCCCAAAGTGGCAACACTCCAAGTGAATAGTCTCAGAAATCGCATACTATCTCTAGGCCAAATTGCATCGAAACTCGTCAAGCGGTTCTGGAGATAGCACCGGTTATAGAAATATATGTACTGCGATAAGGTGGCAACCCTAAGTGGCAACCCTACTTGAAAATATTTTAGTTGGTATGTTGTCGAAAATAACTTTGATTTAACACCCATATTGGCATATCTTGCTCAAAAAAAAAAAAAAAACTTTAGATACTTGGCAACCCTGTAAACCAGCCCAAGTGCCAACACCGAATTGGTGTGCTGCTTCTATTTTTTTTCCTACAAATTGACGGGAGCTATTCATTTTTTGCTGCCTTCTAACTAAACTGTTAAATTGAGCAAATTTTGGTTCGCAAGAAATTAAGTACTATTTTTAGTACTTTTTTGCATGAAATTTGAAGAAGGCAACACTGGTTTTGCCAAGAAGTATAAGAAGTGCCATTCATTTCTTGATGAAAAGTAGAAGTAAGTAAAATATTCAATAGTGGAGTGTCAAAATTTCTTGCCTACTACTATTTTTCACAGAGGAAGATGTGCACTTTTTCTTTTTGACCGCGGACCTATGTAGTTCTTGTAAGATTAATGACTGTATGAGTGCTAACCTATAGTGAGCAAGAATTAGTGCAGGGCATTATTCTAAATTCACTATAATTTACTACAATAGGGTTTAAAGTTTGCACCCTACTTAAATATTTCAGGAAAAGTTCAAAAACTTTTTGTTCAACTCAGATATTTTCCCCCCTCCATTTATTTATGGCTATCGAAAAGAGCTATTTAAGTGTAAATTATTTTTGGTTTGCCCCCTTTGGTGATGCTGTTGAAAGCTGAAAATTATAGAAAAAAGGGCAATAGTAGCGTACTTAGCATGATTTTATGTATGTATTTATTTATGTACACTGTAGGAAAAATTTGACTAAAAAAATTTGACAGATAGGAAACATGAAACGAGTATGAAATCGAAACTTTGCGGAACTTCGATGAAAAAAAAATCCTATATTCGGGAGAACCTCGCGATCATTTTGAGATAATTTTCGGGATAATTTAGGGATTGTTTCGGGATCATTTTGGGACTGTTTTCGGTTTAATTTCGAAATTATTATGGGCCTGTGTCGTGCTAACTACAGTACCATTTTAGAGATCATTTCTTGACTGTTTCGTGATCGTGTACCTCTAGGTGAATAAAATTCCATGTACTGTATTTTTTCCCTGTAGCAAAATACCCTCCATCATTTGTCCTAAGGGATCTATGAAAATACATGCATGCTCATAAATAAATGAAAAAGCCTGATTCATTATTATATTAGTGCATTTATGCCCTGGGGCTTTTTTGGCTCACGATCTGTAACACATTTCAGATAATTGAAATGACTTCACGCGTGTGGTACTCACTCATTAATAGTTCCGGCACATCCGGAATTATTTCGAAATTTTTCGTTCAACTAATTTTGTATGCTGCCATCTGTTTGTGAGTGCCCCCCCTCAGTGGGTGCGTAAGCGAATGAGTGACAGACGAGCGCATAGTACATGGGGGATACAAAAATAGCTTTTGAAATATATATGTTTTTTTTTGTTTTAGTTTGGATGAATGAGAGCAATGCATTGCATACTGCTGCAGCAGCAACAGTTGTTCCTGCCAATTTATATCAAGATTATAAACCTATGTATGTATAAATAATATTGTGACTTTCTTACATTCTAACGGTTTCGAACGTATTTCTATTAAGCTAAAATGTAATAGATGGCGAGACTACAGGGTGCTTCAGATGTTTGAGAACACACTGCTGAAAGAGTTAAGAAAATCCAAAGGCATATTTGATGATGTTCCAGATGCCTGTTAGAACTAATCCAGAGATATTAACTGAAAATGTAATAGATGGGACGAGACTACAGGGTGCTTCAGATGTTTCAGAACACACTGCCGAAAGAATTAAGAAAATCTAAAGGCATATTTGATGATGTTCCAGAGGCCTCTTAGAACTAACTCAGATATATTAAGCAAAAATGTAATAGGTGGGGCGAGAGTATAGGGTGCTTCAGATGTTTGAGAACACACTGCCGAAAGAATTAAGAAAATCCAAAGGCATATTTGATGATGTTCCAGAGGCCTCTTAGAACTAACTCAGATATATTAAGCAAAAATGTAATAGGTGGGGCGAGAGTATAGGGTGCTTCAGATGTTTGAGAACACACTGCCGAAAGAATTAAGAAAATCTAAAGGCATATTTGATGATGTTCCAGAGGCCTCTTAGAACTAACTCAGATATATTAAGCAAAAATGTAATAGGTGGGGCGAGAGTATAGGGTGCTTCAGATGTTTGAGAACACACTGCCGAAAGAATTAAGAAAATCCAAAGGCATATTTGATGATGTTCCAGAGGCCTCTTAGAACTAACTCAGATATATTAAGCAAAAATGTAATAGGTGGGGCGAGAGTATAGGGTGCTTCAGATGTTTGAGAACACACTGCCGAAAGAATTAAGAAAATCCAAAGGCATATTTGATGATGTTCCAGAGGCCTCTTAGAACTAACTCAGATATATTAAGCAAAAATGTAATAGGTGGGGCGAGAGTATAGGGTGCTTCAGATGTTTGAGAACACACTGCCGAAAGAATTAAGAAAATCTAAAGGCATATTTGATGATGTTCCAGAGGCCTCTTAGAACTAACTCAGATATATTAAGCAAAAATGTAATAGGTGGGGCGAGAGTATAGGGTGCTTCAGATGTTTGAGAACACACTGCTGAAAGAATTAGGAAGATCCAAAGGCGTAATCCAGAGATATTAACTGAAAATGTAATAGATGGGACGAGACTACAGGGTGCTTCAGATGTTTCAGAACACACTGCCGAAAGAATTAAGAAAATCTAAAGGCATATTTGATGATGTTCCAGAGGCCTCTTAGAACTAACTCAGATATATTAAGCAAAAATGTAATAGGTGGGGCGAGAGTATAGGGTGCTTCAGATGTTTGAGAACACACTGCCGAAAGAATTAAGAAAATCCAAAGGCATATTTGATGATGTTCCAGAGGCCTCTTAGAACTAACTCAGATATATTAAGCAAAAATGTAATAGGTGGGGCGAGAGTATAGGGTGCTTCAGATGTTTGAGAACACACTGCCGAAAGAATTAAGAAAATCTAAAGGCATATTTGATGATGTTCCAGAGGCCTCTTAGAACTAACTCAGATATATTAAGCAAAAATGTAATAGGTGGGGCGAGAGTATAGGGTGCTTCAGATGTTTGAGAACACACTGCTGAAAGAATTAGGAAGATCCAAAGGCGTATTTGATGATGTTCCAGAGGCCTCTTAGAACTAACTCAGATATATTAAGCAAAAATGTAATAGGAGGGGCGAGACTACAGGGTGCTTCAGGTGTTTGAGAACAAGCAGTTGAAAGAATTAAGAAAATCCAAAGGCGTATTTGATGATGTTCCAGAGGCCTGTTGGAACTAATGCAGCGATATTAACTGAAAATGTAATAGGTGGGGCGAGACTACAGGGTGATTCAGGTGTTTGAGAGTGCACAGCTGGAAGAATGAAAAAAAAAAATCCAAAGGCGTATTTTATGATGTTCCAGAGGTCTATTAGAACTAATCCAGAGATAATAAGTAAAAATGTAATAGGTGGTAGGAAACTATAGGATGCTTCAGATGTTTGAGAATACACAGCTGGAAGAATAAAAAAAAAAATCCAAAGGCATATTTGATGATGTACCAGAGGCCTCTTAGGACTAGTTAATCCAGAGATATTGCTTTTGCGTTTCTAAAAATTAGGCATCGGAAGCATCTATATAACGTATATATCGTGTTGTTGTTGATATCATATGGTTGAGCTTCCACTTCAGTTCCAAGGTTTCGGTTGACTAATGGAATTATTTCAAAAACAACGCGCCCTACTAAGTATTTAAAGTTTTATTTAGATTTCGTTGTAAAATTTTTGTAAGTGTTACATGCTCCACTTGTGCACCCTCCTCTTATTATGTTTACAAAATCTCGCAGCTCTAACATCAACATCACCTTCGCCTTATACATATCCTCATGGCATTAGGCCGCCCCATCGATGATTCGTCAAGAGTTGGCGTTAGATATTCCAACAAGCGGTTTTTTCGGTTTTTTGAGGGGTGAATTTAGACGCCTTTGTTATTATTTTGCATTCACTCGCTGTCCAAATCAGTCATCAAGATACAATTTAATGCGTTTTTGTAATTACGAGTTACTTGCGCTTGGAAATAATCTGTAAGTGCAGCTGTTGTCACCACTCAAAGAACCTAAACAAAGTCTGTTTTTTCTGTGATGTATGTGTATGATCTAACTCCAAGGTAATTATTGGATTGTTCTCTGTAAAAATGTAGGAGTACCCATACTAGTCCAAGAAAAATCCTCCAACTAACATGGCGATGTCATAGAATTGAATCAGCTAAGCTACCTAATACCTAATCTCCTTGGTTCGATGACCAGTCAAGGTGATAGAAAATTTCTAACAATACAATACAATGCGATTTGACAAGGCCCTTCAACAAGGTCGAAATTGCAATAATCGTAGTTGCTATTGTGTGTTTGTAGTATTTTCAACTTGTTTTCCTAATAATATGGAGAGTTCTCTCCTTCTTAGGGTGTTAATGTGTTTAGATCATTTATGACCCCATTTTTGCTAGGTTTGTTTTGGGATTGTAGCCATCTTTCGTTGGCTTCGCGGAGTGTGTGCTCGTTTAGCATTAGTTTGCATGTGGCAAACGGCATACCTAAGCGTTTTTTATCCCGAAGAATCTATTTGGTCGTGCCCTGCCTGTCAAGTTCCTCTGCCCTACAGTTTTCCTCAATGTCTCTGTGTTACGAGACCCATGTGAGGTTCACACGGTTCTGTTGGGTCCTATTTTGAAGAGATCGATGACAGCTGAGCGTCAGTTCAGAGTTGAACGAGTAGAAGCCAAGGGATTTGATGTCCGCTTGACTGTCGCTGAAAATAATGATATCCTGTCCGATAGTGCGTTTAATTACCCAGGCCGCGGCATGCAAGATTGCTGAGACTTCAGCCTGGAAGATGCTGCGATAATCAGGTAGTCTGAAGGAGACTTCAAGGTTCAGATCCTTTGAATAAACCTCTCCTCCAATTCTGCCGTCTAACTTCGAGCCATTGGTGTATATGAATGTCATTGGTAGCGGCACACCGATCCGTCCTTTCGCAGTCTTTATCTTCACGTTTATTCTGAAAAAGCTATCTTCGACAGTTGTAGCCGCAAAACGATCTGTGCTCAGAGGGAGAAAACTGATCGATTCCATAATACTAGTAGTTCCACTTAGGTGTTGCCACTAAGGGGGTATTACAGGGTTGCCACTTATCTCATTTTTTTTTTAATATTGGGTAAGATATGCCAATATGGGTATCAAATGAAAGATTTTTTCGAGAACATACCAACCAAAGTATTTTGAAGTAGGCTGCCACCTTATCGCAATATATTTGTATATCCGGTACTATCTCGGGAACCGCTTGACGGATTTCGATGAAATTTGGCATAGAGATAGGGATAATTTGGAGGCTATTTTTGGTATCATTTTAGATTAAATTTTGGGATAAATTTGGGGTTATTTTCGGATGATTTGAAGGTGTTTTTGGGGCAATTTTGCGATTATTTTAGGATCATTTTGTGATCATTTTGCGGGCATTTTGAGATCATTTTGGAATCATTTCAGAGTCATTTTGAGATCACCTTGGGGTCATTTTGGGATTGCTTCATGGTCATTTTGGCATCATTTTTGGATCATTTTGAGACTATTTTGGGATCATTTTGGGGTCATGTTCGGAACTTTTTGATCATTCTGGACTTCAATAGTATACTTCATTCTAAGATTTTCTACTTGGATTTGCCGGCGGTTATAAAGTTGCCACCTATTTGATATTTTTTCGAAAAATCTATTTTGAAAACTTTATGTTAGTAAGTAAGAATATTGGAAAAAATTTGAAAATCGAAAACAGCGAGCAAGCTCGGTACCCAGGTACTATTTTAATTTATTTAGGATTTTTTTGTATCGAAATTTATTTTTTTGTTTTATGATCATTTACGGGACATCTGCTTGTGCTTCATGTGTCCCCCATTTATGTAGCACTTGGGACGAACATAGTCTTCATATATATCTTGCGGCATTTACGCATTTTTATAGCAATTTTATTGTTGCGTTCGTTGCAGTTTACTCTGTTTTAAGTTTTACTGCTTTTTAAATGGATATAAATTAATTTGTAGTAAATTTTATAAGCATTTCAATGTACGCATTTGCTTACATTTGACTCATACTCGATGCGTCGCAGCTGTGGACGATAAAGTTTGTATGTTATAGGTACCATGTGATACACGCGAATGTTAATGTATTTAAGTGGGCGAAATCTCTTACCGGGGGAGTGTTAGCTACTAAGAAGGGTTAATCAGTCAACAGTTAGTTATTTATTAACGAATCTCTTTTAAATTCAATTAGCGCACGAAAAACTTCAACTGTGAATAATATGAAGATGGACTAAAGTATTTTTCACTACATGTGGTAATTCATTAATTACAGTTACTATTAGTTGAAATGGTGATGGAATTTTATTTTTTATTCTTATTTGTCAAGAAAAAGACAGCTGGAAGAAATTTCATAAAAAAGCAACACTTTTTAACACTATCGGCCATGTTATTCTAACATGAGATACTTTTAAATTAACATGACTTTTAATTAAACTTATATGTCTTCGTGTTAATATAACATGACATTTTCTTAAATTTAAGTCCGTTAAATTAACATCGCTTTCTGCACAATTTACATTACTTCATCTTAAAATTAACATGACTTCTTATTAAATTGACATATCTTCTTGATAAAACAACATGTCTCTTGTTAAATGAACACTAACTTATAACTATCTCGGGAACCGCTTGACCGATTTGGATGAAATTTTGAATATAGATAGTATGATTGATTCTAAGACTATCCATTTGGGGGTTGCCACTTGGGGCGGTTTACAGGGTGCCCACCCACCTCAAATTTTTTTAATTATGGAGCAAGATATGCCAATATGAGTATCAAATGAAAGGTATTTTCGGCGATATACCAGCTAAAATATTTTCAAGTCCGGTTGCCACCTAGGGTTGTCACCTTGCCGCAGTAGGTATATTTGTGTATCCGGAACTATCACGAAACCCGCTTAATCGATTTGGCATGAGGATAGTATGTTTGATTCTAAGACTATCCACTTGGGTTTTGTCGATTGCGGGGTATTACAGGGTTGCCACCTATGTCATTTTTGTATATATTGAGTTAGATAAATCAATATGGGTATCAAATTAAATATATTTTCGGCGGCATGCCAACTAAAATATTTGGAAGTAGAGTTGCCATGTAGGGTTGCCTCCTTATCGCAGTATATCCGGCACCTTATCGAAAACCGCTTAACCGAGTTGGATGAAATTTGGCATGGAGATAGTATGTTTGATTCTACTCTATCCACTTTTGTGTTACCAATTGTGGGGTATTTCAGGGTTGCCAACTATGCCAGATTTTTTATATATTGAGTTAGATAACTCAATATGGGTATCAAATGAAAGACATTTTCAGCGGCGTGCCAACTAAAATATTTTCAAGTAGGGTTGCCACCTAGGGTTGCCTCCTCTTCGCAGTATATCCGGTACTATCTCGAGAACCGCTTGACGGATTTCTATGAAATTTGACATAGAGATAGTATGCGATTGCTAAGACTGTCCACTTAGGTGTTGCCACTTGGGGTGATTTACAGTGCTGCCACATATCTAATTTTTTTTTAAATAATGTAGAAAGACATGTCAATATGGGTATCAAATGAAAGGTATTTTCGGCAACATACCAACTAAAATATTTTCAAATAGGGTTGCCAAACTGTGTTACCATTTAGGATAATTTTCAGATAATTTTGGGGCTATTTTGGGATCATTTTCAGTTAAATTTTGGATAATTTTGGGATAGTATTATATTATTTGGGCCATAAACTCGAGTTAAAAGGCCATTTTTTGAGTTTATTTATATTGTTGTTGTCAATAAACTCGAGTTTATTGTCAACGTGAATGCCTTGTTAGGGTAATTTTCGGATCATTTTGAGATCATTTAAGGGTCTTTTTGGGGCAATTTAGGGATCATTTTGAGATCACTTTATCATTTTGGAATCACTTTAGGGTCATTTTGAAATAATTTTCGGCACATTTGGGATCTTTTTGGGGTCATTTTGAGATTTATAGTCACTTTGCGATAACTTTGGTCATTTTAAGGTCATTTTGGGATAATTTTGGGGTCATTTTGGGATCGTTTTTTTGTCACTTTGGTATCTTTTTGGGCTCCTTTTTAGATCATTTCGGACTGCTTGAACGATTTCGATGAAATTTGGCATATAGAGCTTGATTTTAAGACTATCCTATTGGGAGTTGCCACGTAGGGTGGTTTACAGGGTTGAGACCTATCTAATTTTCTAAGTAAGAATATTAGAAAAAATTTAAAAATCGAAAACACCGAGCAAGCTCGGTTACCCAATTACTTTCATACTAATAAGTTGAATAAAATGTGATGCAGGTTGCTGCAATGTTATTGTGTAGAACTGCAAGCCTGATTGGTCCCTTTAACATTTTACCTAAATTAATCGTACTGGCCCCTAGCTCACATATCCTTCTTTGTCAGTAAATGACACGCAACACATCACAAGTCACGCTATGAACGCTGTCAGTTGTCAAAAAAAAAAAAAATCAGTCACCATTAGCTAGTTATCTTAATACCATGCCAAGTTCTGAACTTATCAAACCACCCTTGTTGTTGTAAGAATAAATAAGTTGCAAGAGCCAATGGATTGCAACCGTATTGACGTTTGTACATCAACTGAGCTGTTGAAGGAACATTCAAATCGTCATAAAACCACAATAACTCATCGACAACCATAAACCATTAGAGCGTTCAGCTGTGAATTGAAGTGTAAAATGTCATGTTTTTTTACGGGTTTATGGTAGAGATGGAAGTTTTATGAACATACCTACATATATAGGGTTGCGCGTGCGCGCCACTTTCATCGACATTCATTCATTCTTCCATACATACATAAGTATCTACATACATACATATTTCGATAGTTCTTTACAAACCCATTAACGTTAGCGGCACTCAATTCTTTTTATGGACGTTTACTTCGTTGAACCACTAAGTTCAGTAGCGGAAAGCAACCAGGTGAAACCTTCAACAGATGATTACTTTACTTTGACTTTAGCCAAATTATTACTACGCTGAAGGAAGGAGTGTCAGAGGCCGTAAGAAGTTACATAAAAATAGTGACGTTTTGTATATCCGGTACTATCTCGGGAACCGCTTAACCGATTTGAATGAAATTTGGCATATGAATAGTATGATTGATTCTAAGACTATCCACTTGGGTGTAGCTACTTGGAGCGGTTTACAGAGTTGCCACCTATCTCATTTTTTTTTAAATTATGGATCAAGATGTGCCAATATGGGTCTCAAATGAAAGGTATTTTCCGCGATATATCAACTAAAATATTTTCAAGTAGGTATCCGCCCAGGGTTACCACTTTACCTTTAGTATTTGTATATTTTGAGGTCATTTTGCGATCATATTTGGATTATTTTAGGATCATTTTGGCTTCAATTTTGGATAATTTTAGGGTCCTTTTGGGAGCATTTTGGGGGCATTTTGTTGGTTCATAAGCAAAAATGTAAAAATCGAAAACACCGGGTGAACTCTAAAATTAAAATTAAAATTAAAATTAAAATTAAAATTAAAATTAAAATTAAAATTAAAATTAAAATTAAAATTAATATTAAAATTAAAATTAAAATTAAAATTAAATTAAAATTAAAATTAAATTAAATTAAATTGAATAACAAATCAACAACAAATTCATAATTGCTGTGTTATTTCAAGCAACTGGGTATATCGGCTCGTTTATCAACGTCCATCTTCGCACATAAATAAATGTATCTACCAATTATTAGGGCGGCACAAATTGTGTAGCAAAAAAATAATGGTAACAGCAACAAAGCGCATTCAGAATAATATTAGTAATTAAAATTTAATTAGGCAGCAAATAAACAAAAACACTACCTATTGTTAATGTCTAACATAAATTATGTGTAATATGTAATCATTAATTGGCAAATAAAAGGGAAGAAGCAAACACGATCACGACACCATACCCAAACAACAGCAACCACGGGCAAATGCACAAACTGCCAAGTGTGAATAAAATTATGCGCATTCATTTCATTAAAGAGATAGTCGGTCATGAATTGTTGCTTCCAACTGACTGAATGTTTAAATGTTATTTCATTGTTATTATTATTATTATAAATTTTTTTTTGTTAAATTGTCGTTGTTGCATGAGCTGAGTTGTTTGGTTCACTGCCTAACTACAAACACGCAAGCTGTCTGTCTCACTGGCTCTTTCTCTGACTTGGGTTCAACTGTTTGTTTGCATTGTGTTTCCCTTGTTGGACTTTGTGATTGCATTGTCTTCAGAAATTTTAGGAGCAATGTCACTGATAAATACACTTATAGATACATACAATTATTCCTTTTAGAAATAAAGATAGTGCCTTTGTTGCATGTTTCTGCTTCTTTCATTGGAGATAGTTTTTGTTTATTTTACATATTTTATTTAATCTATTTTAATTTGACTTAATTTAACTTAATTTAATTCAATTTTATTATATTATTTTTTTTTTTTTTGAATTTATTTTACTTTATTTATTTATTTTATTTTATTTTATTTTATTTTTTTTTGTTTTATTTTATTTTATTTTATTTTATTTTATATTATTTTATTTTATTTTATTTTATTTATTTTATTTTATTTTATTTTATATTATTTTATTTTATTTTATTTGATTTTATTGTATGTTATTTTATTTTATTTTATTTTATTTTAATTTATTTTATTTTATTTTATTTTATTTTGCTTTATTTTATTTTATTTTATTTTATATTATTTTTTTTTATTTTTTTTTATTTGATTTTCTTTTATGTTATTTTATTTTATTTTATTTTATTTTATTTTATTTTACTTAATTTTATTTTATTTGATTTTATTTTAATTTGTTTTATTTTATTTTATTTTACTTAATTTTATTTTATTTGATTTTATTTTAATTTATTTTATTTTATTTTGCTTTATTTTATTTTATTTTACTTTATTTTATTTTATTTTATTTTATTTTATTTTATTTTATTTTATTTTATTTTATTTTATTTTATTTTATTTTATTTTATTTTATTTTATTTTATTTTATTTTATTTTATTTTATTTTATTTTATTTTATTTTATTTTATTTTATTGATGTTTTTGAGAGTTCCACCGGGTTTCTCAACGGTTTATGAAGCTAAACATTGTGCCGAATTTTCGCCTCTTTACAAAACATTCTCTACCGAGGGTGGTTTGTAAAGAGATGAGCTCAAGGAATCATAATTCAATTTCGCTTTTTTATATTTGGCGGCATTTTTATGTTCCATAGTGCAAGAGTATAGTTGCTCAGAACGCAAACGCCAATGAACGACGGTGGTTAATTAATACTTAGCGCTGCTTTCGTTAACACATTTCCCTCTGTGTCTCCAAAACATTCACAAGATTTGACACAAAATTATACGTAAATATGTAAACGGATAACAGACAACATTCTATTGACAAAGCACACAAAGTGAATAAAATAAGCAATTAACAAGTAAGGAAAGCTGTCTTCGGCTGTGCCGAAGGCTAAATACCTTTCATGAATAAGCGTCACGATTTTCACTGTTTGATCCCCAGTACAGCCTGTGTGAATTTAACTTTAGCTCATACCGAAACTTTAGCTCATACGGTCCAATCTCATTGATTTTTAACATCGACATTCCACATTCTAAAATTGCAACATTTACGAAATTTCACGTTCCTACCGATATAATTACAGGAGTTATCTACCAAAATCCGTTTATCGGAACAATCGATTGTATGGGGGCTATGTGTAATATTTATCCCATTTCAATGATTTTCAACATCGATATTTTACATATAAAAATAGCGATGCTTCCAAAATTTCGCGTTCCTATGTGTTTAATTACAGGACTTATAGCCCAAAATCCGCTTATCGGAATAATCGATTGTATGGGAGCTATGTGAAATATTTACGCCATCTCAATGATTTTCAACATCGATATTTCACATATAAAAATAGCAATACGTCCAAAATTTCACGTTCCTACGTGTTTAATTACAGGAGTTATAGCCCAAAATCCGTTTATCGGAATAATCGATTGTATGGGAGCTATGTGAAATATTTATCCCATCTCTATGAGTTTCAACATCGATATTTCACATATAAAAATAGCAATACTTACAAAATTTCACGTTCCTACGTGTTTAACTACAGGAGTTATAGCCCAAAATCCGTTTATCGGAATAATCGATTGTATGGGAGCTATGTGAAATATTTATCCCATCTCTATGATTTTCAGCATCGATATTTCACATATAAAAATAGCAACACTTATAAAATTTCACGTTCCTTCGTGTTTAATTACAGGAGTTATAGCCCAAAATCCGTTTATCGGAATAATCGGTTGTATGGGAGCTATATGTTATATTGGTCCGATCTTACTGGTTCCGACAAATGATTCCTATATTGAAAAATGGTGGCCGCATACCAAATTTCAGCCAAATATCTCAAAAACTGAGGGACTAGTTTGCGTTCAAACAGACAGACAGACAGACAGACAGACAGACAGACAGACAGACAGACAGACGGACAGACGGACAGACGGACAGACGGACAGACGGACATGGCTAAATCAACTCATCTCGTCATCCTGATCATTTCGGTATACTTATTGATGGGTCTATCTCTTCTTCTTCTCATATTTACAAACATCGGACCAAAGTTATAATACCATTTCATGTTCATGAAAGGTATAAAAACAATAGGACAGATTGGCCAAAAATTAATTCGTTAACGGTGAGTTTGTCTCAACGGTAGACAGACATTGACAATTCTTCGAGGGTTAAATGTGTTTTGGTATGCTAGCGAACTTTTATAGATGCGAGTGTGTGTGTGTTTGAGTGAATAAATCTATCTGTAGGTCAATGCGCCAGACAGTCAATGCATTCCAAAGCGTGTAAATATATTCATTTAATCCATTCGCACAAAAGTGCTATAGTACATATCTATTAAGCTTCTATAGAAAAAATAAAACGCCGAATGCTGGCGAATATTGTAGGTATGTATGTAAGTTAGACGATTTTAAAAATATACATAATTATTTTTTTAAATAAAAAAAAAAATTGTCTATTTTAGTTGCTTTTTATATTATTTTAATGATTTGTTTAGTTTATTATACCTTATATCAATTAATTTTATTTTATTTTATTTTATTATATTTTATTTTATTTTATTTTATTTGATTTTATTTTATTTTATTTTATTTTATTTTATTTTATTTTATTTTATTTTATTTTATTTTATTTTATTTTATTTTATTTTATTTTATTTTATTTTATTTTATTTTATTTTATTTTATTTTATTTTATTTTATTTTATTTTTTTTTTAGTTTTATTTTATGTTATTTTACTTTATTTTATTTTATTTTATTTTATTTTATTTTATTTTATTTTATTTTATTTTATTTTATTTTATTTTATTTTATTTTATTTTATTTTATTTTATTTTATTTTATTTTATTTTATTTTATTTTATTTTATTTCATTTTATTTTATTTTATTTTATTTTATTTTATTTTATTTTATTTTATTTTATTTTATTTTATTTTATTTTATTTTATTTTATTTTATTTTATTTTATTTTATTTTATTTTATTTTATTTTATTTTATTTTATTTTATTTTATTTTATTTTATTTTATTTTATTTTATTTTATTTTATTTTATTTTATGTTATTTTATTTTATTTTGTTTTATTTTATTTTATTTTATTTTATTTTATTTTATTTTATTTTATTTTATTTTATTTTATTTTATTTTATTTTATTTTATTTTATTTTATTTTAGTTTATTTTATTTTATTTTATTTTATTTTATTTTATTTTATTTTATTTTATTTTATTTTATTTTATTTTATTTTATTTTATTTTATTTTATTTTATTTTATTTTATTTTATTTTATTTTATTTTATTTTATTTTATTTTATTTTATTTTATTTTATTTAATTTAATTTTATTTTATTTTACTTAATTTTATTTTATTTTATTTTATTTTATTTTACTTTATTTTATTTTATTTTATTTTATTTTATTTTATTTTATGTTATTTTATTTTATTTTATTTTATTTTATTTTATTTTATTTTATTTTATTTTATTTTATTTTATTTTATTTTATTTTATTTTATTTTATCTTATTTTATTTTATTTTATTTTATTTTTTTTACTTTATTTATTATTATTTTTTTTTCATTTTATTTTATTTTATTTTATTTTTTTATTTTATTTTATTTTATTTTATTTTATTTTATTTTATTTTATTTTATTTTATTTTATTTTATTTTATTTTATTTTATTTTACTTTATTTACTATTATTATTATTTTTTTTCATTTTATTTTATTTTACTTAATCTTATTTTATCTTATTTTATTTTATAATTTTTATTCAAATAGTCCCATCCATGCTGCAAAGCGCTATGCAAAAATTGGCAGCTATAACAATAACAAATCCAACAGCTCGGCCGGCTACACAACTTTTAAAAGGCAGCAGCAGCGTGTCGGCAAGCGCAGAAAGCTAGCAACACCAATTTGCAACAGCATCAACAACAAATAAAAAAAGCATCAGTCAGACAGTCATGCATTGCAACTTCGTCTCGACAATTTTTTTTTATTTATTTTTTTAAATTTTTGTATTCATAGACATACAATCGCGCATATTTGTCTGCTATATATCGGTATGTTTTGTCTCTTTGAGGGCAACGATAATGAAGTGCAGTAAATTTAGCTAAACATCAGCTCTTAACTTCAGAAGGCAATAAGCACACAGTGGCCCCAGTCAATGAAAACATCACATAACCTTAGTTAAATTTCAATTTATTGTATACTAGCAGACGCTGCAGACATTCATACCAACTAAAATATTTTGAAGTAGGGTTGCCACCTTATCGCAGTATATTTGTACATATGTATATTTGTATATCCGGTACAATCTCGAGAAGCGCTAGATGGATTTCAATGAAAATTGGAAGGGGGATAGCATGCTTAATTCTTAGAGTTTCCTTTCGATGTTGCCACTGGGGGCGGTTTACAGGGTTGCCACCAATGTAATATTTTTTCAGAAATATATAGAGATCCACCACAACATATAAAATAGAGTACAAATTTACTTACCTTCCAATTTACTATGATGTATCTTAGGTCATGCTATTTCGCGCTGCTGACTACGAGTTTTATTTTATATCGTTGGAATATTTACTATTAGGAACAATATTTTTTTTTTTAACTTTTACTTGAACTTATTTCACTTCGCACTGGAAATGACTTTATGCTCTCAATTTATCATATATTTTCACTTTAAGAGATTTATCTTTTATATACCTTTTTAAGTAGAGCACTTGCACTTTGGTATATTTATGTATTTCGATTCAATTTTAAATATTTGAGCTCTCTTTAAAATTTTGTTATAATTTTGACACAATTTATTTGAAACACTTTTATCAGAATTTTCCAAACCAAATGTAATCTGCAAATAGAGTAAAAGAAAAAAAAACATCATTAACAAAAATTATATTTATTTCAGAGGAAAGCAAAAAAAAACATATTTTCAAAGTTTTGCAAAAAAAAAAAAATTAAATGAGCTAGGCAGTTTGCCATCCATGGAACCCTGGGTGGGGTGCGATAACGCCATATGGCCTTAACACTCAATTCAAAGAGAGATAAAGCCATATTCGCGCCAAAATTTCTGTATGGCTTTATTTCCAATTTCAAAGAGCGATATGGCCATATGGCGTTATCTCGTATGGCTTTATCTCTCATTTGACTTTCCCTTTTACGGAATATTTTCTGCTCAATATGCAATCAAGAAGGTGGAAGGGGAAAAATCATTAGTTTCTCCTTTTACGAAATGTGCTTTTAACCTTTCGGAAATAGTGTCAATGACTTATTTTCCATTTTCTTGTTGACACTAATTCCATTTCGAAAGCGCAATATTGTCAATTGACACTATTTCCAATTTACCCAGTTGGTGCACCCTGGGTAACGCTAAATGACCTACATGGCCTACACGGCTAGTTTCTTGTATTGCCGGTTCTACGAGAACGGTACCAGTACTTGTGCTGTACCCATCGTGCCGAAACGACCCGGGCCGTTTTCTTATATCGACCCGGCCAAGAGCAATACACTCGTGGTGACCCTGTCTGACATTTAGGCAGGGCTATACCTCGCTACAACAACAACAACAACAACAACAACAACAACAACCATGGAAATGGTGTCAATTGGCACTATTACTAGTAACACTATTACCTGTCACCTTAAATGCACATTCACAATGACAAATAAATTCATATGAGAGATAAGGCCATATGGCTTTAACTCACAATTGACAAAAAAAATATGGCATTATCTCTCAATACGAAGCGTAATAATGCCATATGGCTTTACCTCGAATGGCTTTATCGCACCCCACCTGTAACCCTGGAAACCAGGGATAGTGATAGTGATAGTAATAGTGTTAGTTATAGTGGTAGTGATAGTGATATTGATAGTGATAGTAATAGTGATAGTGATAGTGCTAGTTATAGTGACAGTGATAGTGATCATTATAGTGATAGTGTTAGTGATAGTGATGGTGATTAGTGATAGTGATAGAGTTAGTGATAGTGATAGCGTTAGTGATAGTGATAGTAATATCGCTAGCGTTAGTGATAGTGATTAAGGAAAGTGATAGTGATAGTTATAGTGATAGTGATCATGATAGTGATAGTGTTAGTGATAGTGATGGTGATTAGTGATAGTGATAGAGTTATTGATAGTGATAATGATAGTGATAGTAATATCGCTAGCGTTAGTGATAGTGATTAAGGAAAGTGATAGTGATAGTCAGAGTGATAGAGATAGTGATATTAATAGTGATAGTGATAGGGATAGCAGTTTACCCCTAAAGGAACCCAATACCAAAATCCACGTTTTGCGCAACACCTTCGCTTAACACCTAAAGCGGGCTACCCACCTGCCAAGAAATGCCTCTAAAAAAAATACGAGCATATATTTCTTGTGCCTGGTCAAGAAAATTTGACGTTTACGGCATTTTCCATTTTATTGCAGATTACTATTATAAAAATGTATAAAACATGTGCAGCGAAGTATATACTCATCTGCCGTTACTCTGCACGTTTACCTCAAAAAATATATACGAGCATATTTATTTCTTGAGGTAAACCGGCGTTGCCAACCATCGAAAATTGTAGTATTTTTTCTTATGAGCTGAGTATTGGCTCAAGAAAATTTGACGTGTGAAAACAGTTCTTGACCATTTCTTGAGCGTTTTTTTTTATATGGCGTTTGACATTTCTTGGCAGGTGAGTAGCCCGCTTAATTGTCTTATAATTTGCGCTTTTTGCAGCGCCACCCTATGCAAATATAGATAATAACAACAACAACAAAGAAAAAATAAAAGCGATGGAATATTATTCTAAGAAAATTACTTTCGATTTCTGCTATATATATATTTACGTAGTCTTCTAATCAATTTTTTTCGACGTTGTTTTCATTTAAACAATTTTTATTGACTTTTGTTCGCTTACGCTTTTTGTGTGTGCGACAAAGTATTTGCAAATATCATATCACTTGTTGTCGTTTCGTTTTTTTTTTTTGTTGAATTTTTTTTTTTTCAATTTCGCTGTTATTCTATTGGCTTTTGTTAAATTGTTGTTTTTATATATTTTCAATGTGTTTTTCGTTCACCTCACTTCAATTTTGTCACACGCGCTACATAGAACTTGGGTAGGAAAATGTCGACAGCGCAATGAGCTGATTATATGACGCCATGTGTATGCGGGTCGTTAGAAGTGGGGAGGCAACACAAATACGGTACACGTGCCATCACACGGTCTGCGAAGAGTAGACAACAATTCAATTTTTCTATAGAAAATTTACCGGTTATTACCTAGCACGAATTTCTTTTTAAAGTGTTTTTGTAAGTTTTATTTTAAAGCAACAAAAAAAAGTTTTGAAAATTTTATTTTTTATTTTATTTTTTTTTTGTTTTTAATTAATTTTTCAAAAATTAATTTTTTTTTTATTTTTTTTTTCAAAATTTTTTTTTTTTTTTCGAATTTTTTTTTTTTTTATAAATTTGTTTATTTTTCACAAGTGAGCAATATTTGCGCTACTTTGTTTTTTTAATTTATTTCAAAATTTTGTATAATTTATTCCATCAAATATTTGACCGGCGTCTGCACATTTTATTCAACGTCTATTCATCATAAAATAAATTTTTTTTTTTTTTTTTAAAATCAGACAACAAATTTATATAAATCACGCGCGTATAATCGCCATATATTTTTATGTATGTATATCTACATGCATATGTTTGTGTATATTTCTATGTTGAAAACGGTTTTTCTTCTTCTTCAAAAACAAAAAAAAACAACAACAAAAATTTTATACACAGATCCGATCTTTAATAAACGTACACGACGAATGTAAACTAACGACTGAATTCATATATTTAGAGCACAACGCTTTCAAGTTTCTTCATCATCGTCGTCGTCGTTGTCGTACAAAAAAAAAAAGAAAAAGCGAAGCGAGAGCTGAATTAAAAAAGCGAAAATGGCAAAACAAACTTAAAGCATAAAGTCAAAGCGCAGAAAATAAACCCCCAAAACGACTACACTGCACTGGCACTGAGGACTTGTGGGTAGGCATTAGACCGGTCAAATTTTTCTTTTTAAATGAATTTTTTTTAATTTATTTTAATTTGTAATTGTTGTTTGGAACTTTTTGTGACCAGTTAAATTTTTTTTGATTTTTTTTTCGAAAACAAGTTGAACAAGTTAGGAAGTCTAAGTTCGGGTAAACCGAGCATTAAATACCCAGCGGTAGTTTTCAGAACGGTGAATTTTTGTGATTTTCGAAATTTTCGATATCGAAAGTGGGCATGACCGGGTTTCGATTTCGTCCAATTTCATCAGGTATACTCCCTATGATTCCCTATAAACTCCCCAAATTTCATGATTCTACCGTAATTAGTTGCAAAGTCATGAACAGTCGATTTTTCAAAAATGCTTCCCTTAAAAGTGGGTGGTGCCTTACCACTTTTAAAAATGTATCAAAAACTCATAATAGAATGACTGAGGTTTTCATCCTACCAAATTATATCATTTTAGCCATTTCCGTTAACGAATTATGTCAATTTAGGTGATTTTCGAAATTTTCGATATCGAAAATGGGCGTGGTTGGAGGACGCTTTTATCCAATTTCATCAGGTATACTACCAATGATACTAGTATGCAAATTTCATCGTTCTACGGTAATCAGTTTAAAAGTAATGACCAGTGGAATTTTTAAAACTGCGTGGGCGGTGCCACGCCGACTTTAGAAATTTATCAAAAAATTGTAAAAGAATGACCACTTATAAAATTATATCGGTTTAGCCATTTTATATACCGAGATATGTCAATTTATGTGATTTTCGAAATTTTCGATATCGAAAAAGGGGGCGTGGTTATTATCCGATTTCGCCCATTTTCAATAGCAACCTACCTTGGCCAGAAAGTAACCTGTATATCAAATTTCATGCAAATATCTAAATTTTTATTCAAGTTATCGTGTACACGGAGAGACGGACGGACGGACGGACGGATATGCCTTAATAAACTCCTCTTTTCTATCTCGATTATTTTATGCATGAAAAGCTCTATTTTTATGGGAGGTTCCACGCCCCATTTTCCTAAAAAAGTTTTTGTAAAGAACATTTGGTCAATACAAGCCTCATCAACAAATTTCAGTTGGTACCCATATTGTACAAAGACTTTCTAAGGTCACACCAGGTGCACACTTTGGTCGATATATTTTGGAAACGGGTTCGCACATGTGACAGGGAACCACTCCCTTTTCAAACACTCACCAACAAACAGTTTCATTTGATACCCATACACTCTAAAAAGAGTTTCTTTATTTCAAGGAAAAATTTCCCTTATTTGGCTCCAAAGACATGGCTTCCTTAATTTAAAGACTTTTTCCCTCAATTTAAGGAAAAGGCCTTTAAATTGAGGAAAAAAGTCTTTAAATTAAGTAATATTTCACCTAATTTAATGAAGCCAGTCTTTGGAGCCAAAATAAGGAAACGAAGTCCTATATGGGACTTGAAACAAACCGACACCATGTCTTTGTTTACCGGAAAATTTTCTTCTGCTTTTTTACAGTATTCATATCACGGATGGGCATTATTTTATTTTTGAGTGACGACTGACGAAAAAAATTTGGGGTTATTTTGGGGCAGTTTTGGAATCATTTTGGGGTAATTTTCGGATCGTTTAAGGGATCATTTTGTAGTAATTTTGGAATCATTTTGAGATGAATTTGGGGTAATTTGGGATCAGTTTGGGATCATTTTGTATTCACTTTGGGGTAATTTTGGGATCAATTTAGGATAGTTTTGGGAACGTTTTGGAGAAATTTTGTGATCATTTTGGGATCAATTTGGGGTAATTTTGAGATCATTTTGGGATAAATTTAGGATCATTATGGAATCGATTTGGGGTAATTTTGGATCATGCTAAGGAAATTCTGCGACCATTTTGGGGTAATTTTGAGATCAATTTTGGGTAATTTTAGGATCGTGTTAAGGAAATTTTGGGATCATTTTGGGGTAATTTTGGGATTGTTTTGGTATAATTTTGGGATCAACTTGGGGTAATTTTCGGATCATTTTGGTATAATTTTGGGATCAATTTGGGGCCATTTTCGGATTGTTTTGGGGACATTTTGGAGGAATTTCGGAATCATTTGATATGAATTTGGGGTTGTTTGGGATCATTTTGTAATCACTTTGCGGTAATTTTCTGATCAATTTAGGGTCGTTTTGGGAAAGTTTTGGAAAAATTTTGGGATCAATTTGGGATCATTTTTGGATCAGGTTAAGGAAATTATGGGATCATTTTGGGGTAATTTTGGGATCAACCTTGGTTAATTTTGGGATCATGCTAAGGGGAATCTTGCGATCTATTTTTCTGTAATTTCCCGCTAATCTAGAGACTTGAAACCTTAAGTGAGGTTCCAAACCGCTACGTGCGGCACGTATCGAGCAGTTAATAAAACTAGAGTTTTCCTAGTGGCTGAAATTCAAACACAAAACCTTATTCTAATTGACTACTTTTCTTGAAGTCTCTTTCCTTTCATTTTACTATTTTTTCCTACTTTTCGATTTGTTTTTCCTTTCCTCACATTCTTCTTCTTTCTGCTTTTCACTTTCTGCACCAATTTTTATTTTTATTTATTGTAGCTCATATAATTTTTTAGTTTACCTACTTTTTTCTAAGGCGGTGTTCTTTTCTTCATCTTTTTCAATTTCTTCTGCATTTTCGTTACTTTCCTTTCCTTTTTTAATTTCATTTTTTCTAAGGTGTCCTTTTCTTCATCTTCTTCAATTTCTTCTGCTTTTTCGTTACTTTCCTTTCCTTTAATTTCCTCTTTTTTCTTTCCTTCCCTCCCCTTTCCTCTTTTTTCCTTTAATTTTCCCTCTTTCCTTTTATTTCCTTTTCTTTCTTTACCTCTTCTTTCGTTTTCTTTCCTTTCCATTCCTTTTCTGGGATTTCTTTGCGCTTTCTTTTTTTTATTTTCTTGTCATTTATTTGCCTTTCTTTTCCTTTCCTTTCCTTATCTTTTCTTTATGTTCCTTTCCGTTCCGTTCCATTCCTCTCCTGTCAATTCTTATCCTTTTCTTACCTGTTTTTTTCCTTTCCTGTCCTTTCCTTTCCTTCCCTTTGCTTTCTGCTCCTTTCCTTTACTTTCCTTTAATTTCCTCTTTTTTCTTTCCTTTCCTCCCCGTTCCTCTTTTTTCTTTCCTTTCCTCCCCTTTCCTCTTTTTTCTTTACTTTTCCATCTTTCCTTTTATTTCCTTTTCTTTCTTTACGTCTTCTTTCGTTTTCTTTCCTTTCCATTCCTTTTCTGGAATTTCTTTGTCCTTTCTTTTTTTCTTTTCTTGTCATTTATTTGCCATTCTTTTCCTTTCCTTTCCTTATCTTTCCTTTATGTTCCTTTCCGTTCCGTTCCATTCCTCTCCTGTCAATTCTTATCCTTTTCTTACCCGTTTTTTCCTTTCCTTTCTTTTCTTTTCCTTTCCTTTCCTTTCCTTTCTTTTCTTTCCTTTCCTTTCCTTTGTCCCTTTCCTTTCGGTCCCTTTCCTTTCCGTCCCTTTCCTTTCCGTCCCTTTCCTATCCTTTGTCTTCATTCCCTGTCATTACTTTTCCCTTCTTTCCTTTTCTTTCTTTCCCTTTCCTTTTTTTCTTTCCTTTCCTTTCCTTCCCTCTCCTATCCTTTGCCATTTTTTCGATTTAACGGCATTATAATTGTAATTTGAAAAAGTTCTCACACAAACAATAAATAATAAATTAATTACTAAATGAAATTCCACATTTATTATTCATGTTTTTCCTTCGCACCTCATAAATCATAGCATCATCCGAGGGATATCCCGTATAACGTATGACACTATGACGTATATAAAGAAAATGTGCATATCTAAAAAGAGTAAGCAAAAACATTAAATATTTATTTTATTAAACAGATGGCATAAGCTTGAATTCCTTTCTGATTACCGAGCCCCTTTTATAGAAATTTATTGAGGGAAAGTATTTGGAATTGCACTTATGAGAAAGCAAATCAATAAATCATCATATCGTTATATATCGTTCCACTGACATGTGATACATACATGTGATAGCGATGTGACGTCAGTTGTTTCAAACTGCTGTTTTGCCAAACTGAAAAACAATACAGCAGTGATGTAGGTAGGTACACATGTACATACGTAAAAGTATCTTGAGCGAATAAGTTATACGAGTAATTCATAGGCAATAAAAATTTAATGATATAAAAAATTTTACGTCAATACTTAAATTACAAGTTCTTTTTCCGCTGCGCTGAGTGGCGCTAATATTTATTAGCGCATCAGCATTTCATTTTGATATCGTAAGCGTTTTGTATATACTTTAAAGAGGGGGGCTTTTTTATAATGCACGAAGAGTTTGGACTTTATAAAAAAAGAAAGTACCTATGAGGCTCACTCGATTTGTTTAGCAAATATTCGATCACGTCAGAAATTGAAAAACCATTTTTTGAATATTTTTTGTACTTCAAGTAAAAAATAAAAAATTAATAAAAAAAAGACTTTAGATAGTTATTAAATTATATTTTACGATTTTGCTTCAAAGTGCTTATAATCGAGTTTTTTGCAGCTTGCCTACCAAAGATTGCGGTTATTAAAAATATTGCCGGAAAATCGAGAAAAAAAAGGGACAGACAACACTCAAAATAAGTCAACAATTAGCAAATCACATTTGGCGGCTGCCATTCAAGCTTCTAGGTGGCAGAGGTGGAAACTCTGGAGTGTTAAATGCACCTGATCTTTAAGTGCCATGATATAGGGCGGTCTATCTAGCTTCAGTAACTCTGACACTATGTTTGGGTTATTTATAAATTGTTCCTTTTTTCGTATGCGACTACTTGTAGTTCAATTTTTTGTTTTTGTGGTCCGTGATAACAACAAAGACAAAAAAAGGCACATAGTAAAAGGAGACTTGAATAAAAGTAAACAAAATTATTTATGTATATAAATATTTATGTTTGTGATCAAAAATAATTTGCGCATGTCATTACTTCTCCAGTTATGGGAAAATATTTTATGGAAGTTTTGGTTTGAGTGTATTGGTGTATGTATGTGATTTTACCCAGCCGGCATTTAAAAGATTGCTCTAAATTAAATTAATTTAAAATAAAATAAAATAAATGAAAATAAAATAAAATAAAATAAAATAAAATAAAATAAAATAAAATAAAATAAAATAAAAATAAAAAAATAATAAAAAAAAAATTTTAAAAAATAAAATAAAATAAACAATAAATGAAAATAAAATAAAATAAATGAAAAAAAAAATAAAATAAAATAAAAATAAAATAAAAAAAAAATAAAAAAAAAATAAAATAAAATAAAATAAAATTAAAAAAATAAAATAAAATAAAATAAAAATAAAAAAAATTAAAAAAAATTAAATAATATAAAAAATAAATGAAAATAAAATAAAGCATAAAATAAAATAAAATAAAATAAAATTAAATAAAATAAAATAAAATAAAAAATTAAATAAAATAAACAATAAATGAAAATAAAATAAAATAAATGAAAATAAAAGAAAATAAAATAAAATAAAATAAAATAAAATAAAATAAAATAAAATAAACTAAAATAAAATAAATGAAAAAAAATGAAAAAAATAAAATAAATGAAAATAAAATAAAATAAAATAAAATAAAATAAAATAAAATAAAATAAAATAAAATAAAATAAAATAAAATAAAATAAAATAAAAATAAAATAAAATAAAATTAAATAAAATAAATGAAAATAAAATAAAATAAAATAAAATAAAACCAAATAAAGAAAAAAATAAGTGAAATAAAATAAAACCAAATAAAAAATAAAAAATAAAAATAAAATAAAATAAAATAAAATAAAATAAAATAAAATAAAATAAAATAAAATAAAATAAAATAAAATAAAATAAAATAAAATAAAATAAATGAAAATAAAATAAAATAAAATTAAATTAAATTAAATAAAATAAAATAAAAGAAAAGAAAATAAAAGAAAAGAAAATAAAATAAAATAAAATAAAATAAAATAAAATAAAATAAAATAAACTAAAATAAATGAAAATAAAATAAAATAAATGAAAATAAAATAAAATAAAATAAAATAAAATTAAATTAAATAAAATAAAATAAAAGAAAAGAAAATAAAAGAAAAGAAAATAAAATAAAATAAAATAAAATAAAATAAAGTAAAATAAAATAAAATAAAATAAAATAAAATAAAAAATTATGTAAAATAAAATAAAATAAAATAAAATAAAATAAAAAATTATATAAAATAAAATAAAATAAATAAGATAAATGAAAATAAAATAAATTAAAATAAAATAAAATAAAATAAAAAAAAAAAAATAAAAAAAAAAATTGAAAAAAAATAAAAAAAAATAAAAAAAAAAATAAATAAAATCAAATAAAAAATTATATAAAATAAAATAAATGAAAAAAAAATAAAAAAAAAATAACTTTAAATCAAATAAAAAATTATATAAAATAAAATAAAATAAAATAAGATAAAACAATATTAAACGAAATTGAATGAAACTAAGGCAAAATAAATTAAATTAAACTAAATAAATAAATTTAAATGACCTGAATTAAAGCAAATTTAATTACATACATCGAATTAATAATTGCTTATTGGGTTATACCACAACATATTAACTGGCTATATGTGGGTATCAAAATGAGCATATTAGGCGCAACGTTTATGTTGTAATTTTTTATCACATTTTATGGTTTTCTAGCTGTCATGGCTGTCTTTATTTTTAACATGATATCACAGCACACGTTGACATTGAGCAACTCGGCCCATTGGCATTCTATCTACAGGCAACTAAGCCACTGTGGAGATGACGCTTTGGGGGTTCTATGACGCCGTCTTAGTTAGTAGCTTTGGGTAACTATTATTTGGCGCCATACGGCTACTAATGGATGTACGTCATAGGATATGCAAATATTTTGCTACTGTCTGTGAAAAGTGCCACTGTAAGATCAATGTGGTTGTTGCAATTGTGCGCTGTCACATACATATATTACAATTGAAAGTTTTACTGTTTCACTTCGAGTTTAAATAAGAAAATTATGTCTTCGATTCCAATTTCTATTTATATTCCCAAGAAAGTTATGTGGGCTGCGGATGGCTGTCAATAGTCAATGGGCTCTACTACAGGTGGTTAATTAAATTTATTTTATACTGCGTTCGAAAACATAGGTAATGTTAGATAGGTGGTGGTGCCGGTGCTTTAAAAAAGTTCTGAAAATTGCACATCAACTGCATTCAGGCAGGCCTTAGAAAAAAAGGTGGTCAATATATAGTTAAAAAAATACTTGACCCAAGGGTCGACGAACGTTTTAGAAGATGCAGCAGTTAATCTGTAGAATTCCATATTAGGAATGGTACGGAGCTTCGACTCAGAAAAATAAAAAAAAACATAAAAAAAGAATAAAAAAAAAAAATTTAAATAAAATAAAAAAAATTTAAATAAAAATTAAATGAAATAAAGTACAAACAAAAAAGAATAAAATAGATTCCAGTCAAATAGAAATAAAGTCACAAAAAATAATAAAATACAAAAAAAAAAAAAAATTTAATGAAATAAAATAAAATAAATTGGAATATACTTAGTGAAGCAAAATAAAATAAAATAATAAAAAATATAATAAAAACAAATAAAACAAAATAAGATAAAAAAATAAAAAATTAATTAAAAAATATAAAAAAAAATATATATAAAAAAATAAAATAAAAAACAAAATAAGATAAAAAAATATATAAAAAAAGGCAAACAAAAAATATCAAACCAAAATAAAAAAAAATAAAAAAAAAATAAAAAATCAAAAATAAATAAAACATAAAAACTATAAATTAAAAAATAATCATTACAAAAAAATAAAAATAACAAAAAATAAAAAAGGAAAATAAAATGAAATAAAGTAAGATACATTAAAAATAAATAAAATAGAATAATATATAATAAAATAAAATAAAACAAATAAAAAAATAAAATAAAATAAAATAAGATACACAAAAATAAAAACTAAAAACCAAAAACAAAAAAAAAAAATAAATAAAATAAAATAGAATTAAATAAATGAAAATAAAAAATAAAAAGCTTAAATGAAAGATAAGATACAAAATATAAAAAATAAAACCAAAAACAACAAAAAAAAAATAAACAAATAAATAAAAAAAAAAAAAAAATAAAATAAAAAATTTTAAATAAAAAGATAATATAAAAAAATTTAAAAAAAATTTAAATAATGAAATAAACTAACAAAAATAAATAAAATAAAATAAAATAAAATAAAATAAAATAAAATAAAATAAAATAAAATAAAATAAAATAAAATAAAATAAAATAAAATAAAATAAAATAAAATAAAATAAAATAAAATAAAATAAAATAAAATAAAATAAAATAAAATAAAATAAAATAAAATAAAATAAAATAAAATAAAATAAATTATAGTAAAATAAAATAAAATAAAATAAAATAAAATAAAATAAAATAAAATAAAATAAAATAAAATAAAATAAAATAAAATAAAATAAAATAAAATAAAATAAAATAAAATAAAATAAAATAAAATAAAATAAAATAAAATAAAATAAAATAAAATAAAATAAAATAAAATAAAATAAAATAAAATAAAATAAAATAAAATAAAATAAAATAAAATAAAATAAAATAAAATAAAATAAAATAAAATAAAATAAAATAAAATAAAATAAAATAAATTATAGTAAAATAAAAAAAAATAAAATAAAATAAAATAAAATAAAATAAATTAAAATAAAATAAAATAAAATAAAATAAATTAAAATAAAATAAAATAAAATAAAATAAAATAAAATAAAATAAAATAAAATAAAATAAAATAAAATAAAATAAAATAAAATAAAATAAAATAAAATAAAATAAAATAAAATAAAATAAAATAAAATAAAATAAAATAAAATAAAATAAAATAAAATAAAATAAAATAAATTATAGTAAAATAAAAAAAAATAAAATAAAATAAAATAAAATAAAATAAATTAAAATAAAATAAAATAAAATAAAATAAAATAAAATAAAATAAAATAAAATAAAATAAAATAAAATAAAATAAAATAAAATAAAATAAAATAAAATAAAATAAAATAAAATAAAATAAAATAAAATAAATTAAAATAAAATAAAATAAAATAAAATAAAATAAAATAAAATAAAATAAAATAAAATAAAATAAAATAAAATAAAATAAAATAAAATAAAATAAAATAAAATAAAATAAAATAAAATAAAATAAAATAAAATAAAATAAAATAAAATAAAATAAAATAAAATAAAATAAAATAAAATAAAATAAAATAAAATAAAATAAAATAAAATAAAATTAAATAAAATAAAATAAATTATAGTAAAATAAAAAAAAATAAAATAAAATAAAATAAAATAAATTAAAATAAAATAAAATAAAATAAAATAAAATAAAATAAAATAAAATAAATTAAAATAAAATAAAATAAAATAAAATAAAATAAATTAAAATAAAATAAAATAAAATAAAATAAAATAAAATAAAATAAAATAAAATAAAATAAAATAAAATAAAATAAAATAAAATAAAATAAAATAAAATAAAATAAAATAAAATAAAATAAAATAAAATAAAATAAAATAAAATAAAATAAAATAAAATAAAATAAAATAAATTATAGTAAAATAAAAAAAATAAAATAAAATAAAATAAAATAAAATAAATTAAAATAAAATAAAATAAAATAAAATAAAATAAAATAAAATAAAATAAAATAAAATAAAATAAATTAAAATAAAATAAAATAAAATAAAATAAAATAAAATAAAATAAAATAAAATAAAATAAAATAAAACAAAATAAAAAAATAAAATAAAATAAAATAAAATAAAATAAAATAAAATAAAATAAAATAAAATAAAATAAAATAAAATAAAATAAAATAAAATAAAATAAAATAAAATAAAATAAAATAAAATAAAATAAAATAAAATAAAATAAAATAAAATAAAATAAAATAAAATAAAATAAAATAAAATAAAATAAAATAAAATAAAATAAAATAAAATAAAATAAAATAAAATAAAATAAAATAAAATAAAATAAAATAAAATAAAATAAAATAAAATAAAATAAAATAAAATAAAATAAAATAAAATAAAATAAAATAAAATAAAATAAAATAAAATAAAATAAAATAAAATAAAATAAAATAAAATAAAATAAAATAAAATAAAATAAAATAAAATAAAATAAAATAAAATAAAATAAAATAAAATAAAATAAAATAAAATAAAATAAAATAAAATAAAATAAAATAAAATAAAATAAAAGAAAAGAAAATAAAATAAAATAAAATAAAATAAAATAAAATAAAATAAAATAAAATAAAATAAAATAAAATAAAATAAAATAAAATAAAATAAAATAAAATAAAATAAAATAAAATAAAATAAAATAAAATAAAATAAAATAAAATAAAATAAAATAAAATAAAATAAAATAAAATAAAATAAAATAAAATAAAATAAAATAAAATAAAATAAAATAAAATAAAATAAAATAAAATAAAATAAAATAAAATAAAATAAAATAAAATAAAATAAAATAAAATAAAATAAAATAAAATAAAATAAAATAAAATAAAATAAAATAAAATAAAATAAAATAAAATAAAATAAAATAAAATAAAATAAAATAAAATAAAATAAAATAAAATAAAATAAAATAAAATAAAATAAAATAAAATAAAATAAAATTAAATAAAATAAAATAAAAACGTAAACAGAAATAGTATGTTAAAATAAAATTAAAAACTATAACATAAAATAGAATAAAATAAAAAATAAATAGAATAAAAAAAAATTAAAAATATAAAAAAATTTAATAAAAAAAAAATAATATATATATATAATATATATAATAATATATAAGAAAATAGAATAAAATAAAACAAAATAAAAAATTGAAAAAATAAAAAAATAATAAAATAAAATTACAAAAAATTAGTAAAAAAAAAATGAAATAAAAAGAAAAGAGAAAAACAATAAGTAAAAATAAAATAAAAAATTACATTAAATTAAATGCAATAAAAAAATTAAAAAATTCTGTTGTGAAATTACACCTTAATAATCGTCTTCCGTATAGGTACCTACGGTAAACTCAGTTCCGTAACATCCTTAAGCGGGAAACATAATCAGTCCGCCAATAGGTACGTCAGTTGCGTGACGTACATACGGCAATTTTAGAGCAAATTCTATTTTGACGTAACCGTCATATCGGGCGTTACTCGTACAAACACCAGGAGTCTACTTTGCTGTCAGTTATTTCGACGTAGTGAAGGACTGATGCTGCTGAACGCTTTAGTCTATGTGCATACATACTTATACATATGTACATACATAGATGCATCTGTAATTTTGGTAATGTACCTACATATTTGCATTGTCTGCATAATTTCCAATATTTCATACCTACCACCATCGGAGTAGGATATGTAATCTACGTATAACACTAAAACCAACTTAGTACTTGCCGACAAGCAGCAGGCTTTTATGACAATGTCGCAATGCCTGTTTTCTGGTTGAGGCTGCAGCAGTCAGAAAAGCAGCAGCAATTGAAATCAATCATCTGAATTTTAAACTGACCTACCCCAGAAAATGCAGCATTCATGCAGATACGGGTTCAATATTGTGTGATGTCAGCTAAAAGTGTCGATATTGTTGTTGTTGTTATTTTAGCTATTTACAAGCATCAAACTACACACATATACACATGTTAGTACATATATTAGTGTTGCAGTTGCTGCAGCCGATCTGGCGGCAACGGCGGCGACTGTACCTGCGCTTGAATGTATGCAGAGAAGAATGGGAACATGGACGTAAGCACAAAAATGCATGCGATGAGACTAAAAAGGATGAGCTGTGTGATATATGTATGTAAGATGAAGAAAGCACCAAAATATATAATGGGACGATAATCAGCTGCCCTTTTCCAAAAAAAAAAAAAAAAAAAAAAAAAAAAAAATGAAAATTGTAATAAATCCATGAGACAGCGTTGAGGATGCCGACAACCCGCTGCCCAAATAGAAAATGTCCACCAAAGGAATATATATGTATGTATGTACATTTCATATGTACCTTTTCGATGGATGACAATTTTTTCAAATCTTACTCAAATTAGCCTACATTTTTACGAGTACTCAACACACACACACGACAAGAAGTTAGTTAAAAATGCATAAAAATAACAAATAACTCAAAACAAAATATAAAAGTTGTAATACCTACAACAAACATACACCACAGTCTGGGAATGTGTTTGGGCAAGGGCGTTGAACGCTGCGAAGGGTATGGTGGTGGTAAGTAGGTACAGTGTACAGGAAAAAAGGTCAGCGCCGTCAAGAAGGGCGCGTCATTAGACTCAGACGTTGTTGTTGGCATGAAAGTAGGCAGCAGACGTTTTTATCGCAATCACAAACACACAGACACATACACATACACCCATTGATAGTTTTACCTCGAAAAACGCACACAGACAATGCACACAAAATCAGGCTGAGTACAATCGCATCAACAAAACCAATACCAAAGAATGCACGCTAAAGCACAGTGGGTCGATTTGGCGTCTTGGAGTGACAAAATCCAAATCTTATGAGTCTTACAAATGAAAATTTCGTTTGGAGACACTCTTAAAATATGTCCAAGGTAGATACATAAAGAAGTTTTCACTTCAATAATGTCTCCTCCAAAATTGAAAATGATCTGGCGAGTAGGTACCTATTTCCTGAGAGGAAGAAACTAATACTTTCACATATTGAGCCCTCTGTTTTGTCGGACATATTTTTAGAATAGTGACTATGTTGAAAAAGGAAACTTATACCAGCAATTTTTTAAAGGTCGCCCTGACTCAATTAAAATCCCAAACATTTTAAGGTGGAACATGCACAGAGCCAAAAATGCCTAATAAAATTAATAAGATTGTCTCCATGATGATCAGTTTTTGGGCAAAGGGGTAGTCGTAACGGTGGAAACGAAGAAAAAACTATATGGAAATCTTTTTGGTTTTAAGAAGAAATTCTTATTAAAAAACTATACATTTAGTACAAAGGTGTAGTTAGACGCTGGCAATTATTAGTGTACGATGGCCGGATGGTTAGCAGCTGGGTTAAGCATTCGAAAAATTGTAAGTTCGATTCTCTCTCTTTTTTTTTCCTAATTAGAAATGTTAAAAAGAAATCTTCTCAATTATATTTATGAGATTTTCCTTTTAAACATTAACAACTATACACATATCAGTAATTAGTTGCTAGAAATCAAAAGTGAGCGATGGCCTGATGGTTAACAGCTGGGTTTATCATTGCCCTTAATGAAATATTCTTCTTCTTCCTCTGCTTCTTCTTGTTTGTTATGTCATGTCCTTTTCCTTCTGTTCGTACTTTTAAATTTTCACTGAGAAGTAGTGGCCGATACAGGATTTTGAGAAAGGGGGTTCACATTTTTTCTTTTAATTTCGGGGACATTCTTCATTCACAGTTTCTTTAAATATACATTTGTTAGTATGGGCGGCAATGTCAGATTCAAGGTAATAATTTATGTAAATCGTTTAAAAAGTTACCGAATGTGTATTACGTAAACGCAAAAATATAAGTTGGCCGTTTTACAATTTCTTTGTGTAATTTTTACTATATTTTTGGGGTAATTTTTACTATATTTTTTGGGTAATTTTTACTATATTTTTTGGGTAATTTTTACTTTATTTTTTTGGGTAATTTTTACTATATTTTTTGGGTAATTTTTACTATATTTTTTGGGTAATTTTTACTATATTTTTTGTATATTTTTTAACATTTTTTCCGCTCATTTTTACTTGTTTTTGCGTAACTTTTACCATATTTTTGGATAATTTTTACTCAAGTTTTTGTTTAATTTTTCTATATGTTTTGCGTAATTTTTTACTGTATTTTTTGTGTTAATTTGACTGTCTTTATTGTGTAATTTTTAGCGTATTTTTTTACCATAATTTTTATGTAATTTTTACTATATTTTTTAGATAATTTTTACTATATTTTTTGGATAGTTTTTTCTATATTTTTTGTCTAATTTTTCACTATATTTTTTACCAAAATTTTTGTGTAATTTTTACTTTATTTTTTTTCGCTAAGGATTTCAACCTGAAAACCACCCCACATTTTGCAAACATTAAATAAAACTATCGATATAATTCTCATTCCAATCACACACCTTTTTTTAATACTGGAACCGAGTTGTATTAGTTAGGTTCCAAGAATAAATGCGTATGAAAAAATTTATGTGAAAAAGATGACTTTTTGGATCCTGAAAAACCCTCCCCGTGGATGATCCCGATCGGGGGGGGGGGGGGGGGGGGGGGTGAACCTGAAAACCCACCCCTGCTGAGGAGAATTATGTCTACTGATTTTTCCTCTCCTATGACTCTACTTTTCCAACAGGTACTTTAAGCTCTGAGATGCAGCGAAGCATGGTTGGTCTGCTTGTATTCGTATATACACACCCTGCAGAGAAATCAACATAGCATCATTTTAACAAGATATAATAGGCCCCATACTACTTCAAAAAGCATTGAACCTGGACTAGGATAATTTTCACCAGAAATTAATAGTCGCATCATTTTCATGACTTATTTTATTTTATTATAGCCAGCGTACTAGTACTAGTACAAGGGTATTATAATTTTGTCCACATAACGGTACTACTAAAGACACAAAATAATCGAGATATAGAGTACCTGAAAGTTCTTAGGTTGGAAAAAACTTCATTAAGGCATGCCCGTCCGTCTGTCTGTTAGATATTTGCATGAAATTTTGTATACAAGTTACTTACTTTCTGGCCAAGGTAGGTTGCTATTGAAAATTGGCAAAATCGGATGATAACCACGCCCCCTTTTTCGATATCGAAAACTACATAAATTGACATCTCTCGGTAGCTGAAATGTCTAAAATGATATAATTTCATCATTCTATTTATAATTTAGTCATTCTATTATGATTTTTCTATAAATTTTTTAAAGTGGGCGTGGCACCGCCAACTTTTAAGGAAGGCATTTTTGTAAATTTACTGGTCCTAAGTTGGCACAAAGCATACTAGTATCGTTGGGAGTATACCTGATGAAATTGGATAGGAGGCGTGGGACCGCCTACTTTTCAGTGAGGAATAGGTATTTGAAAATTTCACGTGTCATAACTTTTAAACTGATTACGGTAGAACGATAAAATTGGTACAAGGTATACTAGCATAATAGGGAGTATACCTGATGCAATTGGACGAAATCGCTTCCCAACCACGCTCACTTCCAAAATGTAATATTTCGAAAAGCATATGAAAACTACCGCTGGGTTTAATGTTCGGTTTTATCGAACTCAGACTTCCTTACTTGGTTTATTTATTTATTTTTTAGAAAGCCGTGGTTAGGTATTTGTATTTACTCAAACACGAAAAAGCATCTGTGAATTATAGGAGAAAAAAGAAGCAAACGAAAAATTACAAATGATTTTAAATTTTTTTTAACTGGGAAGATTTCAACCAGGAAATTCTAGTTGTGCACGGGTATGGATTCGATATTTCCCGACTAGTATGAGTTCAGCCAGCAAATTATAGTTATACATATATTAGTGTGGAATGGATTTTTTCTGACTTTTATGAGTCCTGTCACAAAATTCTAGTTGGATGGAATGGATATTTTCTGACTAGTATAAGATCAGTCAGAAAATTCTAGTTGTACACTAGTAGTTTTCTCACTAGGTTGGCGTTTCGATGCAGCGTTATTACATTGGTTCAGTTGCTTTATTTGTTATCCCAAAATAGAACTCTGAAATTAAAAATTTTCCACCGTGCAACGCCCGACGTCCCAAATGATGAGCAACAATGCAAGGCAACAGACTTCTTTGACGCTTTTTGAGACGAGAACAGAACACGAATGAAAACCACCCTCAAGATGACGTTGACCCCGAAAGGCGGATACAAAAACGTAGGTACATATATAGCGCGCATATGAAACTCAAAACAAAAACAAAAAACCGAACTCAAAACAAATATATGAAAAAAAAAAAAATATAAATCAAATAAAAACCATACAAAGCTAAACAAGTCGAAATGAGAACGAAGGCCCAGATAAGTGTGGGCAAAGAACGGGCGCAAAAAAAGAGGAGGAAACAAAACACGATAGAAACGAGTGCAAGCAGATATACAATAAACATGTGGGTAGTATGTTTGACTGAATGTATATGTGGTCCTCAAAATCGGTGCAGATGAATGAAGCGTCGGGTAGCAAAAGCGGACAAACCAAATGGGCTGAGGAATTTTTCAACTTTATTTCATGAGACGAGTCGTAAATTATACGTGAGAGTTGTACAGCGGCTAAAGAGACGGAGAGAATGAGCGAGAGCAAAAGCGTATATAGCGCACATGAATGTATGAAAAAGTATACAAAATAGTAAAACAAATATAAAAATGAGCGCGAGAGAGAGAGAGTGAGAAAGAGACATATTCAGAGCACAAGAGAGAGCACGCACTAATCTTTATTTGTGTGCATGGATGAATAAGAACACACACATTGAATAGATAATGTGTGTGTTAAATTGCGTATGCGTGTGTGTGTGGTGTGGGGCCAAAGTACAGCTACATATCACTCGTGAAGAACTGGAGGAACAAGACAGAATTGAAGACCATGTGAAAATACAAATTTGGACAAATAAAACCAAAAACAAACAATAACAAAACTGAGACAGCGTCGTCAAATGCTGACAAACAAATGGTGGCACAAAAGGGAATGCAATAAACAATAACATACATGTATACTAGACTGGGCCAAAAAAAAAAAAATTGTTTTTTTTTTTGTTAATTTATATTGATTTTATTTTTAAGAAAGTTGAAAAAAATTACTGATTTTTAAATTGAAGTCTAGAGACAAACCATTGTTGTAAAACTCATTTACCTGAACATATTTTTGAAGGAAATCGAATTTTCTACAAAATTTGCATTGACAAAAATTTTCTCAGACGCTTTTTTTTTAGTATTCTAGCCTAAAAAATTAGTATGTTTTTTCGATCTCCCATTTTTTCTTTAAAAAATTGTACAAAAATCCATGTACAAAAAAGATAGATACAGATTCTTAAAGGGAATTGAGTTGGGTACAAAAAAGGTTAAACAAATTTTTTTTTTTAAAGTTACTCTTTCAAAACTTATTTAGTATTTAATTAAAAAAAAATCATATTTCCGTCTTTTTTTGGTGATTTTGATCCAATTTTTTAACTAAATTTTTGTTTATTGATAATCTACATGATTGATTACATGATCAACATCTCTACATATAATAAAATTGTAACAAGTCGATGTCTGTACATGGGAGATATCAACAAAAAATTGATTGGGGGAAGCATTATTAAGCGAGTAGAATCCAAGTCAACCATTTTAAAAACTTTTGTGTGTCTGTCTGTCCGTATGTTTGTGGCCCGTATCACTCTGAAAGTAATCAATGGAATTGAATGAAACTTTTTTCGTTGGATTGCTCGGCGCTCAACTTAAAATTTAAGATATTACTTTTTTCGATATCTCAACCGGTTTTGGAGTTATCGTCCGAAATGTGGACCATGTCTGTCTGTATGTTTGTGGTCGTAAAACTCTAAAAGTACGGAATGGAATTGAATCGTTGGATTGCTAGACGCTCAACTTAAAGTTTAAGATATTATTTTTTGCGATATCTCAACGGGTTTGGGGTTATCGGCCAATATATGGACCAGCGGTGACCAAAAATGTCTTAGTACAATATGGGTGTCAAACGAAAGGTGTCAATGATTGCTACAATATGCGATGATTCATTGAAATATCTGAAATGGTTTGGGAGATATCTTGAAATTTCGGTAGGTCGACCGGTTTCGGAGGTATCGACAAATATTTCCACAAAAATGTGTTGCAAAAAAAAAAACAGAAATTATACGCATATGAAGTCGCGGGCACCAGCTAGTTATAACTAAAAATATACATTTCTCATATAAGTTCAAACATATTTTTGCTAAATATATGATTTCACTGCGAAGGTGTAGTTTTAAAGTCTTCAAATGGCGCAGCCAGAAAAAAACAAAAAGTTGAGGGATCTGTGAACTCAGTACATTTATTTTTTATGTATTTTCGCGAGTTAAATCCAAATCCGTGATCGTTATTAGCCTTACAGATCGCAGTTCTTCTCTAACCCCACAAAACCATCATAAAACAATATTGGTATTTTTGCAACGTTAGGGCCTAACCTCGGGGAATCGAAGAAAACGGCTAGTCTGAGAAAATTTGAGTCTAGGCAACTTTTGTAGGGAATTCAATTTCCTACAAAACTATGTTTAGGTAAATGGTGTTTTACGACAATGGTTTGTCGTTTTTATACCAAATACTAGTAATACCCGGCGTGCGTTGCTACGCCAAAGAAAATCACCCGAATAAGATTTGACTATTTCTCGGAAGATACATTATCTCGTATCTTATCAAGGTGAAACGCAAGCTACACCCCAAATATCAAGCTCATCAAGTCATAAATACGATTGTTTAGAACAGATCGGTTCCTGGTCCACTTCCCGGAAGAAAAATTATTCCACACTTTAACCTAAGCATAACGCTACCTACATACCAAATTTCAAGTAAGTCCAACCATCTATACGATAGTTTAGAATAAGTCAGTCCTGGGTCCACTTTCCGAAAGAAAATGTATCCCATATTTTTTACTATGTATATATGTAGCTATCTACACACCAAGTATCAATTAAATTGAGCAACAAATAGGATTGTTTAGAATAGATTAGTCCCTGGTCCACTTCCCGGAAGAAAAATTATACCATACTTTAACCTAAGTAAAACGCTACTACATACCAAATTTCAAATAAAATACGATAGTTTCGTAAAATCTCGAAACTAGCGATGATAGACCTCTAGAATTTAATTTAAAAATCTTAAAAAATTACAGTAATTTTTTCGGTGTTAAAAAGAAAATCAATATAATTTTTGGAAAAAAAACGATTTTTTTGGTCCAGTCTAATTCAAACATACAAAGATACATACATATGTACAAATAGAGAGCAGACAACACCAGAAGTGCCAGCATAACCCAACCGAACGTTTAACGTTAAAATGCGAAAGAGCATGCTAAAGTGCAAATGATAAAACAAGAAAAACAAATGACAATGTAAAACGGAATACCAGAATATAACAACAACAGCTAGCTGTGTGTGGGGCATGTTGTTGTTGTTGTCGTTTAAAAAACATTGTGAACGTTGCTCACTAAGTTAGCACAAAATTAACGGTGCACTTGATAGGTCTAGAAATTTTGGGCTAAAATTATGACTCTATTGTTTTTGTTGTATGTATTTAGTAATAGACCAAGATCACAGAGCCGTCAGACATAACTAATTTTATAATAGATGAAACCACTACTGCTGGATAGTTCTCCCCCTACTCAAGAACGAGTGTGAAAATTTCAAAGCTGTACCTATGACAGGGGCCTAGGTGCCAGGGGTCAAAGTCCCCAAAAAATTACCCTAACTTCACTTATTTTATAATGGATGATTTTCACATATTTGTCGTAGAATCTTACAGTGAGTAAGTGTGTAGTGTTGTTAGATGCGTACGAGTAACAGGACTCCAGCGAGACACACCAAGCTCGCGGATTTTCCTATGGAAATTAGTTCGGTGTTAACTTTGGCTATTTTTAATTTTTTGTGGAACATCACACTTCAGTAGTATGTGGAATTTTAAGACTTTGTCCCATGGCAAAAACTTCAGCCCGACACCTTAATGCTCGGGTACTTTTCTCGTATTTTTACTTCAAGTTCACTTGTTTAAGCGGGCTTTCTGCAACTTTGGCTGTTATTAACTGGCGGATATTTACACATGTGCCGTAGAACACTACCGTTAAGTAGTATCTGGCATTTTTGAACCTCGCCACATGGCTAACATTTCTGCCAGACACCTCAAAGCTCGGGAATTTTCTTTGAAGCTTACTGCGTTTTCACTTGTTTAAGCAGGTTTCTACAACTTTGAATGGCGGATCTTTAAAGTTGCCTCGCAGAACACTACCTCTAAATGGAATCTCGCATTTTCAGACTTTGTCCCATGACAAAAACTTCAGATATGACGATAGCATCTCAGGAATGATACGAAAATACGAATAACTTATGGATAACTAACTTTTCCCTCAGAGAAGATCAGATCAATATTTTTGAAAAACCTCCGATATTTACCACAGAGGAGCTACCTAAAATTTCATAAACTTAAAGAACAAGCAGAAGCCATCAAAGAAAATGGTATGAGAAAATCTATACTTAGCCCTGGCTAGATTTTCTCCACAATAGACAGCTCTGCCAAGGCTTGCCGGGGCCCTAGAATATAAAGCATAAGTTTTCCACGGACAATTTATCGTATATTCTGCAAAGGTCCCATTTATTCTTTGCATGACTTTTCAAACCTGTAAAGGTCCTACCCATTTTTCCTAGAAAGGTCTAACTAGTTTTTGATAAACTCTGTAAGGGTCTCCCAAGATTTTGAGCATGCCTATAGTTTTCGATCCAGTGCCAACCTACGTTTTTTGTCTTGGACACTGACACTATCTGATGAAGCGGTTCTGGGAGTATTTGCGAGAAAGGTTTTTCGAAAGATACGACGGCATCGCTGGCTAGAGCATGTTGTGTTAATGAACGAAGGCGCTCTGTCTAAGAAGATTTTCTTATCGGCACCACCAGTGGCAGCAGGAGAGGAGAGTCGCCCACTGCTCCGATGGAAGGACCAAGTGGAGACAGTTCGGCGATCCCTTGGTGTGATGACAGAAAAGTGTTCAACGGCGCGCCATGGACAGACATGCTGGCGACCCAAGCTAATGCTTTCAAAAACCACGTTATGGCAGCGTTGTATACAGAACCTTAGAGCGCCTGAGCAGTCTAGTTCAAATTTGAAATCGGTCTTATTCAGAACCTTAGCTTACTAAAACTAAGTTTGATTCAAAGGAATGCCCGAAGCATAATTCAAGCACTCTTGTTCTCCACGTAGCTAGACAAAAGTTTTCGATCAACTAACTTATCCATTGTTGTTGTTGTTGTATGATCATTCCGAAGATCTTCATCAAACTCTTCTAACGGGAGTCGAAGAAAGCGTGCAGTTTTAAAAGGGTTGGACCAGAGAGACAGAGGGGTTGGAAGAGTAGGTTCAATTTAACAGTTATAGAGATGTAAAGTGTCGTGGGGGGACATACCACATGCATGACATGTGTCAGATATAGTGTTTTTTAGTCTGAATAAGTTAGAGTTTAAACTGTTACCGTATCCAGACCAAAGCTAGGCCATAGTGACTCTAGTCTCCCAGGGTAATGTGCGTTCTTCTTCAGCAATATCGGGTGGAAGACTGTTTAGAACGGGGTTCACAGGCCGAGATCTGTCAAAGGTATCAACCGACTCAGTGTGTATCTCGGTTAAAACTCGCTTATGATTCCGCAGATCTAGCGGCAAGGTAATATGATGCTGGATTTCGTCATTATACTTACGGAGATGTTTCCTTATGTTTCTTGGTGCGGGTCTGTGTCAAAAAGTTGACGGTTTGGATGCCCTGTCTAGTGGCAGTTCGGAAGGAATTCAGGAGACATGAGGAGACATCCCGTAGCAATTCTGTAACTTCGGCCAGTTGGTGTGTTATACACATTAGGCGACTATATGGTTGCAGCATAGTCAAAGACCGGTCGGCCAATGGCCTTATATGTTGTCATCAAAGTTTGTTTATCTTTTCCCCAAGTGCTGCCGGCAAGTGACTTGAGGATCTTGTTGTAACCCTGCCAACTTATCCCTCCACACTACTTCAACCTGTTGTAAGAACTCTTTTTTGTGTGAATGCACCTGCCAATGAATGAATCCCATCTACGGTTTTGAAATAATTATGTTGAAATTTAAAATAATTCATTATAAAGTTCAAACGGCTAATTATGTTTCCTATGGAGCACAAAAGCTTTGCCTGAAGCGTTGCAAGCACAGTAAGAAGAAAAAAAAAAAAACATTCCCAAAAGCCAACAACCTCGCCAAAAAATTCATAGCCAATGAGACATTGCCAGGCCATTACCATTTTGTTTTGATCATTGCTAAGAAAATTTTTGCCGCCACTCAATGTCTTCCTCTTCGTACATAATGCACACTGCAGATGTACTTCTTTTGACTTTGCAACATTGTACATATGTATCGGTATGTGCTGGGTATGTATGATTTTTTGGGTTTAAAGAATCGGGTATGACGAGTTTCGTTGAAAGCGGAAAAGTCCTAGGTAGTATTTTGAATATCTTCGTAGGTAGGTCAGAACACATTTCGAAGAAGACGAAGCATCTTTATGCACTAGAAAGCCGCTCTAGGACGAATCGAGTTCTAATGGCTTCCTCTAGGTAGAAGACGATTTGAGTTCTAATAACTTTCTATTCTAGTTCTAATAACTTTATCTACCTGAGAAACTGTCTAGAACTATGGTAGGTAGGTAGAAGTGGCTGCCGCAAAGGCACACCTAGGCCAGTAATAAAAGGCCCGCTGTGATACCACCAAACATTAGGAAAGTCAGTCCCGGGGCCCGGCCATATGGAAAATCCCAGTGCTGTCGGGACTCTCCATATAGCCGAAACCCGGGACTGACACTCCTAACCGACACCGCTACCCCTCCTCGAACCATTTTGATAACTTGATGAAGGCCATCAAGTCCATTATGTCTAGCTCCGCGACCTGGCTTAAGCTAACCAGGAAGGGAACTCCCAGAGAGCGCCTTCTCGCTCCGCTTAAGGCCGGGCAGTTGCAGATGAGGTGCTCCACCGTTTCCTCTTCCTCATCATCTTTGCAACTCCTGCAGCATCGTCGGTAGGGAACGCCTAGCCTTGCTGCGTGCCTACCCATAAGGCAGTGGTCTAGAACTATAACATTCTCGACAAAAAGAAAAAAAAAAAAAGAGCTCGGAATTTCGAATTCATTTAAACCCGATATCTGGTTCTCAGAATACCCGGTCCTCCATATCCGGTTCCTCAAGTCTCTGCATCCCTACATGAAGTTTAAGTATTTATTGACTGTCTCATAATGTGGCTCTGCTACACATTCTTCATACACACACACATACAAACACACAACACCTACATGTACACAATTTAAATAAACAACAAACCATACATTAAAAAGATAACCAAGAAAACCCAAAAACGGCCAAATAATTTAATGTTGCACTTCAGCCTTAGCGAAATCATGATTTACGAGTTGCAAATAAGCCGGTTTCTTGTTTTTATCGAAACCGGCATGGAATAAGATTCAAACAAAAATACGTGCAGCAAAACATTCTCAATACCAATGCATGCGATTGTGTGGAAGCGATCGTGCGCTCTTCAAGCATGCCAGTAAAGAGTGTTTCGTTAGGATCGGGGAGTACTCCAAAATGATTGATTGAATGACATTTAAATTTAAAATTATCCAATTTTTTTTATTTATTTTATTCTATTTTATTTTACTTTATTTTATTTTATTTTATTTTATTTTATTTTATTTAATTTTATTTTATTTTATTTTATTTTATTTTATTTTATTTTATTTTATTTTATTTTATTTTATTTTATCTTATTTTATTTTATTTTATTTTATTTTATTTTATTTTATTTTATTTTATTTTATTTTCATTATTTTATTTTATTTTATTTTCATTATTTTATTTTATTTTATTTTAATTTATTTCATTTTATTTTATTTTATTTTATTTTATTTTATTTTATTTTATTTTCTTTATTTTATTTTATTTTTTTTTATTTTATTTTACCTTATTTTATTTTATTTTATTTTATTTTGTTTTATTTTGTTTTATTTTATTTTATTTTATTTTATTTTATTTTATTTTATTTTATTTTATTTTATTTTATTTTATTTTGTTTTATTTTATTTTATTTTATTTTATTTTATTTTATTTTATTTTATTTTCATTATTTTATTTTATTTTATTTTATTTTATTTTCATTATTTTATTTTATTTTATTTTCATTATTTTATTTTATTTTATTTTCATTATTTTATTTTATTTTATTTTATTTTAATTTATTTCATTTTATTTTATTTTATTTTATTTTCTTTATTTTATTTTATTTTTTTTTTATTTTATTTTACCTTATTTTATTTTATTTTATTTTATTTTATTTTATTTTATTTTATTTTATTTTATTTTATTTTATTTTAGTTTGTTTTATTTTGTTTTATTTTATTTTAATTTATTTTATTTTATTTTATTTTGTTTTATTTTATTTTATTTTATTTTATTTTATCTTATTTTATTTTATTTTATTTTACTTTATTTTATTTTATTTTATTTTATTTTATTTTATTTTATTTTATTTTATTTTATTTTATTTTATTTTATTTTATTTTATCTTATTTTATTTTATTTTATTTTATTTTATTTTCATTATTTTATTTTATTTTATTTTCACTATTTTATTTTATTTTATTTTATTTTAATTTATTTCATTTTATTTTATTTTATTTTATTTTATTTTATTTTATTTTATTTTATTTTATTTTATTTTATTTTCTTTATTTTATTTTATTTTATTTTATTTTATTTTATTTTATTTTATTTTATTTTATTTTATTTTATTTTATTTTATTTTATTTTATTTTATTTTATTTTATTTTATTTTATTTTATTTTATTTTATTTTATTTTATTTTATTTTGTTTTATTTTGTTTTATTTTATTTTATTTTATTTTATTTTATTTTATTTTATTTTATTTTATTTTATTTTATTTTGTTTTATTTTATTTTATTTTGATTTATTTTATTTTATTTTTATTTTATTTTACCTTATTTTATCTTATTTTATTTTATTTTATTTTACCTTATTTTATTTTATTTTATTTTATTTTATTTTATTTTATTTTATTTTATTTTATTTTATTTTATTTTATTTTATTTTATTTTATTTTATTTTATTTTATTTTATTTTATTTTATTTTATTTTATTTTATTTTATTTTATTTTATTTTATTTTATTTTATTTTATTTTATTTTATTTTATTTTATTTTATTTTATTTTATTTTATTTTATATTATTTTAATTTATTTTATTTTACTTTATTTTATTTTATTTTATTTTATTTTATTTTATTTTACCTTTTTTTATTTTATTTTATTTTATTTTATTTTGAGAATCTTTGAAACTTTGGTGGACTTTTGACCGTTTGGGAATAATTTTTCTTAAATTATTCTATGTTTTTATTATTAGTGAACAAGATGGAAAAGTAACAACAATTACAAGCTATTCTATTTCTATTTTATTTTGCTTGTATTCTATTTTATTTTGATTTATTTTATTTTTATTTTATTTTATTTTATTTTATTTTGTTTTATTTTATTTTATTTTGATTTATTTTATTTTATTTTTATTTTATTTTAGTTTATTTTATCTTATTTTATTTTATTTTATTTTATTTTATTTTATTTTATTTTATTTTATTTTATTTTATTTTATTTTATTTTACCTTATTTTATTTTATTTTATTTTATTTTATTTTATTTTATTTTATTTTCTTTTCTTTTATTTTATTTTATTTTATTTTAATTTATTTTATTTTATTTCATTTTATTTTATTTTATTCTATTTTATTTTGCTTTTATTCTATTTTATTTTGATTTATTTTATTTTAATTTTATTTTATTTTATTTTATTTTATTTTATTTTACTTTATTTTATTTTATTTTATTTTATTTTGTTTTATTTTATTTTATTTTGATTTATTTTATTTCATTTTATTTTATTTTATTTTATTTTATTTTATTCTATTTTATTTTGCTTTTATTCTATTTTATTTTGATTTATTTTATTTTAATTTTATTTTATTTTATTTTATTTTATTTTATTTTATTTTATTTTATTTTATTTTATTTTATTTTATTTTATTTTACCTTATTTTATTTTATTTTATTTTATTTTATTTTCTTTTCTTTTATTTTATTTTATTTTATTTTAATTTATTTTATTTTATTTCATTTTATTTTATTTTATTCTATTTTATTTTGCTTTTATTCTATTTTATTTTGATTTATTTTATTTTAATTTTATTTTATTTTATTTTATTTTATTTTATTTTACTTTATTTTATTTTATTTTATTTTATTTTGTTTTATTTTATTTTATTTTGATTTATTTTATTTTATTTTTATTTTATTTTAGTTTATTTTATCTTATTTTATTTTATTTTATTTTATTTCATTTTATTTTATTTTATTTTGAGAATCTTTGAAACTTTGGTGGACTTTTGACCGTTTGGGAATAATTTTTCTTAAATTATTCTATGTTTTTATTATTAGTGAACAAGATGGAAAAGTAACAACAATTACAAGCTACCATGATTACGTAATTTCGGCCTTGCTCAAGGGCACTTATCAAATGGCTTTGTGTTTAGAAATTTTTCATCACCTTTTGTTGGTCATCGAACCAAGAACCAAGGGGATCAGGAACGGTCAAAAGTCCACCAAAGTTTCAAAGATTCTCAAATGAATGACCACAAACTCATAACATACATATATTTTATTATGATTTATTTTATTTTATTTTATTTTATTTTATTTTATTTTGTTTTATTTTATTTTGATTTATTTTATTTTTATTTTATTTTAGTTTATTTTATCTTATTTTATTTTATTTTATTTTATTTTATTTTATTTTATTTTATTTTACCTTATTTTATTTTATTTTATTTTATTTTATTTTATTTTAATTTATTTTATTTTACTTTATTTTATTTTATTTTATTTTATTTTATTTTATTTTATTTTATTTTATTTTATTTTATTTTATTTTATTTTATTTTATTTTATTTTATTTTATTTTATTTTCTTTTATTTTATTTTATTTTATTTTAATTTATTTTATTTTATTTTATTTTAATTTATTTTATTTTATTTTATTCTATTTTATTTTGCTTTTATTTTATTTTGATTTATTTTATTTTTATTTTATTTTAGTTTATTTTATCTGATTTTATTTTATTTTATTTTATTTTACCTTATTTTATTTTATTTTATTTTATTTTATTTTAATTTATTTTATTTTACTTTATTTTATTTTATTTTATTTTATTTTATTTTCTTTTCTTTTATTTTATTTTATTTTATTTTATTTTATTTTATTTTAATTTATTTTATTTTATTTTAATTTATTTTATTTTATTTTATTCTATTTTATTTTGCTTTTATTTTATTTTGATTTATTTTATTTTTATTTTATTTTAGTTTATTTTATCTTATTTTATTTTATTTTATTTTATTTTACCTTATTTTATTTTATTTTATTTTATTTTAATTTATTTTATTTTACTTTATTTTATTTTATTTTATTTTTTTTTTTTATTTTATTTTATTTTTTTTTCTTTTCTTTTATTTTATTTTATTTTAATTTATTTTATTTTATTTTATTTTAATTTATTTTATTTTATTCTATTTTATTTTGCTTTTATTTTATTTTGATATATTTTATTTTTATTTTATTTTAGTTTATTTTATCTTATTTTATTTTATTTTATTTTATTTTACCTTATTTTATTTTATTTTATTTTATTTTATTTTAATTTATTTTATTTTCTTTTATTTTATTTTATTTTAATTTATTTTATTTTATTTTATTTTATTTTCTTTTCTTTTATTTTATTTTATTTTAATTTATTTTATTTTATTTTATTTTAATTTATTTTATTTTATTTTATTCTATTTTATTTTGCTTTTATTTTATTTTGATTTATTTTATTTTTATTTTATTTTAGTTTATTTTATCTTATTTTATTTTATTTTATTTTATTTTACCTTATTTTATTTTATTTTATTTTATTTTATTTTATTTTATTTTAATTTATTTTATTTTACTTTATTTTATTTTATTTTATTTTATTTTATTTTATTTTATTTTATTTTATTTTATTTTATTTTATTTTATTTTATTTTATTTTATTTTATTTTATTTTATTTTATTTTCTTTTATTTTATTTTCTTTTATTTTATTTTATTTTATTTTAATTTATTTTATTTTATTTTATTTTAATTTATTTTATTTTATTTTATTTTAATTTATTTTATTTTACCTTATTTTATTTTA
>CAXKVI010000001.1:165703099-165745599 GCA_964058755.1 Campiglossa producta
ATTTTATTTTATTTTATTTTATTTTATTTTATTTTACTTTATTTTATTTTATTTTATTTTATTTTATTTTATTTTATTTTATTTTATTTTATTTTATTTTATTTTATTTTATTTTATTTTATTTTATTTTATTTTATTTTATTTTATTTTCTTTTCTTTTATTTTATTTTATTTTAATTTATTTTATTTTATTTTAATTTAATTTTATTTTATTTTATTTTATTTTATTTTATTTTATTTTATTTTATTTTATTTTATTTTATTTTATTTTATTTTATTTTATTTTATTTTATTTTATTTTATTTTCTTTTATTTTATTTTATTTTATTTTATTTTATTTTATTTTATTTTATTATATTTTATTTTATTTTATTTTATTTTATTTTCTTTTATTTTATTTTATTTTATTTTATTTTATTTTATTATATTTTATTTTATTTTATTTTATTTTATTTTCTTTTATTTTATTTTATTTTATTTTATTTTATTTTATTTTATTTTATTTTATTTTATTTTATTTTATATTATTTTATTTTGTTTTATTTTTTTATATTCTGCTATTTTTTTTGATATTTTTTTTTAAATTTTTTTAATTTTATTTATTTCTTTTTTATTTTTATTTATTTTTTTTTAGTTTTATTATATTAAATTTTATTTGTTTTTATTTTTTATATATTTTTGTATTTTTTATTTTACTTTAGATTATTTATTTTTATTTTTTTCATATTTTTTATTAATATTGGAAGGACCGAAGAAATTCCGTAATTAAGAGAAGAGATGCCAAAAAAAGTAAAATCCATACAGACACACTTAAGGCAGTTGAGTTTATAACCTTATAACCTTTTTTCACACCTTAACCATAACGGCGCCATAATCATATTAACATGTCTGAGATGCTATACCAGCGTCGTTAGTTGTAAGTGGTACCTACCTGGGAAATGTCAAACAAATAATAAGCATCACCAGCATATAAACACGTTCAGACATTTAAGTAGACTAAAATAATTGTTGGCATTTGGCATTCATCGTTTTGTACTTTGACGTTTATCATCCTGCTGCCATCTCGACAAACAAACAAGTCCTTGCCAAGTAATTATAATTTAAAACAAATGATGTTTAAGTGATTTGAATAGAATGAGTTTATGGAAAGAACTTGTTTTTTTTTTGTTGGCAGCGCGAGGAGTTGGGGGAAGTTTAACTCGTTAAATTAAGGAAAAACAATTCTCTAAATTTTTCCTATGCATTGTTTTTGGTACTTTTGCGGTATCATTTCAAACATACTTATGTCGGGACTATGTCGGGATGTTTTTCGCGGGACCATTTCGGAGTTTTTTCAGGTTTTTTTTTTCGGGATTATCGCGGGATTTTTAGTGCTTCTTTCTTTCAATTTATCTGTCCTTTTTTTTGGCGAGGTTTTTCGGACCATTTCGATATTATTTCTGAAATGTTCTGGTCCTTTTTCGGGATATTGTTAGGAATATTTTTTAAAGGACTTTTTTGAAATCATCTCGTGACTTTCTCGAGACCATTTTGGAGTTGTTTGAAGGGTTTTTTTCTGGATCATTGCGGGATTTTTTTTGCGATCATTTCGGGTTTTTTCGGTGCAATTTTATGGCTGTCTCTTGGAGTGGTTTTCCGGACTATTTCGAGTGTCGGGATGATTTTGGGATGTTTTCGGGCCTTTTTTTAAAATCATTTCGCGAGTTTATTCGGCTCATTTCATAGTTGTTTGGGGGTTTTTTCTGGATCATTACGGTTTTTTTTTTTAAATAATTTCTGGCTTTTTCGCGAAAATTTTGTGGCAAATTGAGTGGTTTGCCGGCCGATTTCAAGATCATTCCGGGTTTGGTTTGGTACTTTTTCGGGATGAGCATAGTTCGGGACAATTTTATGATTTCACTTGGGACTATGCCAGGATGATTTCGAATGTATTCAGGATTTTTTTCAAGCAGTTTCGTCAATTTATCGGGACCATTTCGTAGTATTTATCGGGATAATTACAGGATTTCTTGGGATCATTTTGCGCCTCAGGGAGGTGGTTTTCCGGATCATTTCGAGATAATTTCGTGGTTATTTTTGGTACCTTTTCGGGATGATTTCGAGCATATTTCGGGACAGTTTAAGTATTCGACTTAAGACTATACCAGGATGATTTTCGAATTCTTTTCGGGACTTTTTTTGAAATCATTTCGTGACTTTCTCGGTGCCATTTCGGAGTTATTTCCGTTTATTTTTTGGATCATTAAAAGATTTTTTTGGGATCATTTCAGGCATCTTTCGGGCTTTTCCGGGGCAGTTTTGTGGTTCTTTCTTGGAGTGTTTTTCCGGACCATTTCGAGATTGTTTCGGGATTATACTTGTTGTTTTTTTGGGATATTCTAAGGCTTTAATTTTGAGACTATTCTGGCTGGATGGTTTTCGAAATCTTTTCGGGACTTTTTTGAAATCATTTTGTCACATTCTCGTTAACATTTCGGAGTTGTTTCAGGGTTCATTCCGCGATCATTACGGGATTACTCTCTTATCATTTAGGGCCTATTTCGGAAGAATTTTGTAGTTGTTTTCTAGATCTCGCGGCGTATTGCACCGATTTCGTGATCATTTTGGTAGGGTTTTTAAGACTTTTTCGGGATCGTTTGGGTACTATTACTGGATCATCTCTTTGGAAGATGTTTTCAAACGCATGTATATACCTAGGCGCTTGCTCCAAGACAGACGCCCATTTCTACGCGAAGTTCGTCGCTGTTCTCCCAACAGTCTGCCTTGTCGCTGAAGACTAGAGTTACCTCTTTTCGAATAAATACTGCTTCAGGGGAGTGTTCGTGCTTTTAATACACTTTTTATAGCTATTTTTGTATAAATATTTATTTTTCCCTTAAACTTAAGTACCTAAGCGACTACTTAACAATTGACGACAAACTATTATTTTATAGCTCTAATTTCTATTGAGCTCATTGTTCGAGACGTCGTCATCAATAACGCGCCACTTCGTTCATTGTACACCTCAATAAAAAAAAAAAAAAACAATTGGAAACATGAATAGACCTACATACGTCAGTGATGATGCAACTTACTTGAATAAATATTTGAAACAGTTTAGGAAAAATTCCCCTTTTAAAATTAAATTAGCTAAAAGTCGACGTCAACCAAGCATGTTTATTAGATAGATTTTTTAGTTGGGTTAATAGTGAATACAAAACAAAACAAAAATAATAATAAAAAGATCGTAAAAAAGTTTATTACTCGAATCATACATACATTAATGTCATTCAATTTATGTAGTAAGAAAAAAAGGGACGAATGTAAATTAAGATTGTGTAAGGGCGATACGGGCTAAGGCTCGGCCCATAATCTTACCGAATATATGGAAAAACTAAAAATTTATCGAGTTTTTGAGATTTAAGTAGAGCAGAAGACTTGTGAGTAATAAATAATTCCGGGCCTATAGGTAGAAAACTATCGATAATTTTGCATATCGATACACATATACCGATAATGTTATTGGATACAATCGAAAAATCGATACCACCAAGATTTTTTTTGCGGAATAATTCTAAAATGTTTATGGATTATACCTTTCGGTATGGGAAATCGATATATTTATATACTGTTGTAATCGATAAAAGTCGATACTTTTTTTAAACGATTATAATAGACTCAGCCTAAAATTTATCGAGTTTTTGAGATTTAAATAGAGTAGAGAACTTGTGAGGAATAAATCATTTCAAGCCTTCAGGTGGAAAACTATCGATAGTTTTGCCTAACGATGCACATATACCGATAATGTTATTGGATACAATCGAAAAATCGATACCACCAAGATTTTTTTGCGGAATAATTCTAAAATGTTTATGGATTATACCTTTCGGTATGGGAAATCGATATATTTATATACTGTTGTAATCGATAAAAGTCGATACTTTTTTTAATCGATTATAATAGACTCACACTAAGGATAAATAAAAATTCTTAAAAATTGATTAGAATCTCAAAATCTTTTTGCATAACAAAAGCATACAGATCTCAAAAAGATACTGAAAATATACTAAGGAAACTTCTCTGGTATAACTTCAAATAATCGTTATAAATCGATAATACAGCTGAAGAAACAAGAAAGTGATGGATGTTGATTGTTTGGTAAGGTTTGAAGTTTGGTTTAACCTAATTAGTACGAATAATTTTTATAATTTTCTTCTCAAAAATATATCCAAGCCGTCAAAGTTTTAGCACAGCTGGGTATAAAAATGGGAAAAAATTACTTTACAACGAAAAGTAAAAAAAAAAAACGCATAAAACCAAGCAACAATTTGGTTGTTTTGAATAAAATATTGAGGGCTTGTTTGTAAGATACTTACATAAGTAGGGCCATGGGACAAATACAGACTTTGAGGCGTGTAATACAAAAGCAAAAAACACTCAAGTGCCCCAAAAGGCCATTTAAACTAGGGTGCTTTCTTTTAGGAGAAATATTTTTGTTTCTTTGTTCTAACTGAAAATCATATCGTCACTCGCTTGCCAGAGACATAAATGTGAAAATTTTCCAGTTATGAGTTAATAGGTGCATGTCATTAATCTCCCGTTTCTTTACGATTCACGAAACTTCTGGGTTTCCGAAGTATGTACAAGGTTTGCAATGCCATTTTCATGAATGTGTAGTGCAATCTCTCAAAATTGTGCCTGAAAAAAGCATGTGCTACACATTCATGTTTCTGGCGAAACGAAAATGTTTACAAATTTAATTTCTGAATTTTTTAAAATTTCGAACCACAGACACCATGGCGTATACATAACAATATTGCTATACATTCGTGTTTCTGGCTCAACGAAAATTAAAAAAAAAATATAAATTTTAAATTTTTATAGATTTTCGAGCGACGATATTCTATAAGGGACCTACTTACATTAGGCGACCTAACAGTTTGAAAGACTACGGAGAGTAGCGCAACTAATACTTTTTTTCAAATTGAGCTGTTTCCAAGATTTATACTCAAAGAGGCAAAAAAAAACACTCTCAAAAACTTAACTTTATGAACTGCCAAAATGGTCGACATAGACTATAGAGTCTAGACGTTGAGAGTATTTCAAGAATTGAGATGAAGTTAGTAAAAAATAACAAGTTCGCCACAAGTATTTTATTCAAATCAAGAAACTACAATCTCATTAAAAACATGAATGATGAAGATATCAAAACTAACAACCTATGTAAGTATATGAAAAAAAATAAAAGTTACGACCACTTTAGTGCTTGTAGTGAGAAAAGCCTGTACTTCAAAATCATTAAATTAAATATTAAAAAAAAAAAACACTGTACAACATCAATTTTGCCACGGACCAAACATAATATTTTTTTGAAATGGCACCAAACACATTTGGATTCTCCTCGAGCTCAGAACGTTCCGTTCTTTCTTATTTGAGCTTAAGGGTTAAGGGGATTGCAGTGATCTTCAGACATGGAACAACTGAAAGAATTTTGACTTTGATGACTAGTGTGGTATTAGTTTTTTTTTTAAGATTAAAATTGTATACTTTTATGCGCCGAATACTTTGTAATCCTGCAATTTGAAATCTTTGGCAATCTTGCAACACAAAAAAAAAAGTACCTAATCACCCTGGATCGAGTCCCAGTTAAAGGTGATATAAAATTTTCCACAATACAATACAAAGCGCTTTGGCAAGGCCCTTCAACAAGATCGAAATTGCAATCATCATAGTTAGTACGGTTTGTAGCATTTTTTCAACTTTTTTTCTTGCCAAAAAGCTCTAAGAAAGCTTTTTTATAAAAATTACTCGACTGGTGCAAATTCCACAAAAGTTTTCTGTTCTTTTCCTTTGTTGTCCAGTGTAATTAAACATAAAAATACGCATTTATCTACTAATGAACTAAAAAAAACACACTAACGTTCAAGGAAATTTTTTACGACAATTTTATGAGATTCAAAAACGTGTAAAGTTTAAGAAATTTGTTGTTGGAACTCTATGTTTTGGGGTCGATTGCGTGCATTTTGACATGTGTGCGAAAAATTTTAAAAATAATGAGAAAGATTAAAAAAAAAAAAAAAAAAAAAAATTAAAAAAAACAGAAAAAAAACCAAAAAAAAAAAACAAACAAAAATATGAAAAAATTAAGTAAAATGAAATAAAATAAAGTAAAATGAAAAAAAAAAAATAACATGAATCGTAGTGAATACTACAGAACTCCTCGAAAATATATAAGTATGTAACCAAAAATATGATTATTATTTCAACAATTAATACTAGATAACCATCACTCTAAGCAACTCCAAAAGACTCAATTTAAAGACATTATTAATCCAGTATCTAATCCTCAAATGCTTACCAAATGTGCTCATATTAGCTTAAACAAAGCAATTAACATACAAATCAACTAAATCCACTCGTAGTTATTCAAACTGCCATACATACTCTCGACGTCTGCAACCCACAATAACCCATACCGTCTTTCATTGGATTGGATTTGTAGTAAATCCGCCAGTGGCAAGGAGTGCCAAAGCGTGGACGTTGATTCTTATCAATTTTAATTGGATTTTGAATATTGTGGATATAGCTATTGTACTCGGTTTTAATATATTTAAGCGCATTTTTCTTGTGGTAATAAATCAGTAAGAGTCGGTTTGTTTCGCGTGCTTTTGTGGCATGCTGCCTGGATTGGAAGTATGTATGTAGTAGTAGTTGTAGTGGAACAACATAAGCGATAGAGTCAACGCTTTATTGTGAGTATGAGTTTAGAGCGAAGTGAGGGAAAGCTGTCTGCAATTGGAAAGAGATGCAGGCGCATGTTATTTGATGACATGCGGGCTAAGAGTTGCGGATAATTGAGATTACATAAAAAAAATAAAAAAAAAAATAAAACTAAAGAAAAAAAAAAAATAAAATAAAATGTAATCAATTAAAATAAAATAAAATAGACTAAAAAAATATAAAAAAAATAAAATATAATAAAATAAAGTAAAATAAAATAAAATAAAAAAGAAATAAAATAAAATAGACTAAAAAAATAAAATAATTAAAATAAAATAAAATAAAATGAAATAGACTAAAAAAATAAAAAAAAAAATAAAATAAAATATAATAAAATAAAGTAAAATAAAAATAAAATAAAACAGAATAAAAAGAAATAAAATAAAGTAAAATAAAATAGACTAAAAAATAAAAAAAAAAATAAAATAAAATAAAATCAAATAACATAGACTAAAATAAATATACAAAAAAAATTAAATATAAGAAAATAAAAAAAAAATAAAACAGACTAAAAAAATAAAAATAAAAAAAATAAAATAAAATATAATAAAATAAAATAGAAATAAAATAAAATAATTTAAAATAGACTAAAAAAATAAAATAAAATAAACTAAAATGAAAAATCTTAAATATAAAATAAAATAAAACAAAATAAATTAAAATAAAATAAAATGTAATAAAACAAAATAAAAAAATATAAAATAGACTAAAATTAAAAATAAAATAGAATAAAATAAGTTAAAACAGAATAAAAAAAAAATAAAATAAAGTAAAATAAAATAGACTAAAAAATAAAATAAATTAAAATAAAATAAAATAAAATAGACTAAAATAAATATACAAAAAAAATTAAATATAATAAAATAAAAAAAAATAAAATAGACTAAAAAAATAAAAAAATAAAAAAATTAAAATAAAATAAACTAAAATGAAAAATGTTAAATATAAAATAAAATAAAACAAAATAAATTAAAATAAAATGTAATAAAACAAAATAAAATAAAAAAATAAAAAAAAATAAAATCAAATAGACTAAAAATAAAAATAAAATAAAACAAAATAAAAAAGAAATAAAATAAAGTAAAATAAAATAGACTAAAAAATAAACAAAAAATAAAATAAATTAAAATAGACTCAAAAAAAATAAAAAAATAAAAAATAAAATAAAATAAACTAAAATGAAAAATCTTAAATATAAAATAAAATAAAACAAAATAAAATAAAATAAAGTAAAATAAAATAGACTATAAAATAACATAAAAATAAAAATAAATAAAATATAAAAAAATAAAAAATAAAAAAATTAAATAAAATAAAACAAAATAAATTAAAATAAAAAATCTTAATAAAATAAAATAAAATGAAATAAAGTAAAATAAAATATAATAAAAAAAAATAAAAAGCGAATTAGAATAAAATAAAAAAAAAACAAAATAAAAAAAAATAAAATAAAATAAAATAAAATAAAATATAATAGAGTAAAATAAAATAAAATAAAATAAAATAAAATAAAATAAAATTAAATTAATCGAATTAAAATAGACTAAAAAAATAAAAAAAATATAATAAAACAAAAAAAAAAAATAAAAAAAAATATAATAAAATAGACTAATATCATTTAAGGGTAATATAAAATAAAATAAAAAAATAACATATAAAAAAAAAAACAAAAATTAAATAAAATAAAACAAAATAAATTAAAATAAATATAATAAAACAAAAGAAAATAAAAAAATAATATAAAATAAAATGAAATGAAATTAAATAAAATAAAATGAAATAAAATAAAAAAAAAAATAAAACAAAAAAATGAACGAAAATAAAAACAAAAAAAAAAAAAAAATAAAAGAAAATTAGAATATAAAAAAAAATTAAAAACATGTACATCCTACGCCCACTTCAAAAAATGAATCAAAAAATCATAATAGAATGACTAGGGTGTTCATTAATGCGAATCGGTTCCCATACAAAAAAAAAGTTTTTCCAGTCCACCCCTAGGATTAAAGATATTTTGAAGGCGATCTTAAAAAAATTTTGGTTTTTTGCCACGGCCCTCCGATGGGCTGTTTACTTTTTTTGACACTATGTCGCTATTTTAAGTCCGATTTTAATGAGCCGTACACCGTTGTTCATGGCTTGTAAGCCGCCACAATTCTTACTTTAATCATTTTTTACTCCGAGTTCAAATTCTAGTAGTGACTGTCGGTATCTCGTTTCACATCATACGCATCATATGATGTGTTCATCCTACCAAATTTTATCATTTTAGCCATTTCAGCTACCGAGATGTGTCAATTTATGTGATTTTCGAAATTTGCGATATAGAAAAAGTGGATGTGAGGCATTTAATTTGGTAAAAATGTGTTAAAGCTCTTTACCGTTCAAAGAAGAAACCTTTAGATTTATTACAAAATCCAAACCATACAACCACCGATCAGATTCGAACTTTTTTGTGTGCATTCCCCAATCAACACAACTCCGACCATAAAAAAAAATACGTAAGAAAAACAGAAAACAATGAAAAATGGGGTAGTGCGCCTAAAAGCCTACTACGATAAAGTGCGTATATGTACGTGTGTGTGTGTGTGTGCAAGTTGAATAAAGTGCAACAACCCTCAAAGCAATATACACATATAAAAAAGAAGTTTACTATTATTACAAGTATGATTGCCAGACAAATGTAGGTTGGGGTGATGATGATGCGAAGGGTGGAAAAAAAGTTGATTTATAATACATAAATGTGACGCGCATCAGACAGATGGCCAGGCTATATGTGTGTTATAAAACGTTTTTGCCTATTTTTGTATTATTTATAGCACACACAAAGTAGCGACAGTAGACAAAGTTATGTATATCTATGTTACAACAACAACAACAACAACAAATACACGTACAGTAACGCAGACAAAAATCAGCACAAAAAGTCATGCACCACACCATTAAACAACTGGAACAACGATTTGCTGGCGCAGCATTACATGCGTGTAACAATTCAATGCATACAACCGAATGCGTGCGTGCGTGCGTGCATGTATTCTAGAGTTGGGCGTGTGTGTGTGTGTGTGTGTGCGTGCACGTGTGCATACGGTCGTTCACATTCTCTACCTACATACTTTCAAATAGATTTGCCATTCAACACCACTTGATACATTTTCTGTGTAAATTTCTTTTTTTTTTTTTCTGTGTGTCAACCTTCTCGCCCCACCACCCCTTCTTAGGCCTGTCTGCAAAAGCAAGCTTTAAGTGCAATTATGCGTGCGTTTGTGCTTGAGTTGAAGTTGAGTCTGTAGTGTTGCGGTTCGCTTGTGACCTGAATTTGTTTGTTACCCCCTTAATGCTTTACTAATTTCTTCTTGCTCATAAGCGATTCAATGTGCGTATGAAAGTTGTTTGGTGGAACATCCCCATGTAACTATTATACGGCTACCTCTTGAGTTAAGAGTCTTAGCAGTACACCCACACATACATACATACATACCTAGCCACTAACATACTTATACAAATTAATCTGCAAAAGTGCGTAGCACTTCAGACACTGGCGCTTGCAAGTACTTAATAATCTTTACATACTTATCTACATACACAGGGGTATAAAAGCCTGGAAAAGCTTGTTCTAAAAGTGTTGTAAGAATTTTTTAAAAGGACTACTTGACTCTTCTGACTAACTGAAGTTTAACCATCGAGACGATTTTGAGCGTTTACAAATAAAGCGAGCTAGCCATTTCTGCCTCACGACAACCAAATCCAATCAGAAGCACAAATTGCACCATAGAGCAGTTTGGATCAATTATAACGTGAATATTTAGATTTATTAAACCGAAAAGGATATCTACTTTTTCAATCGCACACATAAATGATGTTGGAAAAATTCAATCTTGAATAAGCTTTCAAAAATTAATTTGAATTTTCAAACCCAAAAGTTTAAATTTTAGACCGAAAAGTTTTCATTTTTAAACCAAAAAGTTTTAATTTTAAACCGAAAAAGTTTTATTTTCAAACCAAAAAGTTTTAAATTTAAACCGAAAAGTTTTAAGAATAAAAAAAATTTAAAAAAATATGGCACTTGGCAGGATTCGAACGAAAACGCTCAGGTGTCACAGCCGACTGCTCTACCGCTGAGCTATGACGCACATTAAGTTTTTTTGGGCAAAATTCAATTACATTCAAACAAACCAAAACTAAAAAATTAAGACTGCTTTTTCATTTAGATTTCAAATCGAAACCAAAAGAAATTGGAAATCTTTTTAGGTATTTGGATGGTTTGAAATATTGTAGAAAAAAGTTTGAAAAATTGATTAAACTTTATACGGGTTTCAAATTTAGGTTCATTTTTTAGCCGTGCACATTTGGTCTCATGTATAAATCGGCATCCTTTTGCTCAGACTCCAATTCTTGAGTAAAAGCTAGGTATTTTGTTTTTCTAATCAAAACAAAGAAGTCACCTTGTATTCACCTTAACCAATGAAGCCCAACGACATCGGAATGCGTGTGATGTGATATTATATCGAACGATAAAATATACTAACTTGTGATTATTGCGATGTGATGTGTAAAAGTTTGCAAATTCCTAACTTGACATGATGTCGTGAGATTAAGGATTTACATCATATGATATTATCTCACATGAGTTGTATGAGGTCGAATTAGATGTAATGGAATATACCTAACATACGAGGTTGTATGATGCGTTCGACAAGCACGGTTGAATAAGATGTGACATTGTGCACCGGGGTATCTTCAATGTCCTAAATACTTCTCCTATAATTTTGAAGTACGTGGTAGCCTTGGTGAACGTTGGGAGCGACTTTATAATTTAACTTCAATCACATTTCAACGCTTTTATCTGCCTGTCGGTCATTCGCATTCCCAGGAGTGGCTCAAAAAAAAAATGAGGTTGGTGGTTGACTGCTGCTGGGATGGAGCTGCCGACAACCTATAGTTGAACGGACGAGAGCACAGAGGCGAATGCCCGAGACATAAACAAAAGTAAAAACAAAAAAAAAAACTAACGCCCAAGAACGCAGCACTCCTGTCACAACCGCACTAAATGCGGGTAAAATAGTAAAAGTTTTCACAAACTCATCTGATTGTGAGTACTTGTGAGACTATGTTTGGATGGGTTGGGAGGTGAAATACAAAGCTTTATCGTAAGATATTTTGTAGTAAATACTATGGCAGTGCACTCACTGTATCCCGAATAAGGATTGTATGCAATTGTAATAATGCAACGTAGTAACTGTACGAATACTTCGAGAGTAGTAAACGACAGCATCCCCAACAACAACAACAACAACAATCGCTACTGCATTGACGAGCAAAATTTTACAGCGAGACGTTTTGCAATTTCATTCATATTTTTTTACATATTTTACAAATAATGTTGCTTCGTTTAGCGCACTCATCTCACCTCATCCTATCTACAGCCTGGTAGAACAAACCCAACCCTGGAGCATTAAACGTAAAATCAATGGTTTGTAGGTACTCGTACTACTTACTATTCGCTAGTTTAGCGTAGTGCTATAAGGACACCGAATAGTCGTCGTATCTGAGTTGGCTGCTGCATATATGTAAGAACCCAACTGGAAAGAGTGTGAGAGGTTGGTTTGATGGGTGCGTTCTATAGTTTGTTGGCCAAAATCCGTTGACCTGCTATGCTGAGCAATATCGTTTAACGCATACCTTTTCTGCGCAAGCATTCAAAGTTGAGAGAGTAAATTTTATAAACGTATCTAGTGCAGCAGAAGAAATACAAGCAGATAGCATACTTGATTCTAAGACTTGCCACTTTGGTGCTGCCACTTGAAGTGGTTTATAGGGTTGCCACCTGTTTTATTTATTTTAAAGTATTGAACAAAATATGCCAATATGGGTATCAATGATAGATATTTTCGCGACGTACTAGCTGAAATATTTTCAAGTAGGGTTGCCTCCTAGGGTTGCCACCCAACTGCTTTATATTTGTATATTCGGTACTATCTCGAGAATCGTGTGCCCGATTTGGATGAAAATTGGCATAGGGATAATATGGTTGGTTCTAAGACTTTTTACTTGGGTGTTGCCACTTGGGGCGATTTACAGACTTGTCATCTATTTCAATTTTCTTAAAGTATTGAGCATGATATACCAATATGAGTATAAATTGAAAGAGGTAGGGTTGTCGCCTAGGGTTGCCATTTTGCCGTATTTTATTTGTATATTTTGGGGTCATTTTGAGATCATTGAAGGGTAATTTTTGGATCTTTTGAAATCATTTTGGGGTCATTTTGGGATCATATATGAATAATTTTTGAATAATTTTGGGTATTTTGGAATCATTTAAGAGTCATTTTGGGATAATTTTATGATCATTTTAGGGTAATTTTGGGTGAATTTTTAGTTTATTTTGGGGTCATTTTGGAATCATTTTGATGTTGTTGTTGTAGCGAGGTGTAGCCCTGCCTAAATGTCAGACAGGGTCACCCCGAGTGTATTGCTCTTGGCCGGGTCGATATAAAAAAACGGCGCGGGTCGTTTCGGCACGATGGGTACAGCACAAGTACTGGTACCGTTCTCGTAGAACCGGCAATACAAGAAACTAGCCGTGTAGCCTATGTAGGTCATTTAGCGTTACCCAGGGTGCACCAACTTGGAGGCGACCTACTTTTACACCCCTATTTTGATGTCAGTTTGGACAGCTTAACCGATTTCAATGAAATTTAGCATAGAGATATATTAAGAGTGCCCACTTGGGTGTTGCCACTTGGGGCGGGTTACCACCTATATCATTTTTTTTTTTGTTCAATATTGAGCAAGGCATGCCAATATGGGTATCAAATCAACAGTACTTTCAGCCGCATACAAAACATGATGTCTTAAAAATGAGCTGGCACCTAGGGTTGCCACCTTACTGCATTTTATTGCAAAAAATCGAAAACGCCCAGCAAACAAATAATAAAATAAAATAAAATAAAAAAAAAAAAAATAAAATAAAAAAAAAAAAAATAAAAATAAAATAAAATAAATTAAAATAAAGTAAAATAAAATAAAATAAAATAAAATGAAATAAAAAAAAAAAAAAAAAATTAAAATAAGGTAGAATAAAGTAGAATAAATTAGAAATAAAATAAAATAAATTAAAATAAAATTAAAAAAAATAAAAAATAAATAAAATAAAATAAAATGAAATAAAAAAAATAAAATAAAATAATTTAAAATAAAATAAAATAAAATAAAATAAAAATAAAATAAAATAAAAAAAATAAAATAAAATCAATTAAAATAAAATAAAAAAAAATCAAATAAAATAAAATAAATACAATAAAAAAAAAAAAAATAAAAATAAAATAAAAAAAAAAAATAAAAAAAAAATAAAATAAAATAAACTAAAATAAAATAAAATAAAATAAAATATAACAAAATGAAATAAAATAAAATAAATACAACAAAATAAAATAAAATAAAAAAATACAATAAAATAAAATAAATTCAAGTAAAGTAAAATAAAATAAAGAAAATAAAATAAAACAATAAAAAACTAAAAAAAAATAAAATAAAATAAAATAAAACAAAACAAAATAAATATAAAAATAAATAAATAAAGCGAAATAAAATAAAAATAAAGTAAATTAAAATAAAATAATTTTAAAATAAATAAATAAAAAAATAGTCCTATTTGTTCACAAACTTGGATAAATATGAAGGCCAAAATTTAACTTCAACAACCGAGTAATTTCTCTTTACTAAAAATAACCATCATAACAAGCTTCAAGGCTTTTCAGAGTCTACAATAAATAAACCTATTTCCTAAAATTCGACATTATTTTCTGTAGGTATCTATTGTATAAATTTTTAAACTAAGGTATTTGCTTATAATTCCGGTTTCTAGCTAAGACAATATGAAAAAAAGGAAAACCTTCAACAGCTTAATTCTTATAAAAAATAATTTGCAGCTAACCAAATATAGAGTAGATATTTGTGTACATATTTGTGTATATACTTAAATATATGTCTACACCGAAAGAAAAGTTGCTTGTAAAACTAACATTTCTGCTTTATCAATTTTACATTTCAGCAAAAAATGTCGTATTAATATTGAAAATTATCAAATAAACAGGGTTCACGTTAAATTGATATGAAAGTTGCTGATTCAACATTAGCATCTATGACATTGTCATATCAATTTCTCATGTTAATAATACATTACTTCGAAAAGTTTTATTTAACATTAAAAACTGTGTAAACAACCGGTTTCACGTCAAATTGATAAAAAAGCTTGTTGAGCCAACAATCACTCTCATATCAATTTCTCATGTTAATATATATTTCGACAACATATTGATATAAAAACTGCTAATCTGACATTTGTATAACATTCTCATGTTAAAATGGCATAAACCACGCTGCAGTTGACCATTTATCACGTTCATAACACATTTCGAAAACCTGCTTCACGTAAAAATCATTAAAAAAAAGTAATACTGACATTTGCATAACTGTCTCATGTTAAAATTACGTGAATTGCACTGCAGTTGACATGTTTCATGTTTATAACACATTTCGATAACATGTTTAACGTAGCACGTTAGCATTTTTATAACTGTTTCATTCTAAACTGAAATAATTCGCGTTGCGGTTGATGTAATTTAATTCAGTGAATAAATATATTGAAAGTGAAATGAAAATGGGTGATGAGTGCGTTCTATTTGTCTCGCCGGACATACAGGCCTCCAGTGAACACATAGTATTTGAAGAAGCGCCTCTTGGAATTGGTGCTAATGGAGAAATACCACCAAATCCATTTACAAATTTAAAGGAGGTAAGAAATGCTTTTCTGTGGAAAAGTGATCTTGAGGTAATAATACGTTGTTTTCCTAGATGGTGCAAACTCAATCAGATGATCGATTGAAAAAGTGCTTGGAGAATATGGATATAGAATCCGCTTATACCAAGTTTTATGGTAAGTACTTTCCCTACAATAAAAATCTGGTATTTGTTTCCTTTAGGGGTCAACTGCTAATAAATTAGCTAAAATTGTGGGAGGGGGCTCAAAAGACGGTGTTTAGCCTCTGGATCACAAATCCGGAAGGGCTTTTTTAATATTGTGCTTCTCTGAAGAGATATTTGCAATCAAAGTTGCAAGTTTTCATGTGGTTGTTGTAATTTTGTTAGGCTGTACCTAAAAACGTTCAAAAGAGTGCGTACGTGTTTCTGTTTGTGTCTGTGGAAAGATATGGGCAAAAAATCGAAAAATAACCCGAGTCCGATACCATGGTATTTATGTGCAGAACACCTTTCTGAGTTGGCGGCCTTCGGTCGGGCTTACAAACAATAATCCTGGTCTACGCCATGCCAAGTCCGGGTGCTTGGTATACCCATGGCTACCGCCACGATTAGGCCGTGCGTATGAACAGCCTTATGTAAAACTTGAAACTTTGATTGCAAATATCTCTTCAGAGCAGCTAAATATTAAAAATGCGCTTCCGAATTTGTTATCCTGGAGCCAAAACGCATCTTTTGAGCCCTCTCACATAATTTTAGCTAATTTATTAGCACTTGACTTGAGTTGAGTGCTAAAGGAAACAAATACCAATACCCAAATATATATACCATTATAACGCATGTTTTCACTGATCCATATCAAGATTGTGGCGTCACTTACGATCGTCTGAAATATATAAACTCTGACGACTTGGCGTTGATATTTCCCGGGAGCGAAAATATCGGGTATAGAGCAGAAGTTAGAGATAAAATCTCGATTTGGAAGCAAGAAGAGGTAATATATTTTTTTCAGTTGCGAATAGTATTCCTTATAATTAATAACTTTTCCTTTTAGTTTCCAGAAAACCATTATCGGACACAAAATCAGGTTCTTCCCATATCAGCTGGTTTATACACTTCGACGGAATGCATGGTAATTGTTCAAAAAGTTCACTTACCGCTGTATTTTGTAAGGCATCACTCACCGTGACTGAATTTTTGATGACGTATAAATGGAGAGCGACACAATTTGGGATCCTTATTTTAAATAGTAAGGTTTGTGCTTACTTCTATCAACAATATCCATTACAACTAGGCGACCTATCTCCATTGACCTTTTATACCTCTTCAAAAATTCAGTCACGGTGAGTGGTGCCTTACAAAATACGGCGGTAAGTAAAACGGCCAATTAAGCAGAAGAATCTACATTCTTTAGGAATTGAAAAGTAATCAATTCTTTTTCTTTTGATGAATGGAATTGATTACTTTTCCCAATTAATAAATAAATTCCTAAAAAGTAATGATTGCTATAATTATTGTTGTACCCATACACTTTTCAATGGGCAGATCAGCTGTTCGATAGCATGCTGTCAGACGTTCAATATGAATTGACGTTATTCAGGGATCGCGGTCCATGTTTGCCGAGTTCCAGTTAAAAGTGATCCAGATACGGATATAAATTTAAGCATGTACGTGCAAAAAAAATGTGATCTGGATGGCAAAATTGTTTTTGCATTCACATGTAAAAATTGTATCCGTATCTGAGTGGAGACTCTAAAGCGTACGCAAAGGCAAAGAATTTCAAATTCGTGTGTAAAAAGGCTGTGTGCAAGTTTTCGAAAATCGTAAATTTTGACAGTTTTCGTGGTGAATATGAACAAATTTTTACAGCCACGAATGTGAGCAATGAATGTAAAAACTAAGCAATATAAAGGCTGTGTGTCAATCGAAAACATTTTTCGTCAGAGTAAAATGAGTTGAACAAATTTTCTATTTTGCTGTGCCAACGAAAAGTTAAATTATGACAGTAGTAAATTTTGACTTTTGGAAAAAGCACGTGCAAAACCAGATGCTTTGTGAATCAATTTTCAATTTACATGTTTTACATGCATTTATATCGCGTATTATTCGCATTATATTATATTTTAGTGTTAAATAACGCGTGTGAACATAAATTTATGTGAAATAATATGAATGTTCACAGCATATGCATCCCTGTCCTCACATAATTGATTGTCGAAATTTGATCTAGCCCCCAGGGCTAGGGCAAATTCTGACGTTCATATTCACCACGATTACTGTCATTTACCAGCGTTCTGTCAAAATATTCTTTTTCAAACCGTTTGGCACACGACCAAAAGCAGAAAACCATGTAATTTGAAAATTCCGCGCCAAATTTTACTGCACAAAAGAATTTATTTGAAGTTCTTTGCCTTTGCGTACGCAATAGAAAGTCTTCACCCCCACGTTCGATGAAAACTGAGCAAATTTGAGATATTGAGAGATTTTTACAAAACTGACTGACACTTTGCTGGATTTTCAAAGAAACACACGTATAAATAAGACACAAATCACGCTATAAATATTGAAAGTGAAGCATTAATTTGAGATCCATCACTACGGATGACGATGTATATTGAACGTCTGACAGCACTTATGTTGTTGTTTAATTATAGAAAGCAGATGTTTAATTACGGTGAAACGGAAATCGGAAATTTATCACCTCCTTTAGAATTAACGCACCTCCAAAATTGTAGCATTAAAATGTCTTCTAGAGAAATGATGACGTTTATACATTTTCTCCCTCTAATCATAGGGGATCGCATTCCAAGCGACGACGAATGCTGGTTATTTTTTTTAACGCTTCTAAAAATTATTGACATTATTCACAAAAGTTCATTTGATACAAATTCCTTAACTAGGTTGGAATCCTTAATAAAATCACATAATGAAATGTATTTGGGATTGTTTCACCAACCCCTTAAACCTAAATTTCACTTCTTAACTCATTATGTGCGTGTCATAAAACAATCAGGCCCTCTTAAATACTTATGGACTTTTCGATTCGAATCTAAGCACAAGGAAGCAAAAATGTACGCAAGAAGTATTACTTCCAGGAAAAATATAACCTATAGTCTAAGCATGAAGGCATCTTTAAAGTTTACATCATTTATAAGAGCCCATGACAACGGGTTGCCAAACCCAACAAAATATGAGCAAACTGAGCATTTTAGGATTACAGAATGTAGTTATTTTAGCAACATCGTAAATTATCAGGATTTGGAACCATTGTTTACAAATAATATAAAAGTGAGATCATTAAACTTTAAGGGAACGGCGTATAAAAAGGGATATTTTCTAACAAAAACTATTGACGAAGTCGTTGAACTATATGAAATAAAAGAAATAGTTATAAGTCTAAATAGTGAGGCTTACTTTCTAGTCCATAAACATGAAATTATTGGTTTCTTAGAGCACTATCAATCGTACAAAGTTGGCATTATAAACAATATTGTTGAATTAAGAAATGTTGAGTTTTTCACAAGCCCACCTATTCATCTGTATTACATTTACGAGGGAGCGCCTGTAATAAGAAATAAGAACTTTTAGTTCCTGATTAACTGTATCTAAGTATGTGCCTTTTATTTAAAATCATCTAATCATTTTTATTGTACTTATTTATATAAACAAAAAATCAATAAATTGATTTAAAATTATATCATTTTGATGTGGTTCTAAAATAAATTTTTTTGAATTAAACACGTTAAGTTTGAATTACATTTATTACCTTAAATATGTACCTTTTTATATAAACAAAAAATCAATAAATTGTTTTAAAATTATATCATTTTGATGTGCTTCTAAAATAAAATTTTTTGAATTGAAAATGTTAAGTTTGTATTACATTTATTATATGTACCTATGTATTTATTTAAAAAAAATCAATAAAATTTATGTCCTTTCATGTCAATTGCACATGAGAATGCCTTCATGTCAACTTTACGTTTTTCCTGTACGTTTTTACGTTTTATGTCAATTGTACATGAAAATGACTTCAATAATACCTGATGTTCATGTTCACTTTACGTTTTTGCTGTACGTTTTTACGTTTCATGTCAATTGTACATGAAAATGCCTTCAATAATACCTGATGTTCATGTTCACTTTACGTTTTTCCTGTACGTTTTTACGTTTCATGTGAATTGTACATGAAAATGCCTTCAATAATACCTGATGTTCATGTTCACTTTACGTTTTTCCTGTACGTTTTTACGTTTCATGTCAATTGTACATGAAAATGCCTTCAATAATACCTGATGTTCATGTTCACTTTACGTTTTTGCTGTACGTTTTTACGTTTCATGTCAATTGTACATGAAAATGCCTTCAATAATACCTGATGTTCATGTTCACTTTACGTTTTTCCTGTACGTTTTTACGTTTCATGTCAATTGTACATGAAAATGCCTTCAATAATACCTGATGGTCATGTTTATTTGACGTTTTTCCTGTAAGTTTTTACGTTTTTTTTTGTGCATATCCACTTCACGTAGAAATGATATTTTCGAAATTGTAAAATTGACCTTTTTTCTTTTCAGTTGCATTTGGTAAACAAAAAATGTACATTTTACGGCGGTTTTTGATATTTTTTTCTTTCGGTGTACTTATAAATGGTTATTTGTTTACAGATTTATATGTATGTACATAATTCCTTTTATGCGAAATGACTTTTCAATCTAACTGTTTACACTTTTGTACGTTTTGTTTACGTTTCACTATTTCGGCTTCGTTTAAAAATTGACAATGGGTGGTGGTTTTGACGCATGCGCAAAACTCCTTACCAAAGTTTAACTTAAGCACCATAAGTAACCGAAACAATTATACTCGTAGTATGTAGTAATAACAATTATAGTACCTTAACCTGTAGTATAAACATATGTTTGTATGTGTTTGCACTTAAAAGTATTTATATATGTTTGTACACTCAAAATTTGAGGTGGTGGGTAATAAATAAAACTCATAAAAGACGTTCGTGGTATAGCTATTATTGTGGTTGTTGTTATTGGTATCTATAGGATAAGTCGTAGATAGTGTGTTATTGGGGTAAATTTGGTGTCATTTTGGGATCAATTTGGGTCAATTTGGGATCATTTTTGGGATTTTTTGGGGTATTTTGGGATTATTTTGGGTTCAATTTGGGATCATTCTAGGATTATTTTTGGGGTCATTTTGGGATAATTTTGGGGTCAATTTGGGGTCCTCTTGGAATAATTTTAGGGTCAATTTGGAATCGTTTTGGGGCAATTTTTGAGGTCATTTTGGGATCATTTTCGGGTCAATCTGGGATCATTCTAGGATAGTGTGTTATTGGGGTAAATTTGGTGTCATTTTGGCGTCATTTTGATGTCAATTTGATCATTTTGGGGTCAATTTGGAATTATTCTAGGATCATTTTTGGGGTCATTTTGGGGTCAATTTGGGGTCCTCTTGGAATAATTTTGGGGTCAATTTGGAATCATTTTGGGGCAATTTTTGAGGTCATTTTGGGATCATTTTGGGGTCAATTTGGGATCATTCTAGGATCCTTTTTGGGGTCATTTTGGGATTATTTTCTGGTCGTTTAGGGTTCATTTTTGGGTCAATTTGGGATCATATTGGGGGAATTTTTGGTGTCATTTTGGGATCAATTTGGGATCATTCCAGGATCCTTTTTGGGGTCATTTTGGGATAATTTTTGAGTCAATTTAGGGTCATTTTGGGATCCTTTTGGGCTCATTGTAAGATTTTCTACTTGGGTGTTGCCACTTGAGGCGGTTCATAATGTTGCCACCTATTTGATATTTTTAACTCCCAGACTGTTTCAAAAAAGTTGTTTCCAAAATAAGATCGCCTCTCAGAAGTGGTCGCCTAACCTCTTTTTATTCCTGATTCAGAGGTTTGATCCAAGATTGGAAGATAGCAAGACGGAAGCTGCTATCTATCAAACGCGATATAAGACTTCGATGCAAATGGTAAGCTACGTCAGTATCTTTTAGGCAGAAACAAGGTGCTATTTACCGGAACGTACCGGATCCATATCCGTCAAAGGACTATCGGCATCAGTACAACCCTGTCTGGGCCGTCATGTAACTTTTTATAGATGGATCTTCCGACTAGGCAGGGCGAAGTACTGCTACCACAACAACAACGACATTCACTCTGGTTTGTTCGTATTCGCGAAAGTGAGCATCTTAGATTCTTGCCTGGAATATCCGCAGAAGTTTGGAGTACCTAGTAGATATATAAATTGTTATTGCCGGCATATCGACCGAAATGTGAACAATTGGAACAAGTAGGACCTTTTGGGGAACTTTTAGAAATTATTTTGGGACTTTTCCCAAATAATTTCTGGAGCGTTTTCTGGGGAGACCATTTGACGATTTTTTCGCGATTGTTTATGGGTCATGTCAGACTTTTTCGAATTGAATTTTGTATGCGTTCCCTTATTGAACTAATGAACTAAGGCTGTTAGTTGAACTAGTTCATATATGAACTAGTTCTTTTAATGAATTAAAATTCCCAATTATAGTTTAAATGTAATCGACTTTTTTGGTATTGTTTATGGATCATGTCGGGTCTTTTTTAGCATCATATCATACTTTTTGGGAGCATTTTTTTACTTTTTCGGGATAAATTCTGCCCTTTTTTGGTTTTTCAATGTAATATAAACGATGTGATTTTCGTAAAAAGTTGGGACTTTTTCTTCACCATATCAAACTTTTTCGGGATTATTTTTTGACTTTTTCGGGATGAATTCTGCACTTTTTTCTTTCACATTAAACGACAGGAGTAAACATGGCTACATGGATTGGCGAATGCAATCGAATGAACTTTATATGCGTTCTTTTATTTAATTAATGAAGTAGGGTTGACAATTGAACTAGTTCGTTCGTGAACTAGTTTTTTCAATCTTTAGTTTAAACGTCATCGATGCGATGTAAACGATATGGTTTTCATATAAGATATCCTACAGCACTAATAACCTAAAGCTGCTAATTGAACTACTTCGTTCGCGAACTAATCAATTGATCTAATGAACTTAAACTAATAAATAAACTAGTTCGTTCGTGAACTAGTTCTTTTGTTGAACTAGTTCGTTCGTGAACTAGTTCTTTTAATGAACTAAAACTCCCTACTCTAGTTTAAATGTAATCTAAAGAATATGTTTGTATGTACATATGTATATAGATTTGTACTCACCTTTAGACAATGCTTCGTGAATTTAGATTGAAGCACCTCTTTGTTTTAAACTAATTTTCAGATTTCAAATTAGTGTGCTTAATATTCAGGAGCATATTACAAACGATTTGAGTTTTTTTTTGTAATTTTGTATTTCTCCACACATTTGTTTTATATTTTACGCCAAAAATTAATTTCGGTTTTTAGTTGTGATAAAACACTTTAATCTAATTTTTTTTCAGTGCAATCAGAATGACAAACATATTTCCATTATTTTTGTTTGCAATAATTATTTTGGAGTTTTAAAGATTTTTTATTTTCTAACTCCTTTAAGCACATCACTGTTAAACCGTTTTTTTTTTACAGTAGTTTTGACACTTTAAATGCCTTTTTTGAAATCAACACTGCAAACTTTTTTTTCACTCCCAACACTGTTTTAAGTATTCCACTTTAAGTACTTTTTCATTTTTATATTAACATATTTCAGAAATTGTTTGACTACTTTTTTCACAATTCAATGTATTTCACATTTGTGTTTTTTTTTTTTTTAGTTTGCTTTTATCATTCATCCGCAACAGAAAATTTCTGCTCTTTCCACTTGCAACGCGACGATACAACTAGAAACTTCCGTGTTCTTATTTGTTACGATTCTCGCGTATACTTCCGGTGGCGCACGGCGTAGCTTCATTTCCGACGCTCACGAGCAAACGAATACACAAACACATACACGTTTCGTGGAGCACATCTGTGTTGTGAGCAGAAGAATGTTATGAACGTTCGTGCAAGTTTGAGGCGCTGCCACCGATTTTAAGTTTGATTGTACGCAAACCTCCTACTTTTTTTTTGGTTTACACTGGAGACTGATGCGATTTTTTTTGATTTTTTTTTTGTATTTTTGAATTTTGGTTATACTTAAAGAGCTACAATAAATTTTTTATGCGGTGAGTAATTTTGCATTGTTTACAAGCTTGACCTCTTTATTGGCTATATTAATTTTTTTTCATACCTTTTATCCAAATTTAAATTTTTCTGCTACTTTTTAAAAAAATTTTTTCAATTTTTTTCTTAATTTTATTTAATGTTTTCATCAATTTTTCTAATTGTTATGTTTACCACTTTGTTTTCGCCTCTCATTTGCTGTTTATAATAAATTTTTGCTACACTTTTTTTTTTCTTTTTGTCTCACTTCACATATTTCTGCACACTTCCCTGCCTATTGTTATTGTTATTTGTTGATTTTGTTTATTTTTTGCTGTTTTGTTTTGATTTTCATTTTTCGTTATCAACACAATTTGTGCTCTCAACAATAATAGTAGGTACCAACAAATTGTGTTTTTCAGTGATACTCACACTTTTTGCAGTAGCTATTTTTCTCTTTGCTAATCACAAAAAAACACTCACGCCAACAAATATACAGTGTATTTGATGCTGTTATATTTATAGCATTTTTTATTGCTCAATCACTTGAATTTGTTTTTCTTATCAATTTCAACTTTGTTTTAGTATTTCGTTTTTAAATGGTGTTTAATTTTTTAATTGTCTACATGCTTCACATTTTTTCTTTTTTGGAAATAATGTCAAAAACGCAACACAAGTTGGTAGGTAGGTAGCTCTCTGTTGTCCATATGTATGATTGACACTGTGGGTCTGCTGAAAAGAATCAAACATTTGCTTTATGTTTATATAATGTAGGTAACAAGTAAGGAAGTGTTAAGTTGAATCTTAGATAGTTATCCCATAACTAGCAGACCCGGCAGGCGTTGTCCTGCCCAAACATTAACGTTTTTTCATTTATAAATTGTGACTCGCCCTTCTCATTTCAGCTTCACAACCTTCTTCCCGTTCACCCCACCGTCATCCTTCCATATCCTTTCTCTTTTTATATTTTTTTTCTAATTATCATCCATATCCCTATCCCTTTCTCAATACCACTTCCAAAATGACTTAAAATGACTCCCCTTTAAAACCTTTCATTTGATACTCATATCGCACTAATACCATCGGGGTCTCCTCCTGGTTGACATTTTAATCAATATCTCGAGAACGGGGTCTCATATTGGACTGAAAGTTACACCATTTTAAAACACTTATCAATACCTTTAATTTGATGCCCATATTGAACGAACACTTAATAATGTTTCGCTGGTCCACATTTTGTGCGATATCTCCAAAACCTTTACAAAAGTCTTTATTTTTTTAGGCATAGCCATCGTGATCTGATACAAAATCTACCTTCCAAATTTGATTTTATTATGTCCAGCCGTTATCAAAATAGATGCTAGCATTGAAGCAAAGTCCAAATGAAAGCTGTGGTCTGTGGTCCCCATTCGTTTGATACCATTTTTGTGCGAATATTTCAAAGTTCACCCGTAACCACATTTTGACCGATAACTCTGTTATCGATTAATATATCGAAATGAACCAAAGTGCAAATGAAAGCTGTGGTCTTCCGCATTCGTTTGATACCATTTTTGTGCGAATATTTCAAAGTTCACCCGTAACCACATTTTGACCGATAACTCTGTTATCGATTAATATATCGAAATGAACCAAAGTGCAAATGAAAGCTGTGGTCTTCCTCATTCGTTTGATATCAATTTTGTGTGAATATTCAGTTTACCCCAAACCACTTTTTGACCGATAACTCCATATATCGAAATGCCTGTTGCAGACTTTATAATCTAAAGAATTCGTCTGCAAAATTTCGTCAAGATCGGGGCATTGGTTCAGACGTTAAAGCACCACAAACATCTGCTGTCAGTCACAAACCAACGAATTTTACGGAAATTACGCCAAAATGGTCCAAAATGATCCAAAAATAGCCCGCAACTTATGCTTAAATGATCCCAAAATGACCCCAAAGAAGTTAAGTCACATTATTTTCATGGCTGACCCTTTATTTTAGCATTTGCCTTCATTTTCAATGAACCCAGCGACTATGTCTATTTACCCAAACACGAAAAAGCATCTCTGAATTATAAAGGAAGAAAAGAAAAAATAAATATTTCAAATAATTTTTGGATTTTTCTGATTGATATAATTCCAACCAGAAAATTATACTTGTAAAAGAGTATAAACTAGATATTTTTTGAACCAGAAAATTGTAGTTGTAGGTATACTAGTATTTTTCTGACTCGCTTGACGTTTCGCTGCAGGGCTTTTATAATAGATTTGGGTAGTTCATGAACTAATTAGTTCATTGAACTAGTTCATGGAAGTGATCGTGGGAACTATTATACCAATCAAGGTATGAAACCGATTAAAATTAAGTTCTGTTTCCGGTTTCGTTCTTCAACATTTATTTCGGTTTCGGTTCTAGTTTCGTTCTTCAACATTTATTTACCTATGTAAATGCAAAATAAGTCTGAATTTTTATAACTTTACTCCCGTGGTTATGATGGATTTTCTCCAATATAGTAATAAATAAGTATTACTCCCGTTATTTATGGAAAAAATTTCTTCAAGATAATTTAAAAAAAAAATAACTATAATTTTTATACCCATAACGGCAATAGGTAACGGCACAAAATAATCGAAATAGATATAGAGTTCCAAATATGAAAGGTTTTAGGTTGAAAAGAGAAGTTCATTAAGGCATGTCCATCCGGCTGTCCGTGTACACGATAACTTAAGTAAAAATTGACATATTTGCATGAAATTTTGTATACAGGCTACTTTCTGGCCAAGGTAGGTTGCTATTGAAAATGGGCGAAATCGAATGATAACCACGGCCGCTTTTTCGATATCGAAAATTTCAAAAATAACATAAATTGACATATCTCGGTAGCTGAAATGGCTAAAACGATATAATTTTATAGGTAAATACCCCTGGTCATTCTCTTATGATTTTTTCATAAATTTTTTATTATATAATTTTAGGGGAGGCATTTTTTAAAATCCGGCTGGTCGTTACTTTTAAACTGATTACGATAGAACGATGGAATTTGCCACAAAGCATATTAGTATCGTTGAGAGTATACCTGATGATATTGGATAAAATCGCCCTCCAACCACGCCCACTTTCGATATCGAAAATTTCTAAAATTACCTAAATTGACATAATTCGGTAATAGATGGACCGCCTAGTCATTATATTATGATTTTTTGATAAATTTTTAAAAGTAAGCGGGGCACCACCCACTTTTCAGGGAGGCATATTTGAAAATTTCACGGGTCATAACTTTTAAACTGATTACGGTAGAACGATGAAATTGGTACAAGGTATACTGGCATAACAGGAAGTATACCTGATGTAATTGGACGAAATCGTTTCCCAACCACGCTCACTTCCGAAATGGAATATTTCGAAAACCATATGAAAACTACCGCTGGGTATTTTATGTTCGCTTTACCCGAACTAAGACTTCCTTACTTGTTAATTTAATTCTTTTGGAACACTTTCTCCGTCCAAACTCCAATCATTTCAAAATATTTTCTTTCGTTCCATTCCAAAAAAAAAAAAGAATTGTCTAATGAATACCTATTCAAAAAAAGATTTTTTAACCTATTTTGTTGAACTTCAGTGTTCGTTGAATATCTCTTTCTGCTGCTGCTAATTCAAACAACAATCACCAGCAACAAAAAAAGAGGTTTTGCAAAATCGTACCACTCTTTGCTATTTCTACCGACAATGACTATGACCAAAGTAGGTAGGTAGGTGTCTCTGTGGGGCGCACCTCCTTTGGGCCGGCAGTTACCACAGCAGCTCTTGCTTAGTATACATAATTTTTTCACTTCGGTATGCTGCTCTCCTCCTTCTACCAATTATTCTCTGATTTCGTCTTTAATGGATCTAGTCTGGTTTATTTTGTTTGCTGAGCGTGAATTGTGTGTATGTCTGTGTGTTATTGACGTATTTTATTTTTTTTTTTGGTAGGTATTGTAGATATGAATTTCGCATAAATTTACTGCTGCGTAGTAATTTCTGTAGTAATTGTCTTTTTTTTCTAGTCACTATTAAATACTATTGGGCTTAGTTTAATTATGGTCCGCTTGTCATGCGCTGATTTTCTTACACAATATGTCATACGATTTTTTTATGTGGGTAACTATTATAGATAGATATTATTTTTGGAAGGCTAAAGTCCGGCGAAAAAGTGGATGTGACCACGCCCCCCACGCGCTGTAGGTTGGTTTAGGTTTGATGGTAGCTGTCCAACTAAGCCGAAAGCATACTTGGACACTTATTTTAAAGTCCCGTGTAATACCACATTCTATAACAATGACGCTAACTTGCACATACTCCGGAGACCTAAGAACATCCGAGCCGAGTTATCAGCGTCTAGTCCTAGCAAACGCTGCAAAGCTGTGCATGAAGTAGTTTGATGATTACACCTCGCCATCCTCCATGCAGCTCACGCAGCTCGGATTTTCAAGAATGTTTAACCGCACCACATGGCCCCACATCGGACAGTGCCCCGTCAACACCCCAATCATCATGAGGAGATGTACCTTGGCGAACCTTAGTAATTCCATTGATCGCCTGAAGTCAACTGTGACGAAGGAACTCGACGCCTGACACGAGGCGCTGGGCAGCATTCCATCCACCACATCCTTGATGGCGGCAACTTCCGCTTGGAAAACGCTGACAGAAAACACCCCTCAACATTAAGCATCCATAACATCTTCCTGTCCAGAATAACCTCTAGGTACTTAACCTGTTTAGAAAGCACCAGCGGGGATATCAACTTGAGGGCTACAAAGTTATCAAAATATCTCCAAGGTTGGAGAAAAATGGGAGAAATGTGTTGGATATCAACTTGAGAAGTATACAGTTTTTCAAAGGTTTGAGAAAAAGTTGAGCCATGTTTGCTGGACAGGTACCCTTGCAAGACATCCCTCACTGTACTAAGAAACTTACCCCTGACTAAGAATGCTAGATCGTCAGCATAGGCTATCACAAGACGTTAACGACTATGACCCAGATGGACGAAAACTCCTGTGGACAAAAACACCTCCTTGCGACGTGCCCTTTTCTATGAGCCCCAGCGACTCCCAACGCCCCCATGATAATCCAGCCACACAGTAATCTGGGGACAAATTCTATTAAACTCGGCTCGACCCCCAAACTTGCCCAAAAGGCCCTTACGATGGTAGATGGCTTCGCACTCAGGACAAACTCTTTGTGCTCGAAAGGCCCCTCTATTAGTGTTGTAACGGAATGAAGCACCGTTTCAGTTGATCTTCCTTCGCTGTAAGCATGTTGTGATGCCGAAAAACGCTCCCTGGGAACCATGCTGCGTATATGCAGGTCAAACAGGCGTTCCAGCGTTTTTTTAGAAGAAACTAGGAAAGACTGATTGGTCTGAAGTCCTTGGGAGATACATGAGTGCATTTCCCCGCCTTTGGAATAAAGGTAAACTTGACCCTAGGACGGAGGTCAAGTCATTCTCAATCCGTTTTTTATCTTAGTCTCTTAAAAACGAACTTATTTAATTTTGGTAGGTATAGTGAGCTCGTATTTAAACTACCAAATTTCAGAAAAATAAAAAAACTTATTGTATAAAACGGTCTTATATACATTAGACTAATCTTGGCATCATTTATTAACGCTTAACCGCCTAGGCGATTTTGACCGTTTCGTATCAAGACACGACATAGTCATTCCTTTTAGTGCTAACTGACGCCGATTGGAAACCCCAAGGGAGTTGAAGTCATCCTCCACTTGTTGTTTTCATCTCAGTCGAAGCCTCCCCCTTCCTCTGCTGCCCAAATAGGGTGTCGATGTTGATTTATTTTCGGTTTAAAGCCGAACAGCCCAAAAATGTCTTAGTACAATATGGGTAGAAAACATAAGGTGCTATCGAGTACTGCCACAAGCAATGTGATTAATTTAAATAACTCAACTGGTTTCGGAGATATCTCCCAAAATGTGGGACTGAAAAACTAGTTCAAAAGGCATTGAACCTGGACTAGTATGATTTGAACCAGAAGTTAATAGTCACATTATTTTCATGGCTGACCCTTTATTTTAGCATTTGCCTTCATTTTCAAAGAACCCAGCGACTATGTCTATTTACCCAAACACGAAAAAGCATCTCTGAATTATAAAGGAAGAAAAGAAAAAATAAATATTTCAAATAATTTTTGGATTTTTCTGATAGATATTTTTTGAACCAGAAAATTTTAGTTGTAGGTATACTAGTATTTTTCTGACTCGCTTGACGTTTCGCTGCAGGGCTTTTATAATAGATTTGGGTAGTTTATGAACTAATTAGTTCATTGAACTAGTTCATGGAAGTGATCGTGGCAACTAGATTCAAATTTCAATAGAACTACTTGAACTATGTAAAATTTTCGTCAAATTTATAGATTTTATTGAGAATGAGAAAATACCGAGAAAGCTAAACGCGTGCCAATAAAGTAAAGTCCCAACCAGTGCCATCCAGGGATAGCCATGGTGAAAAAAAATCACAAATTAGTGCTGTGCAATACCAAAAATGGCTGTGGGTAAGAGTAGGCATTGACACAAATTAGCAACTCCAGCATGTGTTAAAAAATTTCCCTTTTTTTAATTTCCCAAGATTTTATCGGCTGCTGATCAGCAGGGTTTTTTACTACCGTAGATAAGGTGATATTTGTTTGCTTTAAGAGACAACTGCAAAAACACGTTGAAAAGTGTAGGAGGAGGTATCAAAAGACTCTTCTCTGGATTATTGAGGCCAAAAAAAGGCATGCTTTGATAGCCCTCCCAATATTTTTGGGCGTGTGTTAGCAGTTATTTCCTAAGGGAAACAAATACAAATAACTGAAAAACAGGAACTAAAAACGAACTACATGAACTAGTTCATTTTGGTGAGCTAGTTCGAAAACTCCGATCACTGTAATGAACTAGCTACTTTTTTGGTTGTTTTTGTACCTTTGAAATTTTCAATATTGTTATTTTGTAAGCACTCGAATACCTTGCACTGAAAATTAAATTATTTTTAATTTTAGGGGTATTCACTATGTTTATAATTTTTTTATTTTAATGTTACTCCGCTTTTTTATACATATATTTCTTTACACTCATTGTACATATTAATGAAACCGCGCGACTATTGTCCGTAGATCATCCTCGCACATCCTATCAAACGCAAAGTTATGAATAAACTGAGTCTGCGAGTTTTTAGGGTGGCGCCGTTATCGCGCCATACAAAAAGAGACAAAATTGTATTAACAGAAAGTACCACCACCACCACCACCAACAGCAGCAGTCTCTCACACATAAAATGAAGTGAAGACAAAAACAAAAAACATAAATAAGGCAACCAAAGAGCGTGCGAGCCAACGTGCAACCAATAACACCAACAACAACAAGAGGGTTTATGTGCCACAATACCCCATCGCGCCTCGTGGTGAATGCCCACTTGGCGGCTGATCTAAATAGCTTTTGTTGTGTTTTGCCAACTCTTGATTTTATATATTGTTTTTCGCTTTTTTTTGAGTAATGTTGTACCTTGTTGTTGTAATTGCTTTCTGGCCTATTCGTAGTTTATTAGCCGCATAATGTGCTCGCAAGAGATTTCTCTTTTGTCTTATTTACTCTTAAATTAGCTTCAAATATCTCAGCCTACTTCACATTCATTGACTCAACTATGTCCATACATACATATCTACATATCTCCATAGCTTCCAGCTACATTCCGTGTGAAATCAATTCGTGTCCAATAGCATGTTTACAATATTTTATGGGCATTCTTTAATCATCGTTATGCTATATAGAAATTCATGCACAATCCAAAATCAACACCAACCCAGTAGGAAATAGATATCCTAGTAAAAAAACGTCAACTGCAAATCAGTAAAGACTCTCAGTTGACCATGCCAACAGCTCTACTACTAATCTTGGCTTGCGTCATTTATTACCGCTTAACCGCCTAGGCGATGTTGGCTGTTTCGTATCAAAGCTTGCCTTTTTAGAAAACCCAATCGAGTTCAAGTCATCCTCCACTTGTTGTTTTCATCTCAGTCGAGGCCTCGCCCTTCCTCTGCTGCCGAATTCGGGTGTCGATGGAAAAACCTTCTGTGCTGGAGCTTCTTTGTGCATTGGCATAACATGACCCAGCCAGCGGAGCCTTTAGGCTTTAATTCACTGAACTATGATCAGGTCTGCGTAAAGCTCGTACAGCTCAACATTAAATTTCCTTCGATACTCGCCGTTGGCATAACGGGAAGGACCATATATCTTCCGGAGAACTTTTCTCTCCAATACTCCAAGGGCCATCTCATCTTCTCTTGACATTGTCCAGGACTGGTATGATGAGAGACTTATGGAGCGTGATCTTTGCTTGTCGAGAGAGGACTTTACCTGCTAAGTCCAAAGCAACACTTGTTGGCAAGAGTGATTCTCCGTTGGATTTTTATACTGATATTATTTTCGGTGCTAATGGTGGTTCCCAAATAGACGAAATCCCTCACCGTTTCAAATTTATAGCTATCGACGGTGACTTGGCTGCCAAGGCGCAGGTGAGCCGATTCTTTCCTTGATGACAGAAAATACTTCGTCTTGTCCTCGTTGACCGCAAGACTTACTTTTTTCGCTTCTTTATCCAGTCCAGAGAAGTTAGCTCTTGTTGTCAAGGGTGTCGCCCTGTCTGAAGCCTCGTTTGGTTTCAAATGGCTCAGAGAGGTCCTTCCCGATTCTGACGGAGCTGTTGGTATTGCTCAACGTCATTTGGCAAAGCCGTATAAGTTTTGAAGCGAAGTCAAATTCACATGGCAGCATACAGGAAACTCCTTTTTGCGCTGTCAAAAGCGGACTTAAAATCGACAAAGGGATAGCGTGTGTCGATTCTTTTATCATGGGTCCTAAAAAAAGAAACAAACAAACTTTTTTCAAAACGGGGTCGACTTTCAGCAATGTTCGAAAACTCACTGAGTGTGTCTCGAGTACCAGATAATGAAAAATCAAGGGCGGAACGAGGATATAAGACATATTCCTTCAGAGACAAAAGCATCGATTTCCCATTGGGTATGTCAATTAACGCACGACAAACACACACAAAAGAGCGAACACACACAACGAATATTTGCCTTCACTACAGATAAAATTTTTTCACTTTTCTCTCAGAGATAACACCACTCACCGTACTATTTAAAATTATCTACCCACACACACACACTCACTCTACTTTAGCCATACTCAAACTCACTACGCATTCGGCAAAATATTGCTATTTCCGTTTTTTTCATCGCTTCTGTTTTTGTCGCTCATTTCGCATTCAAATAGGTACTCCGGCGTTCGTTCGTATTTGCCGACAAGATGTTGATTATTTTGTTTTGTTTTCGCTGTCTGTTTTACCTATATGTTTTTTTTTGTTTGTTATCAATATTTCTCTCCCCCTTTTTACTCATAAATTTTACGTCTCACGAAAATTTTTCATATTAAAAGACCACATGCGCTTTTCGAACGCGCTCTTCATCCGTTTCGTTTTCTTGTTTGCTTCCGCTCTGTTTTTGTGTGTGTGTATGTGCATCGTTATTCTGTGGTTAACGGCGCAACTTGAAATGTTTTTGACCTTTACGCGTTTTGTTTTTGTTCCATTCGCGACCGGTGTAGAGCTGCAGCCGTAGCGTAAGTGAACGTACAGTTTTGTGTTATTATTGTTTTGACGGTTGAGTTTCTTGTGTATTTGCTCTCTCTCTCTCTCTCTGTCTATCTTTTATGTATTTTGGGTGGTGGCTGCATACCTGACATACTCGTTTATTTTATGGCCAGAGTATGGATGTGTGTTTCTGGGTATTTTTGTATGTATGTTTTTTCAGCGTCATCTGTTGGAAACTATTAAAAGAAATTCAACGGTAGCTAAGGAAAGTTTGGTTGGTTGGCTACAGACACACAGTCCGTAGGTACACGGGTCGATAACCACTAAAAATCTTACTTACCTCTGTCTAGTTTGTTCATACTTTGTCATTCCTTCTTCGCCAAAACCCAGTTGATTTCAACCATTTGACTATTTCACCTGGAATGACCCCATACGAAAAAATCAGCTGCCCTGGCTTGAATAATTTAATTTGAAAGATTTTTCAATACTCTGTCATTCGATACCAAATTTTTTTAATTTTGAATAAGCAGACATTTATTCCGGCCACGAAAAAAATTAAATTTCAATAAAGAAATAAGAATTAGGTGGCAACTTTGGCTTTTATATTTAGATTTTTTTTAATTTTGATGAAAATATACATATTTTATGCCAGAGGCGAACCCGACTAAAAACTGACTTTGGCTGTTATAACTTATGTCCCCAGACCTAAACTGCCAGAAAAATTGTATAAAGGCGCACCCTAGTATATTTTTTCTTTGAGTGTTAGCTGCATTGAAAAGCTGAAAGCTGTGCAAATACATATGTACCTACTCAAAGTGAATCAGCTTTTACTCGGAGCACACTCCTCTTGTATCACTGACGCAAAGTTGCAGCACTTACCGCACAACTTGCATTCAATATCACAACCCTGCATCATTAATACTAGCCACCAGTGTTATACAGTTAAGGCTCGAAATTATTACACCGAACTAAAATATGTAGATAGGCGTGTAAAGCAAATAAGTAAAATTAAATTATTTAAAATTTAAAATAAAAAAAATTCAAAATATAAAATAAAATAAATAAAAAGTAAAAAAAAAAAACAAAAAAAAGAAACACAGTTTAAATAAAATGAAGTAAAAAATGAAAAAGGAAAACATAAAATGATAAAAATAAGAAAAGTAAATTAAAATAACATTAAAAAAAAAAAAATAAAATAAAATAAAATAACAAAAAGAAAATAAAAAAAAAAAATTGAAATAAAATAAAATAAAATAAAATAAAATGAAATAAAAAATAAAATAAAATAAAATAAAATAAATTAAAAAAAAAATAAAATAAAATAAAATAAAATAAAATGAAATAAAATAAAATAAAATAAAATAAAATAAAATAAAATAAAATAAAATAAAATAAAATAAAATAAAATAAAATAAAATAAAATAAAATAAAATAAAATAAAATAAAATAAAATAAAATAAAATAAAATAAAATAAAATAAAATAAAATAAAATAAATTAAAAAAAAAATAAAATAAAATAAAATAAAATAAAATGAAATAAAATAAAATAAAATAAAATAAAATAAAATAAAATAAAATAAAATAAAATAAAATAAAATAAAATAAAATAAAATAAAATAAAATAAAATAAAATAAAATAAAATAAAATAAAATAAAATAAAATAAAATAAAATAAAATAAAATAAAATAAAATAAAATAAAATAAAATAAAATAAAATAAAATAAAATAAAATAAAATAAAATAAAATAAAATAAATTAAAAAAAAAATAAAATAAAATAAAATAAAATAAAATGAAATAAAATAAAATAAAATAAAATAAAATAAAATAAAATAAAATAAAATAAAATAAAATAAAATAAAATAAAATAAAATAAAATAAAATAAAATAAAATAAAATAAAATAAAATAAAATAAAATAAAATAAAATAAAATAAAATAAAATAAAATAAAATAAAATAAAATAAAATAAAATAATATAAAATAAAATAAAATAAAATAAAATAAAATAAAATAAAATAAAATAAAATAAAATAAAATAAAATAAAATAAAATAAAATAAAATAAAATAAAATAAAATAAAATAAAATAAAATAAAATAAAATAAAATAAAATAAAATAAAATAAAATAAAATAAAATAAAATAAAATAAAATAAAATAAAATAAAATAAAATAAAATAAAATAAAATAAAATAAAATAAAATAAAATAAAATAAAATAAAATAAAATAAAATAAAATAAAATAAAATAAAATAAAATAAAATAAAATAAAATAAAATAAAATAAAATAAAATAAAATAAAATAAAATAAAATAAAATAAAATAAAATAAAATAAAATAAAATAAAATAAAATAAAATAAAATAAAATAAAATAAAATAAAATAAAATAAAATAAAATAAAATAAAATAAAATAAAATAAAATAAAATAAAATAAAATAAAATAAAATAAAATAAAATAAAATAAAATAAAATAAAATAAAATAAAATAAAATAAAATAAAATAAAATAAAATAAAATAAAATAAAATAAAATAAAATAAAATAAAATAAAATAAAATAAAATAAAAAAATAAAATAAAATAAAATAAAATAAAATAAAATAAAATAAAATAAAATAAAATAAAATAAAATAAAATAAAATAAAATAAAATAAAATAAAGGAAAAAATAAAATAAAATATAACAAAATAAAACAAAATAAAATAACAAATAATAAAATAAGTTAATAATTATAAATAAAATAAAATAAAACAAGATAATAAAAATAAATAAAAAAATGGGTTAGAGCTCAACAATTCATATAACCGCCAATTGAAAATGCCGAAAAAAAAATAATAAATAAAAAAAAAAAATAAAAAAAAATAATAAATAAAAAAAAAATTAAACAAAAAAAAAAATTAAAAAAAAAACAAAAATAATTAAGTCAAATAAAACAAAATAAAATAAAATAAAAAAATAAATAAAATAAAATATAATAAATAAACTAAAATAATAAAATATAATATAAAAAATAAAAATATTATAAAAATTTAAAATAAAGTAAATAAAGAAATAGAAAAAAATAAAGTCAACATCAAAATAAAAAAAAACATAAAAAAATAAAGTCCACATCAAAATATAATATAATAAGATAAAATTATGTACAAAAGAGGGGGAAAAAAATAAAAATAAAAAATCTAAATAATAACAGAAAATAAGATGAAATAAATTAAATGAAATGAAATAGTACCTGGGTGACCGAGCTTGCTCGGTGCTATCAATTTAGTGCTAACTTTACTTACCAAGCTTGTGAGGATGTGTTACACTGTCCTTTATACATATGTGGGCAAATTATTAAAATTTTGTAGTTTTCGTAACCGTAATGGACCTTTTGCGGACAACCCTACTTGAAAATATTTTAGTTGGTATGTCAGGGAAAATAGCTTTCATTTGATACCCATATTGGCATATCTAGCTCCATAAATAATTTTTTTTAAATAGGTGGCAACCCTGTAAACCACCCCCAGTGGCAACCCCAAGGTGTATAGTCTTAGAATCAATCATACTGTCAATATGCCAAATTTCATCCCAATCGGTCAAGCGTTTCTCGAGATAGTACAGAACCTACAAATATACAAATAATGTAAAACCTATAGTACCTCCACATTTATAAGTACGCCTAAATCTATGCCCATATTCCGTGTAGCATATGGAAAATATGACGCGGACTTATGTAAAAGATATGTAAATTGGCACACTTAAAGCAAAAAATAAAATCGAAATAGTACAGACTGTTTCGGATCATTTCGGTGTCATATCATACGATGTCATATCATATGATGTCATATCATATCATGCCATTTCGTATGATGTCTAATTATATGATGTCATATCATATGATGTCATATAACATGATGTCATATCATATGATGTCATATCATATGAAGTCATATCATATGATGTCATATCATATGAATGTCATATCATATGATGTATAATCATATGATGTCATTTCATATGATGCCATATCATATGATGTCTAGCTCCATAAATAAAAAAAATTAAATATCATATGATGTCAAATCATATGATGTCATATCACATGATGCCATATCATATGATGTAATATCACATGATGCCATATCATATGATGTCATATCATATGAATGTCATATCATATGATGAAATATCATATGATGAAATATCATATGATGTCATATCATGTGATGTCTAGCTCCATAAATAAAAAAATTTACATAGGTGGCAACCCTGTAAACCGCCGCAAGTGACAACCCCAAAGTGTATAGTCTTAGAATCAATCATACTATCAATATGCCAAATTTCATCCCAATCGGTCAAGCGGTTCTCGAGATAGTACCGGCCTACAAATATACAAATATGCAAATATAAAAGTTTAGCTCGTTTAAAATTATTAGATAATTCAAGTCTTGATCGAAAAGGCAGATACGTAAAGCGATTTTGTAGTTGAAAATTCAGTCAAGCTAAGTTCTAGTATAATAATCTCCTTAAAATGCCTACAGGGCAATTCATATGTAAATATATATTTTATGTATTAAAGCGAACATGCCCAAATTTTGTTTAGACTAATGTAGGCTATTGAAGTTATCAGCATGTAGGCGTAGACACAACGCGTCAATGTGCGATTAAAATTGGCTAAAATGTGTAAATTGTTATGATGCCTATTTTTAGGCGTTGCAGCGCACACAATGTGCCGCTTATCTCAACACACCCACACACACAAATATAAACATTTTGCTTGGTCAATTTAAACATTTACAGAAAATTGCTCAATTTCAATTTTACAATAAATTTCACAGGCTAAATGATTTGATTGGGATAATTTGAGAGAAATTTCAAGGGATAGTTTTAGGATGATTGTTAGTTAGGGATGTTCATACAGGATTACATATATGTTAGGGTGGTTCATTGGGAATCATGCATAAAAGGTGAGCATTTGAGCAGATTCGATTTTTTTTAGTAAAAGGTGGAATTTTTTTTTTAACAAAAACCAATTACCTATTGAGCTTTTACTCAAATCATCTAGTCTGAGAGGATACTCGAATTTTATTTTTTCGGAAAAACAATCACCCACTGAGAAAAAAGTAGTCCGGATCGCACTAGTGTAGCCCGCGCATATCAATATTTAAATATTCAAAAATTTTGTATATCCTATTTAGTATATTTGGTCTCACATGTCCACAATGGCTACTAACCAGGATATAATTTATTCATTTATTTTAAATCAAAGCTATTATACGCCCAATTTCATCCCATTTCCTCCTACCCACATCTAACTTCACGCCAATCTAATTGCTGAGCTATCAATTTGATATTCCAATACCCAAATCGGGAATATAATTAAAATTCAAAAGTTTTTAGTTTTGCTCATTTAAATGCAATCCACGCACTGCCAAACATTAACTATTAGCTGAGCGCACCAAAGTTCGATAGCAATGTGGTCTCCTTCTGGCTAAAACGTGCTACTAATTACTAGCGTAATCAATTCGTGGTAGTAAATTTCGAAAAATATTGAAATATCTATTTGAATGCACTCACGTAGTGCCAATATTTAGCGGGAAATTCAATTTATATACATAGCGAAATACGTTTAAAATGGGGGAGCACAGAGAAAACAAAACGACTGCTCATTTTGATTGCGGGTCGTTCAGCGGCGCTTGTCGAGTTAATGTACCAGTGCTGCCAAGGATATTGTTTTTTTTTTTTATTTTATCACAATTTATTTTTTTTGTGTTTTTTTAAATAAATTACAATAAAAAAAAGAAAAAAATACAAAAAAAAACTAAAAAAAAAAAAAATAAAATAAAAAAAACTAAGTGAAAAAATAAAAATAAAAAAAAAACAAAAAAAAAACAAAATAAGTAAATAAAATAAAATAAATTAATAAAAAATAAAAAAAAATAAAAAAACAAAAAAAAAAAAATAAAATAAAGTAAAAAAAGGAAAAAAAAACCGCGTGCAGCCAGTACACGTGAAAGATCAATTCGAAAATATCTTATACATTGTGTGTTTTCCTTCAAATACGGTACGTGGGTAGAATTATGCCTAAATTAACAGAGGCCAATACGAATGAAATATAGAGGAAGAGGGGCGTGGTAGAAGGAAAGAGGAGAATGAAGAAAAAAACAGAGGGAGATAGTGTGAAGGCGAAGAAAGATAGGAAGGAGAGTTGTAAAAGGGATTGTAAATTGCGGTTAGGTGGCAACCCTAGGTGGCAACCCTGCTTGATATGGTCATATTTAAAATACGACCGAAAATACCTTCAACTTGATACCCATATTGGCATATCTAGCTCTATATTGAAAAAAAAAAAAAAAAAATTGGGATAGGTGGCAACCCTGTAAACCGCCCTAAATGGCAATACCCATATACAATATAATCCTAGGATGAATCAAACTGTATATATGCCAAGTTTTATCCAAATCGGTCAAGCAGTTCCCTAGATATACGAAACAAATAAATTAATTGCGGTTAGGTGGCAACCCTAAGTGGTAACCCTGCTTGAAGCTATCTTTTTTGGAATGCGGTTGAAAATGGCTTTAATTTGATGATGATGATATCTAACTCTATATTAAAAAAAAAACCAATGGGGATGGCAGGCAACCCTGTAAAACGCCCTAAGTGGCATCACCCATATACATATATAATCTTAGAATGAATAAAGTTGTATATATGCCAAATTTTATTCAAATCGGTCAAGCAGTTTCCGAGATATACGAAAAAATAAATTGATTGCGGTTTGGTGGCAACCCTATGTGGCAGCCCTGCTTGAAATTATCTTATTTGGAATACGGTCGAAAATACCTTTCATTTGATACCCATTTTGGCATTTATAGCTCTATATTTAAAAAAAAATTTGGATAGGTGGCAACCCTGTAAACCGCCATAAGTGGCAACACCCATGAATTCTGCCCGGCCTAACTATTACAATTAGCTAGATTCTAGAATTTCACCTCCTATTTGATTTGCACAGCTAAACAACGTGGTGAAAATCGCCTACGCCTGAAAGTCGGCTACAATTTCTATATCCGTTGCATAACTTCCGTTGCATCATCAGCCATTTTCTCAAATTTTACTCTCAATCCAAACATCATATCGTCGCCTAAGAAATTAACTTCAAATATAGAATAACGTGGGAATAATGAAAATAACGGACACGCTCATTAACCCAAATAAAATTTCGCAATGACTCACTAATATTTTTTGCAATCCCTCTTTTTTGAATCCAATTCAATCTAAACGTCATCCTAATTTTGTATTGGCGCAAAAAACTACTTCCATCATTGAAGATTGAGAAAAATCAACACAACACAAATTATCTGATTCCGATTTAATCTAATTTCTCTACAGACAAAAGTATATAAATGGAAACAGAAAGAGATAACTTGTTTAAGGACGGAAGCTGCAGCTTATATGATTTTTTTGTTCCATTTGCTGATAAAAAATCCGGCCGCGACGCCAAGCAAACAGCGGTCAATGTTTGATGTGGTGGCAAAGGACACTGGCTAGTTGCCGATTTTTTTTTTCTGCGGTTGGTTGACATTTATCAATGCTGACATGTTTTTTTTACAATTTCCTCCAAATTGATTGGTTGCCTTCTGTTCGCTCACTGAACGACGATTCCATATGTCCTTTGATGAAAAGTTCTGCGCTATTGATTTGCACTTAACATTCCCGGACAGCGGTAAGAAGCTGTATAATTTATTATCCTATTTGATTTGGCACAATGGAAATCCTAAAAAACTAAAACTTAAACTAAAATTAAAAAAAAAAAAACTATAGTGGCTTTTATTTAAGCTATGGTCAATCTACGAAATGAATTTTACATAATGACTTCTATCAACGGAAAGATACCTCGCCTGACACCTCCATTGTTCCTAAGTGACTTGGAAAGGTCCTTACAATAAAAATCAATATACTACCAAATGACAGAGAAAATCGAAATTTTTAATTTTTCTACACTGGAAATAAATTCATTTTCAAATAAGTACACTTTAAAATCTTACAACTAAGTAAACACGCAATGAAGAAAGTATGAAGTATGAATATTTAACATAACTAAGCCTTAATATTCGAAATAACCTTCAAATAGAAATTTTGGCAATATTTCCCTAAGCTCATCCAACATTTTTGCATTTCGCAGCTGCTTCTTTTGAGCGTCCTGATTTTCAATCACTTTAGCGAGGTCCCCTTTCTCATCCGCGAAAGAATAGTTGAATATCAGGAATGAGAGAACTAAAAACAGACCTGTGGAAAAAGAGAAAAAGAAAAAATATAAATAAATAAAATGATATGAAATAAAATAAAATAAAATAAAATAAATAGAAAAAAAAAAAAATTAAATAATTGAAAAAAAAAAAATAAATAAAACTAAACAAAATAAAAATAAAGTAAAATATAAAAACTAAATAAAATAAAATAAAATAAAATAAAATAAAATAAAATAAAATAAAATAAAATAAAATAAAATAAAATAAAATAAAATAAAATAAAATAAAATAAAATAAAATAAAATAAAATAAAATAAAATAAAATAAAATAAAATAAAATAAAATAAAATAAAATAAAATAAAATAAAATAAAATAAAATAAAATAAAATAAAATAAAATAAAATAAAATAAAATAAAATAAAATAAAATAAAATAAAATAAAATAAAATAAAATAAAATAAAATAAAATAAAATAAAATAAAATAAAATAAAATAAAATAAAATAAAATAAAATAAAATAAAATAAAATAAAATAAAATAAAATAAAATAAAATAAAATAAAATAAAATAAAATAAAATAAAATAAAATAAAATAAAATAAAATAAAATAAAATAAAATAAAATAAAATAAAATAAAATAAAATAAAATAAAATAAAATAAAATAAAATAAAATAAAATAAAATAAAATAAAATAAAATAAAATAAAATAAAATAAAATAAAATAAAATAAAATAAAATAAAATAAAATAAAATAAAATAATATAAAATAAATAAAATAAAATAAAAAAAAATAAAATTAAAATAAAATAAAAAAAAATAAAATTAAATAGAATAAAACAAAATAAAAAAATAAAATTAAATAGAATAAAATAAAATAAAAACAAGTAAGGAAAACTGTCTTCAACTGTGCCGAAGACCATATACCTTTCATGAATAACCGTCATGATTTTCACTGTTCGATCCCCAGTACAGCCTGTGTCAATTTAACTTTAGCTCATATCGAAATTATCGGAACTATCGATTATATGGG
>CAXKVI010000001.1:165758099-165760599 GCA_964058755.1 Campiglossa producta
TGAATTTACGATTTGATGAAATAAATGAAAGTGAGTGTTTGCAACTGATGCATATGCTACAAATATTGTACACTAGAGTGTATCAGAAAAAATTTAAATAATACAAAAAAAAAAAAAAATACAAATAAAAAATTAAGAAAACATGAAATCAAAAAGCAACCTAAATCAAACAAAAAAATTAAACGAAATAATAATAAAAAATAAAAAAATAAAATAAAAGTAAAATACAACAAAAAAAAAAATAAAAAACAGAAAAAAAAAAATAAAAAAAAAGTTAAAAAAAATAAAAGAAAAAAAAACGAAACAAAGTAAAATAAACAAAAAAAAAAAAAATAAAGTAAAATAAAAAACAAAACAAAAAAAATGTAACAAAATATCTGAAATAAAGTAATTTAGAAACTTGGTTTGATGACCGGTAAAGGTGATGAAAAAATTCTAAGCAACAATACAAAGCGGTTTGACAAGATCCTTCAACAAGATCGAAATGGCATTCATCATAGTTGGTATTGTATGTAGCATTTTTCAACTTGTTTTCGCCAAAACTCAAAAAGAATAATTTGATAAAACCTATTCGACAGGTCAAAACTCCACAAATTTTCAAAGTTCGTGAAATAAAGTAAAATAAAAGAAAATAAAGAAAACTAAAGTTACGAAAAAAAATGAAATACTAAAATAATAAAATAAAAAAGATATTATTAAATACTTAAAAAAAAAAAAATTTAAAAAAAATAAAATAAAATAAAAAATAAAAATAATTAAGGTAAAAAAAATAAAATTAAATTAAATTTAAATAAAATAAAAGAAATTTACCAAAAAACAAGTAAGGAAAGCTGTCTTCGGCTGTGCCGAAGGCCATATACCTTTCATGAATAAGCGTCACGATTTTCACTGTTCGATCCCCAGTACAGCCTGTGTGAATTTAACTTTAGGTCATACCGAAATTATCGGAACTATCGATTATATGGGGGCGATGTGTTTTGTTGGTCCAATCCCATAGATTTTTAACATCGACATTCCACTTTCTAACAGAGCAATAGTTACGAAATTTCACGACCCTACATTTATAATTATAGGAGTTATAGCCCAAAATCCGTTTATCGGAATAATCGATTGTATGGGAGCTATGTGAAATATTTATCCCATCTCTATGAGTTTCAACATCGATATTTCACATATAAAAATAGCAACACTTACAAAATTTCACGTTCCTACGTGTGTGTTTAATTACAGGAGTTATAGCCCAAAATCCGTTTATCGGAATAATCGATTGTATGGGAGCTATGTGAAATATTTATCCCATCTCTATGATTTTCAGCATCGATATTTCACATATAAAAATAGCAACACTTATAAAATTTCACGTTCCTTCGTGTTTAATTACAGGAGTTATAGCCCAAAATCCGTTTATCGGAATAATCGGTTGTATGGGAGCTATATGTAATATCGGTCCGATCTTGCTGGTTCCGACAAATGATTCCTATATTGGAAAATGGTGGCCGCATACCAAATTTCAGCCAAATATCTCAAAAACTGAGGGACTAGTTTGCGTTCAAACAGACAGACAGACAGACGGACAGACGGACAGACGGACATGGCTAAATCAACTCATCTCGTCATCCTGATCATTTCGGTATACTTATTAATGGGTCTATCTCTTCTTCTTCTCATATTTACAAACATCGGACCAAAGTTATAATACCATTTCATGTTCATGAAAGGTATAAAAATTAACAAAGACTAAAAAAAATTAAAAATTTAATGAAGATTAAAACCAAATAAAATCAATTGAAATTAAAATAAATAAATAAAAAATGAAATAAAATAAAGTAAATAAAAACAACCTTAAATAATATGATTTAAAAAAAAGTAAAATAAAAAAATAAAGAAAAAAATTTAATTAAATTAAAAAACGTAAAACAAAAGAAAGTTAACTAAAAAAAATTAAATTATAAAAAATATTGAAGATTAAAATAAAAGAAAAACAAGTAAAATAAAACAAAATAAAATAAAATTCAAGCAAATTCGGCATATTTTTTAAAGTGTTTCTTAAAATACGCCATACCTTGGCACATCTAGTTAATTTTTTCTAAATATACCCTCACATTCATACATTCGACCTTTACATTCAATTTGTTTTCATGCACAATCATTCGGATTTTAGTGCACGAATCTGTTCCACTTCCTTTATAGCAAACCCAATATTTTAGTCCATTGCTAAATTTTCGTCCATTGTCTAACCATTAAAATGCCAGGCAATCAAACTTGTTTAATATGCAATCAAAACGGATGTGTGTGGATGTGAATGCGGCTGCTGTTGATTCTATGGGTGCATAGGGTTTGCTTCCGCACCTCTCTTTCTCTTCCGTTAACGATTTACAAAGTGATATGTATTGAGCAAAATTTTTGGTGTTTTTTTTTGTTATTTTTATTTGCAGCAGCGGGTGGCCATTTAATTGCTCTAAAAAACAATGAGTAAACAAAGTGCAGGACTTTGGGCTTG
>CAXKVI010000001.1:165763099-165768099 GCA_964058755.1 Campiglossa producta
ACTTCCCAGAAATGCCAGCTCAAATCGTATCTACTCAATTTTGATTCAGACATATACTCTTTGAAACTCATTCTGAGATAGGACAGTCGTTATATTTAGTCGACCAGAAGAGCAAAAAGTCAGAGGAAAATAGTAAACAATCCTCCCTGAGGAATGACTCACCTAAAACTTTCTGATGTTTCAATTGCACTTGCAAGTTCTCAAAAGTGACTGCCTCCGTCTGACAGCCCATCTTATCTAATGTTTCCAAAAAACAATGAAAATAATATTCCAATAGTTCCGCATGATCGTTTATACGCTGCTCAGCTGTGTAAAGCATGAAAAAAGCATAGATGAGATCGTTCACAAGTGGACCCATATAGGAGAGCTGATAGTCCACGAGCAGCACATCAGTCAATTCACCAGTTGTGGTATTATTTTCGAACATCATATTATTACCGTGCACATCACCGTGACAAATGCCGTAAAACATTTTTGATTGTGGTTTCATAAAATACTGCATGTAAGATGAGCGACATTTACTAACCCAATTGGGTTGCAGTTTTTGAAAGTATGGTTTGTATAGACTTAAAGTTGGCACTGAGTCCAGCATATGGATAAAATTTGCAATGCCACTTGATATGAACGAGCTATTGATGATGTAGGGAATTGTCATGTAGTTATGATGATATTTTTCAAAGATGGCAGGATGCTGGAAGAAGTGTTAGAGTAATTATAGAGTTTGAAAAGTTAGTTAGTTAGTTTAGCTACTCACTTCCTTGGTCAACTTATAGCTCGCTGCATGCCATTGTGCCAATTTTCGATAGGCCGCTTTTATTGCTTCCAAGGTAAGCGAGCGTCCAGGTACGATTTTATAGCCGAGTTGGGTGAGATCTTCAAAAACCAGAACTTTTACAGGTGTTAGTGCGGTGTAGAGACATCTGAAACAGAAAAAAATATATATTTGAAGTTAACTTCTTGGGCGGCGATGCAAAGTTTTTATGTAGAGTGAAATGTGAATTGTAAATAAAAAATGAGACGTGAAATTTTCTTGATACAGTAGATGTCGCACAAGCCATTTTGAAACAAATCTTTTGTACATCCAATACTATCTCGGTAAAGGCTGAAGCCATTTGCATCTAATTTGGCATATAGATTCTTTCTACTTGAGTGTTGCCACTTCGGGCGGCTTACAGCGATGCCACGTACATATATAAATTGTTTTTAAATATTGCGCGAGATAAGCCAGTATGGGTAAAAAGGGTACGGTATTTCGACCGCATACCAACGAAGATTTTTTTAGACAGGGTTGCCACCTGAGGACGTTTTATTTATTCTTTCGTATGTCAACCGATATGTTGCTGACGGCTGAAGCAATTTGTATCAATTTCGACATACTGAATACTAACAACTTTTATTTAGGTGTTTCGACTTGGGGCGGTTTTCGAGGTTGCAACCTTACTCAATTTTTTTTTTTTAATTTTGTAGCAATTTGGGAGTCGTTTTGGGATCATTTTTGCATCATTTTGGGTTAAATTTTTAATAATTTTGGGAACATTTGAGGGTTTTTTTGCGGTTGTTTTGGGATTATTTTAGGGTCATTTTGGGATCATTTTTGGATAATTTTGGGGGTCATTTTCGTATCATTTTGGGTACATTTAATGTTAATGATAGTTTTGGAATTATTTTTGGATCATTTTGGGATCATTTTAGGGTAGTTTTTGGGTCGTTTTGGGTTCAAAATCAATAGCTCCGAGCAAGCTCGGTCACCCAGGTACTTGTTTTTATTTTGAAAGCTTATACTGTTGGCAAGTAAGATGATTCGACAGAGTCGAAAACACGTTGCAGACTTGTTCACCTAGGTACTGACAACACAGTGCTACAGGTATTTTACACTTTTGAAGCGACCTAGTAGAGATTGTTGATCTAGTCGAGTTTACACCCCCAAAATCTGATTTTAAGGCCAAAAAACCGTTTTTTCCCTTTCCCTTTCCTTTTTCTTATCCCTTTCCCTTTCCCTTTCCCTTTCCCTTTCCCTTTCCCTTTCCCTTTCCCTTTCCCTTTCCCTTTCCCTTTCCCTTTCCCTTTCCCTTTCCCTTCTCTTTCCCTTTCCCTTTCCCTTTCCCTTTCCCTTTCCCTTTCCCTTTCCCTTTCCCTTTCCCTTTCCCTTTCCCTTTCCCTTTCCCTTTCCCTTTCCCTTTCCTTTTCCCTATCCCTATCCCTATCCCTATCCCTAATGGACAAAATCTTGAAAACGAGTTGACAGATGAACCTAAAAACCACTCCTTGTGAAAACCGCCATCAACACCTTAAATTTGATAGCTATATTACATGAACCTTGGCCAGCCTTGGTCCACCTAATCGTCCATATTTTGGAAACAATTGAACCTGAAAAACCGCTCCTTGAGAAAACTTCCATCACCTTTATAGCTATATTATATGAACATGGGTCAGCCTTGGTCTACCAATGTTCCATATCTTGGGTCAGCCTTGGTCCACCTAATCGTCCATATTTTGGAAACAGATGAACGTGACAAAGCGCTCCTTGTGAAAACTTCCATCACCCTTATAGCTATATTATATGAACATGGGTCAGCCTTGGTCCACCTGGAAACAGATGAACCTGACAACCGCTCCTTTTGAAAAATCTTATCAACACCATTCATTTGTTACCCATATCGTAGAACCCCATCTGGGTCACCCCTGGTGAAATTTTGGTCAATATTTTAGAATTCAACAAAATTGTTTAACTTTCGCTTTCAAAAGAACCTTCTTCTGGCAAAAACAAATACAATAAAAAAAATTAGTGAAATCGGTCAATCCGTTCAGGCGTGATGTGATAACCAAGGGAAATGGGCATTCATTTTTATATATGTATATAAGATAATAAAAGCTTATTTTTAAAATAGTTGTTTTTTCTTTATTTTATTTTATACTTTTTAGTTTTGAGTCTGTGAACATTTTCTAAGATTGTTATCGGATATTATGTGTCAGGTTTTATAAAATCACTTTTTTTCTTTCCTTATCTCACTTTGTTCATTCAAAATCATAGCAAATTGTTTACGCATACTTCGGCGACCACAGACTTAAGCTGATATTTTTTATTTTCGCTTACAAATTTCATAGGTCGTGTGCCAAACGGTTGAAAAACGTATATTTTGACAGAGCGATGGTAAATTCTGACAGTTATCGTGGTGAATATGAACGTTCAAATTTTGACAACCATAAATGTGAGCACAGATATGCATTTCCTATGCTCAATCATTGTACTTTCACGTAAAGTGCCGAAAATGGTGATTTTTTTTTAATTTTTGTATGGGGACCCGCACAGGTGGGGTCTAAAGGAGTGTTTCACTGGCATGTGTAAGTCCGCCCTTCAAAGTTAGTGGGAGTCAGTCATACATTTGGATACGATTGGGGCACTCTAAATGGGTCAACTTAGAATTTTTTAAACTTTGGCGTTCAAAGTCAAAAGAACAAAGTCGGGACATCCGAATTGGTTTTAGAGGTATGCTTCCTTCGGCAAAGTATCTTATTTTGAACCCTAAAATACGATTTTCCTTGTCACTTGGGCGATTTTCAAATCAACCCGCCCTCATACACATAGTACCCCTGTAGGGTAGGGCGCTTGAGACCAAAAAAATTGATTTTGGATTATGTTGCATATCTTGAAAACTTGAAGTCCTTTCCAAAAAAATAAAACTGGCATAATTAAGTAGTGAATGTGTGTAAATGACGCATGCCCAATAAGCTTCATTCGTTGTCAATTAGTGGCAGAAAAATGACGTCGAAACCGGAAAACCCGAAAAAATGTTCAAAAAATCAACTTCTCGCGTGAAAAACATGTCATACCATTTTCAAATGAACGAAAAAATGCATATATTTCGAAAGTGTCAAAAATTCTTTATCCAAGCCGTTAAGAATTTTAAAATCGGGTAAAAAATTTGATTCCTAATGATTGTTTTTTTTTTTTTTTTTTTTTCAACGAAAGCTTGGCCTTAAAACCAGATTTGGGGGGGGGGGGGAGTGTTACAAATCTTTTGAAGGGCGTTTCATATTTAACTCGACTAGATGAACAATCTCTACTACGTCGCTTTAAAAGTCTATTCAATTTTTTTTTTTTTTTTTTTTGTAGCACTGTGTAATTAGTATCTCAATCGTAGAGATATTGTCTTGAATTTCGGGTATACAACTGAAAATACCGAACGGCGAACAAAATTAAACTTTTTAAAATTTGATTTTGACGTTACAACTACACAAACACAGGCTGATTTGGAAAAATTGTTTTCCTCATAGGTCTTACTTTAAGCAAAAAAAAAAAAAAAACACTCATAAGAAACATTCATACTTAGCACCAAATCGTACATCCACACCTGCCAATCTTAGCACATTCTCCAACTGTGGCAACACTTCAGTATAAATTCCTATTTCGGTTTCAAAAAGCTTTGAATCGTGTAACAGACGTTGTCTGTTACCCTCCAACTCAGGGAAAGCTTTCACTATAAATGATACGCTTCGTTGACCTTGTAACACATTTGTCTCGACAGTCACTTTAACTCGGAACATTACGCTCGCAAAATGTACACCTTTTTTGGTTGCAGGCTCAATTGTTATATTTGTAATATGATGGCTGTTTCCTGCATCTCTTTGTGGTGTTGTTGTTAATAGGAAATTTTCAAAGAATTTTTTATTTAACCATTTTGGCGGAACTAATTCGTCTTTGTCGTATTCGTGTGCTTCGGTTGAATTCTTCATGCTTGAAGTGTAATTAAATTTGTTGGCGTCCTTGCTTGATGAACAATTTAAGTGAACTACAAAAAAGTACTTAAGCCACCGATAAGCTGTTAAGTGTGAAGCCCTCAATTTAATTAAATACTTGGAAACGGTTGGGTTGTCATAGAGAGAGAGTGAAAATTGCTCTTAAATTGATATGATTTTTTAATGAATCACAAATATGTTTATTGATACTATAATACAATGGTAATGAAGTAAGGATAGTATAAGCTACGGCTGTGCCGTAA
>CAXKVI010000001.1:165770599-165785599 GCA_964058755.1 Campiglossa producta
AATAAATAATGTTTCCGGTTCTTTAGCACAGATTTTATGTACTATGGATCTTTTTTAAATAATTGTTTTCACGTATTCAGCGATTCTTTAATGAATTCGGTTTTTCGGGTCCCATTATTCGGGTGTGTATGTCACTAAAACTTATTTTATACACTTATATGTATGTAACCGTGTGTGTCACAATGCAAACATGTATTATCTGAGTACTTACTAACATTGAAACTAGAAATATTTCACGCACTATAGCGAATAATTATAAACAAACAGTTTTGTTTCACTTTGTTGGCGAAAATGAATGTTATCATAATCTAGTATACAAATAAACTAAAGAAATATAAATTTTGTTTAAAATTATCTCAAAAGCATTAGTAATTAAATGGTTGAGGTCACTTTAGTCAACGCTGGTATTTGAATAAAGTGATAACATAGGTCATATGCATTGATAAGCCAAGGGAACAGAGATCATGATCGAGAAGCCTCATACCATATCAGTGCCGATTTAAGTCTCATTATCATGTACGATTGTCGAAATCACATGGGATGCCCCTTCGGAGTGTTTGAAAGAAAAGCTGAGCTATAGGAGCTTAACGTAGATGAATATGAGTACAGTCAAGGGGCTTAACTATGGCCGAAGAGAAGGTCTTAACTGAGTTGAGAGAAATAGGCACAGGATTACTTGGGTTCGCTTAGACGGTGATAATGCAAAAGTAGATGGCTTGAAAATCGATACGAGTATAACAAAAAACCAGTTTCAAAATCTTGCCAGTCATACTCGTTTTTCAATTCAATCAAAAATTAATTAAATTCTTTCCCTGAGTAAAATCCTTTACTCTAACTTTTTCGCTGCATACGATGATTGCGCACATAAATTGGTTCAAACACATTCAATTCATCAGCATTGTTCGTATGCAGTCAACGTTCAAACACTTGCGGTCTTTTGGGTCCGCAATTTGGGCAAATAAACTTCAAAAACACCTGCCTGCTCGAGAGCGTCTATCGCATGTTTCGCATAGCATTTCGCCTGTTTTACTGCTGCCGAATTCATTAGATTAGTTGCGGTGTTGGTAAAGAGGCCATATTGCAACGACACAGCACTACCAGCCCGCACGACCTGCTCGCACTCAAACACACTTCTCTTCTGAATTCAAGATGGGTACAACATAAGCATGTGGTTGACGTCTCGTTGTTGCGATGTCACTTTATGGCTGACAGTATGCCAGCCAACAGGCCAACTTGTGCAGACATGCTTAAAGCTGGTCGAGGTTGAATAGTCGGTAGCGCAAGATGTCGTAGCCGGAACGACATAAATCTTTTAATACAATAACGGTTTGATGTGGGTGTTCTGTGTGGTGTGTTGAGGACGCGCGGTGCGCTACGTTTTTGGGAGAAAGCAGAGAATAAGCTAAATGTTAAATGTCTTGTGAAGGAGGTTTCTTTGTTTAAGTTTTGTGGTAAAGAAATGTTTTTTTATTGTAAATTTTAAATTTTCTGCAACTATTTTAGGTATTTCGCAAAAGGAAATATTATTGGGTATCCTTTTGTAAGGTGGCTTTATTGCAGTTCTTATAATACTGAAGTCATCCATGCATGGGCATACGTTTCAAGGCGAATAAGTACTATGAAGTCAAAGGCATAAAACAACAGACTCTTTGTACAAGCAAGGCATTCATACACAGCTTAACAACCATTTTTTGATTAGCTTAATAGAATAAAAACAAGTTATATAAAAAAAAAAATTAATAATAAAATTTTTTTTTTAAACTAATCCTAAAATGATCCCAAAAAGACCCTTAAATGTTCCCAAAATGATACGAAATTGAACCCAAAATGATCCAAAAACACCCTTAAATATACCCTAAAATGATCCCAAAGCTACCCAAAAATTTTCCCAAAATAATTCCAAAACGACCCCAAAAAGACCTTCAAATGTTCCCAGAATGACCCAAAAATTATCCCAAAATAATCCAAAAATTATCCCAAAATTATCCCCAAATGACTCCAAAATGACAAGAAAATTACCCCACAAATGTCCCAAATTAATCCAATATTGAACCCAAATGATCTCAAAATAGCCGCAAAATTATTCGAAAGTGACCCCTAAATGATCACAAAATGATCCTAAACTATTCCAAATATGATCCCAAAAATATGCAATACAAATACAATACGGTAAAATGGTAACCCTGGGCGGCTACCCTACTTGAAAATACTTTAGTTGGTATGTCGGCGAAAATACCTTTCATTTGATACCCATATTGGCTTATATAACTCCATAATTTAAAAAAAATTGAGATAGGTGGCACACCCCCCAAGTGGCAACCTCCAAGTGGATAGTCTAAGAATCAATTATGCTATCTATATGCCAAATTTCATCCAAATCGGTCAAGTGGTTCTCGAAATAGTCCGGATATACAAATATACTGCGGTATGGTGGCAACCCTACTTGAAAATATTTTACTTGGCATGTCGCTGAAAATACCTTTCATTTGACACCCATATTGGCATATTTTGCTACAAAAGTAAAAAAAAAAAGAAATAGGTGGCAACCCTGCAAACCGCCAAGGTGGCAACCCCCAAGGGTTAGTCTTAGAATCAACCATACTATCTATAATCAAAATTTCATCCAAATCGGTCAAACGGTTCCCGAGATAGTCTGGATATACAAATATACATATGGTAGAATAAATAAAGCGCGGTCATGTGGCAACTCTAGGGGTAACCCTGCTTGAATTGTCATATTTGGAATATGGTTGAAAATACTTTTCATTTGATACCAATATTGGCATATGTTGCTCCATAATTTAAACAAAAAAATAGATAGCTGGCAGCCCTGTAAGCCGCCCCAAGTGGTAACCCCCAAGTGGATAGTCTTAGAATCAACAATACTATCTATATTCAAAATTTCATCCAAGCGGTTCCCGAGATAGTCTGGATATACAAATGTACAAGTTTAGCTCGTTTAAAGTTACTAGTATCGCCTGTGATCGAAAATTCGACCAATAAAATTTTAAAATAAACAGCCTGGTGGTGACTGGAAGGGGTCGTGGGGTCGCTAGCCCCGTATCCCCCGATAAATGTAATGAACCGCAGGTGGCAAACCTGCTTCAAAATATCGTCGTTACTATACGTCCGAAAATTCCTTTTCTTTGATACCCATGTTGGCATATCTTGTTCAAAAATAAAATCAGATAGGTGGCAACCCTGTAAGTCTCACCAAGTGCCAACAACATAGTCGAATTTCTTAGAATAAAGCGTGCTACCCATATCCCAATTTGATTCAAATCGATTTAGCCGTTTCCGAGATAATGGTCTATATACCGAGAACGAAATAAAATATCGTTAGGAGGCAACCCTAATTGGCAACCTCACCTGAAAATATTTTCGTTGATATACGGCCTTTTGGTCTTTCATTTGATAGCCATATTGGGATATCTTGCTCAATATTGAATAAAATGAGATAGTTGGCAACCCTGTAAACCGCCCGAAGTGGCAACACCCACCAAGTAGAAAGTCTTAGTAGAAACCAAGCTATCTATATGCCAAATTTGATCTAAATTGCTTTAGCTGAGATATTGCTGGATATACCATCGATTTATTTCCATATAGCTGGTTTGGCATCTGGAAGGTATGAACACTAAAAGTACTAATTTTCGTCTCAATTTTTATTTTCTATTCAAATTTCACTCTCTAGAAAAACAATGAATCACCGCCGAAAATGTTACATAACTTCAGTAATTTCCTATTAGAAAACCCTGATAGCCTAAGAATAACTACAATATGATTTCGGGATCGTAACACCTTCGCAGATGGTTTTTTCTGCACTTTTTGTGGCATAAGTTATGGAAGCCTAGGATATGTTAAATGCAACAAACTTGCTTACATTTCTATGACTTTCTCGTAATTATATGATTTTGAAGATCACTTTTTTCGCATTTGCAAAATTATTTCATGTCATTTCACCTTATGACTCGAGAATGTGCGAAAAATGTCACATCATATATGAATTAACTCATCACACTTCCAATTTGTCGCATGCATCAGAATATGACTGCCGAGCGTAAGAAATCATATCATATTGATAGTATCAAGTTCCGACTGACTGGAAACCGACTTCTTGCGTCTAAAAAATTGCATCACAATACATAAATACACATATCATCAGACCAAACTGCCATATATAGAGTAAATCTTCCGACATCATATCACATTATATATTACCATACTGATTTTCATATTTGATCATATCATAATACATCAAATCGTCACATTAATATATCACATGACTCTAGAATGGCGAAAACATATTACATCATATGTACATGAATTTACTCATCACAGTGAGTCATATGCTATTGTTTTGTATGTATGTCAGAACTGGAAGGTTCCGCTGGTCATACCAAATCGCTCCCGAGAATCATCACATTAATATATCACATGACCCTAGAACGACATCATATCACATCCTATATCACCATACTGATTTTTATATTTGATCATACGTATATGACCACATCAAATCATCACTAAGTTTCATATTTGATTATATCATAATACATCAAATCATCACATTAATATATCACTTGACCCTAGAACGTGCGAAAACATATCACATCATATGCATGTATATGAATTAACTCATCGCATGACTCATATGCTATTCTGTCGTACGTATGTCATCAGAATATGACACCCGAGCATAAGAAATCATATCGTATACTTAGTATCAAGTCCCGACTGACCCGAAACATACTTCTTGTATCTAAAATATGGCATCACAGGACATAAGTTTACATCGCATCATCCCACCATAAATCATATCACATCGAATAGGCCAATTAAACATCATAGGCCAACCATATCACTTCAATCATATATCACCATACTGTATTTCATATTTGATCATATGTAACACATCACATCACATTTATGAATTACTAAGTCTCATATTCGATCATATCATAATACATCAAATCACAACAATTCATGTGATAGAATCATATTGTCCCTTACAGCCATTTTAGTGATATTAAGTATTGTAGAGATACCTACTTGAAACTTTTTGTAAAAATTTAAAGCTAATAATTCAGGTATTTTATTAGACTACAGCTTTAAACTTTGTTCCGAATTTAAATTGAATATAACCGAGTAAGCGTTAAATATTCTCACCTTTTTAATCCATTTAGAAATCATATTTAAGCAGCCATCCGGTAGCCAAATTTAGTAGAAGTCGCAGCATTTTTAAGCAAAACATATTTCCAACGCCACCGACCAAGGAATAAACCTCGCGAAAAAGTAGAGCGAGAGAGCGGGCGTCAGCGGAGGCAATGCGATGGAGTGATGCTGATGTCGGCAAGCACTTAACTGGCGCGTAATTTACGAGTATGCGCTTGAATGCGTCCATCAGGTTAGTGAACTCCCAACACATGCCACAACTCACCACCACCCAGCACCTTTTGCGTCTCTTCCATAGAATATGTTTATTCAACCATTCATTCAAGGCACAAGCCAGGTTTTTGGCGCTAAGTAACAAAAGAATAAAAAAAAATAGCATAAAATGGCATAAAAGAAAAATGCATAGCTTCGATGCAGCGTTGAACTGCAGCTGACGGGAATTTCAGGAAATTACGAAAAACGTTAAGTATTTGAAGGTGAAATGTATTGGGGTATGAATTTGTAAGTTTATGTGTATGTGCTCGCACGCTACAAAATAGCTGTCGGATGCAACAAATCATCAAAGTTAATTTCCACCAGTCATTATATACTCACGGCTCGCTCTTCTTTCCCTGCACTGCGCGCTCGAAATTTTTTCGAAAATTCTTTTTACGCATTGTTTATATTACTAAAATGTGGACAATGTGACGTTGTTGTCGGTGTTGCTTTTGTTACTAAATATAGTTTCATTGCGACGCATAAAATTTACGCAGATTATTAAAATGAAAAATTGCTTTTTTGCCACTTTTGTCTACAACTGCTGCGTTTAACGGGCGGAATTTATGAATATATAAAAATATGGCAACGTCATCGACGTTAGCGGTGTCTGACATAATTTTAGGCGCAAAGCATTTAAAATATTTCTTATTTCGATAACTTGGAAGATTTCAGAGTTATCGACTAATATGTGGACCAAAAATATGTTAGTACAATATGGGTAGGTATCAAACGAAAGATTGTAACGAGTACTGTTATAAGCAATGTGATGTATCTCGTCTGGTTTTGGAGATACTTTCTATAATGTGAGACGAAAAACAGAAGGTTGGAAGGTTCGCGTATGGCAACTTTTGGGCGAGATAACATCTGCCGGGTCTGCTAGTATTATTACTTAAAATAAACAATTCTATATTAGTTAATTTCATATCAAGAATAGGTACTCTCTCTCAAGCTTTGCTGGTTTCAAACCACTAAAAATATGTGTAATTTAATTTAGGATTAATATTGGAATATATTTTTCCCATTTTGTGGCGGCATCTGCTAGTCTATTTATATAAAATTGTAGGAGGTTTTTATGCGACGAATTAGCTAAAAACGTTCCATTAGATGGCGCATGAAGCGATATATTTGAAAATTTTGTCTTTACGATCCCATTTTATTCGCTTTTGGGACGTTTGTTTGATATGCAATGAGAAAATCTGTAAGAGAAAATAATTCCGATAGGTGGCGCTGGAGTCGCGGTATAAAAAAGTGTTTCATCATCATTTATTGGCGTTTAACCGCCTAAGCGATTTTGGCCGTTTCGTATCAAAGCACGCCAGTCATTCCATTTTAGCGACAACTGGCGCCAATTGGAAACCCCAAGGGAGTACAAGTCATCCTCCACTTGTTGTTTCCATCTCCGTCGAGTCCTCCCCCTTCCTCTGCTGCCGAATTCGGGTGACGATAGAAAAACCTTCTGGGCTGGAGCTTCTTTGTCCATTCGCATGACACGACTCAGCCAGCGGAGCCTTTGAGGTTTAATTCGCAGGACAATGGGCAGATCTGCGCAAAGCTCGTACAGCTAATCGTTAAATCTCCTTCGATACTCGCCGTTGGCATCATGGAAAGGACCATAAATCTTCCGGAAAACTTTGCTCTCAAATACTCCAAGGGCCATCTCATCTTTTCTTGACACTGTTCATGATTCCGAGCCGTGCATCAGGACAGGTATGATGAGAGACTTATAAAGCGTGATCTTTGTTTGTCGAGAGAGGACTTTAATTCTCAATTTCCTACTTAGTCCAAAGTAGCACTTGTAGGCAAGAGTGATTCTCCGTTGGATTTCTAGATTGATAGTATTTTCGGTGTCAATACTGGTTCCCAAATAGACGAAGTCCCTCACTATCAACTGTGACTTGGCTGCCAAGGCGCAGGAGCGCCGATCATTTCTTTGATGACAGCAAATACTTCGTGTTGTCCTCGTTCACCGCAAGACCCACTTTTTTCGCTTCTTTATCCAGACCAGAGAAGGCAAAGCTTACACGGCACGGTTATTGAGGCCAATGATATCGATATCAATTGCATGCTCCTGTAAAAGATTGTACAATTGCTGTTAAGCTCTGCTGATCGAATTATCTTCCCCAGTATCAAGTTAAAGAAATCACACGAAAGGGAGTCGCCCTGTCTGAAGTCTCGTTTGGTTTCGAATGGCTCAGAGAAGTCCTTCCCAATTCCAGCGGAGCTGTTGATATTGCTAAGTGTCATTTGCATACAGGCAACTCCTTTTTCCGCTGTCAAAGGCGGCTTTAAAATCGACAAAATACGCCGCAACGCAGCAACGTCCTTTTTATCCGAGGGAGTGCTACATTTCTCATCGTATCAATTGTTCTCTCGGGCTCGCTGGAATCCTATAGTGTCCACAGCAACCCTGCGGGTTAGGGGTTTAGAATATGCCCGAGGTAGGCATACCGGTCGTAAGAGGCGACTAATATGCACATAGGTAATTGACGTGCTACTCGATGGTTGATCTACGGATATGATGCCTCTCACCTCTCATTACCCATCTTCTCCTTCCTCATGGATGGAGAGATGCCATGACCTAGAAGGTTCCACTGGTCATACCAAATCGCTACCACGACAGACGGGCAGTACCGCAAGGGAGTACCGCAGCGTACCGGGGTCATATCCGGCCAAGGACTGCCAACTTCGGCATCACTCCCCAAAACCTTCGGGGAGTGTTTTGTTGTTAACAACAACAACAACAACACAGTGTCCACAGCGGCGGCACGCAATGAGAGAGAGAGATATGCTCCCATTGCTCGGTTACATCGTTAGGCCGAATATTGCTCTCCTATAACAGGTGTGAGAGTCGAGTGGAAAAATTATCATTTTTATTATGACTTACACAATTTTTTACTGTGTATTTATGCACATTCGTTGTACCACAAGTAAATAAATATGTGTAAGCTTGCGATTATTTTACACATATAGATATCCGAGAAGTTTACGTAAATTTGCTTTTTATTTCATTATCCTTACTTTGTTCTATTTAAAAGAATTTCATGTTTCATAAATAAGTTTATTTTGTTGTAATAGTATTTGTCAGTATTATCCTCGAGGCTTAAATGTGGCTTGGAGAAGTTTTCACGAGTTTGTTATTAGTTTCAAATATGTATATATATTATTTCTTTTTAGTATTTATTTACGTACATATGGGTCATTCCATGCCAAATCGACAAATTCTTTACCTGACCCCCTGATTTCGCTAAAAATTTGTTGCTATCTTTTTCTACCTCCCCGAAAGACATTTTTCTGATTTTTTTCAAATTTTTGTGCCCAAATCAAAAAGCGTTATGAACTTAAAAAAAAAAAACCTTGGAGTAACTTTTTCCAAAATTGACCGTTTAGGATAATTTTTTTTAAATTTTTGTTTTTAAATTTAGTTTTCGGAAACAAAATAAAAAAATTTTTAAAAGCCCAGATATATAATTTTTTTTTTTGTTTTTTCCAAAAAAAAGTCCGACCCTTTTTTATTTATTTTTTTTTTTTTTTAAACTCCAACTAATTCTGCAATAAGCCCTTCTAATAACAAGGTGTGTCGACAATCGCTTCTATTTTATTTTTTGATTGAAAAAAATTTTGATGCCGACAATCTCTTCTATTTTTTTTTTGTTTGAAAAAAAAATTTTCAACTTTGGCTCATTTTATATAGCTTTTTAATGAAATTTTGTTTCAATAAAAAAAAAAAAAAAATAGAAGCGATTGTCGGCACATCTGTTATTAGCGTGGCTTATTGCAGAATTATTTGGAGCTTAAAAAAAATTAAAAATAAAAAAAGGGTCGGACTTTTTTTTTCGAAAAAAAAATGTATAATTTTTTTTATTTTTTTTCCGAAAACTTCATTTAAAAACAAAAATTAAAAAAAAAATGATCCCAAACGGTTGATTTTTGAAAAAGTTACATCATTAAAAAAAAAACGTTTTTTTACAGTTCATAACTTCTTTTGATTTGGGGAAAAATTTTAAAAAATTCTGAAAAATGTCTTTCGGGGATAGCAAATTTTTAGCGAAATCGAAGGGGGTCAGGTAAAAAATTTGTCGATTTGGCATGGAATGACCCATATACATATAGTTAGTCACTTAAGGAGAGTTGTTGCTATCAATAACTTAGTTGATGTAAGTACGTAAATGTAGTTTCTTTAATAACTTAGTAATATTTTGGTATTTACATATGTACATATACATATGACCTCTATTGAAAAATTCGAAAAAAATGCATTTAAAGTGATCTCTCGTACTCCAAGATTTTTCGTAGGAAAGTCATTGTATTGTTGTCTTTTGAATGGATATTTAGGTAGGCTTAATTTACAAATATCTTGAGATATAACAGCATTTTACCCTAGTAAAATTCTCAGAAAATAGCACAAATCTTATAAAATGAAAAATTCAGTCATTATGGAAAAGTCTGTAAAATTAATTTGTTAAACGGGGCGTATGAGTAAAATTATAATTATTATTTCATGTTTAATCCGAGATAATTTTCGAAATATTGCGAAGCCGTAATCATCAACCGTAATCATAACCGTAACCGTAACCATAACCGTAACCATAACCATAACCGTAACCATAACCATAACCATAACCGTAACCATAACCGTAACCATAACCGTAACCATAACCGTAACCATAACCGTAACCATAACCGTAACCATAACCGTAACCATAACCGTAACCATAACCGTAACCATAACCGTAACCATAACCGTAACCATAACCGTAACCATAACCGTAACCATAACCGTAACCATAACCGTAACCATAACCGTAACCATAACCGTAACCATAACCGTAACCATAACCGTAACCATCAACCGTAACCATAACCGTAACCATAACCGTAACCATAACCGTAACCATAACCGTAACCATAACCGTAACCATAACCGTAACCATAACCGTAACCATAACCGTAACCATAACCGTAACCATAACCGTAACCATAACCGTAACCATAACCATAACCGTAACCATAACCATAACCGTAACCATAACCGTAACCATAACCGTAGCCATAACCACTTACGTATATTGCCTCTTTAGGCTTAGTTAAGGTTTAATGATTGCTTATTGTCGTCCCCTCTTCAAATTTATATCCACCACCATCAGCATTGCCATCATCATTTCTAGTATTATCAGCATCATATGTAGGTACAGCTGCTGTTCTATTTCTTGATCTTCTTAAGTTCTCTTTAACCTCAAATTTATATTCAGATTTTGGTAAGTCAGAGGTTAAAAAATTTTGAATAAAGACAAAAAAATCATATTGAAAGAGGATTGAGAAAAAAACACATTCGTTTATTATAAATACTTTTAAAATTTTGGAACAAAAAATATTATCCATCAATCATCATTACAACATTTACGTAACATTTTACACATACATATGTAAACCATATAAGTTTACTCCCTTTTCAATATAAAATGTTTGTTCACATGTTTGTTATACCAACACATTCTTGATTGCTGTTAGTAAACACTCTAATACGTCAAGTAAATTATGCTGAGTGTAATAACATCGTTTAACAGCTGGCAATCAGTCATCTTTCAAGCGACTAGAAACTAAATTTTGATACCACGCTTAAATTTACTTTTTATGTTTACTTAGCAAAAGAAAAAAAAAGTCACTTATGCGCAAGTAATTTACGTCACTTTTACACATCTGGTAGTTTATGAATTTTTTAACGCGTTCAAAATATTTCAAGGATGCGTTGAAAGGGTGATATACATATGTACATATGTAAACATCGTACATGAAAGTGCATTTATGTGAGGTTAATATTCTAAAAAGTCGTAAGTACTAATATAAAAATTATAAGAAGGTACAAAAATATGATATTTTATGAGAAGTTATTATTTGTACTGGAACTATTTATTTATACGAGCAGCAGTGACTTTTTTATAACCCGTGATTTTTTTTTGGAACCGGTTTTTTAGGAACCCTGATATATTGACTTTAAAGAAGGCAGTGATGCAGTGATATTTTTTGGAAACTGTTTTTTTCAGCCTAATGAACCAATTAGTCTTAACGTATACTTAACTTAACTTAGCTTAACTTATGGTCAACCTTGTTTATAAGAAAGAATTGTTATTCAAAAATTAAAATTAAGCAATAAAATACAGACAACTTTTGGCTTAAGTTAAGTTAATTTAAGTATACGTGAAGATTAATGGAGCCCTATGGCTCTTTTCGTAATAACGAATTTTTTCCAATCGATAATTTTTTAAACAATGATTTTGTTGAAATCTATGACCTTTTTGTAACCCTTTACTTTCGGAACCCATAAATTTTTGACTCTTCGGAAAGTTGACCCTTTTAACTCGTTTCTTTTAGAACCGGTTACTCTTACGATGACTTTATTTAGCCCGTGATTTCTGGAACTCATGACTTTTTATAAGCGGTGATTTTAAAAGAAAAATTTATATTTTTGCAGAACCGAATACTGTTTTGAAACTAACGAATTTTTTCCAATCGATAATTTTTAAACAATGATTTTGTTGAAATATATGACCTCTTTGAAACCCTTTACTTTGGGAACCAATAAATTTTTGACCCTTTGGAAAGTTGACCCTTTCAACTCGTTTCTTTTATAACCCGTGACTCGTTTCTTTTAGAACCCGTGATTCGTTTCTTTTAGAACCCGTGACTCGTTTCTTTTAGAACCCGTGACTCGTTTCTTTTAGAACCCGTGACTCGTTTCTTTTAGAACCCGTGACTCGTTTCTTTTAAAACCCGTGACTCGTTTATTTTAAAACCCGTGACTCGTTTCTTTTAGAACCCGTGACTCGTTTCTTTTAAAACCCGTGACTCGTTTATTTTAAAACCCGTGACTCGTTTCTTTTAGAACCTGTGACTCTTACGATGACTTAATTTAGCCCGTGATTTCTGGAACTCGTGACTTTTTGTAAGCGGTGACTTTTAATGAAAAATTTATATTTTTGCAGAACCGAATACTTTTTTGAAACTAACGAATTTTTTCACGATTGATGACTTTATTGAGCTCGTGACTTTTGGAACCAGTGACTTTTAATGAAAAATTACTATTTTTTGTCAGCCTTATACACATTTGCAACCCGTCGAAATTTATATATTTAGTGAACCGAACACTTTTTTGGAACCAACAAACCTTTTCGCGATCGATGGCTTTGTTTAGACCGTGACTTCTGGAACCGTGTTTTTTTAGAACATGTGACTTTTAATGAAAAATGTATATGTTTGGCGAACCGAATATTGGAAGTAACGAATTTTTTCCCGATCTATGACTTTTTTTAACCCGCGATTTCTGAAACCTGTGACTTTTTCAAAGCAATGACTTTTAATGAATCAGTTACATATAAATTTGTTGACCAAATACTTTTTTGAAACTAATGATTTTTTCACTATTTATCTATGCATAGTTTTTTAGCCCGTGATTTTTAATGAAAAATAATCGTTTTAGATAATCGATTACTTTTCTGAGCCCGTGACTTTTTGAACCGGTGACTTAAAAATAAAAAATTATACTTTTTGTGAACCGGATAGTTTTTTGAAACTAGCAAATTTTTTCGGGGTCGATGACATTTTTTATCCCCGTGACTTCTGGTATCCGTGATTTTTTGGAACCGGTGACTTTTTATAAAAAATAATATTTTTGGGAATCGATGGCTATTTTGGAAACCGTTATTTATTTTGTGCGGGTAACTTTTTGGAAATAATCAATATTTTTAGTCGGCCTTTGGAACCTGATATCACCTAATTGGATAAAATTTGACATGTAGATAGTATGATTCATTCTAAGATTAGATAAAAGGATGCTGTCACATGAAGCGGTTTAAAGGGTTGCCACCTATGTAAATTTTGTTTTAAATATAGAGCTAGATATGTCAGTATGGGTATAAAATTAAGGGTATTTTTGGCTATGTTCCAACAATGATATTTTCAGACAGGGATGCCACATAGAGTTGACACCTAACAACATTTTTTTTATTATTTCTTATATAGACCACTTTCTAGGGAACCGCTTGACCGATTTGGATCAAGTTAGACATACAGATAGTATGATTCATTTTATTATTGTATAAATGGGTGTTACCACCAATTTTGGTGATTAAGAGGGTTGCCACCTGTCTCCGTTTTTTTTTTCAATACTGAGCAAGATATGCCAATATGGGAATAAAATGAAAGGCAATTTCGGCCGAATACGTGAATCTCAAGCAGGGTTGCCTCGTAGGGTTGCCACCTAACCGCATTTTATTTGTTTTTATTGATATCTCGGGAACCGCTGGACCGATGTCGATAAAGTTTGGCATTATAGATAGACAGGGTTGCCAAATGTCTAATTTTTTTTTTAAATATTGAGCAAGATATGCCAATATTGGTATCAAATGAAATGTATGTATTTTCGACAGTATTCCAAATATGTAAATCTCAAGAAGGGTTGCCACCTAACCGCATTTTATATATTTTTCTCTCTATCTCGGGAACCGCTCGACCGATTTGGATAAAGTTTGACATTATAGAGAGTATGATTCATTCTAAGATTATGTGCGTGGGTGTTGCCACTTGGGGCGGTTCACATGGTTGCCGCCTATCTCAATTTTTTTTAAATATTGAGCAAGATATGGGTATCAAATGAAAGGTATTATTGACCGTATTACAAATATTTTAATCTCAAACAGGGTTGCCACCTAGGATTGCCACCTAACCGCATTTTATTTATTTTTATTGATATCTCGGGAACCGCTTGACCGATGTGGATAAAATTTGGCATTGTAGATAGTATAATTCATTCTATGATTATATGCGTGGGTCTTGCCACTTGGGGCGGTTCACAGGGTTGCCACCTATCTCAATTTTATTTAAATATTGAGCAAGATATGCCAATATGGGTCTCGACCGTATTCCAAATATGTAAATCTCAAGCAGGGTTGCCTCCTAGGGTTGTCACCTAATCACATTTTATTTATTTTTCTGTATATCTCGGGAACCGTTCGACCAATTTGGATAAAGTTTGACATTATGATTCATTCCAAGGTTATACGCGTGGGCGGCGGTTTACAGGGTTGCCACCTATCTTAATTTTTTCAAATATTGAGCTAGGTATGCCAATATGGGTATCAAATGAAAGGCATTTTCCGCCGTACTCGAACGATGACAATTTCAAGTAGGTTTTCTGTGGCACGGCGTGGTTTTTACCCATACCCATATATCTATGCATGTATGTACATTTATGCACGCGACAGTCACATAACGTACTTACACGCACACACACTCTGTTTTATTTTTCAAGCTGCCGTGTTGCATCTGCTTGCCAGGGGCATGATGGTGTTTCACATAATGTGAGTAATGTTGGTGAGTACTTTTAAATGATAGCAACGCTTGAGGTGCGCAAAGTCTTGACTACCAGGAAAATCAACAAAACTGAAAGTAAGCACAACGAAATTACATAACTTCGTTTCAAAGAACAAATGCAAAACACAATGCAGGTGTTGACGTTTTTCTGCGAAAACCACCAAGTTTTTTAATATAAATTTTAAAAGTGGTATATCAATTGCC
>CAXKVI010000001.1:165797002-165824502 GCA_964058755.1 Campiglossa producta
TGTTACTAGTAGTGATGATGAAGGTTTTAGTGATAGTGATACTGAAAGTGGTTCTTTTAGTGATAGTGATGATGATAATAGTGATAGTGACAGTGATAGTAATAGTGATAGTGACAGTAACAGTGATAGGTACAGTGACAGTGATAGTGGTGATGGTATTAATACAGTGAGAATTCTAGTTCTCGTGACCATGAATCTAATAGTTGCCTCATCTCTTTTTTTAAAGTAACAAAAAATGCTACAGTTGAACAAAAAATTAAAAAAGTAATGAAGAGACAATCGAGGAAAAAAAGAAAAATGAAAAAAGTGATCCAATAAGCATGCCACACATTGGAAAAGAGTGCAACAATTAAGGCGTGCAATAATAATAAATTCTCATTGAAGCAAATAAAAAAAAAGTGAGGTGATATATTTACATACATACATTCACTAGATATGGAAGGTTTGTTTTTGCTGTGCGGCTGTGGATGTATGCGGTATATGTGTGAGCTTTTTCCATATGTAAAATGCTCAAATCCAGCTGTCTGCTGTTTTCATTGCCATATTGCTCTTGATTTTTTTTTTTTTTTTTTTTTTTTTTTTTTTTTTTTTTGTTTAAGTATCTAAATTTTTTCTAGCAATTTTTTGTTCATGTGTGTTTGTGCTTATACTGCGTATAAATCAAGGCTAGTCTGCCTTATGGTCATATGTCATTTGTCTTCTCTACGCTTAGGGGCATTTTTTTTTTTTTGTGTGGAGTGAAAGTTTTACATACAAATTTGTCATTATTGGCAGGAAACCGACCACGCAAGCCAATAGAGATAAGCAAGAAATCGCCTGAGTATGTAGTTGAGACAGAGCTTCGTAGAAAAAGTAAGTTGAAAAACAAGCAGTCACTGCGGGACTTGTAGGCCAAGGTTTCTAATTTATTGCTATCATCAAGAGACAAGCAGGTGATGCACTATTTCCATCGTGGAAATCTACTAAGAAAAAAATGTGAAAAAAATCTCAGAAAAAAACAAGAAAACAAATCACAGTTGGTGATTTACGCAGAAAAAGTGAAAACTTGTACTATTTCTAGCAATTTTACATACATAACTTTTCCTCTGCTTTCGTATCCACCCATTGCTCTCTTCCAAATGTGTGACACATTTGCAAAGAGTCTGCAGATTTATCGCAACAAATCAACGACACCATAAATTCAGACAATCAATTGACTCTGAAAGCATTGCTTGTTTTTTTTCAGATTACTTAGAAAAAAGTCTAAAGGAAATCAGATAGTGCTTTAAGTTGCTTGAAGTTCCTAATTTAAGTAGGCTTTTTGTCAATAAAAAAAAAAAAAAAAAAAAAAACGCAAACACACTTAAACCAAAGCCTTGAATAGCTAAACAGCATAAGCATTGAATGCTTCAACAACAACAAAAAGGCAGTATTCAAATGGCATTACAAATCACAAAGGTAATGGCATGCATAGGCAATTACCAGAAAGAAAGAAATGAAAATAAAAATAAAATAAAATAAAACACAACGATTGACATACTAAGTGAAAGCTTTTGAAGCTTTTGTACAAAAGTTGTACAAATAAAATAAGTAACATACAAATCACATTAAATCAGATTTAAATCTCATTGGAATAGTCTGTTTGTTTGCTTGTTTGTAAATAAGTGAAGCACACTAAATATTTACCAAATGTGCACTGACTTTATTTTGTGTATAGAATTGCTTTTAACCATCAAAAATGTAAAATGTCTATCACCACGCTGACATGGCGTATACGTAACATTTTTACCAAAACAATAGTGTGCAACAAAAAAGTAATTCAGGAAGTAGTGAGTAAGATGAGTCCTAAGCTCGAAGCTTGACAGAAAGAAAGACCATGGATTGGGCCATGATAGTGGCTAACACCGAGGCCGGAAGTGCATGAAACAGTATCACTGGCAGTTATAGTTAATGTAATAATGACAGTGACAGTTCTTGTTATGATGACAGTGACTTTGGCAGTGACAGTTTTTGTAACAGTGACATTGACAGTTTTTGTAACAGTGACATTGACTGTTTTTGTAATAGTGACAGTGACACTTTTTGTAATAGTGACAGTGACACTTTTTGTAATAGTGACAGTGACACTTTTTGTAATAGTGACAGTGGCAATGATTTTGACAGTGACCTTTTTGTAATAGTGAGAATTCTTGTTATAATGACAGCGACTTTGGCAGTGACAGTTTTTGTAATAGTGACAGTGACAGTTCTGGTAATAATGACAGTGACAGTGATTTTGGCAGTGACAGTTTTTGTAATAGTGACAGTTGTTGTAATAATGACAGTGACAGTGATTTTGGCAGTGACAGTTTTTGTAATAGTGACAGTTCTTGTTATAATGACAGTGATTTTGGCGGTGACACTTTCCTTAATAGTGACAGTGAAAGATTTTCAAACAGTGACAGTGACATTTCTTGTAATAATGACAATGACAGTGATTTTGGCAGTAACTCTTCTTGTAAAAGCGACTATTCCTCTAATAGTGACATTGACATTCTTGTACTAGTGACGTTGAAAGTTCTGGTAATAGTGACGGTGGAAGTTCTTGTAATAGCCACCGTGACATTTATTTTAATGGTGACGGTGATAGTTCTTGTAATGTTAACAGTGAAATTTCTTGTAATAGTGACAGTGACAGTTCTTGTGATTGACAGTAACATTTCCTGAAAGAGTGACAGTTACAGTTCTTGTAATAGTAACAGTGACAGTTCTTGTAATAGTGACATTTCTTGTAATAGTGACAGTTCTTGTAATAGTGACAGTTCTTGTGATAGTGACAGTTCTTGTAACAGTGACAGTAGCAGTTTTTTTTTACAGTTCTTGGAAAAGTAAGTAATAGTAACAGTGACATTTCTTTTAATAGTGACAGTGACAGCGATCTTGAGAGTGACAGTAACTTTTACACCCTGTAGTTAAAATTGCGAAACAGTAGCAAAAGTGACAGTTAAATACACTTTAATGAAAACTATCTGAAGTCGAACCGGATGAGAAGCAGCCAAAGCGAAGCTACGTTAGGAAGATCCGAATGGGAACCGCTTGTGGGCGATTTGTTGAGTAATACACTGGCCAAAAATTGTCTCTGCCTTTGGCTCCTCATATTAAGATGGACAGTTGGAAGCATTGCTCGGGTATGGAGCTAGAAGCAGTAGTGTCATCATAATAGTGACAGTGACATTTGACGTGACAGTTAACGTGATATTACAGTGACAATGATAATGCACCCCGATATAGTGACAGCGGTTGCGAGTGTGTCAATGAACTGTCGGCTAATTGCCTACATAAAAATAGCGTCCCACAATTTTTTTGAAACACACCCCTTGTCCATTTTGAAATCAAATTCTCAGATAGGGCATATGAAATAATTTTTTTGTTTCACAGTCATTTGCATAAACACAACCACCAAAAACATTGATTTTTCTAAATGCTAAACAGGCTTTGGCAACTTTTTGCTCAAAATTGCTAAAACTTTTTAAACTAAATAAATGTATTTTAGTTGTGAAATGTACAGCAAAAACTTTCCAAAAATAAAAAGAAAAAAAAACATATATATAATGCGGTCGAATCAACTGGTTTTAAACTAGTTTACAAACTCTGTCAACGGCTGTTTCTCCATGTAAGAAACTTTTAGATTTTACCAAAATATAGGGGGTTGTATTTCGATCTGATATACATATCTATATGGGTATATATTCCAGGATGAACAAAAATAATAAAAGGTAAGGAGATTGAGTTATGAAATGCTTTTTAAAAAGATATGTTGACTTTATTTTCATACATATATGTATATGGGGCAAGTTTGATGTGTTTTACACTAGTTCGATTACAGTCATTTATATGCTAGTATATTTCTTGCTAGCTTACTGTTTGACTGCACCTAAAAACGTACGTATGTATGTACATGAACAGTTTATGAAATTATTTAAATTTAGCTATACTCATTTTAAAGTAGATAAGTACACATTTTTTCATGTCATCAAATTTCTAATCTAAATATGTACATAATTATGAAAAAGTTACGAACTAGCCTAACACCCATTTATTTCTAGCGTGTACATATTTTCCAAAACTTTCAGCAAAATGTAAACAAATAAACCGTAGCTTTAAACTTTTCGCATTAAGTGTTAAAGCAGAGAAATAAAATAAAATAAAATAAAATAAAATAAAATAAAATAAAATAAAATAAAATAAAATAAAATAAAATAAAATAAAATAAAATAAAATAAAATAAAATAAAATAAAATAAAATAAAATAAAATAAAATAAAATAAAATAAAATAAAATAAAATAAAATAAAATAAAATAAAATAAAATAAAATAAAATAAAATAAAATAAAATAAAATAAAATAAAATAAAATAAAATAAAATAAAATAAAATAAAATAAAATAAAATAAAATAAAATAAAATATCACGGGGTGCACTAAAATCCTTGACACTGCTAGTATAAATGGCGGTCGATTGATGTCGCTCTAGTTGTCGATAAGGTAGTATAAAAACAAAACAAACAAAATAAAATGAATACATACTAAGTGAACATGATGGATATAAGCTAGCAATAATCTCAACGCAGCTTGGTGTAAGAGGTACACACTGCGGGCTTAGAAATTCCTAATCCCCTTGGTTCTTGGTTCGATGACCAACAAAAGGTGATGAAAAATTTCTAAAACACAAAGCCATTTGATAAGTGCCCTTGAGCAAGGCCGAAATTACGTAATCATGGTAGCTTGTAATTGTTGTTACTTTTCCATCTTGTTCACTAATAATAAAAACATAGAATAATTTAAGAAAAATTATTCACAAACGGTCAAAAGTCCAACAAAGTTTCAAAGATCCATAAAATAAAATAAAATAAAATAAAATAAAATAAAATAAAATAAAATAAAATAAAATAAAATAAAATAAAATAAAATAAAATAAAATAAAATAAAATAAAATAAAATAAAATAAAATAAAATAAAATAAAATAAAATAAAATAAAATAAAATAAAATAAAATAAAATAAAATAAAATAAAATAAAATAAAATAAAATAAAATAAAATAAAATAAAATAAAATAAAATAAAATAAAATAAAATAAAATAAAATAAAATAAAATAAAATAAAATAAAATAAAATAAAATAAAATAAAATAAAATAAAATAAAATAAAATAAAATAAAATAAAATAAAATAAAATAAAATAAAATAAAATAAAATAAAATAAAATAAAATAAAATAAAATAAAATAAAATAAAATAAAATAAAATAAAATAAAATAAAATAAAATAAAATAAAATAAAATAAAATAAAATAAAATAAAATAAAATAAAATAAAATAAAATAAAATAAAATAAAATAAAATAAAATAAAATAAAATAAAATAAAATAAAATAAAATAAAATAAAATAAAATAAAATAAATTAAAATAAAATAAAATAAAATAAAATAAAATAAAATAAAATAAAATAAATTAAAATAAAATAAAATAAAATAAAATAATATAAAATAAAATAAAATAAAATAAAATAAAATAAAATAAAATAAAATAAAATAAAATAAAATAAAATAAAATAAAATAAAATAAAATAAAATAAAATAAAATAAAATGAAATGAAATGAAATGAAATGAAATGAAATAAAATGAAATGAAATGAAATGAAATGAAATGAAATGAAATGAAATGAAATGAAATGAAATGAAATGAAATGAAATGAAATGAAATGAAATGAAATAAAATAAAATAAAATAAAATATAGTAAATTAAAATAAAATAAAATAAAATAAAATAAAATAAGATAAAATAAAATAAAATAAAATAAAATAAAATAAAATAAAATAAAATAAAATAAAATAAAATAAAATAAAAAAATAAAATAAAATAAAAAATAAAATAAAATAAAATAAAACTTCTTTTTTAGTGGTATTCAAAAAAAAAAAACAATGCAAAAAAAAATATTAATAAAAAAATAAAATAATATAAAATAAACTTTAAAAAAAATTTAATTGAATTAAAAAAAATTTAAAAATGAAATTGAAAATAAAATCAAATTAAATTAAAAAAAAAAAAAATAATAAGAAAATACAAATAATAAAAAAAAATAAATAAAAAAGATTATTTAAAATAAAATAAATAGAAATATAAATAAAATAAAATAAACTAAGATATATTGCCCCGGTCGTAATACCTTTCACTTTCGCTGTTTTTTTTTTCCTAAATTGGCTTGATTGATTTAGCTGTTGCTTCAGCCGAGCTCTGGCGTGTTCCTATATTAAAAATAATATTTGCAAATCATGTTACTCTGAAGTCTAACATGTTTTATATTTTATTTTGTCAATCACAACTGTCTGCACTTCTCTTATTTGAGTGTATGTATATCGACACTTATATGATTCAATTAATAAACATTTGTAGCTGTGTGTGTTTTTCTGAAATGCGAGGCATCAAGAATGGATTTTGTCTTGCCATCGCACATCACTTGGATTTTTTCCCCACAACACCACATTTAGCTGGGCTCCTTATCGGCGCTTTTTTTTTATAAATTTATCTTGCTCTCATACACACATACATACCTACGTATATTCACCTAAGCATACCTACCAATACTCGCGTACATTTTAAAGTAGCGCGTTTCAAGTGTGCGCACTCTCTTTAGTTAAGTGGCTGTCTTCGTGTCATTTATTTTTATAGGCCGCTTAAAGGAAATTGGAAAATTGTTCGAGCGCAATTGAAAGCAACAAAGGCATTTTTTTTTTTAGATTTGTAATTTTTGTTTTGTTTTTCACGCGATGTATTTCGCTTGATACGAGTTTGTTCTTCTTTAGTTCTGTATTATATGCATGTTTGGCGTGTCTAAGTCATTTCTTTTTACGACTATTCAAACTAATTTCAATTTGTATTCGATTTTTTAACATTTTACTTATTAAAATCGAATGTTGAACAAAATAGGCGTGCTGTTAATTGTTGGCGCTATTACTGAAAATTGGAAAGTTAATAGCTAGTTAAAAGTACATTCAAAAGTGGACGTGTTGACTTGAAGGCGCGTAAACCAGAGATGGGCATTATAAGAAAATGCGAGTGACGAGTAACGAAAAAAAAAATAAATTTTTATTCATTAGATATTCAAAAAAATTTGATTAATGATTGATTTTTGAATAAAAGGACTTGTTATTCACCACTCAAGAAATTTTGAAAAATTTTTATTTATGGAAGTCTAAAATAAAGATAGTTACAACTTTATTTCTAATCAGTTATTCAACAATTGGGGTGATTTTTTGAAGACTTCGGAATCGTTTGGGGACATTTTGGGGTAGTTTTTTATAATTTTTGGGTATTTTTGAAATCATTTCCGGATCATTTTAGGGTCATTTTGCTTTCACTTTGGGGTCATTTTGCTATCATTTTGGGGTTAAATTGGGGCCATTTTGTAATCATTTTGGGGTCATTTTGCTATCATTTTGTGGACATATGGATCTTTTTGTTATTAGTTTGGGATCTTTTTGGAATACTATGGAAATATTTTGCGAATATTTCGGGGTAATTTTTGGTTGTTATTTTGGGATAATTTTGGAAATATTTTGTTACTATTTTCGGAATATTTCGGTATAGATATCTTTTGGGATAATTTTGCTGTCATTTTGGGATCATTTTGTGGTAATTTTGGGATCACTTTTTGGTAAATTTGTGGTAATTTTGGGGGAATTTTTGGTATCATTTTGGGGATTAGGATCATTTTGTTATAATTTTGGGGAAATTTTGGGATCGTTTGGAGGTAGTTTTTGGGTCATTACGGGATCATTTTGGGGTCATTTTGGATCATTTAAGATTTTTTTGTGGTAATTTTGGGGTCATTTTGATGTAATTTTGGGATCGTTTAGGGAAGTTTTTGGGATCATTTTGGGGTATTTTTGGGAAAATTTTGGTGTAATTTTGGAAATATTTTAAGATCATTTTGGGGTAATTTTGGATAATTTTGGGATAATTTTGGTGTAATTTTGAAATACTATTGGGATCACTTCGGGGTTACATTGGATCTTTTCGTTATTATTTTGTGATATTTTTGGGAATATTTTGGAATCATTTTGGAACCATTTTTTGAATACTTCAGAGTAATTTTTGGGATCATTTGGGGTGATTTTGGGATCATTTTGTAGTAATTTTGTGGTCAATTTGGGAATATTTCGTAATTATTTAGGGAATATTTAGGAGTAATTTTTCGGATTATTTTGGTGTCATTTTGGGAGAATTTTGTGGTAATGTTGGGTAATTTTGTGATCATTTTCCGGTCATTTAGTTATCATTTTTGAGTAATTTTGGGATTAGTTTGAGGTAATTTTTGGAAAATTTTGGTAGCATTTTGGGATAATTTTGGAATATTTTGTGGATCATTTTAGGTAGTTTTTTCGAGTTTTTCGGTATTCGGTGTAATTTTGGGATCTGTTTTGGGACAATTTTTGGGAATGTTTTGGGACAATTTTTGGATAAATTTGGTGTCATTTTGGGATAATTTTTGTGTAACTTTGGAATAATTTTTCTGTAATTTTGAGATAATTTTATGGGTAATTTAGGGTGATTTTGGCATCGTTTAATTTAATTTTATTTAATTAACTTTTTTTAATTTAGTCTCCCTTCTGCTTGTTTCGGTATCTCACTCCCCCTCTTAGTCTCTTTTCGGACCCTCACACTCTTCCTAAATTTTTCAAAATATTTATCACTTCCTTCCCATCAAAAGAGATCAATTTCCTTCGCAAGAAGTGTTCAAGCTCGCACTACTACTACTGAAGCGTGACAGAGTCTGATGTTTCCCATTACCATTCCTAACACATCTAATAAAATTTTTTTTGTACATAGGTGAGAATTGTCCTTCTTCATTTCCAAGAAATGCCTTTTTGCACAGCTAAACCCCACCTTTTAGCACTAAGAGCCTGCTGATGGTTAGGTATCAGTTTTGGCCTAAGAGTTTATATGCGCACTAAGTGCTCTCCCCACCAACCGCTCACGCGCTCCCCACCGACACACAAAGCTTTGGCTAAAGTTTTCTTGAACAAGTTTTTTTGTGTTCTTTCGAGCTTGATGCGGCGTCGGATTTTTACTTTTTGATCTAGTTTAACTCAGGTTTTTTGAGCTACCTACTTTCTCGTTGCACGCTTTGTGTGAAATTTTTCGCCATTTTTTCGCTCGACTGCCTTAAATGCACTACACAGCTTCTGTAATATGTGAAAGGAAAAAAAAACGCAGTGCAAAGGAGTGAAAAAGGCAGAGGTTTGAAGAGGTAGCTGAAGGAAAAAAACAGTGATAAACTCAGAGAAAAAAAAATTAAAAAACAAAAAACTTTTTCTCAAATTTGTGTGCGAATATGTTCGTAAATGCGGGCACATAGAAACGCCAAAAGTTGCAGCAAATTAATCGTCGGCAACAACTTTTGTAGCAGCAAAAATGTACAAAAAAAAAAAAAAATAAAAAAAAAAAATAAACAGCAACCAATGCTGTAAAATAACTACAACCATCGCCCATGCCGTAAGCAACAACCATTTGGCGTTTGTCAGTGCTGCGTATGGCCATCAGCTAAACAACTTCACTGCCGCATAGCCTAATGAAATGTCGGTTAGAGGCGATCGATGAGTAGAAACAAAAAACTAGCTAACAACTGTCGAAAAACAATGGTCGCACTGGTGCGCGCAAATCAACAATGCGTTCAATTTAGTTCATTTGGTCGTAAGTTTGGCGCTAAAAGTGCACACACACATACACGCACACAACCCACGCTTCACACACACACATACTCATGCAGAGCAGCATAATGGCTATTCGTAAAGCGTTCGCGTATTGTTGCCGCCAAATATGTTATAGTAAAATAAAGTCGAACCATTCGAACGTTTCAAGTAAAAAGTGAAATTTTTTGGAAAATAAGTTTTCAAAAGCAGTGTGCAACAAATTGTACAATGAACAACAAAAACAAAATTCACGTTACCTAAATGCCAAATAATAAACTTTCCGTTCTTGCCGCTTGCTAGTTTCAGGCTGTAAATTCTTTAAAAATCGTATAAATTGGCACTTTGGTGGCGTTAACGATTGGCATATCCTTTAGTTGAGTAGAGGTAATGGACTTTTATGCCCCTCACGAAAGTTAAATGTCTCTGTAGCTTAAGTTTAACTACAGCTCGACGGTTGATTCAATCTTTTATTAATTTATTTCGTTTTACTTCATTTTATCTTATTTTATTTTATTTTTCATATAATTTAATTTGATTTAAATTACACGATTTTGATTTTTTTTGTGTTCTTGTTTTATGCTATTTTGTTTTATTTTATTTTATTTTATTTTATTTTATTTTATTTTATTTTATTTTCTTTTATTTTATTTTATTTTATTTTATTTTATTTTATTTTATTTTATTTTATTTTATTTTATTTTATTTTATTTTATTTTATTTTATTTTATTTTATTTTATTTTATTTTATTTTATTTTATTTTATTTTATTTTATTTTATTTTATTTTATTTTATTTTATTTTATTTTATTTTATTTTATTTTATTTTATTTTATATTATTTTATTTTATTTTATTTTATTTTATTTTATTTTATTTTATTTTATTTTATTTTATTTTATTTTATTTTATTTTATTTTATTTTATTTTATTTTATTTTATTTTATTTTAATTTATTTTATTTTATTTTATTTTATTTTATTTTATTTTATTTTATTTTATTTTATTTTATTTTATTTTATTTTATTTTATTTTATTTTATTTTATTTTATTTTATTTTATTTTATTTTATTTTATTTTATTTTATTTTATTTTATTTTATTTTATTTTATTTTATTTTATTTTATTTTATTTTATTTTATTTTATTTTATTTTATTTTATTTTATTTTATTTTATTTTATTTTATTTTATTTTACTTTATTTTATTTTATTTTATTTTATTTTATTTTATTTTATCTTATTTTATTTTATTTTATTTTATTTTATTTTATTTTATTTATTTTATTTTATTTTATTTTATTTTATTTTATTTTATTTTATTTTATTTTATTTTATTTTATTTTATTTTATTTTATTTTATTTTATTTTATTTTATTTTATTTTATTTTATTTTATTTTATTTTATTTTATTTTATTTTATTTTATTTTATTTTATTTTATTTTATTTTATTTTATTTTATTTTATTTTATTTTATTTTATTTTATTTTATTTTATTTTATTTTATTTTATTTTATTTTATTTTATTTTATTTTATTTTATTTTATTTTATTTTAATTTATTTTATTTTATTTTATTTTATTTTATTTTACTTTATTTTATTTTATTTTATTTTATTTTATTTTATTTTATTTTATTTTATTTTATTTTATTTTATTTTATTTTTTTGTTTTATTAAATATTATATTTTATTTCTTTATAAATGGTATAAATCTGTGGTCATAACCGAAATCAGCGCTACCCCTCGTTTAGTTTAGCAACAATATTTTTGCTTTGTTCAGCGATGGGTTGCGAGAGAAATTTGCTGCAGTACGAGCACCTGTGGGCATAACGTTTGAAAGCCATAAAATGTTCCCGGTAGCGGAAAGTTGCAGCAAGCTTCAGGCACTGATATCCAATGGCTAGTTAAGCGAAATGGTATGTAGATACTGCTACATAGAATGTGCTACATAGAATGCGCTAATTGTGAAGCAAAAGCAAATATAGGAACATTGAGCGAAGGTATGGCTCGGTAATAAACTAAAAATAAGTACAATAGCGATTGGTATTGAAGTTTTTTAGGATACGGAAGAGAATCGCATGTTTTTAATTGCTCAATTTGTTTCAATTTAAATTGAACTAGTTAACAAACAACATTTTTATTTCTATTTTCTCTTTATTCAGTATTAAAAACAAAACTTATGTATTTTATCAAGGCCCCTATTAAAAATAACATACAGCTATACATAAAATGGCAGAAATTTTCATCCATTGCGCTGCTATACATCCCAGCTTTTTTACATGTTATTCCTTCCTAACTATTTACTATTTGCTTAAAACTAAATATCCAAGTAGCCCAACTCTGAATATTTTGGTAGAATAATCATTAATTCATCGATAAATTCTCTATCTTCAAAAATTTTGCGACGTACTTCTTTATCGCTAACCATCGCATCCACGGAAATTTCTCCTCGGAAAAATTTTCCGCACATCGGCAGAAAAGTAATCACCAGGAAGAGCTCTGCAAAAAATAAAGAAAAAATAAAGCATCAAAATCATATAAATTTTTTTTATTTTAGATAATGTTGATGTTATGTAATGTTATGTTAATGTTATGTTAATGTTATGTTAATATTATGTTAATGTTATGTTAATGTTATGTTAATGTTCTGTTAATGTTCTGTTAATGTTACGTTAATGTTATGTTAATGTTATGTTAATGTTATGTTAATGTTATGTTAATGTTATGTTAATGTTATATTAATGTTATGTTAATGTTATGTTAATGTTATATTAATGTTATGTTAATGTTATGTTAATGTTTATTAAATATATTAAATGATGAAGTTTGATTTATACTTCGTGGTATTATTGGATTACTAATGTAATGTGAATGTTATGTGAATGTTATGTGAATGTTATGTGAATGTTATGTTAATGTTATGTTAATGTTATGTTAATGTTATGTTAATGTTATGTTAATGTTATGTTAATGTTATGTTAATGTTATGTTAATGTTATGTTAATGTTATGTTAATGTTATGTTAATGTTATGTTAATGTTATGTTAATGTTATGTTAATGTTATGTTAATGTTATGTTAATGTTATGTTAATGTTATGTTAATGTTATGTTAATGTTATGTTAATGTTATGTTAATGTTATGTTAATGTTATGTTAATGTTATGTTAATGTTATGTTAATGTTATGTTAATGTTATGTTAATGTTATGTTAATGTTATGTTAATGTTATGTTAATGTTATGTTAATGTTATGTTAATTTTATGTTAATTTTATGTTAATGTTATGTTAATGTTATGTTAATGTTATGTTAATGTTATGTTAATGTTATGTTAATGTTTTGTTAATGTATATTAAGCATGTTAATGTATATAAAAATGTTAATGTATATTAAGCATGTTAATGTATATAAAAATGTTAATGTATATTAAGCATGTTAATGTATATTAAGCATGTTAATGTATATAAAAATGTTAATTTTTATGTTATGTTAATGTTTTATAATAGCTAATGTCAAGGCAATGTTATAGTCTACCAGTGTATAAGGGTAGTAGTAGTATAACGTAAATTTTCTACTCTTACTCACCTAAATATTTTTGTCGCATAATTTGTTCCTGAAATTTAACATAGCTAGGCATTTCTTCATCAAACCCGATTTTCTCCAGTGTAGCTTTAAAAACACTGAAATAATAATGCAACAATTCGACTTTACGTGCACGCAAATCACTATCCAACAACATGACAACCGAATAAATCAAATCATTTACAATCGGACCAACATGAGAGAACTGAAAATCCAGCAACATAACATCATCCAATTTTCCAGAGTCTTTGTTGTATTTGTACATCATATTCTTGATATGAAAATCACCATGATTGAGCACGTAATAGCCATCCTTGCGTGGCGCTTTCCGATATTCCGTTAATGAAACAATAGCCTCGTCCAGCAGATCTACTTTTGCAACAAGTTTTTCGAATTTTGGCAAAAATGCTTGTAGTTCGGGTGTTTTGCGCAACATACTCATAAACATAGTAACACTATCTGCGATAAATGCATTTTCCCTTTGGTCACCTTGCGCAAGAAAGCTGTAGCGATAATTGTCAAAGTAGTGGGGTTCCTAATTGAAATAGAAATATAGGAAAAAAGGAAATTTTGATATTAATCACACTCACTTTGCTTATAATTATGTGACTTATCGCATGCCATTTGGCTAATTTAGCATAAGCCGCCTTTACTTCCTCCTCACTCAGGGTACGCCCACGTATCACGTCATAACCCAAAGGTACAAGATCTTCAAATACCATCAGCTTATGCGGAGAGAGCGAATGATAGAGAACACTATGAAAAATTAAAAAAAAGTACACTCATTTTCACCTCACTCGTGTATGAAAAATAATAAAAAATTTCTTACGGCGCCATTAATTTTGTATCATCTCCGATTTTTCGCAAATATCTTTCGAAACGTGGCAACACTTCCGCATACATTCCAATTTCAACTTCAAACATGCCAAATTTTTCTAACATATCCTTTTTTTGACCTTCAACCACTGGCATCGTCTTTATAATCATCGATTTGTGTTTTTTCGCATTGGCAATGCTGTAATCAACGGCAGCGCGAAACATAATACTCGCATAGTGATCACCTTTAACAGTTGCGGGGCTAATTGTAAAATTAGTCACTTTAATATCCGTTGCACTTTGCTCTGAGTTTTTTAAAACTGTTAGAAAAAACGCACTGTTGTTCAACCATTGCGGTGGCTGTAATTCATCTTCATTGTAATCTTTAGGTTTTGATGACATCTTTTTAAGAATTCGAACACACTTTTTTGTATGAAGTCTATGCTCTACTGAGTGGCGCTAAAAGGGTGTGAGCTTTTTATATGGAAATTTAAATAATATTTTTTATAACCAGATGTATAGTAAAAAAGAATAAAATTTAATAGAAAAAAATTGAAAAAATTAAAAAAAAAAAAAATTAAAAAAAATATTAAAAAAATTACAAACAACAGATTTATAAAATGAGCACTATTAAGCATAAAATCAGAATAAAAAATATTAAATTAAATGAAATACCAAAGCTAAAAAAAAATTAAGTTAAATAAAACGAAATAAATAAATTATATAAAATAAAAATAAAATAAAACAAAAAATCAACAAAAAATAAAAAAACTAAATAAGAAAATGAAAAATTTAGCTAAATTAAATAAAATTACAATAAATAAAAAAATGAGGTAAAATAAAAAAAAAATGATAATAAAAAAAATAAATGAAATTAAAAAAAAATTAAATTAAAAAAAAAAATTTAATAAATAAAATAAAAAAAGTTGAAGATAAAAAAATTTAACATAATAAAATAAAATTCCATAAAATTAAATAAAATAAAATAAAGTAAAATAAAGAAAAAAACACTAAAATAACTAAAAAATTTAATTAAATAAATTCAAAATAAAAAAAAAATAAAAAATTAAAAAAAAATTAAAAAAAACAAAAAATAAAAAAAAAAAAAAAAAAAAAACTAAAATTAAATAAGAATATATAAAAAATTTAACTAAATAAAATAAAACACTAAAATATATAAAAAATTAAATTAAATAAACTCAAAATAAGAAAAAAAAAATAAAAAAAATTATAAAAAATCAAAAAAAAAAAAAAAACTAAGATAAATTGAATAAAAAAAAAATAAGCAAAAAAGTTATCTAAATAGAAAAATAAAAGAAAAAATATAAAAAAACAAAACAAAATAATATTAAGTTAAACATAAAAAAAGAAAATAAAACAATAATAATAATAAAATATAAAAAAGCAATAAAGTAAAATAAAGTAAAATTTAAATAAGGTCAAATAAAATCAAATAAAACTACAAAATAAAAAAAAAATAATATTAAAAAAAAGTTATATAAAAAAATGTAATAAACAAAAAATAAATAGAATGAGCAGTATTAAACAAATAATTAGAAACAATATATTCATATAAAAAATAAAAACAAAACAAAATTTGGTTAAATAAAATGAATTAAATAAAACAAAATTAAATCAAATAAAAAAAAAAAATAAAGTAAGAGAAAAAGAACAAAAAAAAAAAATCCAAAAATTAAATTAAATAAATGAAAAAATAAATAAAAAAAGTAAAATAAAAAAATTGCTTAATAAAATTAATAAATAAAAAATAAAATTTGAAAAAATAAAAAAAATTAAATAAATGAAAAGTTTAATTAAAAGAAATAAAAATAAAATCAACAAAATAAAAATAAATAAAATTAAAAAAAATTGAAAAAAAATCAAAAAAAATAAAATTAAAAATTTAAAAATTAAAAAATTAAAATACTGAATTAAATAAAATAAAATAAATTAAAAAAATGAGAACAATTATATAAATAAATTAAAAATGTGTTATTTAAATCCACGCCTGAGTATATTAATTTTCTCATTTCGTATTTAAACTACTCAAATGTTTACATTTAAACTGTATTATATCACATGTAGTTTATAAGTTATTACCTGTTACAAACTGGACAGGCAAAGGCCGAAGTGTTTACTCACTCTGTGCACTTTTATAATGACTAGACTAAGATATCTGGTAACGAAAACAAGAGATATTGCAAATTTTTTGTTTAAAATAGTTAATCAATCAAAGATTTCCTGCAAAAATAGTCAAACTAGTATATAACAATAAGGACTTATTAAAAAAAAAAATTGTATTAGCTTATTTATATTTTTATGTCAGCATCTTTTTATTTTTAGAATTTTGAGTTTCTTCTAACAGTTGTGTTCACCAAGAATACAAATTAAAAAAAAAAAAATAAAAAATTGAGTAGGTTTTGATCTTTAGATTTTTTACTAAGAATATCACACACAAGCGCACCTTATAATTAGAACTATTCAAAAGAGTACTTGTAAATAGTTAGTTGTAAAAATTTAAATTTTTCTCAGTTGAAGTAGTTATATGAGTAATGTTATCTAAACCTGAAGTGTTAGTTACATACTTAGAATATCTAATAGTGCGAGATAATTAATTATATGTAAGTTTATATAAATGTATCAGTGATGTTACGAATTCGGAATTTTCGAAAAATCGTTCCGAAGTAAATTCAGTTATTTACTACAAAATTTACTTTGAATTAAGATGAACTAAAAATAAGACAAAGAAAAAGGAAAAAACCTCACCCAAAGTTTCACATCACATTCACCAACGCTCCATTTAGTTTTTCTGCAGAAGATAATTTGAAATCACTGCATAGGTTCCGCTTACTATGTCAGCCAATCTTCGCAACATACCTAATGTGTATGCATGTATGTAAACGTTTATAGTTAGTAGCAGCTATCTCAGTGAGAATAACACAACTTATCATTCAAACAACTTTTAACAGCGATTACGTAGCAGTGAGTGATTTAATTCAGGGGTAGTCGGGTTTCAACCTACTGAGCCATACAACAACAACGTAATACTTTCTACAACAACATCATTACTGGAATCACAAAAAAAAAAATACTCGAAAGAATTAATATTGAACTAAGACAACAAAAACAGTAGCCGGAACCAGTACCATGCTCGAGTGTGCATTGAGTGTGCAGCCGCTAACGGTATTCCAAAAATAATATTGCAATAATTTTTCGTACTTTTCGTTGCTAATCTAGTTTGTTTTTGTGAGCCACAATAGAGCCACATGTTGTTGTTGTACAGCCACAGCGAGCCAAAAGCTTCACTACGTGACTATGGCTGGTTTAATTGTTTGTTTGTATGTTGATACACATACATACATATGTACATTTGCAACTACATTTTAAAACAAGTTTTTTTTCGAAGCCATTTTAGGATTGTTTGCTCATAAATGCCCTGCAGTGAAACGTCAAAGCAGTCAGAAAAATAATAGTATACAACTAGAATATTCTAGCTAAAATCATACCAGTCGGGAAATATCCATTTCAAATCATACTAGCCCAGTTTCAATGCCTTTCGAACTAGTGTGGACCTGGTATTTTACAATCAGTATGATTCTAGTATATTATGACTATTAGATGAGTGGTATGTGCGTTTTTGAAACCTCTTTGCGAACGATATGCGTTATAAACTGAAAGGAGGCTATACTACCTAGGCTAACCCAACTATTTCGAAAACGGCTCCACAGATTTCAATAAAATTTGACATGCATAATTTGCACTGCATTTTAAGACCTTTCAAATAGGTGTTGCCACTAGGTTTGTTTTTTTCAGGATTGCCACCTTCCACATATGTAGGTGTTGTCACTTACCTAATTGTCGTAACGTTGCCACCTTTATGAAACTGGTTGAAAATAGGAGGTTTTTGAAACCCCTTTTCGAACGATATGCCTTATAAACTTAAACGAGCTACACTATCTAGCCTAACCCAACTATTTCGGAAACGGCTCCACAGATTTCAAGAAAATTTTACATATATCATTTGCATTGCATTCTAAGACCTTTCACATAGGTGTTGCCACTAGGTTTGTTTTACAGGATTGCCACCTTCCACATATGTAGGTGTTGTCACTTACCTAATTGTCGTAACGTTGCCACCTTTATGAAACTGGTTGAAAATAGGAGGTTTTTGAAACCTCTTTTCGAACGATATGCGTTATAAACTTAAACAAGGCTATACTATCTAGCCTAACCCAACTACTTATTTCGGAAACGGCTCCAAAGATTTAAATAAAATTTGATATGCAACTTTGGCACTGCATTCTAAGACCTTTCACATAGTTGTTGCCACTAGGTTTGTTTTTACAGGATTGCCACTTTTCTAAAATTGTTGTTCAATAAAATTATATATGCCAATATGAGTATTAAATGATGTATATTCTAAGCCTCTTTCAACAAAAATATTTCTAAGTACATACGGTTTTAACTCGAGTTGCCACCTAATCCTATTATATATGTAGGACTTACCTTCCTCCAGCCCTACTTTACAAATCACTACACACATTTTAGTTGTAATTCATTTAGTTTAATTAGCAATAGTAGTTAATACAAATAAGAACATATTAAATTAGTTATTAAAATTAGGTAAGTTAAATTAAGTTCATTAAATTAGTTTCTTGCGCGCGGTACATTTTGCGCGAGCGATAACGAGCGAAGTTCACGAGTGCTTAACGACAACTGACTCTCTTTCTCTTCTCCTAACTCTGCCTAAGCCGTTCGCTTCGCCGTGGCGTTGCCACCCTCTCAGGATTAATCCCCACATTCGGCCGTCCTGATGGGTTATTCGACCCGAATGACGAACCCCATGGTTTCACGAATTCGCATACCGTTGATGTTTTATTTGGACCTTCGCTGTCCCCTATTTTCTTAACCTCGTATCTCCCGTGATTTAACTTAGCGGTTATCTCGTACGGTCCTAAATACTTCGGCTTCAACTTTGTGTTGGTCCCAAACTGTGTTTTCTTTATTGCGACCAAATCACCAACTGCATATTCTTTTCCTTTCTTCCGATTTTTGTTAAAATTTTTACGATTTTCATTTTGAATTTTATTTATATTTTCCTGCGCTTTTTCCCTAATTGATTCCCTCTCTACATTTAATTCCTCTATAGCTAACTCATCATGAATTTCCCTTAGATCTGGGTAATCTGATACACGCATATCTAATCCTGTAAGAACTTTGAATGGAGTTGCCTTTGTACTTCTCGGAGCTGTACTATTAATAATTTGCTGAACTTTGTCGACGCAGCCATACCAGCGAGCTGGGTCGTTGTGGCACAGTTTTGAAATCATTGGTACTATAATTTTCTGGACTCTCTCGACCTGCCCGTTACCGCGGGGTACTCCTGTCGCTATTTGTAAATGTTGTATGTTTTCGCGTTCACAGTATTCTCTAAATAAGTTAGACGTGAACGCACTTCCCCTATCCGACACTATACGCTTTGGGTTTCCAAAAATCGCCGCTTGTTTTTTAAGCCTTCTTACTTCTTCTGCCCCAGTGGACTTTGTTGGATATAACCATACGAATTTGGAAAATCCGTCCACAACAACAAAAATATGGTTATATTTTTTCCGCGTTTCCGTCAGTGGGCCCACGTGGTCTACATGATACGTGCCTAAAGGATCACAAGCTTTGTTGATTGTCGTCAACAACCCTTCCCTTTTCCCTGATTTAGCATCCGTTATGATGCATTCAACGCACCCTCTCACCACCCTACTGACCTTGCTACTTACGTTTGGTATGTAATAATACTTTTCGACCAACTCTTGTGTCTTTTTAGCTGCGAAGTGACCTTGATTGTGTGCTAACCTGATGACCTCATCTTCCATTGAAGAAGGTACCACTAAAAGTTCTTTAACTAGATCTTTATAAAGTACTTCATGTCGGAGAAAATAATCATCGTATTCGTCCTTTTCCAAAACCTTTTTGACCGCGCTAATCCACTCGTCTTTTAATTGCGCATCTCGTAATCGAAATTTTAGCGAATCTTCGATTTCATGAGCATACTCTTTCCCGACGTCTGACAAATCAACATTTTGCTGCTTCACGACTTCTTCCATGTCCCTTGCTAAATACAACGTTTCAAATTCATCCAGCCAAACCCCATTTGAACTACTCCCCTGACTAGTTCCCTTCGCAAGTTTCACGTCCCCGGAATTGGCGTTGCTACCAACTACCGCAGCAGAAGGTACGACTGATACCTGTGTATCATCTGTCGCTCTTGGCCTAACCATCTCTTCCTTACGTTTACTTGCCCCCGTAACCGCAGCTACAGTACTTACCAACGGCTTGAAATGTATTTCGTCACCCTTGACTACAAACTCGAATTTCTTTAAAACGTCGCATCCTATAATCGCCGCATATGGCACGTCTCTTTCAGGGACAACATGGAATAGTACTTCCAGCTCTACCTCACCTACCTTTGTTTCGGCGTTAAAGCAACCCAATGTCGTAAGTTGACCTTTACCTACTCCGCATAACTGAAGCTTATCGTCAATTAGGTCCACACCACCTAACATCAAGAGTGTATCTCTACTCATGACACTATATTTACTACCCGTATCCACCAATGCAGAAAAATTTACCTTGTTTATAGTAATATCTAAAAAGTAAAAATCGTTTATCTTCTTCGCAACATTACCCCTTTTACCATCCTCGATCATGCTCATAGGCTCATTTTTTACCTCTTTGCACTCATAGGAGTAATGTCCGACTTGTTTGCATTTAAAACATTTTACATTGCTTTCTTTCCCACAGTTTTTTGCAATGTGACCCTCCTTATTGCATTTATAACAAACTTTTTTGTCTTTAACATCACTAGCATTTGTTGAGGTTTGAGGCGCACTCGACTTATTTATCGAATAGTGATGCCCTTTAACCCTCTCATACACGCGCAATTGTTCCTTCAATTCTTTTAAATTTCTTGCTTGATACAACATTACTTTATTGGCCCTAGCATCCGGAATTCCCTCTACAAAGTACGAGATAATACTTTGATCATCCAGCGATATTGGTTTACCCATTTCAATTAATATATATAAATATTCATTAAGGCTTTCTTTTATTTGTTTTCGCCTATTCCTCATAGCGCGATGGATTTCTGCTGCGCATATCTTTTCGCCAAATTCATCAACAAGAGCATTCTTAAGAGAATCCCAATCCCTTACACCCACCAATCCACGAGCAAATATTTTAGCAGCACCAGTTAAAAGTTGTTTTGCGTAAACAAACTTTTGCAACTGATTCCAGCCCACTGTATCAGCAACATCTTCAAATTCAACAATCCAATGTTTGACGTCAATAGAATTGTCACCCTTAAATGAAGATATGCTCTCTTTAATATCGCGAAGTGTAAAAGCAACCCTATCCGTTCTATTTGCGTGTGCATCTCCAATTCCCACAGATCTAAAGGAATGTACACTACCCTCTTCATTTTCATTACCCTCATCGCAATGAAAATGTTCCAACAACCTATTTTGCAAATCCCTCTTTAACCCGTATGAGTTCAAGTTAAGCTCTCTCAGCTTCGCTCTTAACTCGTCAACCGTCAGCGCTCTTATTACATTTGCTTCCATTTCGCAAATCAAAGTAAAAAAAAATTTAAATCAAATCAATCAAAAATCAAAATACATAAAAAGACACATACATTATTACATCAACTCTTACGACTAAATGCTGCCTTCCTGGTTTCCTCTGCTTGTGCGCAGTCAACTTTACCCTTCGTTGTTACATGTTGCTGCTACTGCTGCCTTCGTTCAGATTTGGTTTATTTGCATATTAGTTACTTCGTTACTTTTGTTTTTGTTTTTGCGTTTCATTTCTCTTGAGTATTTTACTCTCTTACATGTATATTTGATGTTTCAACTGTTCACTTCATGACTTTTGTTTTTGTGTGTTTTGTCACTCTCTTATTTCGCTCACTAATTATTTGTCTTGTTGCATTTTTATGCTCGCTCTATTTTCTCACTTACAATCGTTTAATTGCCGATTCGGCTTTTTCCGTAGGGACGCTAAACTGGCGTCGCTGCTTTCACTAATCAACTTTTTCTGACCGCAATGTAAGTATGTACATGTGTGTATTTGCTTACACTTGCATGGACATCTCAATTGGCCAACAGGTGAACTGTACACTTTTTCAACATTTTTTTTCTCTCTCGTTAGGACGCTAAACTGGCGTCGCTGCTTTTACTATTATAAATTTTACCGACCGCAATGTATGTACATGTGTGTATTAGCTTACACTTGTATGTACATGCCTCACTAGGCCAAATTTTTTCAATCCTTTGAAAAATTTTTTTTCACAATTTTATATGTACATATTTGTGTACATATGTATGTATTACTTCACATCTTCACGAGCTTGTTTCACTTCCAAAACTATACGTTTTGCATACGTTTTTTTTTCTTTAGAACAATCTAGGTGCTCCTATACATATTTATGTATATACATATGTGGCTGCATTAGCTTGCACCCTGTCCACTTCCACTTAAAATTTTTACATACATCGCACACGGCGACCGTTCTTAACATTTTTAATTTTTCACACTACCTTCCACTGTTTAAAACTTTTTTTTTTTCATTTAAATAACACATTTTGTTCAATTTTACAATTTTTTCCGGCCTTACTATCCCGGACGAGCCCCCACTTTTGTAGGACTTACCTTCCTCCAGCCCTACTTTACAAATCACTACACACATTTTAGTTGTAATTCATTTAGTTTAATTAGCAATAGTAGTTAATACAAATAAGAACATATTAAATTAGTTATTAAAATTAGGTAAGTTAAATTAAGTTCATTAAATTAGTTTCTTGCGCGCGGTACATTTTGCGCGAGCGATAACGAGCGAAGTTCACGAGTGCTTAACGACAACTGACTCTCTTTCTCTTCTCCTAACTCTGCCTAAGCCGTTCGCTTCGCCGTGGCGTTGCCACCCTCTCAGGATTAATCCCCACATATATATATATTTTTTTTTTTTGCCAAAGCTCTTTGTAAATATATCTACTACCTTTCTTCATATACTATCCATGCTCTGGCTATTCTCGACCCGTATTCATCCCAGTTCTGTGCTATTTTCAGTTTGCGTAGGCTTTAACTAAATACGTATAACCGAGATCACGACCCAGAAAAAGCGTCCAATCGCCTTCTGCACAAAGAACTCTTCCACAACCTGAAACCTGTTTCCGCTGCATGAGTCTCAGTGTGTAAAATACTCACACCGCATGATTGTTGGTATCGATCAACTTCAAATATACTGCTTAAAAGAAAAAAAAAAGGCGGCGAGGTGACTCGATGCATGATAAACCAAAACTCGCTAAACGAAAAAAGGACCAACTTTGAAAAATTTATTGCTGCGCTTACTCACGCTTTCGTGATAATGTGCAGTTAGGCAGTGATAAAGTGTGGTATGCAACACCAAGCCAATGCGTTCGTTCGATGGTACCTAAGTAGTAGTAAACTTAAAAGCAAGAAAACTTTAGAGAACTATGCCAAAATAAAAATTACACCTAAAACAAAAGTACAATAAAGTGCGGCAAATACAAAGTGCCTGTGAAAATAAATGGGATCGTGAAAAAAATTGCGTGTTGGTTGTGTTGCACGAACGGAATGGAGGCAACATTAATGAAGTGGATGAAAATTATTGTAGTGATTGCTCAGGTAATAACACCTTAAGATTTTTCAAAAAGTGTTATAAATAATCTTTCATATTTATTTAGTGCAGGATGGTTGTACAATGCTGCAGAAAGTACCTGGATAACAACTTTTTATACACCATTAAGTAAAGAGAAAATGTGTCCCAGATTACAACAATAAAATTCTACATTATTCCAAAAAAGTTTGAACACCGAATACATTTTCAATTGCTTTTTCAATCACTTAAGAATTAAAAATAAGCACTTCGGAGGTTTTTCAGAACCACGTCATGAAATTTTCGGGACCACTTTTTTAGGGTTAATTTTAGGAGTTTTTTTTGGGATAATTGGAGGTTTTGTGAAATTTTCGGGACAGTTTTGGTACTTATATTTCCGGATTTACTTACCTAAAATGATCCCAAAATGGCCCTTAAATAATCCCAAAATAATCCTTAAATGATCCAAAAACGACCCCAAAAAGACACTTAAATGTTCCCAAAAAGATCCGAAATTGAACCCAAAACGACCCCAAAATGATCCTAAGATGATTCAAAAATTATTCCAAAATTACCCCAACAAAACCCTTAAAGGTACCCAAAATGATCCGAAAATGATCCCAAAATAATCCGAAAATAGAACCAGAACGACCACACAAAGACCCTCAAAGGTTCCCTGAATGATCCAAAACTGAACACAAAATGATGCCAAAACTACTGCAAAATTATTCGAAAATGGCCCCGAAATTGTCCAAATTAATCCCAAATCGAAAACAAAATGATCTCAAAACAACCCAAAAATTATCACAAAGTGACCCGTAAATGATCCCAAAATGATCCTAAAATAATCCAAATATGGTCCCAAAAATAAACAATACAAATACAATACGGAAAATTTTAATCCTGGGCGGCAAAAATACTTGAAAATGTTGTAGTTGGTATGTCGGTGAAAATACCTTTCATTTGATACCAATATTGTCATATCTCACTAAAAAATTTAAAAAAAACTTAGATAGGTGGCAACCCTGTACACCCCCCAAGTGGATAGTCTTAGAATCAATCATACTACCTATATGCCAAATTTCATCCAAATCGGTGAAGCTGTTCCCGAGATAGTACCGGATATACAAATATACTTCGGTAAGGTGGCAACCCTAGGTGACAACCCTACTTGAAAATATTTTAGTTGGTATGTCCATATTGGCATATCTCAATCCATAATTAAAAAAAAAAGAAAGGTGGTAACCCTGTAAACAGCCCAGGTGGCAACCTCCAAGTGGATAGTCTTAGAATCAACCCAACTATCTATATACAAAACTTTATCCAAATCGGTCAAGCGGTTCTCGAGATAGTTTAGCTAGTTTAAAGTTAGAAGATTCGTGAATTTATCGGATAAAATTCCGCACTGTTTTCGGGATAAGATCCGAACATTCTCAAAAACAATTTAGCTTTGTTTTCGGGAATTTTTCGGAATAACTGTATGGCTTTTACGGAACCCTTTGGTAATTTTGATGGGTGTGATTTCAGTATTTTTTTAGGATAACTTCGAATTCTTTTCAGGACCATTATGAGAATGAAGATGTTCGGACTTTTTCAGATTCATTTCATTCTTGTTTTTGGGAATTTTTCGGATTAACCTTATAATTTTTTCGGGGCCATTTCGAAATTGTTATAGATCATATCTGAGCTTTTCAGAACTATTTCAGGCTTGTTTTCGGGAATCTTTCACGACAATTTAATGATTTTTTCGGGTCATTTAGAAATTTTTCTGGGGTGATTTCAGTATTGTTTATGTCATTGCTTTACTTGTTGTTTCGGGAATTTTTCGGAATGATTTCGGGATAGCACTCGAGATTACTTTGGGAAGAAAAGCGCGTTCACTGCAGTGATTGTTTAAGGAATAATTTTGTGTGAATTTACCGGATAAAATTCCGCACTGTTTTCGAGATAATTCTGGAACCTCTTCAGAACCATTTAAGGCTTATTTTCGGGAATTTTCCATAATAACTTTATGACTTTGCGGGACCCTTGGAAATTCTTATGGGAGTGAATTCTGTATCATTTTCGGGATAATTTCGAAACTTCTTCAGGCCCATTGTGAGCTCGTCTTCGGGAATTTTCCGGAATAACTTTATGACTTTTTCGATCAGATTATAGCTGCGATTTTATTATTATTTTCGGTTTAATTTCGGAACTTTTTCAAAACCGTTTCTTTTCGAGAATGTTTCGCTATAATTTTATAACTTTTTCGGAATAACTTTATGGCTTCGAAACCATTTGGATATTGTTATGGGTGTGTTTTCGGGATAGTTTGGAAACTTTTTCAGAAGCATTACAGTATTTTTTTCGGGACTTTCTATGAATTTTTCGGGACCATATAGAAATTGCTATGGGGGTGATTTAAACATTGTTTTCGGGATAGTTTCGAAACTTTTTCAGAACTCTTTCAGAACTATTTCAGGTTTGTTTTAGTGATAGTTTCTTGACTTTTCGGGACAATTTCAAAATTGTTATGGGAAAGTTTTCGGGACTTTTATCAAGGTAATTTCCGAACCTTTTCAGAATTATTTTAATCTTGCTTTCAGAATTTTTCGTTAAAACTTTGCGACTTTAATGATATTGTTTTTGGAATCATTTCTCCTTTGTTTTCGGGATGTTTTAAGGATAATTTCGGAAATTATTGTCATCGAAATTAATTAAATAAATAATTTCAACAGTCTCTGCGCGGATAACTCGCTAACCAAGGTGTCGCGATAATATGTAGCTGCGTGTTATATGTATATGTAGGTATTGCAGTATAATAACTCACATTAACATTTCATGTTAACAAGCCACTTTAATGCGCACTCAAATATTACAAGCACTTTTACAACTATGTAATAAGGAAATACAAAAACATTACAAATTAACGTTTAACATATCATTATTTTTGTTCATATGCTGACTCAAACCAAAAAAAAAACACCTACTCAAGTGTTAATATGCAGTTGTGGGCGGAGTCATGTCACTTGTACGCGATCTAAGCATTTAGGAACTCTATAAAAGGTAGCGAGTTGGCTGCTGGCATTACATTATTCATTCACTTAAGCCTTGCTTACAGCCATAAGCTTTCACATCTCCATGATGAAACTATGACATACCTACACTCACACACACACACACATATCACTGAGAGCCATTCACCTCCTAGCAAAATTTCGCAACACTTCCGTCTGAGTGCATGCCTTTGTTGCTATTTTCGCTGTTATTATCACCTGCTTGACTTTCCTTGTTAATGTGCTTGGTTGGTTGTTGTTGATGTAGATTTTTAATCTTTTCATAAATGGCACCTAATTAGATTAAAAAGTTGTCAGTCTTCGCTAAAATGTCGTTTAGCATTTATGTACCTCTTGGAAGCTTCTTCTTTATGCTTTGAAGAGCTTATTCTTGAAGATTCGTTCTCACACAAGAGTCTCCACATCGTTGTACAGCAGGGATAGCCAGCGCTTTCAATCTACTGAGCGCTACGACAACAACGTCATACTTCTTCCTTTCCTGGAATCACAAAAAATTACTCGAAAGAATTATTCTTATACTAAGTCAACAAAAAACAGTCCCCGAAACTAGTATGCAGTGCAAATAAAAAATAAAAACAAATACAACTGAACGTACGTATTTGCATACATATGTGTATGTGTATGCACCCATGACGCGTGTGTGTGCCGTTATACTTTTACAGCGAAGCGCCATCAGCC
>CAXKVI010000001.1:165827002-165832002 GCA_964058755.1 Campiglossa producta
TTATGAAAAGGGTTGCCACTTTAATTGCCAAGCTCGCGTTACCAATTAACTCAGTAACTGTATACATTTGTTATTCATATGCGAAAAGTTTGTTGTTGTTCGCCAAGGTGATGCTGTTTATTCTGTGTTACTAACAGTAAAGAAAAAAGCAAAAAGATTTGTATGGCTTTGGCCACAACTCTTTTAGCGCCGTTAATACTTTTCACACACACACACACGAAGATATGCCATAGTCTCCCGTAGGCCCGAGTGAAAGCATCTTAAACAGTGTTTGCGAAAATTTAGTTTGACGATGTGAAATTTAGTCACAAGCAGTAGATACTTAGACTTGATGATTTTTTTGTAATTTGGACGTAATTTTGGGATCACTATGGGGTTATCTTAGGGTAATTTTAGGATCATTTTAGGTAATTTTAGGATAGTTTTGGTGTAATTTTAAAGTAATTTTGGGATTATTGTGGGGGAATGTTGGCATCACTTTAAGGTAACTCTGGGATTACTTGAGGGTAACTTAAGGGTAATTTTGGGATAATGATAGGATCGCTTTCGGATCATTTGGAGATCATTTCGTGGTCTTTTTCAGATCATTTAAGGCTCATTTTGGGGTCACTTTGAGAATATTTCGGTATATTTTTGGACTGAAATGATTGCAATCTAGTACCATACCAAAATAATTTCAAAATAACTGCAAAATGTCCCCAAAAGGATCTCAAGATGATTCCAAAATGATTCAAAAATTACCCCAAAATGTCGCCGAAATGATCTCAAAATTTCACTAAAATTACCCTAAAAGTTATCCCATTTTGTTTTTTTTTTAATTAAATTTATTTAAATTTTTTTTTTCTAAACTTCTTTTTCCAAATTTTTCCGAATTTTATATTGCGTTAGGGCAAGCAAAATACTTGAAAAAGTCTTAAAATCCTGGTTACAGGATAGCTTAATTACTCTTGGTGGTGTTCTTAGAACTTTGAAAAATTCTAAAATTACATTTTTCTTTCAATTTCTTTTACTCATTGATGCTCGAGAATTGTAATATTTATTTAATTAATTGAATGTTAGTCAATCTACCAAAATAATGCTTTGCAACGAAACAATTTATTGTGCATGCTGTAGCTTTGATCACAACCTGCTGTGTTTCTGCGTTTTACAGGTAAACAATATTTTTTTTGTTTTTTTTATTAGTGTTGCTGCCACACTCACTGTTTTCCCTACGTTTTTCTTACTCCATTGCATGAAACTTGAATAAATTTGAAAAAATTTCCAGATTTTTGTTTATCAAGCAATTGAAACTTTCTTGCAAGAAAACAAAAAAAAAAAAAAAATATTGAGTTTTGTAAAAAAGAATAAATAAGAAAACAGACTTAAATAAACTTTGTAAAGTAATTTAATCAATCGGACATACACGCACATATACATGCATTGGTATGCTTGACATGAGCAAGCATTCATTATTGAGCATGCTTTTCAATTTCTCTTTTTTTTTAATATTTAAAGTGTGTTAAAAATTTCCGAAGAAAAAAAAAAAAAATATGAAAGCTAAAACAGAACGAAAAATACTCAGAAAATTACATTGTACAACAAAATTGAAGTTGAAAAATCCCACCTGATTTCTCTGCGGTTTCTGAAGCTTTTGGGTGTGTTGAATACGAATCTGAAGTCAGATTTTTTGGATCATCCTAGATTAAAAAAAAAAAAAATGATCCCAAAATGACCCTAAAATAATCCCAAAATATTCTCAAAACGTCCGTAAAAAGACCATCAATTTTGACCAAAATTATACAAAATTGAACCCTAAATGACCCAAAAATTATACCAAAATGACCAAAAAATTATCCCAAAATGATCCAAAAAAGATCCTAAAATTACTCCAAAATGACGAAAATTATCCCAAAAATTTTTCCCAAATTATATCCAAAAATTAAACCCAAAATGATGTCACAGTAGCCTCAATATTATCCTAAAGTGACCCTTAAACGAACTCAAAAATATACAATACAAATAAAATACGGTAAAATGGTAACCCTGAGCGGCAGCCCCCCTTGAAAATATTTTAGTTGGTATGTCGGAAAAAATACCTTTCATTTGATACACATATTGGCATATCTTGCTCCATTATTTAAAAAAATTGAAATAGGTGGCAACCCTGTAAACCGCCCCAAGAGACAACCCCAAGTGGATAGCTTTATAATCAATAATACCATCTATATGCCAAATGTCATCCGTATCGGTCAAGCTGCGCCCGAGATAGTACCGGATATACAAATATACCTTGGAAAGGTGGCAACCCTGGGTGGCAACCCGACTTGAAAATATTTTAGTTGGTATGCCGCCGAAAATACCTTGCATTCGATACCCATGATGGCATATCTTGTTCCATACTTTAAAAAATTGAGATAGGTGGTAAGCCTGTAAATTCCCCAAGTGGCAACCTCAAAGTGGCAACCCCCAAGTGGATAGTCTTGGAACCAATAATACTATCTCTATGCCAAATGTTATCCCAATCGGTCAGGCGGTTCTCGAGATAGTATATAGGATATACAAATATACTGTGGTAAGATGGCAACTCTAGGTGGCAACCCTACTTGAAAATATTTCATTTGATACCGGTATTGGTATATCTTACTACAAAATTTAAAAAAAATTGCTATAGGTGACAATGGTACGATTTTTCGAAAAATTTCCTGAGACCAAGTTATAGACCTGGAAATCCTCTACAAATATGAGCATTTTAAAAGTAAAATAAAAAAACTTAAAATTTGCATTCGTCTCGACTTTTGTCCCCGAATAACTTTTTTAGCAAAAATGGGATCGATGGGGACTTTTACAATTTTGTTTCTGGGGGTAAACCTAAGCCCCTGAAAAAGTAAACAAAATTTACCGGTCTAGGATTTTTTATATCATATCTAGCTTGAGAACTATAGGCTCTACAAAAATAACTATTTTCATTATCGATGGGGAGCTTCTTGACAAAAAAACGCTAAAAGAAAATTGTTTCAAGAAAAATCCTGAAAACTCCACACATGGCATATATTTTCATATAATTTTCGGATCTAATTTTTAACCCATTTCTTTAGAGAATTACAAAGGTCTACAACTTGGTCTTAGGTGATTTTTCGAAAATACTTACCATTTTCGAGAAAAGTCTAAAAAATCTAAAATTTTGACCTTTTATCCCGAATACATTTTTTAACGCACATTGGATTGATGGGGGCTTTTGAAGTTTTCTTTCTGACGGCGAACCTAATAGTACGTTCACCCTGAGCCATAAACTCGACTTTATCGACAACAACAATATGAATTAAGTCACACAATTTCCCTATCTCGGTCCACGCGACACCTAGCGGAAACATTTTCATTTAGGTGAAATATAATCATTCGATTGGATGGGAATAAATAAAAATGATTTTATTTTAAAATCGTATCGAGCTAAAAAACTTACAGCTATATCATACTATTATGATGAATTCTTAATCGAGCTGGATTTAAAAAAATCTTCCAAAAAAGGTGTAAAGCATTATTTTAAGTGTTAAAAAAAATTGGGCTGTTGTAAAACTTATAGTAAAAGCATTCATTTACGAACTTTTATAAGCTCCTGCCACCAATTGCATGCACGCACTTCGCTTTGCTACGTAATTTATTTGTATGTATTTTACGTGGTCACAACTTTTCAAAGCAGGGACCGCATATTTATCTTATAACTTTAAGCGAGCTAAACTTGTATATTTGGATTATATGCTAAATTATTGATTTTCGGAAACGGTCAAAATTCTAAAATTAAAATTCTGAAGTCAAAATTCCGGAATCAAAATTCTGGGTCGACAAAATTCTGGAAATCGGAATTCCGCACTTCCTTCGCCTTTTTTGGCTGTATTTCAAAATTCTGGTTTTTCATAATTCCGGAATTTACGTTTTCCAGAATTAATTCTGGAAATTTTTTCCCCAAAATTTGAGCAAAATCGAGTATTTTAATAAATTGTGCTTATATTTAAGAAATATACATTGACTTTGATTTTTTGGTCATAAGACAGAAAACCAGCGGAACAATTTGTATTTCTACTCAGCCGTGTATGGAAAATAGCTGCCTCATCATCGTTGGAACAACGTCAAATTTACTGTCCATAATCCAGCAGTCGCTCTCATTTAACAACTGCAGCGAAGATTTTGTTCCAAAAATAAGAATGCATTCGCCATAACTTTAATAACTTTCTTACTTAAAATAAACTTTCTTACTTCCGAAACATAAAGTGATAATAAAGGAATGTCTATTTTTTCAACACAAGTTGGCTCTTTAAAACATTTTAAACTGTTCCGTTGTCTTCTAATTTTTAACTTAAGGGCACTTCTTGATGGCAGATAATGTCCAATGTGTTTTTCTGTCATAGATACCGAACGCTGAATTATTTGGCTAGGCTGCAGAAAACTCAAGCGAAACCATATTTTTAAAATGATTATTTGAATCTGCAACCGATTTTTTATGCGCACATGGATCATGAGAATGTTCATTTTTTTCGTATAACATTTCACAGCCGTGAAATTGTGTGTCAATACGCACGGTACATTTGTTTTTAATTCCTTCAGAACAAGTCCAGTTAAATGATAAAGGCAAAATTTTGTAATTAATGATTAAAAATGCGCATTTTTAATCATTAATTACAGAATTTTAAATTTCAGAATTTTGGTTTCCAGAATTTTGCAATTTAGAATTTCGTTATCCAGAATTTTGGATTCCAGAATATTGACTTCCATAATTTTGATTTCCGGTGTTTCGACTTCCGGAATTATGAATGCAGAATTTCCAAAAAAGCAGAATTTTGACCCCAACCCATTGATTTTTATGTTTTGTAAACTAATACATTTTTAGTTGATCGTATAACCGTCGCATCTGAAAATTAATTGCATGAATTTTAATACTAAAAAAAATGTTTATGCCATTTTTTTTTGCAGAATGTGGATACCCTGGACTTTCATGAAATGAAAAGTAAGCACCGTCACATCTGCTA
>CAXKVI010000001.1:165837002-165842002 GCA_964058755.1 Campiglossa producta
GGTGCCACGCCTACTTTTAAAAATGTATCCAAAAATGATAATAGCATGACTAGGGGGTTCATCCTACCAAACTAATTTAATTTAATTTAATTTAATTTAATTTAATTTTATTTTATTTTATTTTCTTTATTATTTTATTTTGTTTAATTTTTTATTTTATTTTAGTTAATTTTGTTTTGTTTTATTTTTTTAGTTTTATTTTAATTTAGTTTTTTTATTTTATTTTATTTTATTTTATTTTATTTTATTTTATTTTATTTTATTTTATTTTATTTTATTTTATTTTATTTTATTTTATTTTATTTTATTTTATTTTATTTTATTTTATTTTATTTTATTTTATTTTATTTTATTTTATTTTATTTTATTTTATTTTATTTTATTTTATTTTATTTTATTTTATTTTATTTTATTTTATTTTATTTTATTTTATTTTATTTTATTTTATTTTATTTTATTTCTTTTATTTTATTTTATTTTATTTTATATTATTTTATTTTATTTTATTTTATTTTATTTTATTTTATTTTATTTTATTTTATTTTATTTTATTTTATTTTTGTTTATTTTATTTTATTTTATTTTATTTTATTTTATTTTATTTTATTTTATTTTATTTTATTTTATTTTATTTTATTTTATTTTATTTTATTTTATTTTATTTTATTTTATTTTATTTTATTTTATTTTATTTTATTTTATTTTATTTTATTTTATTTTATTTTATTTTATTTTATTTTATTTTATTTTATTTTATTTTATTTTATTTTATTTTATTTTATTTTATTTTATTTTATTTTATTTTATTTTATTTTATTTTATTTTATTTTATTTTGTTTTATTTTGTTTTATTTAATTTTATTTAATTTTATTATATTTTATTTATATTTTGAAAGCATTTTAAACCCCAAATTTTATTTAAACCTAATATTTCCAACTTGTGCACATTAATGTGCATACATATATGCCAATTTATATTTCAGCATCTAATATCTATTCACCCTTGAAAACATTTCGCTTAAATGCGCAATTATGTGCAAAAGCAGTCTAATTAATGCAGCCCACTTGATAAGACATGGCTTAGTTCACTTGGTGCAACGTGTCCTATACGTAACATTGAAATAGCTGATGATGATCATATCCATAGCAATAATGCTGTTAAATAGCAAGCAATACATACCTACTTATACACCATTTCAATTCAGCTGCAACATTAACTTTGCCATTGTGGTTAGTTTTACTATTTCGCTTTTGACTTCTTAGTGCATACGCTCAAGCAAATTCGAAACTTTTATTCGATTCGCAATAGCAGTAATTACATTACTCGCAACGAAAGCAAAAAGAAAAAAATAAAAAGAAAATGTAGCAGAATGAAATAGCTAAATCGAAACTAATGCAAAATGTAGAAAAGTTTTGCAAACTAAAAATGTTAGTGTATGAGTATTTACCGCTAGCTGTTCGTGGTTAAGAAAATAGTACAAAAATCAAAATCAGTATCAGACGTAATTGCAGCGAAGTAGAAGAAGAGTTCAACTAAAATCCTATAAAAGGAAGTTTATGGGAAAATAGCAATAGAAAGTGCAAGCAAATGCTCGTGGCGTTGGCTTGAAGGAAATTGAGTTTAGTTAAAATCAAGCACATATATTTGTGAGTGTATCCCAGCTGGCACCGAAGTGATAGAAAGAAAAAGACAGTTGGATGTTCTCAGGATACGCTTAGGTTACAGTCTTTTAGTGTATGATTTGGTTGAATGGGACACATAATTTGACTAATTTGAACTAGCCAAATGGTAGTCTCTATTAATTACTACAAAGTAATGCTACTTTCAAGTAGACTTTTGGGTATTGCAGGAAGGTTTCTTAAACTTCAAAGTGGCAAATTGACTATGCCAAATGTCTTCGTTACTTTGAACACTTGAGTTCACTATGCTGCTACCTTAAAGTGGCACTTTGGTGCCGTGTAGCTTGATTAGTAGCAATTCACTTTAAAATTACAATATATTACCGAGCTGCGTTTTAGCAACTATCTCCGCTAGTTGGGATACACTTTGTAGATATACGAGAGTGCAAAGGAGTGCGCCGAAAACTTTCACGCACATTCATCTATTTCGTTAAGTAAACTACTTATAATAAAAAAAATAAAATAAAAATAGTTCTTTTCGAATTGAAAGCCTTAAAAATTTACTCGAAATATTTAGAAATATGGTCTAAAATATCCAAATATGGTCTAAAATATCCTTGGTATGCTTTGGTATACTTAAAATCGATAACAAAAAAATCAAAGAAAAAGGTTTTACCAACGACATTTATGTGTTTAAATTCTAAGTATGTTCCAAAATAACTTTTAGCTGAAATGCACATACATATGATGTTGCAATCAGCACATTGCGGCATTTTCCACTTAGCGGAGTACGCAATAAAATTAAATGATTTTATTGCCTCGCTTTCATGCAATACCTCCAATGATAAAATGCGTTTTCGCCTTACTAAGCTTAGGTTTGTAGCTTCGATGCTTTTGCGCGTTTTTGTGTTACATTTTGTTTTTGGTTTTTCTCTTTGGCGTCAACTTGCAACTGTCTTTGAATTTTTGTGCAAGGATATACAGCTACAGTCAGAGCTTTTGCGCAAGGAGAAAGTAGAGTAAAATAAAATAATGAAAAGCGAAGTTAAATAAATTTAAGAAATAAAAATAAAAATAAATAAAATAAAACAAAATAAAACAAAATAAAATAAAATAAATAAAATAAAATAAAATAAAATAAAATAAAATAAAATAAAATAAAATAAAATAAAATAAAATAAAATAAAATAAAATAAAATAAAATAAAATAAAATAAAATAAAATAAAATAAAATAAAATAAAATAAAATAAAATAAAATAAAATAAAATAAAATAAAATAAAATAAAATAAAATAAAATAAAATAAAATAAAATAAAATAAAATAAAATAAAATAAAATAAAATAAAATAAAATAAAATAAAATAAAATAAAATAAAATAAAATAAAATAAAATAAAATAAAATAAAATAAAATAAAATAAAATAAAATAAAATAAAATAAAATAAAATAAAATAAAATAAAATAAAATAAAATAAAATAAAATAAAATAAAATAAAATAAAATAAAATAAAATAAAATAAAATAAAATAAAATAAAATAAAATAAAATAAAATAAAATAAAATAAAATAAAATAAAATAAAATAAAATAAAATAAAATAAAATAAAATAAAATAAAATAAAATAAAATAAAATAAAATAAAATAAAATAAAATAAAATAAAATAAAATAAAATAAAATAAAATAAAATAAAATAAAATAAAATAAAATAAAATAAAATAAAATAAAATAAAATAAAATAAAATAAAATAAAATAAAATAAAATAAAATAAAATAAAATAAAATAAATAAAAATAAAATAAAATAAAATAAAATAAAATAAAATAAAATAAAATAAAATATATAAAATAAAATAAAATAAAAAAAATAAAATAAAATAAATAAAATAAAATAAAATTAATTAAAATAAAATAAAATAAAATAGAATAAAATAAAATAACATAAAATAAAATAAAATAAAATAAAATAAAATAAAATAAAATAAACTAAAACAAAATAAAATAAAATAAATAATATATATATATATATAAATAAATAAAAACAAAACTCAAACAAAAATTAAAAAACTAATAAAATTATTGAACTTCAACTACTGGTATTATTAACTAGTTTGTAGGCATTTTTGTTCCTATTTAAAACTCTCTCACTTCCTGACTATTTGAAGCTACGCTATTTCTCTGATCATAGCTTTATGCAAGAGTGTAATCCTGCAACAATTTTTTGTTGCTAACTAACAAGTTTTTACAACTATTTTGGCAGTGAAATATTTAATTTTATTGGATTGAGCAAGAAATGTTGCTAATTAGCTTGAGTGCACTTACAAACATACTTCGCTGTTTGAAGATTCTCTAAAGTGTTGTTGCTGCTCTACGTACTTACATCTAAACATACACACATATACTCACCCATGTACTTACATTTTTACGCTTGTAAAACACGAAATATTTAGCAAAAGTTCAAGGTTGCCAAATTTGAATACTAACTTTTATCACTACTTTTGCGAAAACCATAAAGCAGCGCTACTTACGAATGTTCCAGATATGAATGCAAATTTTGAATGCAAATAAAAATGCTAATTTTGGAAACGGTTAAACGGAAGAAATTTAAAAACTTACGAATTTGCACAATAACTTAAAGATAGTGAAATAATATACGTTTGGTTTGAAACGCATTTAGGTGTGGGTTGTAAGGTGAGGGAATATGTTGTTGTTGTTGTTGTTGTTGTTGTTAACAGCAAAAACACTCCCCGAAGGTTTTGGGGATTGCTGCCGAAATTGACAGCCCTTGGCCGGATATGAACCCGGTACGCTGCGGCACTCCCTTGCGGTACTGCCCGGCTATCGTGGTAGCGATTTGGTATGACCAGTGGAACCTTCTAGGTCATGTCATCCCTCCATCCGTGAGGAAGGAGAAGATGGGTAATGAGAGGTGAGAGGCATGATATCCGTAGATCAACCATCGAGTTAGCACGTCATTACATATGTGCATATTAGTCGCCTCTTACAACCGGTACACCTACCTCGGGCATATTCTAAACCCATAACCCGCAGGGGCAGACCCACTTTCGATATCGAAAGCTTCGAAAATCACCTAATTTGACATAATTCGTTAACGGAAATGCTAAAATAATACAGTTTGGTAGGATAAACTCCCTAGTCATTCTATTATGCTTTTTTGATAAAATTTTAAAAGTAGGCTTGGCACCTCCCACTTTTCAGGGATGAATATTTAAAAATTTCACGGGTCATTACTTTAAAACTGATTACGTTAGAACATTGAAATTGGTACAAGGTATAGTAGCATAATAGCGAGTATACCTGATGTAATTGGAAGAATTCGCTTTGCAACCACGCACACTTCCGAAATGGAATATTTCGAAAA
>CAXKVI010000001.1:165844502-165862002 GCA_964058755.1 Campiglossa producta
ACGTACGCAAAGACGAAAGAGAATTCCGTAAAATCATTGACTCGGCCTCTAAACGCTTAATTCTTTCGGTTCGAATATCGCAAATAAGACCGAATTTATTTTATTTTATTTTATTTTATTTTATTTTATTTTATTTTATTTTATTTTATTTTATTTTATTTTATTTTATTTTATTTTATTTTATTTTATTTTATTTTATTTTATTTTATTTTATTTTATTTTATTTTATTTTATTTTATTTTATTTTATTTCATTTTATTTTATTTTATTTTACTTTATTTTACTTTATTTTATTTTATTTTATTTTATTTTATTTTATTTTATTTTATTTTATTTTATTTTATTTTATTTTATTTTATTTTACTTTACTTTATTTTATTTTATTTTATTTTATTTTATTTTATTTTATTTTATTTTATTTTATTTTATTTTATTTTATTTTATTTTATTTTATTTTATTTTATTTTATTTTATTTTATTTTATTTTATTTTATTTTATTTTATTTTATTTTATTTTATTTTATTTTATTTTATTTTATTTTACTTTATTTTATTTTATTTTATTTTATTATAACAAGGCCCACTGTGCATCCCATTGGCATCATCTATTGTGGTTTGATTGCAAAATTTTGGCATAAATAAAAAAGTTTGCGACAAAAGCACTCACCAACAGTCGAAGAAGTAGAAGCAGCAGCTCTAACACTGACAGCAGTTGCAGCAACAAATTGTAATAAGTTTTGTGTGATGCAAGCTGCCGCTAAAAAGCAAGAAATGTGCATACTTACACACATACACATCGCTGCAAAAGTGTTTTTCGTTGATACTTCTTCATCTCCTTATTCTTCTTCTTCTACAAGCAATTTTGCTGGTTTTCTTGTTATTTATTTTGCCATCTTTCTTTGTTTGTTGGCTGCTCCCACACTTTGTTTTATGCAAGTAGTATGTATGTATGTATGGAAGTTTGTGAGCAGATCGCTGTTATATTGCCTTATCGACACATTTCAGGGGTTTCATATGGAAATGGTCCTTGATAAATTTTTGAATTATCACTTTTGCTGTTCGCAAAAGTTTTTCGTATAGTTTTTTGTCTTCGTCGCAAGTGTGAGGGATAGTAATGATATATTTTTGCAGCGAATTTTGTAGTGGCATCTTTAGTAGAGATTCATTCAATTATTTGTTTTTATAAGTGTTGGCAGCAGATTGTGCGAATTCGCGTTTTAAGTTATTTCTACCCCTTTTTCCCCTTTCAGCTAATAAATTATGATTTTAGTGCTTGAAAGAGTTTGAATTTTATTTAACTTATTTTTGTTAGAAACTGTTGATTGTTAAATGAGTTGAGAGTGCGTACATATACCTAATATCGCTCAAAAAATTGTGTATGTGTGTTTCTATAATGCTATGGGTACACACACGGAGATTCATCATCATCATCATTTATTGGCGCTTAACCGCCTAAGCGATTTTGGCCGTTTCGTATCAAAGCACGCCAGTCATTCCTTTTTAGCGATAACCGACGCCAATTGGAAACCCCAAGAGAGTTCAAGTCATCCTCCACCTGTTGTTTCCATCTCAGTCGAGGCCTCCCCCTTCCTCTGCTGCCGAATTCAGGCGACGATAGGAAAACCTTCTGTGCTGGAGCTTCTTTGTCCATTCGCATAACATGGCCCAGCCAGCGGAGTCTTTGGGCTTTAATTCGCTGGACTATGGTCAGATCTGCGTAGAGCTCGTACAGCTCATCGTTAAATTTCCTTCGATACTCGCCGTTGGCATCACGGGAAGGACCATAAATCTTCCGGAGAACTTTTCTCTCAAATACTCCAAGGGCCATCTCATCTTCTCTTGACATTGTCCATGAATCTGAGCCATACATCAGGACAGGTATGATGAGAGACTTATAGAGCGTGATCTTTGTTCTTCGAGAGAGGACTTTACTTCTCAATTGCCTACTCAGTCCAAAGTAGCACAGTCCGCTGGATTTCTAGACTGATATTATTTTCGGTGTTAATACTGGTTCCCAAATAGACGAAGTCTCTCACAGTTTCAAATTTGTAACTATCAACAGTGACATGGCTGCCAAGGCGCAGGTGCGCCGATTCTTTCTTTGATGACAGCAAATACTTCGTCTTGTCCTCGTTCATGGCAAGACCCACTTTTTTCGCTTCCTTATCCAGTCCAGAGAAGGCAGCGCTTACGGCGCGGTTGTTAAGGCCAATGATATCAATATCATCGGCATACGCCAGCAATTGCACGCTCTTGTAAAAGATTGTACCATTGCGGTTTAGCTTTGCTGCTCGAATTATCTTCTCCAGCATCAGATTGAAGAAATCGCACGAAAGGGAGTCGCCCTGTCTGAAGCCTCGTTTGGTTTCAAATGGCTCAGAGAGGTCCTTCCCGATTCTAACGGAGCTGTTGGTATTGCTCAACGTCATTTGGCAAAACCGTATAAGCTTTGCAGGGAAGTCAAATTCAGACATGGCGGCATACAGGCAACTCCTTTTTACGCTGTCAAAAGCGGCTTTAAAATCGACAAAGAGATGGTGAGTGTCGATTCTCTTATCATGGGTCTTCTCCAGGATTTGGCGTATCGTGAAAATCTGGTCGATGGTAGACTTACCAGGTCTAAAGCCACACTGATAAGGTCCAATCAGTTTGTCTACGATGGGCTTCAGCCTTTCACACAACACGCTAGAAAGAACCTTATATGCGATATTAAGAAGACTAATTCCGCGGTAGTTGGTGCGGTTAGCGGGATCGCCTTTCTTGTGGATTGGGCAAAGCACACTTAAATTCCAATCCGGAGGCATGCATTCGTCTGACCATATTCTGCATAAGAGCTGATGCATGCTTTTTACCAGCTCTTCGCCTCCGTGTTTGAACAGCTCGGCGGGTAGTCCGTCTTTTCCAGGCGCTTTGTTGTTTTTGAGCCGGGATATAGCTATCCTCACTTCATCATAGTCAGGTGGTGGGACGACTTTTCCATCGTCAGGGATTGGGGTATCGGGTTCGACGTCTCCCTCGCAATTTAGCAGTGAGGAGAAGTGCTCCCTCCATAATTTAAGTACACTATGTACGTCGGTTACCAGGTCGCCATTATTGTCCTTACAGGAGCTTGCCCCGGTCTTAAAACCTTCCGTCATCCGCCGGATCTTTTCATAGAATTTTCGGGCATCATTCCTGTCAGCCAGCATCTCAAGCTCCTCACACTCACGCCTTTCGGCCTCACTTTTCTTTTTTCTGAAAAGGCGTCTCTCTTCCTTCTTTGCCTCACGATATTGTTGCCATACACTGCGGGTTGCGCCCGTTCGCAACGTCTCCTTGTAGGCAGCGTCCTTTTTTTTCGAGGAAGTTTTGCATTCCTCATCGTACCAGTTGTTCTTGCGGGCTCGCTGGAACCCTATAGTGGCCTCAGCGGCGGTACGCAATGAGTGAGAGATATGCTTCCATTGCTCGGTTACATCGTTAGGTCGAGGATTGCCCTCTGCTAGCAGGTGTGAGAGTCGAGTTGTGAAATTATCAGCTGTCTGTGTCATGCGCAGCTTCTCGACGTCAAACTTTCCTTCCGTTACTGTGCGCACTTTCTTCGTTGCACAGAGGCGTGTGCGTATCTTGGCTGCGACAAGATAATGGTCAGAGTCAATATTGGGACCACGCAGTGTACGCACGTCCAGAACGGTGGAGCTATGTCTGCCGTCAATCAAGACATGATCAATCTGGTTTCTAGTTCTTTGATCAGGGGACAGCCATGTGGCTTGGTGTATTCGCTTATGCTGGAACCTGGTACTACTGATGACCATATTGCGAGCAGCGGCGAAGTCAATCAACCTAGTGCCGTTGGGGGATGTTATATCGTGGAGACTGAATTTTCCAACTGTGGGACCAAAGACTCCTTCCTTGCCCACCTTGGCATTAAAGTCGCCGAGCACGATTTTGATATCATGCTGGGGGCAGCGATCATAAGTCTGTTCAAGTTTATCGTAGAAGGAGTCCTTCTCTGCGTCGTCCGTCTCCTCTGTCGGCGCATAGGCGCAGATAAATGTTATGTTGAAAAACCTCGCCTTGATGCGGATCGCAGCGAGACGCTCGCTCACAGGAGTGAACGCTAATACTTGGCGGCGAAGTCTCTTTCCCACCACGAATCCTACACCACGCGCTTTGCCGAGTGTCTGGCCACTGTAGTATACGTCACAAGGTCCGATGGTCGTCTTTCCTTGTCCCGTCCATCGCATTTCCTGCAGGGCGGTGATTTCAGCCTTTGCGTTCATGAGGACATCAACCAGTCGGGCAGCGGTACCATCCCTTGAAAGGGTACGGACATTCCAGGTACATGCCCTAATATCCTTCTCGTAGTCCTTATTTCGTTTTGCCGGGTCGTCAACATTAAAGGGGGTTCTCATCCGAGGCTTTATTAAAATTTTCAGTGGACTAAATTTTTTACGTGGCGGGGTCCCAAACCCAGCGCACAACCCGTCACACGGAGATTACCTCCAATAAATCTTCTTTAATCAGATCCAAATTTTACACTGACACACACAAAATTGAAGATTAACAATCGGCTGGCTTTGGTTGTAGTACTTGCGGTATAAAACTACATGTCGCCGATATTTCGTCAGTTTGGTTGTGTTACTTGTTAGATGTCGCTGCAAAATAAACAATTGTTAGCGACATCTAGCGGGAAATAGCAGTTAATTTGGAATTTGCGCTAATGTGTCAGACGTATCAGACCGTAACAAGGTGTAGCTTAACATCGCTGCAGCGAAGCGTCAAACTAGTGCGACAAATACTAGTATACAACTATAATTTTCTGATTGAAATCATACCAGTTACAAAAATCCAAATACCATTTGAAATGTTTCTTTTGCTTCTTTTTTCTCGCTGATTTTTGAAAAGAAACTTCAAACTCATTCAAATTTTTTTCCTATTGTTCATTTTCCTTTTCTTCCCTCTTCCTCCATTTCATTTCCTTTCCCTTCATCCCTGTCATTTATTTTCCTTTCCCTTTTTTTCCTTTTCTTTTCTTCTTTTCCGATCACTTTCCTTCTTTTCTCTTGCTTTCCTTTCCTTGTCATTGCTTTATATTATTTTTCCCTTTCCTGGCTTGTCTTTTCCTTTCCATTCGTTTCATTTGCTGTCCTTTCCTCTCCGCTCCTTTCCTCACCTATTCTCTCCTATCCTTTGCTTTCATTTACAGTCGTTTATTTTCTATTCTTGCCTTTCTTGTGCTTTCCTTTCCTTTCCTTTCCTTTCCTTTTCTTTCCTTTTCTTTCCTTTTCTTTCGTTTTCTTTCCTTTTCTTTCCTTTTCTTTCCTTTTCTTTCCTTTTCTTTCCTTTTCTTTCCTTTTCTTTCCTTTTCTTTCATTTTCTTCCCTTTTCTTTTCTTTCCTTTTCTTCCCTTTTCTTTCCTTATTCTTTCCTTTTCTTTTCTTTCCTGTCCTTTCCTTTTATTTTCTTTCCCTACCTTATTTCCTTTCCTTTCCGATCTCTTGCCTTCATTCCCTGTTATTTCTTTCCTTTTCTTTATTTTCCTATCACTTTCTTTACTTTCCCTTCCTTTCCTTCCCTTGCCATTTCTTTCTAGTCCTTTTTCCTTTCTTGTCCTGTCCCTTCCATTCCATTCGTTTCCTTTTCTTTCCTTTCCACAACTATCCTTTTCTATCCTTCGCCTTAATTCCTTATCCCTTCCTTTGCTTTCCTTACAGTCATTTATTTTCTATTCTTGCCTTTCTTGTGCTTTCCTTTCCTTTCCTTTGCTTTCCTTTCCTTTCCTTTCCTTTCCTTTCCTTTCCTTTTCTTTTCTTTCCTTTTCTTTCGTTTTCTTCCCTTTTCTTTCCTTTTCTTTCCTTTTCTTTCCTTTTCTTTCCTTTTCTTTCCTTTTCTTTCCTTTTCTTTCCTTTTCTTTCCTTTTCTTTCCTTTTCTTTCCTTTTCTTTCCTTTTCTTTCCTTTTCTTTCCTTTTCTTTCCTTTTATTTCCTTTTCTTTCCTTTCCTTTCATTTTCTTTCCTTTTCTTTCCTTTTCTTTCCTTTTATTTTCTTTCCTTTTCTTCCCTTTTCTTTCCTTTTCCTCCCTTTTTCTTTCCTTTGCTTTTCTTTCCCTACCTTATTTCCTTTCCTTTCCGATCTCTTGTCTTCATTCCCTGTTATTTCTTTCCTTTTCTTTATTTTCCTATCACTTTCTTTACTTTCCCTGCCTTTCCTTCCCTTGTCATTTCTTTCTAGTCCTTTTTCCTTTCCTGGGCTGTCCCTTCCATTCCATTCGTTTCTTTTTATGTACTTTCCTTTCCACAACTATCCTTTTCTATCCTTCGCCTTAATTCCTTGTCCCTTCCTTTGTTTTCCTTTCATTCCTTTCGTTTTTTTAAATTTTGTAGCAAAATATAAAAATATGGGTATCAAATAAAAGGTATTTTCAGCGAAGTGCAACTAAAATTTTTTCAAGTAGGGTTGTCACCTAGAATTGCCACTTTACCGCAGTATATTTGTATATCCGGACTATCTCGGGAACCTCTTGACCAATTTGCATTAAATTTGGCACCTATCTCAATTTTTTTTTCAATTATGGAGCTGGATATGCCAATATGGGTATCAAATGAAAGATGTATTCGCCGTCATACCAACTAAAGTATTTTTAAGTAGGGTTGTTGCCCAGGGTTACCATTTTAGCGTATTGTATTCGTAATGTATATTTTTGTGGACCATATTTGGATTATTTTGGGATCATTTTGAGATCATTTAGGGATCCCTTTCGGATAATTTTGGGGCTAATCTTAGATCATTTTGGTTCAATTTTGGGGTCATTTTCGGATCATTTTGGAGTCATTTTGCCTCACGATATTGTTGCCATACACTGCGGGTTGCGCCCGTTCGCAACGTCTCCTTGTAGGCAGCGTCCTTTTTTTTCGAGGAAGTTTTGCATTCCTCATCGTACCAGTTGTTCTTGCGGGCTCGCTGGAACCCTATAGTGGCCTCAGCGGCGGTACGCAATGAGTGAGAGATATGCTTCCATTGCTCGGTTACATCGTTAGGTCGAGGATTGCCCTCTGCTAGCAGGTGTGAGAGTCGAGTTGTGAAATTATCAGCTGTCTGTGTCATGCGCAGCTTCTCGACGTCAAACTTTCCTTCCGTTACTGTGCGCACTTTCTTCGTTGCACAGAGGCGTGTGCGTATCTTGGCTGCGACAAGATAATGGTCAGAGTCAATATTGGGACCACGCAGTGTACGCACGTCCAGAACGGTGGAGCTATGTCTGCCGTCAATCAAGACATGATCAATCTGGTTTCTAGTTCTTTGATCAGGGGACAGCCATGTGGCTTGGTGTATTCGCTTATGCTGGAACCTGGTACTACTGATGACCATATTGCGAGCAGCGGCGAAGTCAATCAACCTAGTGCCGTTGGGGGATGTTATATCGTGGAGACTGAATTTTCCAACTGTGGGACCAAAGACTCCTTCCTTGCCCACCTTGGCATTAAAGTCGCCGAGCACGATTTTGATATCATGCTGGGGGCAGCGATCATAAGTCTGTTCAAGTTTATCGTAGAAGGAGTCCTTCTCTGCGTCGTCCGTCTCCTCTGTCGGCGCATAGGCGCAGATAAATGTTATGTTGAAAAACCTCGCCTTGATGCGGATCGCAGCGAGACGCTCGCTCACAGGAGTGAACGCTAATACTTGGCGGCGAAGTCTCTTTCCCACCACGAATCCTACACCACGCGCTTTGCCGAGTGTCTGGCCACTGTAGTATACGTCACAAGGTCCGATGGTCGTCTTTCCTTGTCCCGTCCATCGCATTTCCTGCAGGGCGGTGATTTCAGCCTTTGCGTTCATGAGGACATCAACCAGTCGGGCAGCGGTACCATCCCTTGAAAGGGTACGGACATTCCAGGTACATGCCCTAATATCCTTCTCGTAGTCCTTATTTCGTTTTGCCGGGTCGTCAACATTAAAGGGGGTTCTCATCCGAGGCTTTATTAAAATTTTCAGTGGACTAAATTTTTTACGTGGCGGGTCCCAAACCCAGCGCACAACCCGTCACACGGAGATTACCTCCAATAAATCTTCTTTAATCAGATCCAAATTTTACACTGACACACACAAAATTGAAGATTAACAATCGGCTGGCTTTGGTTGTAGTACTTGCGGTATAAAACTACATGTCGCCGATATTTCGTCAGTTTGGTTGTGTTACTTGTTAGATGTCGCTGCAAAATAAACAATTGTTAGCGACATCTAGCGGGAAATAGCAGTTAATTTGGAATTTGCGCTAATGTGTCAGACGTATCAGACCGTAACAAGGTGTAGCTTAACATCGCTGCAGCGAAGCGTCAAACTAGTGCGACAAATACTAGTATACAACTATAATTTTCTGATTGAAATCATACCAGTTACAAAAATCCAAATACCATTTGCAATGTTTCTTTTGCTTCTTTTTTCTCGCTGATTTTTGAAAAGAAACTTCAAACTCATTCAAATTTTTTTCCTATTGTTCATTTTCCTTTTCTTCCCTCTTCCTCCATTTCATTTCCTTTCCCTTCATCCCTGTCATTTATTTTCCTTTCCCTTTTTTTCCTTTTCTTTTCTTCTTTTCCGATCACTTTCCTTCTTTTCTCTTGCTTTCCTTTCCTTGTCATTGCTTTATATTATTTTTCCCTTTCCTGGCTTGTCTTTTCCTTTCCATTCGTTTCATTTGCTGTCCTTTCCTCTCCGCTCCTTTCCTCACCTATTCTCTCCTATCCTTTGCTTTCATTTACAGTCGTTTATTTTCTATTCTTGCCTTTCTTGTGCTTTCCTTTCCTTTCCTTTCCTTTCCTTTTCTTTCCTTTTCTTTCCTTTTCTTTCGTTTTCTTTCCTTTTCTTTCCTTTTCTTTCCTTTTCTTTCCTTTTCTTTCCTTTTCTTTCATTTTCTTCCCTTTTCTTTTCTTTCCTTTTCTTCCCTTTTCTTTCCTTATTCTTTCCTTTTCTTTTCTTTCCTGTCCTTTCCTTTTATTTTCTTTCCCTACCTTATTTCCTTTCCTTTCCGATCTCTTGCCTTCATTCCCTGTTATTTCTTTCCTTTTCTTTATTTTCCTATCACTTTCTTTACTTTCCCTTCCTTTCCTTCCCTTGCCATTTCTTTCTAGTCCTTTTTCCTTTCTTGTCCTGTCCCTTCCATTCCATTCGTTTCCTTTTCTTTCCTTTCCACAACTATCCTTTTCTATCCTTCGCCTTAATTCCTTATCCCTTCCTTTGCTTTCCTTACAGTCATTTATTTTCTATTCTTGCCTTTCTTGTGCTTTCCTTTCCTTTCCTTTGCTTTCCTTTCCTTTCCTTTCCTTTCCTTTCCTTTCCTTTCCTTTTCTTTTCTTTCCTTTTCTTTCGTTTTCTTCCCTTTTCTTTCCTTTTCTTTCCTTTTCTTTCCTTTTATTTCCTTTTCTTTCCTTTTCTTTCCTTTTCTTTCCTTTTCTTTCCTTTTCTTTCCTTTTCTTTCCTTTTCTTTCCTTTTATTTCCTTTTCTTTCCTTTCCTTTCATTTTCTTTCCTTTTCTTTCCTTTTCTTTCCTTTTATTTTCTTTCCTTTTCTTCCCTTTTCTTTCCTTTTCCTCCCTTTTTCTTTCCTTTGCTTTTCTTTCCCTACCTTATTTCCTTTCCTTTCCGATCTCTTGTCTTCATTCCCTGTTATTTCTTTCCTTTTCTTTATTTTCCTATCACTTTCTTTACTTTCCCTGCCTTTCCTTCCCTTGTCATTTCTTTCTAGTCCTTTTTCCTTTCCTGGGCTGTCCCTTCCATTCCATTCGTTTCTTTTTATGTACTTTCCTTTCCACAACTATCCTTTTCTATCCTTCGCCTTAATTCCTTGTCCCTTCCTTTGTTTTCCTTTCATTCCTTTCGTTTTTTTAAATTTTGTAGCAAAATATAAAAATATGGGTATCAAATAAAAGGTATTTTCAGCGAAGTGCAACTAAAATTTTTTCAAGTAGGGTTGTCACCTAGAATTGCCACTTTACCGCAGTATATTTGTATATCCGGACTATCTCGGGAACCTCTTGACCAATTTGCATTAAATTTGGCACCTATCTCAATTTTTTTTTCAATTATGGAGCTGGATATGCCAATATGGGTATCAAATGAAAGATGTATTCGCCGTCATACCAACTAAAGTATTTTTAAGTAGGGTTGTTGCCCAGGGTTACCATTTTAGCGTATTGTATTCGTAATGTATATTTTTGTGGACCATATTTGGATTATTTTGGGATCATTTTGAGATCATTTAGGGATCCCTTTCGGATAATTTTGGGGCTAATCTTAGATCATTTTGGTTCAATTTTGGGGTCATTTTCGGATCATTTTGGAGTCATTTTGGGATTATTTTTGGATAATTTTCGAATAATTTTTGAGCCATTTCGGGAGCATTTGGGGTCCTTTTGGGGTCGTTTTGGGATTATTTTACATATAAGGATGTTTTTAAATTTTTTGGGAATCATTTTTGGATCATTGTCGGAGCTTTTTGGAATCATTTTTGGGTCGTTTTGGGTTGAGTTTCGAATTATTTTGGGAAAATTTAAAGGTCTCTTTGGTCTCTTTTGGGATTATTTTGAGACTATTTTAGGGTTCATTTCGGGATCAATTTGGGTAAGTAAAGTTAGCGCTAAATTGATAGCACCGAGCAAGCTCGATCACCCAGGTACCTTAATCCAATATATAACTACATATATTTTTTTTATGAATCAACAAATTTTTCTTAACACTGCAAGTGCTTATTGAGAAGTTCTAATAAAATTGGAACAAATTTCATGCATAAATTTTGTACTACACAAATTGGCTTGGAGACGTACACACAAAAATAACAATGTAATCAATATTTGCACATACGCACACATACATATATGCAATGTACAGCTTTAACGAAGTGAGCACTAGTAGTTGACTTCAATTTAAATTTAACAATAAGCTCTCAATCTAAAGAGACTTGCAAGAAATTATTGATGCTCGTGGGGCTAAAAATAGTGAATTGAAAGCTATGGCTCATACCAACTACTTACCTGTTTAAAACACGCAGATATATTCACATATATACGTACGTATGCCTATTTATTATGTATTGAGGTCATACTCATATTGGAAGTCACTTAATTGAGTTTCTATAAATCTGCATTTTATTGCTTTTTGTACTCCTCTGGTTTCTGTGTACAATGTATGTACATTTGAGTGGACTTAAGCTTTTTTTCTTGCATTCCCTAGGTCTTGTAGGGTTTTATTCAGAGGAAGGCGTGCACATTGGCCTCAAAGTTCCGGTGACTCTATGGAAACCAAAAAAAAAAAAAAATTGTTTTTCTTTTATCCAATACCTACCTTTAATCGAAGATATATCCTAGTTGAAGATATCACATATAAATTTTGATTCCGATCGGAGACCGATGAGGCGTGTCGCACGGGGTTCAAAGTTCAGATTGGTTTATTAGTTTTATTTTTTTTAGTTTCCATAGAACAATCTGTACTTTTATCCTCGTGCTGAGCACTTAAGAGTCTCAGATCGAAACCAAAATGTATACATATATGTATGATATCTTCGACCATACCTAGTCGATTTTAGCTATTAGATAAATAGAAAAAAGATTTTTTTTTGGCCTTGATCTGAATAAAACTGTCCAATACTTAGGGAATGTCTTATATACAATACACGCAAATGAATAGTTTTAGGGGCGGTACAGTCTGTTTGCACAAAAAAAAATAATAATTGTGAAGTCCACTCTAATGTACAGTACATACAAGCTATCAAAAAAACTGAACACATTTTTGTTCTGAATAGGATGGACGGGGAGATGAATTGAAAGATGAAAACAAATTTCGAAAGAAATAGGAAAAATAATGTGACCTAAAGCGTATATGACACTTCGTTTTTCTCTTTGTATTTTTCCTGTATTTTATCTGTATTTTCCATAGAAAACTCAAATCATAAAAACAATTTATAAAATATACCAAGAAAAATACAGGAAAAAAAACTGGAAAAATACGTAGTGTATAAATATATGTATGTTTGTATTTTTAGGCATATCTGACTTTAATCTGCCTGAATATAATTTTGAAAAAGTTTTTCGAAACATATGTATTGTTTCGAATATCTCATGTATTTAGAGAACTTTGCGACATTTATGAACATAAACGCACCATATATACGACACTTTTTAATAACCCGACTTTAGCGTCACCTTGCGGGTAACTCTTTTCTAAAGAGAATCGGATCAAAAATACGAATCGACTTTAGCGTTAGCGGAGAAAACAAAGTCCGTGTCGATAGGTTAGGTCAGATTAAGCTGACCTATATATACATACCTCACGAATACGGAAAAGGTCCATAGTATTACCTGAGGGTTCCATGACCAGGGTATATACCAGATCCCGACAGAATTGGAAGTGTAGGTGTATTAGTGAAAGAGCGGTCATCGCCCAAATCTCTTTTTTGCTTCGTCGCTCACTAGCAAGTACTGAGCATAGCCAACGACACTCATTGATTGGTCAGTGCGACCATAGCGCTCTCACTAGCGTAGCATAATTTCATGGACCGAAACGCCAAACAAAGAACGTAATAATCTGGCTCTCAGATTTTCGGACAATCGTCCTACTAGGTGCCTCGGCCTAGTATATACAAACCATCTCAAGACCAAAGATAAAGAATAACTCTGCCCTCTTGGTATATACTAGATCGTTTAGCTTATACATATGTTATAGTCGGAGCCTTAACCCAGCGAGTGCAGGACAGAAACACAAATCATGTTCAACCGTCGCATCCTGCAGTCCGCACTTATTGCATCTATTTCTTCAGATCTCTGGTTTCCATATATGCCCATGTGCCGGGAGAGCTAATATCGTCGCTCCCAACGAAGACAAATATGGTTCAGTTAGCGTGGAAGTGTAACACGATTCTTTTCTGCGTCGAAGACTAACATACTTCGTTCTCTGCGTGGAAGACTAACACACTTCAATTTTCTACGTCGAAGACTAACACACATCGTTCTCTGCGTGGAAGACTAATACACTTCAGTTTTCCGCGTCGAAGACTAACACACTTCGTTCTCTGCGTCGAAGACTAACACACTTCACTTTTCTGCGTCGAAGACTAACACACTTCGTTCTCTGCATCCAAGACTAACACACTTCGTTCTCTGCGTCGAAGACTAACACACTTTGTTCTCTGCGTCGAAGACCACCACAGTTCAGTTCTATGGGTGAGTCCTGTTACTGTTCCTGTTCTTGTTCCTGTTCCTGTTTCTGTTCCTGTTCCTATTCCCGTTCCTATTCCCGCTCCTATTCCCGTTCCTATTCCCGTTCCCGTTTCCTAAGTTATGTATGTATTAACAAACAAAAAATCCAATATCTTTTCGCATAGATAATATATGAATAAGATAGCGAAAATTTAAATTAAAATTTTCTTATATTAAATATCCGAAGTTTTCTAAATTTATACACGCTTTATAATCGATACAATAATTTGTTTTACCTCCATAAAATTAGTAAGCATTAAGGGTACTTAATCACTTAGCATCTCTACCGCATCCTTCGCAAAGCACTCGCTAACAATATCCACCGACATACAAATTAAAGCATTAACAAGTTTGTAATTGCTTTAAATTTTCAACAACCGAAAATTTTTTCATAGCTATAACTTCTTCAAATATATGTGTGAATAAAAGCACACCAGTGTTGCCACTGAAAATTTTCATAACGTGACAGAAAAAGGGAATCTTTTTCAAATTTTTTGCTGCACTTGTATCTGAAATGTATTTTTAGGTGCAACTCTGCGAACTCCGAATATTGAAAGCTTCGGAAAAATGTATCACAACGGCCTCTTAAAACGGGTCCAATTGTAATTAAATTTTCCCAGACGGCAACACCACTGCACATCTCATCTATGTACTCGTATGTATATTCAAATCGTATATCTTGCTACCTTTAATATACCACACCATACGCCGCCACCATTTTGGGAGCTCTATACAAACTCATATCTGCTTTTAATTTACATAAAATTATATAATTAAAGCAAGAATTACAAGCATTGTGTTTTTGAGTGGCAAATAAATGGAGACGAGTGAGTGAGCCAAGCATCAGCGCGCGAACATTTGTTATTTGTACTCGTTAATGTTATTGTTGTGCTAGAAGGTTGTGTTTACATCAAACACAACGTTGTTGTTTATTTATTGTTGTTGCTTTTTTGCCGAAAATTTTTGCTTGTTTTTAGTCGAACAAATGAGGTGACATGAAAAATATGCAATGACTTAAACTACGAATGAGACAACAAAAGCTTTGTCGTTTGCTAGGAAGAAAGTGTGTGAGAGGGGACTAACAAAAGTTTGAACTATTACTACTAAGTAGTTGTAACAGAAGTGTGAATTGTAGTGTTGTTTTAAGATTAAAAGTGGATCCTTAACATTTCTTCATTTAATTCATAATACTTTATTTTTAAGCTATTGCATAGATTTTATCGCAGGCCTTTGGCGGTAGGAGTGAAATGGAAAAAATGTTAATGTTAAAAAAGTTCGGCGTTAGCAACCAAATGGTCCGCAATAGGCCCCGAAATGGTCTTAAAGTCATCCCATAGTGACCTAAAGCCACCACAAGGGATCCCAAAGTGGCCCCAAAATGTTCCCAAATTGGCCCCAAAATGGTCCCAAATTGGCCCCGAAATGGTCTAAAAGTCATCCAATAGTGACCTAAAGCGACCACACGGGATCCCAAAGTGGCCCCAAAATGTTCCCATATGGGACATCATTACGATGTCATATCATATGATGTCATATCAGATGATGTCATACATATCATGTGATGTCATATCAGGTGATGTCATATCATGTGATGTCATATCACATAATGTCATATCATATGATGTCATATCATGTGATTTCATATCATATGATGTTATATCATATGATGTCATATCATATGATGTCATAATATATGATGTCATATCATGTGATGCCATATCATATGATGTTTATTTTATTTTATTTTATTTTATTTTATTTTATGAAAATGTGTTTTTTGAGAAAAATTTTACCTACGCGCTGCAGGAACCAGACAAGCCGACATATTTTCATACAATCCCGAAAATTGCTTGTAAATACCGTCGGTATTTACAGCAATAGACTACCAGTCAAAAAAAGCAACAAAGAGTTTATTTTATTTTATTTTATTTTATTTTATTTTATTTTATTTTATTTTATTTTATTTTATTTTATTTTATTTTATTTTATTTTATTTTATTTTATTTTATTTTATTTTATTTTATTTTATTTTATTTTATTTTATTTTATTTTATTTTATTTTATTTTATTTTATTTTATTTTATTTTATTTTATTTTATTTTATTTTATTTTATTTTATTTTATTTTATTTTATTTTATTTTATTTTATTTTATTTTATTTTATTTAATTTTATTTAATTTTGTTTTATTTTATTTTATTTTATTTTATTTTATTTTATTTTATTTTATTTTATTTTATTTTACTTTATTTTATTTTATTTTATTTTATTTTATTTTATTTTATTTTATTTTATTTTATTTTATTTTATTTTATTTTATTTTATTTTATTTTATTTTATTTTATTGTATTGTATTTTATTTTATTTTATTTTATTTTATTTTATTTTATTTTATTTTATTTTATTTTATTTTATTTTATTTTATTTTATTTTATTTTATTTTATTTTATTTTATTTTATTTTATTTTATTTTATTTTATTTTGCTTAGAGCTTAGCGAACTTTTGTAGCATTTTGCGTAGAGAAGGCTTTTGTATGGCTGCAAATATGTGTGTTCACTTATTTGTGTATTCTTAGTATTGAAGATGTGCGGCTGTAGAAATTTGTGACTGCGCGTCTACTTAGTTGCTATATACATAACAGCTATAAAACGTTTCTGCGCTGACTTTAACTTCTGGCGACGTTATTTAGCTTGTAAGACATTTTTATTAATGCCTCTTAAGATTCATGCTAAAAGTTTTTAGTGGTGTTTGTCTGTATGTAAAACATACGCATAGGTATGTATGTATATAAGTACATTCTTTCTGTTAACAACTGAGCCCATAAAGTATTAGTAGGTATAACTGGAGAGAACTATTATATCGTATCCTTCAAAGTCTCTTATTCACCAGGACTCCGAGCAGTAGGTATAACAGGTATCATATAGGTATAACAGGACATTAGGTATTGAGTTTTACAGAGCCTTTTTGTTAGTTAAAATATGTTCATACTCAATTCAAGATAACTTTTGGAATCAGAGTGACGCTTTGTAGTTTTTTTCAAGGTTAGAGAAGACAGGATATAAAGCGCGTAAGACCTATGATATCTTATAGAAAAAAAAAAAACAATAAATAAACTGGGAGAAATTTTTTTGTTCCATCATACACTAGCTATTCACATTTCGAAAGCTTTGTTTGCATTTGTTGTCACTTAAATATCACAATCTTATAGGCACTAAACATCTAAATAGCCCATCTCTAAATATTTAGGTAAAATGATAAGTAGTTCATCGATGAATTCTTTATCTGAAAAAATCTTGCGTCGATATTCTGCATCGCTTGCCAACGTATCAATCGAGATTTCTCCACGGAAGAATTTGGGACATATCGGTAGAAAAGTAACGACTAGAAAGAGTTCTGGAAAGAGGAAAAAAGAGTGTTTAAATGCTCTATTAGAAGACGACTAAGTTATGTTTCTTATAAGTTTTTCTAAGTTATGTAGTCTTATGCTAGCTTATGTTACGTTATTTTGTCATGCATGAATTGTTATCTTTTGTTATTGTGTATTATGTTATGTTGTTGAATATTATGACATGTTATGGTATGTTAAGTTGTGCTATGTATGTAATGTTATGTTATGTTGAGATTTATTTATACTATATTATGTTATGTTAAAATTTTGTATGTCATTTTATTTTATGACATATTTTGTTATGTTATGTTAGGTTATGTTATGTGAGGTTATGTTATTTTATATTTGTTATGTTATGTGGGTCGATGTTATGTTATATGGTTCCATGTTATGTTATGTAGTGTCAAGGTATGTTATATTTTATTATGTTATGTTCTGCTATGTTATTCTATATTATACCATTCTATATTTCGTTATGTTAGGGAATGTTATGTTATGTGTTGTCTTGACATTATACCAGTTGATTTTATTTTATGCTATTTAGTGTTATGTTAGGATATGTTACGTTGTACAATGTTATGTCTTTTTTTGTTGTGCCCATGTTATGTTATGTAGTGTCATGCTACGCTAAGTTTTATTATGCTATGTTCCGCTATGTTATTCTATATTATACCATACTATGTATCGCTATGTTATTGAATGCTATATTATGTGGTAGGTAATACTATGTGTTGTTATTTTATGTTATATCATATTATGTTAAGACATGTTATGCGTAATTATCTTGTGTTTGTGTTATTTTATATGATTAAAAAAAGAGTATTTCTAGATTGTTACTACATAGTTGGGTAGATATAACTCACCGAAATATTTTTGTCGAATAA
>CAXKVI010000001.1:165867002-165887002 GCA_964058755.1 Campiglossa producta
TATCAAGAGGTACATATGTATATGAGTGTAAGGGTTTTAAGGGTTTTTATGAGGCGCATCTCAGTCGAAATAAAACTTGCATCAAGTGCATTTTATCAAAAGATTATAACACCATTTTTTTTTTTTTTTGAAATAGTATTCTTTTGGTTTTTCGCCAGTTTTAACATGATCTCACACTCCTGACGCAAAAGTGAGACCATCAGTACATTGACTTTATTTCATAATTGTCAATTGAGAGCCGCTTAAAGCACAAGTGGTATAAGACCAGTTTTGGTTTGTTAGGCATGACGCTATGTAGGGGAAAATTTGTTCTATATAACACGCTAACGGCGTAACTCCTATCACCAGTAGAAACCGAATAAATAGCAGAACTAACTTGTGAAATCAAGGGTACCCCCTATTTGTTGACAACACAAAACCTTGAATATCTCAGTTCGAGAAAAGGTGGCATTAAGGAGCTCAATTTTAGGAACATATTTTCAAACAACTTTGAGATTCTATAGACATATATACTTTGATATTAAAAATTATCTAAAATGAAGTTATGCGCTTTTCGTAATACGCCAGCGATGCAATGACATTGCGTGTATATTTTGCACAATCATTTAACAATTATTTAATAGATACACGTTGTTTGCTGAGCGCGCATATTATAATTTGTTTCAAGTTCTAGATAGCTGATTAGTGACAGCTGATGTCAGTTGAAAATAATGACTTGGCGGGTTCCCTTAGTCATTTGCAAATGTTTTTTCGTGCATAAGGGGACCCTGTCCCTCCCTATTATTCAATAGCCGACTGTAGCGGGAAAAACTTTTGTGTCAGAGCATCTTCATTCGTTGAGCTGGTACAATCACCGTTACTCCCCGCTTTGTTTCAGAGATTTTCAGCAAGTTTTGATTATCTCGACTAGCGCGCCACCTATCGGAATTTAGATTTCTACAAATTGCATTACCATCGTGTTCTCAACTTGATGCTATGTTTCAAATCCCTAGGTTGCCAGAAAGTTAGTTAAAGGTCGACTTAAATATTGGCAATATCAAATAAATTTTTGATTTAGCTCGATCTATGCGACACCTAGTGTTTTTTTTTTATTAAATAAACATATGGCAGGTTTCTTGCCTTGAGAGACTTTGAATTATCTCGAACAGGGCGCCACCTAGCCGAATTTTGATTTCTACAGATTGTACTGTCACCTAGTCCTGAACTATATGATATGTTTCAAGTCTTTAGGTCACCAGGAAATAAGGTAACTAAAAGTCAATGACAAGATTCCCAACTTAATGTGGTTTTTTAAGGATTTTGAGGAATTTTCAGTTATCTCCCTCAGGGTGCCACCTATCGGATTTTTGAACTTTACAAATTGTAATATTGCGATCGTGTCTCAAACTTTAGTGCTAAGTTTCAAGGCCTTAGGTTTTCAGAAAACTTGTCAAAAGTCAATCGCAAGAATCTCAGTTTTAAATGCACTTTGCGAAATACATAGCTTGATCCATGCGCCACCTAGCGTTCTGAAAGATGTGTTCAGTTTCAAGTCTCTAGCTTAACCGGAAGCTACCCAAAAATCGATCGCACGATTCCTTCTTTTTTCAAGAATTTTTAATTTATATCCCGATTAGTGCTCCATCTAGCGGAATTTTGTGTACAACTAATGGTACTGTCTTAATTGTTTATCTGGGTATGTGTCAAGTTTCAAAAATCAAATTTACCGAGAATTTTCCTCGTATCTCGATCAATGCACCATCTAGCGGATGTTTTTTCGTTCACATTTCATTGTCGCGGCGTTTTTTCAAGATTCAAGTGTCTACCTCAATAGAAAGTTATCTAATATCGTCTGCTGGCTTGCCAGAGGCATGAATGTGCCAATTTTCCATATTTGAGCTAATAGGCTTACGTGATTAACCTCTCGTTTCTCTACGATTCGCGAAAATCATGGGTTTTGAAAGTATGAGGAATCCCCGCAATTATACAATAACATTTTCATGAATGCGTAGTTCAATCTCTGAAAATTGTGCCAGAAAAACTAAAGTGCTATATATGTATTCATGTTTCTGACGTAACAAAAATCTTTAAAAAACTGAATTTTTAAAACTTTAGGTTTGCCAGAAACACGAATGTGTAGCACAATCGTTACGTATACGCCACGGTCTCTGTTGTTGGGTACAACACATTTATGTTTCTGGCAGAAGCGAAAAAGTTTAAAAATTGAATTTTTAAATTTTTCAAAATTTTCGTTTTGCCAGAAACATGAATGTGTTGTACTCGACAAGGGACAACGTGGCGTATACGTAACGATTGTGCTACTCATCCATGTTTTAATAGATGAATGTGTCGAATATCGAGGATTTGAAGGAGTAAAAACTATATTAGTTGAACGAGTATAGTGAGAATATTACTTGCAAAAATATATTTATGTCAAAAACTAAAATTTAAAATTTTGCGAGAGGAATTAACTTTGAAATATGATTTCCCATAATATTAAATTTGGCACATTCATGCTACTGGCAAGCGAGCGACGATATGACTTTTGCATAATTTCTATATTTCGTAGGGAAAGATAGAAACAAAAATATTAGAATAAAGATGCCTAAATGTAAGCTATGTATATGAAAGTCAATTGGCTTTCTGAAGTACAAATAAAAATATACAATTGATTTTTTGAAATCACCTTAATGGAAGTAGTCATAAAAATGTCTCACAAACTGCATCGTTAAACAAATTCATAGCATTTATTAATTTATAGACAACACGCAAAGCCACTTCATTTTGGCCTCAATATAAATATTTATATATGTAAATATATTTGCTATAGGAACAAAAACCATGAATATTTGCTTCGTCTGGGAATTTGTTCCTAGAGCATCGTACGTAGCTGGTCAGGGCATATATTGGTATTGCAAGAAATTATGCTGACTATTATCTATGAATAAGCATTTGCATGGAATAAAAAGGAAAAAATATGAGTAAGGATTTTTGCGTGATAGGAGTATGGATATCAATCCATGATTTGTTGCAGCTTAAAATAAATCTAGGGTAAGAAATAAATTATTTGAGGTTTTTACGTTAAACAGATGTGACACTCGTTAGTGAGACAATACCCTACTGAAGACTGCTGCCCAGTGGTCGCAAGAAAGTCCCGAAAACCATTCCGAAATGATCCCAACAAAGTCCAGTACTGATCCCAAAAATCGTCCTGAATTAATCACAAATAAGTTACGAAATTATCACTAAAAGTACCGAAATGAGCCCAAAAAGGTCGAAAAAAGGTCCAAAAATAGTCCCGTAAACCATTCCGAAATGATCCCAACAAACTCCAGATATGACCCCAAAATCGTCCCGAAATGGTCTCAAAATAGTCCCGAAACCCATCCCAAAACGATCCCAAAAAAGTTCGAAACATATTCCGAAAAAGTATTGAAATTATCCCAAAAAAGTCGAAAAAAGGTCCAAAAATAGTCCCGTAAACCATTCCGAAATGATCCCAACAAAGTCCAGAATAGATCCCAAAATCGTCCCTAACTGATCACGATTTTTAAGATACGCTGATATTGCACAAATGCCACTCAAAAGAGGCTCGCATAGTTGCCAATATGCCGCAAACCAAATTTTATACAAAAATTGACTGCTCAGTTGCGACTTTGCCATTTTGCGAAGTTTACAAGTCATGCAATAAGTTTGCAACATTAAATGATTACCCATACTATAAGAAAAGTATGTGTACTCCCTTTCAACCACCGAATGGGTAACTAACTGGAAAAAAAGTAAATCCCACTAACTAAAAAAGTGGATAACTTTATTCGGTGAGGTTCACTTTATCCATGTTCAAAAGGCTTTTTCGTATAGATGTGAGGTCTGCAAGGCTGCATACTTTTAGGCATTTTTTTTTTTTGATTTAACAGCTCCAAATCTGTCGTAGTTTTGGAGTATAAGTTTTCACCTCCGCTAAAGTGGTAAGCCACACCTTGTAAGTTTAATATATCATAACTCCCACACACCCATAGAAAATATTCGCCACCACAAAAATGTCTTGCTAATAAATCTAAAGCATATTTTAAGGAGCATGAAACAAACTGTTCTAAGCAAAAACCGTCATAAAAACTGCTTGTAAACAACAACCTGTAATTCTGTAATAGCTTTTTTATTGCAATCAAACTCGATGTGGCGAACGAGTAAACATGCTTAAGCAAAGAAAGTAAGTACAAAAGGAAACAAAATCGAAGTAGAAATTCCTGTAAATTTTAATGCTAACAAAAAGTATTTTCGCTTAAATCCTTTGAGATTCAATTGGCGAACGTTAAACCTTTCGCTTTGTTTCTACATTCTTTTGAAAAACAGGTTTTGTGGGTAGAAAATTAAATTGTTTTTTTGTGATTAAATTTAATTTCACATTTGTACTTTTGTGGGCAGAAGATACAGAATTTTTCCAAAGATAAAGTCCCAAAGGAAATTCCAAAATGGTCCCGAATAGCGCCGAAATAACCTTTGATCATGAAATGAGACTGGAAAAGTCCAGAAAGAATTCCGAAAGTACTCAAAAAAGGCCGAAATGAGTCTGGAAAACAATCTCGAATTCGCCCTCAAAGGGTCGCGAAATATTCCAAAAAGTACTGAAAAGTCCCGAAATTATAAAAAACGAATCTAAAAAACAGTATGAAGACTAAAAATGTTCTCGAAAAAAATGTCCAAAAAAGTCCCAATTCCAAAATGGTCACGAAGAGCGCCATAATAACTCAAAAAAAAGCTCATAACACAATCCTGAATTGATCCTGAAAAAGTCCCGAAATGATCTAAACAGTGCTCCAAAAAGGCCCAAAAGCAATCCCGCATTCGCCCTCGAAGGGTCGCGTAATGTAAAAAGAACTACCCATATAAGGCCGAAGTGATCACGAAAGAGTTCTGAAAACAATAGTCCCGAAATTATCTAGAAAACAGTCCAGAAAGTACTCCAAAAAGACCTGAAACCAATCGTGAAATGGTTCCCAAAAGGTGACGAAATGTTCTAAAAAACTACAAAAACTATTGCGCAATGATCACAAAAAACTCCCGAGATGGGTCGGGAAAACAATTTCGAAACAGCCCCGAAATGATCTGGAAATGATTCTAAAAAACCCATAAAAAAGTCCCAAAAACAGTTGTGCAAATAACAAAAATAAAAGATCCAAAAATATTTTAGTTGGCCTGTTGCTCAAAATACCTTTCATTTGATATCCTATTTTGCTACAAAATTTAAAAAAATGGAGATAGGTGGCAACTCTGTAAACCGCCACAGGTGGCAAGCCCTAATTGGATAGTATTATAGTTATAATACTAACTCTATGCCAAATTTCATTCCAATTGGTCAAGCGGTTCTTGAGATAGTACCGGATATACAAATATACTGCGGTAAGGTGGCAACCCTAAGTGACAACCCTACTTGAAAATAGTTTAGTTGTCGCTCAAAATACCTTTCATTTGATACCCTTATTGGCATGTTTTGCTACAAAATTAAAAAAAATTGAGATAGGTGGCAACCCCGAAAACCGTCCCAGGTGGCAACCCTTTGGCAAACCTTTGATACAATTAAACATTTCAAAATGGTGGCAACATTAAAAAAAAAAAAAATCCAGAGGCAACCCTTAACCAAAGTCGGAAGTAGGATGTAGTGCACAATTTCTCTACGAGGCTCCTAAAAGTAGGCTATATTGATTTTTTTTTTCAAACATACTTTGCCACAGTTTGATATTTTTGCTGCAGTACTAGAAAATGTCGCCTTAAAATTTCATTCTCCATCAAGCTTTCGCATCGCCGCTTAAGAACTTAGCTTATTTTTAGAAATTTCCTCAAAAAGGTATTTTTGTGCTGACTTCGTCATTTGACATTTTAATATTGTCTACTTAGCTGAACAACAAAAAATAGCAAAGGTAAACACTTCGAATCGCATTAAATTTTATCTACTACTAATTTGAATAACATTTGTGTGTTAAAAAGAGCTATTTATTTCTGTGTCATGCTCAACAAAATATTTGAGCTTTACCTTTGCCAGACGCGACGACCCTCTTCATATTTTTGCTATTAAGATATTAAAATGTATACCTTTTTACAGCTTTGCGCAAAACCTATTAGAAAAGGTGTTCACATCGAAATAAATGATTAATGTTTTTGACTAAAAATACTAAATACTTATTGGACGAAAAGGGTTACTAAATCATTTCAAGTTTTTTTTTTGCTTCGAATAATTGCCTGTGTGCCGCGATAACCGAGGTTATTAGTAGCTTATTCAGCATTGGTATATGGTTATTTTGACTTCTTATTTTAACTTTATATGTTGATAACTATTAAGATCTGAAGCCTTTAGTAAAAAATAGCATTAGGGAATGTATATTTTTCGTCATCCCTTGTCAATTTTGGTTTTGTAACAAACCGGTTTCGGCGATCCGACATCTTCAGTGTTTGCTTTCGTTCTAAACACTGAAGATGGCAGATCGCCGAAACAGGTTTGTTACAAAACCAGCATTGACAAGGTATGCCGAAAAATCGTTCCAATATACATCTAGGAAAAACACAAAATCAATTTAACTCAGCATTAGGGAAAGTTTTTTAATCTTTTTGAAATTAACCTCTTAGCGGGCAATACAAAGTTTTTATGGAGATTAAAATTTTAACATGAAGTAAAAGATTGTGACGGAATAACAACTCGCTGAATGTTCCCAAAACGTTCCTTAAGTAGTTCCGAAATGGTACCAAATGGTCGAATTTTCCAAAAAATTACCGAAAATACTCCCGTAATGATGACGATGATTTTTCGGAATAGTTCAAAGATAGCCCCAAAATGATCCCAAAATGATCTAGAAAAAGACAAGAATAACACAAAAAAAGTCAAACCTAGCAGTCACATCACAATATACAATCACGTTTTGAAAGGCAACATGAACAGCCTAGTATTCATGTCTAACGTTGCTTTTATCTTGACACTAGTAATACCCGGCGTACCTTGCTATGCCAAAGGAAAACACCTGAATAAGATTCTACCATTTTTACTATTTCTCGGAAAATACAGTATTTCATTTTTTATCAAGGTGAAACGCTAGCTACACGCCAAATACCAAGCTCATCGAGTCATAAATATGATTGTTTAGAATATATCGGGCTCTGATAAATTTCCTGGAAGAAAAATCATACCATACTTTAACCTTAGCATAACGCTACCTACATACCAAATTTCAAGTAAATCCAACCATTTATACGATAGTTAAGAAAAAGTCAGCCCTGGGTCCACTTTCTCGAAGAAAAATTATCCTATATTTTGATTGTTGCGGTTGTTGTAGCCATACTTTGCCCTGCCTAGTCGGAAGATCCACTTATAAAAAGTTACGTGACAGACCAGACAGGGGTTGTACGGGTGTTGACAGTCCTTTGCCGGATGAATCCGATACGTTCCGGTACTCCCTTGCCGTACTCCCGGACTGTCTTGGGAACGATTTCGGGCATAATCTAAACCCCTAACCCGCAGGGTTACTATATTTTGGTCTAAGCATATAGCTACCTACATACCAAGTTTCAAGCAAATCGAGCCATAAATAGGATTGTTTAGAATAGATCGGTCCCTGGGCCACTTCCCGGATGAAAAATCATACCATACTTTAACCTAAGAAAAACGCTACCTTTATGCCAAATTTCAAGTAAATCCAGCCATTTAAAAATTACTTTACAGAAACACTCTCCAGGATCCTAATAATCTATCCCGAAAATTTATAGAAAATCGGCCGACTAGTTTTTGAGTCCATAAGCTACATACATACATACATTCATCCTATTTTACATATATACATAGATTACCTTAAAGCAAAGGTGACATTAGTCAATCGGAAATAAATCTATTGTATATTCAGTACTATCTCGGGTGTTTACAAACTGATTTCCTTATCCAAGATTTTCAACTTGGATGTTGCCACTTCGGACAGGTTACAGGATTGCCATCTATATACATTTTTCTTTAAATGCTGAAGAAGATATCGCTGCCGACCAAGGTAGTTTCGGCTGTGGACTAACGAAGTTATTTGCAGGAAGAGTTTCCACATAGGTTTGCCACCTAACCGCATTTTGTTTTTTCCCCCATATATCGTACCATCTGGGGTACACATTAACAATGGGTCAGTTTTCAGGGTTGCCACCCGATTTTTTTTTAATAATATAGTAAAAGAAATAAGGAAAGCTGTCTTCAGCTGTGCCTTTCATGAATATGATACACAATTTTCAGTGTTCCATTCTCAGTACAGCCCGTGAGACTTCAACTTTCTTCAGCCCATATCGAATCTATCGGAACAATCGATTGTATGGGCGCTTTAATTTTATATTTGTCCAAAATCATTGATTTTTACTAGAAACAATGCACATCTAAAAATCACGAAAGGTGCAAAATTTCAAGTTTATACATATTTAGTAACAGGAGTTATAGCCCAAAACCCAATTATCGGAACAATCGATTGTATATGGGTTATAATAAAAAAAATCGCGCATAATTTCAAAGGCAATTTCAAACGCGGAATCATTTTCTACTAAATGCTCTAAAACAATATCAAAAGCTGCTTTATGCTTACTAACAACAATAGCAATTACTCAGGCGCACAAAATGCACAAAATCATATATTTACACAATGACAATGTATTAGACAGCATATTTTATTAAGGCTTTAGTTCAGTTTCTAGTTAGTTACATGCTGATAAATGCAAGTCAGGTAGCAGGGCGTATGAGTGATCGCAATGTGTGTGTGTGTGCGAACGACAACCGTAATGCAATCCAACGCACGCACGCTCTTACGTCACGCATACTTGCACACTTTAACTGACAGCCAAACAAAGGATTGAATTGAACAGTGACAACCAAAACATAGTGAAACATATAAAACAACAATAAAAATAATAGAAGCAACAATAGATTAATAGCAACCACAATTGAAATAACAACAAATCAGATATGGTTAGCAAATACTCGTATAGCACAGAAAGCTGGTTATTTATATGATTTGATTTGTTGTATGTACTAATGTGTGCGTGTGTGTATAGATATGAATGTTTCCAAGCAGATTTGGGGATAGCTAATTAATGTTCATAATATGAAAATTTCTACTATTTTTGTTTTAAATTTCGAAGCCGATTTTTATCCGCAACCACCTAAGAACATGTGAAAAAAAAAGAAAAATGACGTGTGGCACTCGGGGACTGTCGCGATAAAGCTATTGCATATCACTTTTTATCAACTTATATAATTATAATATTTATGAAAACTCCTTAACCTGTTAACAGTATAGCCTATACAGCTCCAATTTTATGTACAACGTTACACTGTTAGTAGTATAGCCTAAATGTAGGCAACGCTTACAGATCCAATTTTAATGTAATGTACAGCTCCAATTTTATGTAATCAGCCTGCTGCTAATATTAGTGCAACGTCATACGCCTAAATGTAGGCAACTCTTATTTATTTATTTTTTGTCAAGTTATGTTGCTAACGCCGAACCTTTTAACATTGAAAAAAGTCCGTTACTACGAACTTTTTTAAAATCAACATTTTTTTCATTTCACTCCCACCGCCAAGGCCTACGATTAAATCTATGCAATAGCTTAAAAACAATAACAGATGTCGTTTCAAGATATGAATCGAAATTGTGGGAGTGTGTAATTTTTTCTCCACGCTTAGGTAGTTTTATTGTTGTGTTTATTAAATTTTTATTTAGGAAAACAGAATTTGGCTAATTATCATCGAAGAAAAGACTAAAAATACATCCAATATAATTCATAACCTTATTCAACAAAAGTCAGTGGAGCTAGGTAGCAAATATATCTACACCAGTGGTCTGCACGGAAACAGCGCTCGTTGTGTTAAAGCATTAATATTTTCCTCCCAGGAAAGTATTTGCCGGCCTATGATCTACACCAAGAGAAAGATTAAGAGCAAATCAGAGCAATGAAATCGTAGACTAAAGAAAGGTAGTCAAATTTTCTGTTACGGTTAATATTGTGGTTACGGTTATGGTTACATTTACGGTAATGATTATGGTTTTGGTTATGGTTACGGTTATGGCTATGAAATTGGTTAAAGTTTCGATTTCAATAATCGTTATCGTTACGGTTATGGCTAAGGTTACGTTTAAGTTTATTATTACGATAAAAGCTACGGTTGCGGAAACGGATATCGTTACGGTTTAGATACAATTTTACACACTGTTTAAGCGACATAACATGGTTTCGTTTATTTCATCTGCATTACATATTATTGTAATTCGCAGATAATTTATGGAATATTCGGAATACATAGCTTATAGTCGCAGTCACAAAACGTGGTTTTTCATAAGTAAAATGAGGTAAGCCAATGTCGCCAATGCCTCAGAGCCCAAGTGCTCACCACCAACAATTTTGAGGGGTCTTCTAAGGAAGTGAGAATAGCCAACAATGCATTCTCAGAGCCAAAGTGCTCGCCCCAATTAATACATACAGAGTGTCACTACCAAAGTGTGGTTTTTCACAAGCAAAATGGGGTAAGCCAATAGCCGCCAATGCCTCAGAGCCCAAGTGCTCACCACCAAATAATAAATATAAGGTGCAACAAAATACAGGTGGTTTTTCACAAGCAAAATGGGGTAAGCCAATAGTCGCCAATGCCTCAGAGCCCAAGTGCTCACCACCAAATAATAAATATAAGGTGTAACAAAACACAAGTGGTTTTTCACAAGCAAAATGGGGTAAGCCAATAGCCGCCAATGCCTCAGAGCCCAAGTGCTCACCACCAAACAATAAATATAAGGTGCAACAAAATACAAGTGGTTTTTCACAAGCAAAATGGGGTAAGCCAATAGCCGCCAATGCCTCAGAGCCCAAGTGCTCACCACCAAATAATAAATATAAGGTGCAACAAAATACAGGTGGTTTTTCACAAGCAAAATGGGGTAAGCCAATAGTCGCCAATGCCTCAGAGCCCAAGTGCTCACCACCAAATAATAAATATAAGGTGTAACAAAACACAAGTGGTTTTTCACAAGCAAAATGGGGTAAGCCAATAGCCGCCAATGCCTCAGAGCCCAAGTGCTCACCACCAAATAATAAATATAAGGTGCAACAAAATACAAGTGGTTTTTCACAAGCAAAATGGGGTAAGCCAATAGCCGCCAATGCCTCAGAGCCCAAGTGCTCACCACCAAACAATAAATATAAGGTGTAACAAAACACGAGTGGTTTTTCATAAGTAAAATGGGGTAAGCCAATGTCGCCAATGCCTCAGAGCCCAAGTGCTCACCACCAACAATTTTGAGGGGTTTTCTAAGGAAGTGAGAATAGCCAACGATGCATTCTCAGAGCCAAAGTGCTCGCCCCAATTAATACATACAAAGTGTAATTACCAAAACACAGTCCGCTAGACTTGATGGTACATACCAATAATTAAAAAGAACCAAACACAGTCCATGAGACTTGATGGAATATAAAAATAATAAATAAAATAAAATTAAGAAGACTTTGGTTGAGGTGGGATTCGAACCGGCAACCCCGGCCAACTCCCTCAACCATATAATATAACAACAACAATAATAATAAACTGCTCGCCGCCCACCATTTAACTCCAGCTTAGATATGGTCCTTCGAGCCGGATCAAACCAGCACCTATGGCTCTTTACTAGACGACTAAGCCGTCTAGGGCGGGGAGTATGTTTAAGCGACATAACATGGTTTCGTTTATTTCATCTGCATTACATATTATTGTAATTCGCAGATAATTTATGGAATATTCGGAATACATAGCTTATAGTCGCAGTCACAAAACGTGGTTTTTCATAAGTAAAATGAGGTAAGCCAATGTCGCCAATGCCTCAGAGCCCAAGTGCTCACCACCAACAATTTTGAGGGGTCTTCTAAGGAAGTGAGAATAGCCAACAATGCATTCTCAGAGCCAAAGTGCTCGCCCCAATTAATACATACAGAGTGTCACTACCAAAGTGTGGTTTTTCACAAGCAAAATGGGGTAAGCCAATAGCCGCCAATGCCTCAGAGCCCAAGTGCTCACCACCAAATAATAAATATAAGGTGCAACAAAATACAGGTGGTTTTTCACAAGCAAAATGGGGTAAGCCAATAGTCGCCAATGCCTCAGAGCCCAAGTGCTCACCACCAAATAATAAATATAAGGTGTAACAAAACACAAGTGGTTTTTCACAAGCAAAATGGGGTAAGCCAATAGCCGCCAATGCCTCAGAGCCCAAGTGCTCACCACCAAATAATAAATATAAGGTGCAACAAAATACAGGTGGTTTTTCACAAGCAAAATGGGGTAAGCCAATAGTCGCCAATGCCTCAGAGCCCAAGTGCTCACCACCAAATAATAAATATAAGGTGTAACAAAACACAAGTGGTTTTTCACAAGCAAAATGGGGTAAGCCAATAGCCGCCAATGCCTCAGAGCCCAAGTGCTCACCACCAAACAATAAATATAAGGTGTAACAAAACACGAGTGGTTTTTCATAAGTAAAATGGGGTAAGCCAATGTCGCCAATGCCTCAGAGCCCAAGTGCTCACCACCAACAATTTTGAGGGGTTTTCTAAGGAAGTGAGAATAGCCAACGATGCATTCTCAGAGCCAAAGTGCTCGCCCCAATTAATACATACAAAGTGTAATTACCAAAACACAGTCCGCTAGACTTGATGGTACATACCAATAATTAAAAAGAACCAAACACAGTCCATGAGACTTGATGGAATATAAAAATAATAAATTAAATAAAATTAAAAAGACTTTGGTTGAGGTGGGATTCGAACCGGCAACCCCGGCCAACTCCCTCAACCATATAATATAACAACAACAATAATAATAAACTGCTCGCCGCCCACCATTTAACTCCAGCTTAGATACACACAAAAATGGAGAACGCATGCATAACTTTAATGTGTTACGATTACGGTAAAAGTCAGCTCCAAGGGTACTGTTACGGTTAATATAACGTTTATTTTCTAAGGTTGCGGTTACGGCTATGGTTACGGTTTTGGATATGAGTGGGACAATTCTTTTACTAGAAAAACGGGTAATAAATAAACGTGCTGGGCAACACCCAAAATCGTAATACGGTTACGATAACGGTTATCGTTTTGAGTAGGGTTACGGTTGTGGCAATGATTACAGTTACGTCTTATACTATGGCAATGGCTATGGTTACGGTTAAGGCTGTGTAGTGGAAAAACGCATAATATAAAGTGTTACGGCGAATATTATGGTAATGGCTATGGTTAAGGTGACGATTAAGATTATCGTTACGGTTACAGTTACCATTTTGGCTAAGGTAAGGGTTATAGTAAACATTACGGTTATGGCTATGGTGGCGTTAATAGCTATGGTTACGATTAAGGTTATGATTAGACACATTTTTTACTAGAAGAAGGAAAGGAGGTATGAAAACCCCAGTTGGGCACCACCCAAAATCTGAAAATTGGGAGAGCACTGAAAAAGAGAAGAGAACTGGGAAGAAAGCATAGAAAGGAGAAAACGAAAAAAACAGGTGAAAAGATAAAGCTAAATAAAAAGTCTGACATGATAGTTTGGATATTAATGAGAGAGCGAAGGTGCCGAAAAAGGAGGCATCTTTTTTTTTATTAAAAAACGAAACTAACTAGCTTTTACTCAAAAAATTGAGTTCGAACAAGTGCTCGCCTTTTATACACGAGACTCAAAAAAATCTTAGCTCCCCTCTACAACACAGTAAAAAATTAAAGTTTACTTTTAATACCAGTCGCTATTGAAATTAAGCCTTTTTGGAATTAAATTTGGGTTTTAATACTAAATAGTATTAATTTAATGATACATTTACACTGCACCAAATGCGTTGCTTTTAGCGAAGTTATTTCAAGATTGTTTGTCCGCAGAATGAATTGGTTTGCCAAATTAGACGAATTTAATTTAATTTGACCTAATTTGGTGACCAAATTCAATGTGCGGATGATCGGTCTCGAAAAAGCTTGGCCAAAAGTGACGCATTTGGTGCAGTGTAAATGTAGCTTAAGACTTTGAAAATTTTTTAATTCCTAATAGTATTAAAATAATACCAAAATAATACTAAAGCGCTCTCTCTATAGCGCTCTCTCTCTCATTAAAATATTTTAAGTACTTTTGGTTTAAAAACAAAGCCGGAAAAGTATTAAATTAATTACTTTTTAGCATTAAATTAAGGGGGTGGGAAGTCTTATATTTCAGCCAAATTGTTTAGACTAAGATCTCGTGAAATTTTCCATGCACTACCCCCAACTATGTTCATAAACGAGCAAGTTAATGTCAACTTGTATCTATAAATTACTACTATTTAATATGTAATTCCTAAAGTACACTTACTTATGTGAATTTGTATGTAGTTAAAAGTTAGAAATAATGCTCAATTAAAATCATCAAAACTCGTACACTACGGCATGATAGTTAGCGAAGTTAAACAGCAGCTCAGTCGTTTTTGGATATGTAATTTATTAGACAAATGTAGTTGATATGGTATTGTAGAAATTATATCTAATAATAGACATCAAAACTTGTGTATGAGCAAAGGGTTAGTTAGTCTAAATATATATGTGTATCTGTATAATTACAGTAAAGTGTATTGTAATAGATACAATGGGTTTCACCATTTTGGTACCGTAGATGAAACGTGAAAGCATTAGACCATAATCATGACAGTGAGTGTTGAAAGAAGAAGTCATCACTGGAAAAAAGATCGAGATGAAATGAGAAATTTTTGTAAAAATGTATTTTACTTTCTCTCTTTCGGGACACCCTTACTCTCCCTCTACAATCGGTCGGCTTTTTCGTCTCTCTACTCCTATATATCTCTTGCTCTCTCTCTCTCCTTCTCTTCCTAATATTATCTTCGCTTGCGTCATTTATTGAAGCTTAACCGCCTAGGCGATTTTGGTATCTTCGTATCAAATCACGCCAGTCGTTCCATTTTAGCGACAACTGACGCAAATTGGAAAACCAACTGAGTTCAAGTCATCCTCCACTTGTTGTTTCCATCTCGCCTTCCTTACTCTGCTGCCATATTCGGCTGTCGATAGGAAAACCTTCTGCGCTGGAGCCTCCTTGTTCATTCGCATAACAAGACCCAGCCAGCGAAGCTTTTGGGCTTTAATTCGCTGAACTATGATCAGGCCTGCTTAAAGCTCGTACAGCTCATGGTTAAATTTCTTTCGATACTCGCCGTTGGCATCACGGGAAGGACCATATATCTTCCAGAGAACTTTTCTCTCCAATACTCCAAGGGCCAACTCATCTTCTCTTGACATCGTCCAGGACTGGTATGATGAGAGACTTATGGAGCGTGATCTTTGCTTGTCGAGAGAGGACTTTACCTACTTAGTCCAAAGTAACACTTGTTGGCAAGAGTGATTCTCCGTTGCATTTCTAGCCTGATATTATTTTCGGTTTTAATGCTGGTTCCCGAATAGACGTAGTCCCTCACCGTTTCAAATTTCTAGCTATCAACAGTGACTTGGCTGCAAAGGCGCAGATGTGCTGATTTTTTCTTTGATGACAGCAAGTACTTCGTGTTGTCCTCGTTCACCGCAAGACCCACCATTTTCGCTTCTTTATCCAGACCAGAGAGCAGCGCTTATGGTGCGATTGTTAAAGCCAATGATATCTATATCATCGGCTCAAATTATCCTCTCCAGCATCAGGTTAAAGAAATCACACGAAAGAGAGTCGCCCTTTCTGAAGCGTCATTTGGTTTCAAATGGTTCAGAAAGATCCTTCTAGATTCTGGCGGAGCTGTTGGTATTGCTCAACGTCATTTGGCAAAGCTGTATATGATTTGAACGAAAACCAAATTCAGACATGGCGGCATATAGGCCACTTCTTTTCGCACTGTCAAAAACGGCTTTGAAATCGTCAAAGAGATGGTGCGTGTCGTTTCTCTTATCATGGGTCTTCTCCAAGATTTGCCAGTTCTAAAGCCACACTGATAAGGTCCAATCAGTTTCTCTACGATGGGCTTCAGTCTTTCCCACAATACGCTAGAAAGAACCTTATATGCGATATTAAGAAGACTGCCTTTCTTGGGCAGAGCACACTCAAGTTCCAATCTGCACTCGTCCGACCATATTCTGCTTAAGAGCTGATGCATGCTTTTTTTCAGCTCTTCGCCTTCGTGTTTGACCATCTCGGCGGGTAGTCCGCCCTTTCCACGCGCTTTTTTGTTTTTGAGCCGGGATATAGCTATCCCCACTTCATCATAGTCAGGTGGTGGGAAGACTTTTCCAACATCAAGGATGAGAGCATCGGGTTCAACGTCTCCCTCGCAATTTAGCAGTGTGGAGAAGTGTTCCCTCCATAACTTAAGTACACTCTGTACGTCGGTTACCAGGTCGCCATTATTGTTCTTATAGGAACTTGCCCCGCCGTATCTTTTTATAGAATTTTCGGGCATCATTCCTATCAGCTATCATCTCAAGCTCCTCACACTCACGCCTTTCGGCCTCACTTTTCGTTTTTCTGAAAAGGCGTCTCTCTTCCCTCTTTGTTTCACGATAGCGTTGCCATACCCTTCGCGTTGCGCCGGTTCGCAATGTTTCCCTGTAGGTAGCGTCCTTTTTTTCGAGGCAGTTTTGCGTTCGTTCTTGCGGGGTCGCTGGAACCCTATAGTGTCCTCAGCGGCGGTACGTAATGAGTGAGAGATATGCTCCCATTGCTCGGTTACTTCGTTAGGCTGGAGATTGCTCTCCGGCGTCTGCGTATCTTGGCTGCAACAAGATAAGCGCCGGAGTCCATATTGGGACCACGCAGGGTACGTACGTCCAGAACGGTGGAGCTATGTCTGCCGTCGAGCATGACATGATCAATCTGGTTTCTTGTTCTTTGATCAGAGGACAGCCAGCTCTTGCCAATGCGCTTCTAAATTAAAAATGTTTTCCTTTAAAGTGGGAAGCAATCCAAGGTACAACTTCCTTTGAAATTGGAAACTCGCACTACGCTCTTTATTCCACTGCACAGCACTGTACCCCTTAAAATTCACACTCTCATGAGTTAAGGGTTAATTCAATCGACAGCTTTTCACTCATTAATTATTGCAAGCGTGCTACATGATTATGCCAAAACCCAATTGTTCGATAATCACGCGTAAAGTTTGAATGTCCTGAAACTATAAATACATTTGCAATTACTAATTAGCTGGCGGAAGTTTCTAGGGTGACAAAAAAACACATCATTTTGATGAATGCGAGCTTACAGCAATGGCGCTCTTACACACATACATACCTAAATATATATGGATGTGCAGTTAGATATTTGATTTTCAACTGAAATTCGCAATTTATCTACATTCGCTTGGATACACGAAGACAACTGAAATATGCGATAATACTGCATTGGATGTCTGTTGATTAACTTGTTTGTAATGAAACTTCTCAGCCAATTCAACCACGCAACGGCTGTGCAATTAATTAATTTGTCTCATTTCATTGCCAAAATGAATTTGTAATGTAATTGTTTATGCATTACATGTAGGTAATTATTCGCACACGTGAGTATAATTTATATATACATACATATATGCGGGTTGTTCATCATTATGGGCGCGTTTGGTGGTTCGGATTCAAATTACACAAAACGACCTCAAAAAGACCCTTAAATGTTCCCAAAATGATTCGAAATTGAACCCAAAATGACCCTAAAATTATCCCAAAGTGATACAAAAATGATTCCAAAATGATTCCAAAATGGTCCCAAAATTATTCCAAAATGATTGCAAAATGACCCTTAAATGTACCCAAAATGATCAAAAAATGACCTAAAAATAATCCCAAAATAATACTAAAATAATTTCAAAACGAACCCAAAAAGACCTTCAAATGTTCCCAAAATGATCCAAAATTGAACCAAAAATTATCTCAAAATGATCGCAAAATGACTCCAAAATTATCCGAAAATGACCTCAAAACTGATCCAAACTAATCCAAAATTGAACCCAAAAAGATCTCAAAATAACCCCAAAATGATCCTAAAGTGACCCATAAATGATCCTAAATTAATCCAAATATGATCCCAAAAAAATGCAATACAAATACAATACGGTAAAATGGTAACCCTGGGCGGCAACCCTACTTGAAAATATTTTAGTCGGTATGTCAGCGAAAATACCTTTAATTTGATACCCATATTGGCATATCTCGCTACATAATTCAAAAAAAATTAGATAGGTGGCAACCCTGTTCACCCCCGTAGTGGCAACCGCCAAGTAGATAGTCTTAGAATCAATCATACTATCTGTATGCAAAGTTTCATCCAAATAGGCCAAGCTGTTCCCGAAATAGTAGCGGATATACAAATATACTTCGGTAAGATGGCAACCCTACTTGAAAATATTTCAGTTTGAACGTCGCCGAAAATACGTTTCATTTGATACCCATATTGGTATATTTTACACAATAATTTAAAAAAATGAGATAGGTGGCAACCCTAGTAACAACCTCAAGTGCAAACCCAAAAAGCATACTATCTCTATGCCAAGCTTCATCAAAAAATAAAAAAAAATTTAATTAATAAAAAAATAGAATAAAAAAAAATTAAAAAATGTAAAAAGTTAAACTAAAAAAAAAAAAATAAAACAAGAAAAAAAAAAATTTTACAAAATAAAAAAAAATTAAATAATATCAAACAAAATCAATTTATATAAAATTAAATTAAATAAATTAAAATAAAAATAATATAAAAAAAATTTAATAAAATAAAAAAAATAGCAAAAAATAAATAACGAAAAAAAAAAAAAGTAAAGACCTTTCCGCTTACCTGCTGGGTTTTTATTAAATTGTATGCTAAAGGAGATATTTATGTATGTACGTGTCTCTTAACTGTCCATAAAAATTGTTTTGCATGATTTTTTTTAATTCGAAATTAAACGAAGTGCGTTTCGCAATAAATCTTGAATTACATTCAATTACATTGATATCGCAATGACTTATGCACGTTTGCTGCTAACCTAATTACATAAATGAGGCGTATAAAGTGCTTTTCTCGATGGCAATAATCAATTAAAAAGAAATTTGTAAAAGAGCAATTTTACAACAGAGTAATCATTCCACTTTTCTTAAGAGGATGGGAATGCAAATATTAAAATTTTTGTAAAGAAAGGAAATTGCCAGAATTTTGATCTATATTAAAAAGTGATTTAAAAATATGTATGTAAAAGAATTCAGACGAATTTGAAAATTCTTTTCATTTGATACTCATATTGGCATATCTTGCTCAACATTAAAAAAAAATTGGGATAGGTGGCAACCCTGTAAACCGCCCTAAGTGGCAACACCCATGAATTCTGCTCGGCCCAACTATTACAAATTGAGCAATGTTAGCTAGAAATTTCAACTCCTATTAGATTTGGTGAAAATCGCCAACGCCTGAAGTCTGCAATATACGCCTGAAAGTCGGCTACAATTTCTATTTCCGTTGCATAATTTTCGTTGCATAATTACCGTTGCATAATTACCGTTGCACTCTCTCCAAAACACGCCAGAAGTTAGCTTCAAAAATTTGCTTTTACTATATCACTTCATTCCCACAAATATGCTTTAAAATTTAATGCAATTAATTTCCAAGCTATTGAAAAACTTTCTAACTTCTCTCTAAAGGCATTTCTTATTAAACATTTCCTATTTTTTTACCTTTCTTCAATGCTAATCAGCTTTAGTGACCAATCATTGATTGGACTCTGGTATTTGCTTTTTTATATTCCATTTTTTCTTCTCTTAACTGAACACTTATTTTTAACCGACAAATCCTTAACATTGCACAGCACATGTCCTCTATTTTAAACTTCCTTCAATTTTTTATTTCCTGTACTTCTTCCTGCTGTCTTATGCCTTAACTAAGCGCATCTGACACTTTGCCTTGAAAGCAAGGCAAACCAAGCCAAACCATAGCAAATGCAACTGGACAGCTTCAACACTAACAAATACAATCTTTTGTTGCATTATAACTGTGTATTTCCGCCTCTGTGTCTGTGTCTTTGGCTTGT
>CAXKVI010000001.1:165889502-165902002 GCA_964058755.1 Campiglossa producta
AAATTTAATACACCAAGTATAATTTCGATATTTTATTTCATTTTTTTTTTGTTTCTGTAAAAAATTTATTTTGTCGCTTTATTTTCTCACTTGCTCATGAGGTAGTGACAAATTTTTTTTTTTCAATTTTGAATCGAGTCTATTGTGACGACATTAAAATCGAGAATTTTCTTCCAAAAGTACATCCAAAAATTATTATTATTATTTATTTAAAGTTTTCAAACACGCCACATCGCCCGTTCTTCGCGATCCACAGAAACTCCAAATATAGCATTTCTTTCAAATATTAATTATCTACTTTTGCGCATTATCTTATACAAAAAACGTTAAGAATTATTCTCAACAAACGAAAAGTTAAACTTTTTAAGTGTTTTAAATTGTTTTAATATTAATGTTGATTGGCCTTCAATTTCAGTTTGCTGATATGATACAAAATTTATAGCGTTAAAGTATTTGAATGAACTTTATTCCCAATAAAGGTTGAATTAATAACAGTGTAAACTCATAAATAATACAACAAGCTGTGTTTATAGTAGACGCGCTGATAGAAACAGCTGATACTTGATACCCTCAAATAATTACGCATACGCAGAGGTGGCCAATAATTCCTTTGAACGATGTGGTACATATATGATGGAATTGTTACGGAACTTCGGTTTCAATGGAAAGGTTTGATTTATACTATTTTATTCTGGCTATTGTTAGACACCGATGGAAGATATACAAAATATGAAAGAAATGTGATTCATAATAATTCTGACTAAATAAATCGAATAAATGAAATGCGCATGCAGATTTTACCTTGAACTCTTGTAAAGATAAATATTCCAATTGTTTATATTTGTATCCTTTTTGGATAAATCCTGTATGCGTATTTAATACGTGTATGCTTTTCTTGAAACTGAGGGACTGTCTTTGTCTTTGCCGACTCAAAGCAAATGAATTTTTTGCTGAGAAGCTTCTCATGGCAGAAATACACCCGGAGAGTTTGCCAAACTACTGCCGAGGGGCGACCCCGTTTAGAAAAATTCTTTTTCTAAATAATTTTTGATGTTACTTTTGCCGGGCATCGAACCGCCACGACTTGGTGTAGAAGGCCGAACACTTAACCGCTACGCCACGGCGGCCGTGCATATACGTAAGATTATTTCTCATTTATGGAAATTTTAAGTAACTTTTCGTCATAAAAGCAAGTTTACATAGAAGGGGGCAAATATGGGCATATGTTTTTTGCATGAATCAATAGAAAATATTCCAAACACTCTTTTTATTAACGTAAGAAGGTGTAGAACGCTGCAGCACACAACTTTTTTTTCTATCCAAAGTTGTGTGCTGCAGCGTTCTACACCTTCTTACGTTAATAAAAAGAGTGTTTGGAATATTTTCTATTGATTCATGCAAAAAACATATGCCCATATTTGCCCCCTTCTATGTAAACTTGCTTTTATGACGAAAAGTTACTTAAAATTTCCATAAATGAGAAATAATCTAGCGAAGGTAGCATTTGGCAAGCTTAATTTTTCCTGGCTTATATCTGTTTTATTATTTGGCCGATTGTACTTTTTTGTTGATTTAGCCAAGGAAATGATATATTTAAAAAAAAATACACATCGCTCCAGTTCCTAAATCATTCTCGTATTTATTCGCTAATCAATATATAGAACGTCGTTTTTGTCGTCTATCTTCAGAGACGAATGCATATATGGCGTGGAAAAAAAATCTTTTTCCGGAACTTCTCAATTTTTTCGGCCATATGAATGGCCTATTTGGAAACCATTTCCGACATTTTTCGAGATAATATTTTTGGGCCGAACGCGGTTTTTGGAATATTTAAAAATTATTCTAGGACCTTTTCGGAACCAGTTTGTGGTCGTTTCGGGATTTTTCTCGGTGTCTTTTCGGGATCATTTTAGCACAATTTCGGGAATGTTTTCAGATTCTTTTATGGGACTTTGTCAGGACCACTTCTGGACTGTCTTGGGGATCAATTCGGGATTGTTATTACCTTTTTTTTTTCAAATTCCGAACAATGATTAAATGACGATATTGACCTCAGGAAATATGAACGAAGGCCTTATTTTTGGACCACTTCAGGAATACTTCGAGATCTTTCTGTTACCTTTACGGGACCATTTCGAGATGGTTTTGTTTTTTAATTCCGAACATTCATTATATGTAGATATTGACCTCAGAAAAATGACATGAAGGGCCATTTCCAGAATATTTCTAGATAATTTTGTTACCTTTTCGGGACTATTTCGAGATCGTTTAGATATTCTTCTCGATAATTTTCGGGATTATTAATAGTCCTTTTCCGGACTATTTGCAGATCGTTTTGATACTCTTCTAAGTATCTTATCGGGACTATTTTGGTATAATTTCGGTATTGTTTTCGGAACCATTATGGACCATTTCGGGACTGCATATCTGTGCATATCTGCACTACCAACTCTTTTCTTTTACAATAGAGTGGCAGTGGACCTGAAGTGCCACAGTCCACTGAATACGAGTAGAGAGTTTACAGCCGCTCTAATCCTCAGGTGTTTTGTAGTCAAAATTCAGCTAAACATAATATAACTTAATATAAAAATCTGTATCTGTATGTTGACTCTGTATTGCTTTCTACTTTGCCACCTGCCATAACCAGATTCCGTTTTGGGCCGACTATATTTTATGAATTTATTGTTCACTGTGGCAGATACTAATTTCATTTTATCCACAACCAATAAAGCAAAAAGTCAAGTCTTTCACCTACAAGTACATACAATACATACTTACCTTCACACATACACACACACGCAAACATACACGCATAAGCCCATACTATATTTAAATGCGTGTTACAACAAAAAAGTGTTACAGCATTTGGGTCAGCCATGGCGTATGTGTTACCTGGCTTCGTCGCACACAAAGCAACGGTGCAACAAAAGAATGCAATTTTTTTTGGTTTGTGTTTACTTATTTTTATTATTTTTGCTCTCCAACTGATTTCCGCACATGTTCATGTTTTTTGGAAATTTTTTTCTCACTCGCTCCCTCTCTGCCTTTCACTGATTATATGCGAATGCGTGTGTGTGTGTGTGTGAGTGTGGATGGACTACTATTGTTATGCTTTAGGCGTTTTTTACTTATTCCCATCTGCTGGTTGTTTGCCACACTATAGTCCCGGATTCTCTTTTTTTTTAATAAGTATCTGTGTCTTATAAACCTTTCTGGTCGTTCTTTCGACATACTAGCCAAAGAAAAATATTTGTATATTTGCTTTTCATGAAAGCAAATGAGCCCGCCGTTCTTGACGTGAGCCATACACGTGTTGGGTTTTTTTTTTTTTGATAAATGATAGGCTAAAAGGTTAAAAGGTTAAAATTCTTAAATTCTTACTTTTGAGCAAAAAGCATTTGGTATTTGTTTGTGGAGGCAAACCTTTTTGAATAGAGTACGCGTAACGGTTCTTGGTTTCATTTCTTAATAACGGGTTAAGGGTAATATTTGCTTTATTGCCTTACGTGTGCCGAGGAGTTTTTTCGATAAGGCGATTTTACGCTCGTTTTATTTGGCTAAAAAATCAATTTACTTATATTTAACTTGGGTTGATAGGTAAGCCTTTTTGAAAGACACCATTAAATAGACAAACTGTCAACCGTTTAAGTGCATATTGTTGAGGGAGGTATTAAATGAGATACGTGCTTGTATGACTCAATTGATCTACTTATTCTATCCGTAAGGTATTTGGGATTTCAAGCTTAACCGAACATTCAACACCTTTTCCATTTAAATAAAACTGAAAGCAGTATTAGTCAGCAGTTTATCACGACCTGCGGGCCCCATGCGAAAATGCCATTAGTTCAGGCTGAGTCCGGAATGCGTCGCCAAAGTAGCTTGTTATTGTTGCCACTTTTGATGTAATCAGTCTTACTGGGATATCGGGGGCTATGTCCCAGCTGACGTACTTTCCCCTACACTCGTGGGAATTTAATGGACCAAACGAAGGAAAAAACTTATACAACAGATCATGATAAAGCTGAACTGCTCTCAAGTGATCAGGCCAGTTCTGGCCTTTCGGTTAGTACCGAAACAAAAACTGAAGCCACAGGCATGGCGGGGTTGAACAGTGCCTTAGTAACCGCGGCTCGTCCTGATTGTGTGTCATCAGGATCTTTTCGAGATGCCCTGACCACTATCAAGCTAGGTATAATCTCACAAGATTATCCTACAACCATCTGGTCATCTGAACAACTGAGGATCGTAAGGAGGGCCATTATAAATTAAGTGTTTAAGTTTCAAGTTGGCGCTATTAGTCCCCGCTTCAAGGGCTGCGCTATTCGCTATGGATGGCTATCAATCATCTGCGATGATTCTAATATCGCAGAAGAGTTAAAAGACATCGTCCCTAAACTAACACCATGGGAGGGGGCGAAACTGAAGGTAGTCTCGGATTCGGAAGTACCCCGTCGCATTATATTTGTTGGGTATTTTAAAGAGGACGATTGCCCCTAAAACGAGCTTTTCCTCAGAGTTATTTCTGTTCAAAACCCGGCCCTGGACACCAGACACTGGAGAATCCTCGATCGGACAAGTAGGGCCACAGTGGCTGAAACCGCAATAGCTGTAGATCCGATGTCAGCTGAAACAATCCGTCAGCATAATAATATTATCAGTTTGGCGTATGCCAAAGTGAACCTGCGGCTTAAGACCAAACCGTCTCTGCCCCGGGTAGCTGATGAAGCCCGCGGCAATGATGAAAATGTTGCGGTAGAAAAAAAGGCTGTAGAACAAACAGCCTGCAGCTCAAAATCGGCAGAGATGACACAAAGCTTCAGCTGGAGTGCACAGCAGAAACTACGATTATCGAGGCTCCACCGCCCTCTCAATGCCGGCAAATTAATCAATTACGTAACGAGAACCCTAGACCCGGAGTCGACAAAAAAACGGGCCAAAGTCAGGCATCTGATGCTTTGCTAAGCGGCAACCTAAAGTCATCGGTGGCGGATAGGGACTGCAAACAATCTTTATAATGTCAGTCCTCCCAGCAAACACTCGCAGTTCGAGGCGTCTTAAATGCCTCCAGGTGAATCTTCACCATGCCAAGACAGCTTCAGATGTCCTTAGCAGAAGATTCAACACAGAAGGTCTGGGTGTTGCCTTCATTCAAGAACCATGGATTTTACATGGTTCTGTAAAAGGTTTAAGCTGTGCTGATAGTGAATCACGTCCCAGGGCGGCGATGCTTCTAAACAAGAATTTGTCGTTTATCCCGCTCCTACAGTTTATGAAGGCTGATTTGGTTGCAGTTTGGTAAAAAATTGCAACCCCAAGAGATGAAAAAGAGGTTATTTTGGCATCAGCTTACTTTCCGGGTGAGGAGGAAACAACCCCTACTGCTGAATCCAAATCCCTCATTGAGTATTGTCAACAGAAGGGTATCCCATGGGTCCTCTGCTGTGACGCAAACTCCCACCATACAGCTTGGGGTAGTACGAAAATAAATAACTGGGGGGGTGAACACCTCCTGGAGTTTATTAGTAGTTTTAGCATCAATGTCATAAATCGTGGTAATGAACCCTTTTTTGTTAATGCCATTAGAGGGGAGGTTCTTGACCTTACTCTATGTAGTCAAAACATGGCGTTCGCTGTCACAAATTGGCACGTATCGGGGAAGGAATCAATGTCGGACCACAAACATATTGTATTCGACATGGGTAACTTCTCTGATCATGAGTCCGTTTTCAAAAATCGATATCGAAAATTTCTAAAATCACCTAAATTGACATAATTCGGTAACGGAAATTCCTAAAATGTTATAATTTTATAGGGGGATTACCCTGGTCATTATATAATGATTTTTTAAGGGAGGTATTTTTGAAAATTCGACTGGTCGGAACTTCTAAACTGATTGCGATAGAACGATGAATTTTGTCTAAAAGCATACTAATATCGTTAGGGATATAACTGATGAAATTGGATAAACTCGATAAACGCCCACTTTCGAAATGGAAAATTTCGAAAATCATATGAAAACTACCTCTGGGTATTTAATGTTCGGTTTACTCGAACTTAGGCTTCCTTACTTGTTTACTTTGCATTTTCGTTTGCCTCTCCCAACGCCATACCTATATACAGAGGTATAACCGCCTCTGCCTTTTCTGCACCTAACTGTCTGCCCATGCCTAACACTTATTCACTTTTACTTTCAGTTTCCTTCGCCCATTACCTATCCCTTAACCATTCCTTCTCTCATCTACTTTGAAAGCTCTTTACATTTTCGATTTTTTCTTACAAAATTTATATCGATTCCATTACATATGAAGAGCGCTGAGTATCCTTAAATGTTTAATATATTCCTGAAAGCTTTTTCATTTCCAATCTTAACTCACATTTTTTTAATATAAACCAATTATTGAATTATTCTCTGTAATCCACACATATTTACATTTCTACTTATACATCTGCAAGTTTAATTACCTTCCATTTAACTTCTTTGCAACCATCACTTCCTTTACTTTGCCGCATTATCGTCACTGTCATCGAATGGGCTCATGATTTACTTAAGCATCCATTATCGAATTGGCGCATACATTATGCAATATATACGTACAACAACAACTGCAACAACAAGACTTCGACCATTAAAAATACTTAAAATACTGCACTTTCGTAAATTTTAAGATAAAAAATTAACAGAGTGTAAAATATATGTCATTATGTTAAATGGTTATGTTAGTAGGTATAAATATGGATTAGGGTGGGTATTTTTTTTACTTAATGAAAACCGAAATTTACTAAAAGTTCGACTGAAAATGTTTAGTCAACAATTTTTTTAAATCAAAATTAAATATACTTACATTAAAAATTATGTGTTGTCTATTATTCTAGCATGTAGCAATATTAATATCGCTTATTTGTAGTTTGACTTCCGCTGTGCTACGAAAAACAGTTCAGAAAACACTGGAATAATTGTCAAAAATTACTTGTCACAGTGAAAAGTTTGGAGGGCACTATAGACTACAGCTGTCAACACCTCGCTATTTAATGGATAATAATGCTATTTTTTATGCAATCAGCGCAGGAGTTAACCTACAAGTTGTAGTGTTAAGCCCATTAACTAGTTTGACGTCCGCTGTGCTACGAAAAACAGTTCAGAAAACACTGGAATAGCTGTCAAGTTTTACTTGTCACAGTGAAGAGTTTGGAAGGCACTGGGCACTACAACTGTCAAAAGATCTCTATATAATGAAGAATAATGTTATTTGTATTTTGCAGATAGACGGAGACCCGAGTACTCAAGGATACAGGAAAATTTTCTACATCGTGGATATGATATTGTAGGCGTTTGATCAAAAGTCTCATTAGAGCCTCACCAAAGCTGGATCAGAACATTGGCACTTTTGAAGACCTATAATTTTTGATATGAAGAAAATTATCTTATAGGATTATTTCCACCAAGCTCCTTATCTTATAGTCTACATTTGAATCACACCCTAATAAATGTTTACACTTTATTATACTTACATATTTATATACATAAATACATTTGCTACACAGAGAAAAATGAGCTGGGAATGGATAAGAATTGACCGTGATTTTGATTGAATCAACAGATATTATGGTTGATATGAACAAATCACTGCCAATTCTTATCCATCAGCAGCTCAATTTTTTGCTGTGTGTAAATTATGAACTCAGCGTAATTACATATTCTTTATTTATCATACTTAAATATTCTTGTGAAAAAAATTTTTTTACGTCCACTTAAGCAGCTGGATAAAAATACACAGACTTGCAGGTAGGTTGGTCGTGTTTGTTTGAGGTGTGTGTGTGTGTGTTACTTTGTGTAACGTTTAAAATGATCAATTCAATCGGATAACAATTAATGCAGCTAAAAAGGTAAATTTAATCGAACGTTCATTCCTGAGAAGGAAGCTAATTGATATTATTGCGAAATAAACGAAAGGTAAATATATACGAAGAAGCATCAAAGGATTTACATATTGCAGAGTAGGAGTAAGCAAAACGATTTTTTGTTTCTTGGATACATTAAACCACAACAGAAACTAAAGTATCAAGGTAAGTCATAGCGCCCTATATTAGAAGTCCAAAAACGACCCCAAAAATACCCTTAAATGTTCCCAAAATGATCCGAAATTGAGCCCAAAACGACCAAAAGTGACCCTAAAATGATCCCAAAATGACCCCAAAATGACCATATATACCAATTATCCAAAAATGATCCAAAAATGGCCCTAAAATAATCCCAAAATAATCCTAAAATAACCCCAAAACGACCCCAAAAAGACCCTCAAATATTCTCAAAATTACCCCAAAATGATCCCAAAATGACCCTAAAATAATCTCAAAATAATTTTAAAATTATCCCAAAACGACCCCAAAAATACCCTTAAATGTTCCCAAAATTGATCCCAAAATGATCCAAAATGACCATAAAATGACCCCAAACTTATCCAAAAAATGATCCCAAAATGGCCCCAAAATGACCGAAAATGATCCCTTAGAGTCTTAGAGTCAATCATACTATGTATATGCAAAATTTCATTCAAATCGGTCAAGCTGTTCCCGAGATAGTACGGGTATACAAATATACAAATATACTTCGGTAAGGTGGCAACCCTAGGTGACAATATTTTAGTTTGTATGTCGCCGAAAAAACCTTACATTTGATATTTATATTGGCATATCTTGCTCCATAATTAAAAAAATTCAAATAGGTGGCAACCTTGTAAACCGCCTCAAGTGGCAACCCCTAAATGGATAGTTTTATAATCAATCATACTATCTCTATGCCAAGTTTCATCCCAATCGGTCGAGCGGTTCTAGAGATCGTACCGGATATACATATATACTGCGGTAAGGTGGCAACCCTATGTGGCAACCCTACTTGCAAATATTTTAGTTGGGATGTCGCTAAAAATACCTTTCATTTGATACCCATATTGGCCTATCTTCCTGCAAAATTTAAAAAAAAATTAGATATGTGCAACCCTGTAAACTGCCCCAGATGGCAACCCCCAACTGGATAGTCTTAGAATCAATCACACTATCTATATTCAAAATTTCATCCAAATCGTTCAAGCGGTTCCCGAGATATTCTAAATATATAACTATTCAAATTTTCCCTCGTTGAAAGTTATAAGATTAAAGTCTGAAAACACGAAAACTCCATTAAATGTTAAGTATTCAATATGTGAAGCCTATCCAGCACATACATCTACTTAAAGCCTATAAAACTAAGCCGTAGTTTGTTGTTACATTACTGTGCAATTCGCAAACATCTGTAACAAAAAATTTAATTTTTTTTTACACTGTGAGAAATGTTAGCAAAAAATATATTAAAGATTGAAAAATACTGGTTGAATTTTGCAGTATTTTCGGTAGCTATTGAACAAGTCTCTATGGCTATATTACTAGTAGATATGTACTTAGCAACTTTTTTCCTAACATTTCGTCCAATTTAAATAAAAACTGTAATGACTTTTTTACGGTGTACATATGTGAAAAAATAAATAAAAATTGCCTATAACGCAAAAATCGGGCTAGCGTCAGCTTTAGCACGTCGCATTGTGGTCAAATGGCTGTGGTAGGTGGTAGGTGTTGCTCTTTCCTTATTGTTCATGCTGGCAACTATTTGCTATTAGTTAAATCCGATTGTTGATGCAACATGCAATTTCGTTCGAGTTCTTTTGTAAATATTTTTTTTTTTTTTTTTTTTTGGTATAGACCATGATGCTGGAATTCGCGTTTGGCCTATATTGTATAGTGACCAAAAAACCGTTTTGCCATATTGGAGCTTAATTTTTGGTGACGATTCGTATTTCGAACAACGTTAAATGTGCAAATCAATTTATGTGGTTTCAGCATTGATCAGCGAGTCTGTTGTACTTGTTGGCACGTGATTGTTGTAACTATTTGCTTGATTTTGATGGGATGTGTTTGTTTTTAGTGTAAAATGTGGGTGAGAATGGGTGTTTCGTGTCGTTAAATTGGAGGTAATTCAATATTTTTACGTTCTCAAAGGGCGTGTATTACTTAAAAATCTATGGAGTACAATTTCCGAAGAAAAGAAAAATAAAAAGATGTTAAAATTTGTTTTCGAAATACCTCGATGCGTGCGCCACCTAGCGCAAATTTTTTGATGAGGAATTGCATTGCCACCGGTTTCTGACAAATGTGTCAAGTTTCAATTCTATAGCACCCCGGGAAGTTACTCAAAAATCGATCGCACGATTTCCAATTATATCGGAGAATCTATCGAAATTTTGATTTTGACAAATTGTGTTGTCACCGTGCCCGCAACTACTCACTAAGTTTCAAGTTCCTAGGTTGCCAGAGAGTTCGTTAAAAGTCGATCGCAAGATTCCCAATTTCAAACGAATTTTTCAAATATCTCGATCCCTGCGCCACCTACCGGAAAGTTTTTGATGAGGTTTCTGACAAATGTGTCAAATTTCAATATCCTTCAACAAGATCGAAATACAATCATCGTAGTTGGTATTGTTTGTAGCATTTTTCAACTTGTTTTCGCCAAAACTCAAATGAATAAAATTTTCAAAGTTCGTAAAATAAAATTTAAAAAACTAAAAAAATATAATGAAATAAAATAAAATAACTAATAAAAAAATGAAATAAATGAAATAAAATAAAATAAAATAAAATAAAATAAAATAAAATAAAATAAAATAAAATAAAATAAAATAAAATAAAATAAAATAAAATAAAATAAAATAAAATAAAATAAAATAAAATAAAATAAAATAAAATAAAATAAAATAACATAAAATAAAATAAAATAAAATAAAATAAAATAAAATAAAATAAAATAAAATAAAATAAAATAAAATAAAATAAAATAAAATAAAATAAAATAAAATAAAATAAAATAAAATAAAATAAAATAAAATAAAATAAAATAAAATAAAATAAAATAAAATAAAATAAAATAAAATAAAATAAAATAAAATAAAATAAAATAAAATAAAATAAAATAAAATAAAATAAAGTAAAATAAAATAAAATAAAATAAAGTGAAATAAAATGAATTTAATAAAATAAACTAGAATAAAGTAAAACAAAGTGAAATTAAAAGGAAATAAATTAAAATAAATGAAAACAAAAGAAAAGAAAAAATAAATATAAAAAAAAAATAAAAAATAAAAATAAAAAAAAGTTAATAAATAATTCAGATACACCGAACATCAAATACCCAGCGATTTCTACCAGTTTCATCGGGAATATTTCCTATACCATCATGAAACCTGGCAAATTTCATCATTCTTCTATAATCATTTTTTTGATATATGACCAGTCGAATTTTCGAAAATGGACGGATAGCTGGACGGATATGTCTAATCAACTCCTCTTTACAACCTCAGAACTTTCATATATGCAGCTCTATATCTATCTCGAATATTTTGTGCCGTTACGTAGTATCGTTATGTGGACAAAACTATAACAACCTTTTATTAGTACTATGACGCAGGGTAAAACTAATTAAATTGATAGTAATAATGCTTTGGATACGCTTTTGAAATAAATATAAAGTTAGAGATCCGTGAATAATGATGCTCTTCCCTGTGATTTCAAAAGAACTTTGACACCAAATTTAAACACATTTAATATCACAAAGAGCATGAGCACTAAGAAAAGCTCTAAAATATATGATCACAATTTCCTTGTGCGCATTCAACTGGCAGAGCACTTTTGCTCAACAACATCAAGAGTTGAGTATGAAAAAGTCATCTAAAATCACTTCAACCAGAAACCACAAATATTTTTCCAACCTATTACGATGCTATCAAAGCAAACAAAAATAGAATGTGAACTATCTAAATAAATTAAAAGGATTAGAAAAGCGTTTTACCAAATGCACTGATAAATGAGACAAATACACAAAAACTATACAAAGAAATATAAATCCAACCAACGTATGACATCACTAGATAGATATGTTTTGTATGTGAAAATGCATGCTAGTATGTTTTACTTATGGCATTAGAAAATAAATATTTGTTCGCATTTGTGCATTCATTCATATCACAAATACTAACACAAATGTACATATAAACACTTGTCTAGCACAATTTTTTTTTGTTGCCAGAGTGCAATCTTATTTGCACAACACTCAAATGCGGTGCACCGTATTTAAACATCACATCAACAGCATCACACATCACATCAAACTCACATAAATACCATCACATCACATCAACTAAACACATCGCATTAATGCGAACATAAAAAGTGGCAAACACTTCAACGAATAACTTTGGTGGTCTCTCTGTCAGCTTTTTGACTTAAGCTTTGTTGTTTTGGCTTCACTGCTAAATGTGTGCGTGTGTGTGTGTGTGTGTGTGTGTGTGTGTGCGTGGTTGTGGTTGCAGCTCAGCAAGCATTATCTTTGTTTGTTTAGAGTGAGTCGCGTTGTCATTTTCCTCTACTTTGCTTTCCAAATATATATTTTTTTTCTACTTTGACAATCGGTTGGTTGC
>CAXKVI010000001.1:165907002-165912002 GCA_964058755.1 Campiglossa producta
TGGGTTTCCAAAGTACAAGAAATCCCCGTAAATTAGCAATGTCATTTTCATGAATGTGTAGTTCAACCTCTGAAAATTATGCCAGAAAAACGAATATGCTACACATTCATGTTTCTGGCACAAAATAAAAATGTTAAAAAAGTGAATTTTTAAATTTTTTAAAATTATTGTTTTGCAACAAACATGAATGTGTAGCAAAATTGTTACGCATACGCCATGGTGTCTGCGTTTGAGTGCAATACATTCATGTTTCTGGCAAAATAAAAAATTTCTTGAAAATTTTAAAAAATGAATGTTCCCAGCCTCGAGGAATTGAAGGATCATTAACGTAAAAACCATATCAGTGGAACGATAAGAGTGAGAATATAACCCGCAAATCATATTTATGTAAAAAACTATAATTTAAAATTTTGCGAGCGGAATTAACTTTCGAATACGTTTTCAAAAATTTAAATTTTTTATACATTTATGCTTCTGACAAGCAAGTGACTATATGTATCAATTTGTATTGTGATAAATACATTCTCACCACTGCATGCAAATAATTCGCCAACAATTCGCAGTAATTTTCCAGGTATAGATCAACTCTCTGGCTATGATAAGCCATAATAAACGCACTTCCCTGGCGTAACAATTTTTCGCTTTCGCATTTTCAGAATTTATCATAAATTGTACATTTTATTTCTGGCAACGAAACAATTTTGCGGTAAAAAAATATGCACAAATGCCAATGGCGAACGCAAGCAGCGGAAAGAAAAACCAACTATCCCGTGTAGTTGCAGGCAGTATTGCCACAGCAACTACAACAATAACAATAGCAAGCAAAATAAAAATGAGTATTACAATGCGATAAGCTACTTCAATGCCGCCAATCGTGCTCATCTCATCGCACTGCACCGCACCATAATACACCGCACTACACAGCACACCGCATCAAGTAAATATCAGGCCAATCTCTGTCCGCTGATGGTCCGGTGGTGTGCACAGGAAACGACAACGAAAGTTTACAGAAAAATAAGTAAGAAGGTCAAAGATCGGGTGGGAATGAATATTGAATAGATGGATGGAAAAATTGTTCGTAAAAATGGGAGTGGTCTGTGGGCGATTTTGTGCTTTTTCGCTGCAAGAAATTATCATTTTAACAGAAGTATTTTCGCCATAAAATTGTATCTTGAGCGTTTTGTCAGATTCATTCTAATATTTAAATAACAAATGTTAGTTAAAATACAGATTTCAGATACCCAGTATGCTAGATAGTACAACTGGGTATAAATATACAGAAATATACATACATACATATATTTTTGCATTAATATGTGCGTGCTTTACTGCTCTATGTACAGCTCACCACCATTTTCACCATTCGCAGCCAATTTTCAACAAATTTTAATACCGGAATTGCCAATGATTCCACTTGCGCGGCACATGCGAATATTGCAGCTTCGGCACTGCAACCGCAACGATAAAATCGAAAATCGATTGTTGCAATTTGCGGTCGACACCAAAAAGTTGAGCGAAAATTTCATGGCGGCTTCCAAAGCAAATGAATGAGGTGTAAAGTAATGCGGTTGCCGCATAGGCAAACGACACATACATAGAAGAAGCACCCACCACAATTACATACACTCACTTTCACACCACCACAAATGAGAATGAAGTAACATGTTTGGAGAGTTTTTGTTACGGATTTAGTTAAACTTTTTTATTTTACATTATTTTTTTATTTCATTTTATTTTATTTTATTTTATTTTATTTTATTTTATTTTATTTTATTTTATTTTATTTTATTTTATTTTATTTTATTTTATTTTATTTTATTTTATTTTATTTTATTTTATTTTATTTTATTTTATTTTATTTTATTTTATTTTATCTCATTTTATTTTATTTTATTTTATTTTATTTTATTTTATTTTATTTTATTTTATTTTATTTTATTTTATTTTATTTTATTTTATTTTATTTTATTTTATTTTATTTTATTTTATTTTATTTTATTTTATTTTATTTTATTTTATTTTATTTTATTTTATTTTATTTTATTTTATTTTATTTTATTTTATTTTATTTTATTTTATTTTATTTTATTTTATTTTATTTTATTTTATTTTATTTTATTTTATTTTATTTTATTTTATTTTATTTTATTTTATTTTATTTTATTTTATTTTATTTTATTTTATTTTATTTTATTTTATTTTATTTTATTTTATTTTATTTTATTTTATTTTATTTCATATTATTTTATTTTATTTTATTTTATTTTATTTTATTTTATTTTATTTTATTTTATTTTATTTTATTTTATTTTATTTTATTTTATTTTATTTTATCTCATTTTATTTTATTTTATTTTATTTTATTTTATTTTATTTTATTTTATTTTATTTTATTTTATTTTATTTTATTTTATTTTATTTTATTTTATTTTATTTTATTTTATTTTATTTTATTTTATTTTATTTTATTTTATTTTATTTTATTTTATTTTATTTTATTTTATTTTATTTATTTGGTTTTATTTTATTTTATTTTATTTTACTTTTTTATCGTAAAAAATTAAACACAAGGGCTTTTCCTTAAAAAAATGAGATGGATGGCAACGCTGTAAGCCGCCCGAAATGGCAGCCCCAAAGTGAAAAGTCTTAGAGCCAACCATACTACCCTTTTGCCAAATTTAATCGAAATCGGTCAAACGGTCTTTAGAGATAATACCGGATATACAATTATACATATTTAATATCGTTAGGTGGCAACCAGACTTGGAAATATTTCATTTGGTATTTTGGCGAAAATACCTTTCATTTGATACCCATATTGGCATATTTTTCCTTATGTTTAATTGTTTTCGATAGGTGGCAACCCTGTAAAGCACCCCATGTGGCAACACCCAAGTAGGAAGTCTTTGAATCAAGCAAGTATAGAAATATACAAATATATTGCGGCAAAGTGGCAACCCTACTTCAAAATATTTTAGTTGATATATCGAATTCCCTGTAAACCATCCCAAGTTGCAGTACCGAAGTGGAAAATTTCAGAATCAAGCATACTATCTCTATGCCAAACTTCAAAGCTCTTTTCAACAAACAAATTAGTCAAAAGAAAAAAATGCTATGTTACTGTTTTTGAGACTAATATATCCACTTCCTTCAAAAGTATATTATTTTCTTACTATGAAACTTTTGTGTTTATTTTTTTTCTACAACGGGCTAACGGAAGTCTGCTATGTTGCTCATGACATATTCATACATAAATAAACCAAAATTAAAGGGTTGCTTTATTAATGAATTTACACAAACTAGTAAGTGGAAAACAATTTATAAGAAAAGTTCAAAGTAACAATAAAAGGGGAGTTGATTTTTGAGGTAAGTTTTGCTGGCTTGAGTTATGCACGCAGAAAAAAGGGAAGTGCTGACTAATTATATACTCAGTTGTGTTGAGAATATAAAATACATAAACTTAAAGCCAGGGCCCGGCACACATGGTTATATTCTCATTATACTCTTTCCACTGATATAGTTTTTACGTTAATATTCAACTCCTCGAGATTCGGCACATCCATGTTTTAAAATTTCCAACAAAATATTTTTTGAACTTTCTTTGTGCCAGAAACACGAATGGGATCATTTCGGGACTGTTTCGGGATCATTTCGAGATCGTTTCGGGACTGTTTCGGGATCCTTTTGGGATCGTTTCGGGATCATTTCGGGACCATTTTCGGGATTATTTCGGGATTGTTTCGTGATCATTTCGTAATCGTTTCGGGACTGTTTCGGGATCGTTTTGGGATCGTTTCGGGATCGTTAAGAGACTATTTTTTGGATCATTTCTGGATCGTTTCGGGACCATTTTCGGGATTATTTCGGGATTGTTTCGTGATCATTTCGTAATCGTTTCGGGACTGTTTCGGGATCGTTTTGGGATCGTTTCGGGATCGTTAAGAGACTATTTTTTGGATCATTTCTGGATCGTTTCGGGACTGTTTCAAGATCGTTTTGGGATCGCTTTAGGATCATTTCGGTATCGTTTCGGGACTATTTAGGGATCGTTTTGGGATCGTTTCGGGATCGTCTAGGGGCCATTTTCGGGATCATTTAGGGATAGTTTCGGGACTGTTTCGAGATCGTTTTGGGATCATTTTGGGATCGCTTAGGGACTATTTCTGGATCGTTTTGGGACAATTTTCGTAATAATTTTTCTACGCATTTTTACGCATTTTTCAATTTTTAAACAGTTTTGTTGCGCCAGAAACATGAATGTCACAATTTTAAGAGATTGAACTACATATTCGCCGCCGTGGTGTAGCGGTTAAGTGTTCGGCCTTCTACACCTAGTCGTGGCGGTTCGATGCCCGGCAAAGGTAACATCAAAAATTATTTAGAAAAAGAATTTTTCTAAACGGGGTCGCCCCTCGGCAGTAGTTTGGCAAACTCTCCGGGTGTATTTCTGCCATGAGAAGCTTCTCAGCAAAAATTCATTTGCTTTGCAAGTGCCGTTCGGAGTCGGCAAAAAAACTGTAGGTCCCGCCAACTTGTAGGAAAACTCAAAAGCAACACACCGCAAGTTGGAAAGAGAAGTTCGGCTAAAAATCTCGTTAGAGGTTATGATAACCTGTTGGTATATCGCCGCCATTAGTAGTAGTAGAACTACATATTCATGAAAATGGCATTACAAATTCCCGGGGGCTCCTTGTACTTTGGAAACCCAGGATTTTTGTGAATCGTAGAAAAACGAGAGGTTAATCACGTGAGCCTAATAACTCAAATCTGAAAAAATGCCACACTCATGCTTTTGGCAAGCGAGCGACGATATGTGTTTCACGACAACCACGCCCACTTCTGGCATACCTAAATCATAGGAAAAGCCAAAACGTCGCCCTCTGTTTTTTCTTTCGAAAATGACGTCTGAGTATATTTCCTTCGTTTTCCGTCGAACGTAGAGCATCCTACTTGTTCTTGAATGCTTTTTGTAAAATAATAGTTAGTCATTGTGAAATTAT
>CAXKVI010000001.1:165917002-165934502 GCA_964058755.1 Campiglossa producta
ATTTTATTTTATTTTATTTTATTTTATTTTATTTTATTTTATTTTATTTTATTTTATTTTATTTTATTTTATTTTATTTTATTTTATTTTATTTTATTTTATTTTATTTTATTTTATTTTATTTTATTTTATTTTATTTTATTTTATTTTATTTTATTTTATTTTATTTTATTTTATTTTATTTTATTTTATTTTATTTTATTTTATTTTATTTTATTTTATTTTATTTTATTTTATTTTATTTTATTTTATTTTATTTTATTTTATTTTATTTTATTTTATTTTATTTTATTTTATTTTATTTTATTTTATTTTATTTTATTTTTTTTTATTTTATTTTATTTTAGTTTATTTTATTTTATTTTATTTCATTTTATTTTATTTTATTTTATTTCATTTTGTTTTGTTTTATTTTATTTAATCTTTTTAGTTTATTTTATTTTATTTTATTTTGTTTTATTTCATTTTATTTTATTTTACTTAATTTTTTGTCTATTTTTGCTTATTTTTTATAATTTTTATAATTTTACTTTTTTATTTTTTTGGTTTTTAATTTCTCAAATCGGTACAGATTCACTCCTTCACACCTAGCTGAAAACATTTTCCCTCTTACTTGTTAAATCTAATATAGTTAAGAATTATTTTTGTATTCAATTTTAGGCCTATCAGCAATCAGACATGTTTGTGTAAAGGCACTTAAGCTTTGTAAGCTTTGTAAGCTTGGTATTTGCTTAATTGAATTTTGTAGTAACTATTTTAAAGTGAGTCATATATTTTTGTACATACATATGTTGCTAAATAATAAATAAAGGGAAATAGAGAATAAATGCAAATCATGCCTTTTTGTTTGAAAGATTTTACTCTGATTATCTCTTGCCACCTATAATTTTCATTAAACTTGTAAGGCTGCTAAAGTGATTAAAATTTCTTAGTTTTAGTAGAAATTACTAAGTACTAGATTTGTAAATATTTTTTGTTCTTTATGCAAATTTGTATGTATTGCTTGTTTGCTGATTTGCTCTCAAGTTTACTCAAAGCAGACGACTCAATAAGGAATTTAAAGTTAAAGTGGATTTTCTAAAAAAAAAATGTAATAAAACGGTAAAATGAATATTTAAAATGCAAGATTTGAAAGCAAAATAAAAAAAAGCCAAAATAAATCGCTATGCAGAGCAAAGACAACAAAAAACTATTTTCCGCAAAATTCCATAACTTCTGAGAGTTTTCACTTTGCTTTTGTTTTGAAACAAGCATTCGTTGCATGTTTGCACTGGCTACCACAACAGTTGTCCAATGAAGCGCAAGAACGAACAAAAGAATAGCACAAGACCGCAGCTAAGCTCTAGCTAAAAGCAACTACTTTAGCATATGTGACTTTAGCAAAAACAAAAAAAAAAAAAAAACAGAAACCAAAACCAAAAACAAATAGTGCCTGCACTGCTTCAATGTGGCACATACTCGTAAAATACCATATATAAATCTAGTTTTATGTTACTCATACGCCCTGTCATACCCACCAACCAGAGTGTGGCTTTTATGCATTTATTTTGTTCATATTTATTTCTTTGCATGTATGTATGTATGTACTTGTTTGGTCCACGATGTGGTTTAACTGTCTGCTGCACTCTTTGAAAACATCTTTCTATTCTGAGTATAATAATTGTTGTCAATAAATATTTATTCATGCTTCGTTGTAAACCATTGGCAATGACATTGGTGAAATTGCATAGGTGAGGTTAAGCTTCATGGCATTTTTATCGTCGTTTGAATGTCTCACTTTCTGTTGGGTTTATTTTTAGTTTTGGCTATTGCATGGCAATGTGACACTTATTTTTATTTTACAGATTTGTTTTGTGCCATTTTAAAGTAGCAATTTTCTCTAAAAAGTCATATATTTTTCAGCTAAAAGTTTGCACAACAAAACAGAAGCTTGTCTACACTTAAGCGGAAAACAGGAAGAAATAAAAGAATTTTATTAAATCTGTTGATTGTCTGAATGGTAAGGACTTGTAGCCAAAGAAGTATTGGTTTTGTTTTTGTGATCTTGGTTAGGATACAAATTTATATTTGCTTCTATTTAAAAGGAGTACCTGGGTGACCGCTATTGATTTAGCGCTAAATTTACTTACCCAAAATGATCCCAAAATGACCCTAAAATAATCCCAAATAATCCTAAAATGATCCCGAACAGGCACTTAATGTTCTCAAAATGATCGGAAATTGAAGCCGCAACGACCCAAAAATAATCCCAAAATGACCTTAAAATGATCCCAAAATTCTCCAAAAATGGTTCCAAAATTACCTTAAAAACCCTTAAATTTACCCAAAATGATCCCAAAATTACCCAAAAATTATCCTAAAACAAAATGACCCTAAAACAAGTAAGGAAAGCTGTCTTCGGCTTAGCCGAAGGCTATATACCTGTCATGAATAAGCGTCACGATTTTCACTGTTCCATCCCCAGTATAGCCTGTGTCAATTTAACTTTAGCTCATACTGAAATTATCGGAAATATCGATTATATTGGGGCGATGTGTTATATTGGTCCAATCTCATTGATTTTCCACATCGACATTCCACATTCTAAAATAGCAACAGTTATGAAATTTCACGTTCCTATTGACATAATTACATGAGTTATCTACCAAAATCCGTTTATCGGAACAATCGATTGTATGGGGGCGATATGAAATATTTATCCCATCGCGATGATTTTCAACATTGATATTTCGAATATAAAAAAAACAACTCTTACAGAATTTCACGTTCCTAACTATTTAACTACACGAGTTATAGGCCAAAATGCGTTTATCGAAACAATCGATTGTTTGGGAGCTATATGTAATATCGGTCCGATCTTGCTGGTTTCGACAAATGATTCCTATATTAGAAAATGATAGCCGCATACAAAATTTCCGCCAAATATCTCAGAAACTGAGGCACTAGTTTGCGTTCAAACAGACAGACAGACAGACCGACGGACAGACGGATATGGCTAAATCAACACATCTTGTCATTCTGATCATTTCGGTATACTTATTGATGGGTCCATCTCTTCTTCTTCTCATACTTTCAAACATCGGACCAAAGTTATATAGCCATTTCATCTTCATGAAAGATATAGTGATCCCAAAATGATCCCAAATTAATCGAAAATGGAACCCAAAATAATATAAATACAATAAGGTAAAATGCTAACCCTGGGCGGCAACCCTACTTGAAAATATTTTAGTTGGTGTCTCGGCGAAAACACCTTTCTTTTGATACCCATATTTGCATATCTAGCTCCACAATTAAAAAAAAATTGAGATATGTGGCAACCCTGTACACCCCACAAGTGGCAACCCCCAAGTGGATAGTCTTAGAATCAATCATACTATCTATATGCCAAATTTCATCCAAATCGGTCAAGCGGTTCCCGAAATAGTCCGGATATACAAATATACTGCGGTAAGGTGGCAACCCTAGGCGGCAACCCTACTTGAAAATATTTTAGTTAGCATTCCGCTGAAAATACATTTTATTTGATACCCATATTGGCATATTTTGCTACAAAAATTTAAGCAAATTAAGATAGGTGGCAACCCTGTACACCCCCCAAGTGGCAACACCCAAGTGAATAGTCTTAGAATCAACCATACTATCTATATTCAAATTTGCATCCAAATCGGTCAAGCGGTTCCCGAGAAGGTCTGGATATACAAATGTACAAATATACAACTATAAAAGTTTAGCTCGTTTTAAGTTATAAGTCATATGTAAATGCAGCCACTAACGTAGCTACATAATTATGTCCGTCTGGATGTTATTTTAACAATTTTACAGCTGTACTAGTATGTTTTCAACACGATAGCGTATGAGTTTGTTTTTATGAGAAAGATAACACCTGCTGAGCTCAACAATTTAACCAGACATGCAACTGCATGTATAACTAAGTATGTACAATGTGTGCTACTATGCTTTTATTTTATGTATGTACCCTTGTGCTCAATGAAATATAGAAACGTTCAACCGTGTTATTTCGTTATGGATTTGTTTGCTCTTTAATTTTTACTTAGTATTTTTTTTTGCCGCGCACCCATGCACAACACAGCATGTATTTATGTACATCTGTCACTACGCTGACACTGGGCGTGTTGGAATGTGAAAATCGTTGAATTCTCATGCACTTCATGTGAAATTACTAACTTAAAGGGAGAGCATTTAATTCTAATGCATATGATAGGCGTTGTGTGCGTGCATTGCTGTGATGATGTGAGTGTGTGCATATGTGTGTAGAGTACAAAACATATGTTAGGTTATAAAATGGTAATTTTCCACTGCTAGATAAACACAATATGCCATGGCATTCATTGGAAAAACGTTAGTTAGAAAATTTCGCATAAAATTTTTTTAAATAACAGTGGTGGAACGGCCTCCATGTCGTATACGTACCATTGCTGTAGAGCAGTAGAGTGTGTTTCATAGTTTTAGAACATTTATAGCTTTTTTTTTCAAAAACATCTACTTAATCAGTGCTGCTCAGACCCTATACACTCTGAGGCAAAAACTTTTGCTTTGCACTCAAATGTAGGCTCAAAAAAATTTTAAATTCGAATACAAAAATTGTTCATTTGGAAGTGTCTGAGTTTCATATGAAAGAGCAAGAAAAAGCCCTTCGGTATGCAATTTTTTGAACAGCACTGTGCGTAGTGAAGGTGGAGTTGCTTTGAACCAGAATACCCAAAGCACAGCTTGTATAAATTCAAACCAGAAAGTCTTAAAACTAGCTAAACTGCTCCGGGAACCGCTTGACCGATTTGGATAAAATTTTGAATATAGATAGTATGATTGGTTCTAAGACTATCCACATGGGGGTTGCCACCTGGGGCGGTTTACAAGATTGCCACCTATTTCAATTTTTTTTTAATTTTGTAGCAGAAAATGCCAATATGGGTATCAAATGAAAGGTATTTTCAGCGAAATGCCAACTAAAATATTTTCAAGTAGGGTTGCCATCTAGGGTTGCCACCTTACCGCAGTATATTTGTATAGCCGCACTATCTCGGAAACCGCTTGACCAATTTGCATTAAATTTGGAATATAGATAGTATGATTGATTCTAAGACTATTCACTTGGTGTTGCCACCTGAGGCGGGTGAACAGGCTTGCCACTTATCTCAATTTTTCTTAAACTATGGAGCTAGATATGCCAATATGGGTATCAAATGGTAGGTATTTTCTTCGACATTTTGGAGTCATTTAACGATCATTTTGTGATTATTTTTGGATCATTTTGGAATAATTTTTGAAAAATTTGAAGATCTTTTTGGGGTCGTTTTGGTATTATTTTACGATTATTTTGGGATCGTTTTTGGATAATTTTGGGATAATTTTCGTATGATTTTGGGTACATTTAAGGGTGTTTTTTGCGTCATTTGGGAATCATTTTTGGATCATTTTGGGTCCAATTTAGTGTCATTTTAGGATCATTTTTGGGTAATTTTTGGTTCAATTTCGGATCATTTTGAGAACATTTAAAAAGACCATTTGGGAATTATTTTAGTTTCAGTTTGGGTAAGTAAAGTTAGCGCTAAATTGATAGCACCGAGCAAACTCGGTCACCGAGGTACTGATTGGTCAAACTGATATACATATAACAATGTTCAAACCAGGTCAATTCCTAGTGTTCTTTATTTATGAAACGCACTCTAAGTACTTGAATTACACACATATCTACAATAGTATCTAATAAAAAAGGACAGTCAATTGCTGTTATTGAAATTTCAATTGAAATTACAAGCGTACAAAAGTACAATCACTAGCAATCAAATCAGTATATGTGTGTTTATGCCATTGTTTATTCATGTGTGTGAATATATACACATAGGTAATTGCTTGTAGCAGCACGGCTCGGTGCTTTACAGTAGCTGATAATCGAAAAGATATACTGAAGGGTTTTCATTTTTACCTGAAAACTAACTGGGATGGGTGCAGTAAGGGGACTAGACTCATGTTTAGGAACGGACTGCGTAGGTATGAGATCATGACTTTAAACTTTAAAGCCACATTAGATAGATAATTCTGCTATCGTGAGGATCCAATGGTCCTTCCACATATTGGTACCAATAATTAGCTCGCTTCTAGTCTATTCAAACCAGTAGTTCTTTAGGGTCTTAGTTGTTGTTGTTATTGTGCGGATATTAACCAGGTACGCTTTGGTATTTTTTTGCGGTACTGCCCGGCTGTCGCGATAGCTATTTGGTATGCTCAGTGGAATCCTCTAGGTTATGTCATCCCTCCATCCTCAAAGAAGGAGAAGATGGGTAATGAGAGGCATCATATCCGTAGATCAGCCATCGAGTTAGCACGTCATTACCAGGTCTTAAAAATTGTTATAGAAAAGTTTAGGTTTCCTTACTGCAAGAACTTTTGAACTAGTTCAATTACAAATTAAATTCACTAGTTCATAAGTTAAAACTATACTCAAGACTATTCTCTTCACCCATCGTGACTCCACTTTGACTCCGACCGTGGAAGTTATGGGAGCCATGGGCTATACAGTGATCGTAACTGTAACTTTAGCTGTTGTATTGACCGATCGACGAAAATGGATGGCGCCTTGACCTTAACCATGAGAGTAGCGTGAACATGGACTTAACAGTAATCGAAATCGTGCTCAAAACGCTACAGTGATCGAAGCAGCAAATTAAAAAAGGAATGTCACTGTAATAGGAATCAGGCATCTTAACAGCAACCGTAATTGTGACAGTTACCATGTCAGTGACAATGACCGTCTTAAAGACAGTGACTGTAGCCGTGATTGTAACCGTAAACGTGACAGTGACAGTAGCCGTGATTGTAACCGTAAACGTGACAGTGACTGTAGCCGTGATTGTTACTGTAAACGTGACAGTGACTGTAGCCGTGATTGTTACCGTAAACGTGACAGTGAGTGTAGCCGTGATTGTTACCGTAAACGTGACAGTGACTGTAGCCGTGATTGTTACTGTAAACGTGACAGTGACTGTAGCCGTGATTGATACTGTAAACGTGACAGTGACTGTAGCCGTGATTGTTACTGTAAACGTGACAGTTAATAAAACCACAACAGTGACTTTAAAGGTGACAGTGACTTTAAAGGTGACAGTGACTTTAAAGGTGACAGTGACCTTAAAAGGCGACAGTGACTTTAAAAGTGACAGTGACTTTAAAAGTGACAGTGACTTTAAAGGTGACAGTGACTTTAAAGGTGACAGTGACTTTAAAGGTGACAGTGGCTTTAAAGGTGACAGTGACTTTAAAGGTGACAGTGACTTTAAAGGTGACAGTGACTTTAAAGGTGACAGTGACTTTAAAGGTGACAGTGAATTTAAAGGTGACAGTGACTTTAAAGGTGACAGTGAATTTAAAGGTGACAGTGACTTTAAAGGTGACAGTGAATTTAAAGGTGACAGTGACTTTAAAGGTGACAGTGACTTTTAGTGACTTTAAAGGTGACAGTGACTTTTAGTGACTTTAAAGGTGACAGTGCCTACAAGCGTGACAGTGACTACAAACGTGACAGTGACTGCAAACGTGACAGTGACTACAAACGTGACAGTGACTACAAACGTGACAGTGACTAAAAACGTGACAGTGACTACAAGCGTGACAGTGACTAAAAACGTGACAGTGACTACAAGCGTGACATTGACTACAAACGTGACGGTGACTTCAAACGTGACAGTGACTACAAACGTGACAGTGACTACAAACGTGACAGTGACTACAAAAGTGAGAGTGACTAAAAACGTGACAGTGACTACAAGCGTGACAGTGACTTCAAACGTGACAGTGACTACAAACGTGACAGTGACTGTAACCATAACAGTAACTGTAACTGTGAAAGTCACTGTAATCTTGACAGTGACTGTAACCATAACCGTGACGGTAACCGTGACAGTGGATGTAACCGCAACCATGACGGTAACCGTGGACAGTGACTGTAACCTTTTAAGTGATAGTGAACTAAGATGTTTTGACCACATAACGAGACCTTGAAAATTGCAAGACATTAACCGCTTTAGTGGCAGTGACCATGACATTGCTCGTGACATGGGTCAAGATAGTGACAGTGAAAGTTGCAATGATATTGTGACCATGACGATGACTGCACATAAAAAATATCTTGAAAAAATTTCCTTGGGATACATAGTTTACGGTTTAGACTCTCAAGTTAAAGCACAAGTTAAAAAAATTAAATTTTTGTTCCATTTTATATTTGTCTGACTGTAACGCTGAATATTAGACCGTTTAAATTTATTTTGAAAATAAAAAAAGCGTATAGTTTACAAAATTTTGATTGGAAGGTTGCATGGTAAAACAAGGTTCAAGGTATACTTCAAATGATAAAGCCAAATATTGCTCCAGGGATGGCCATTGCTAGAAAATTTTAGTGAGGATAAAATAGAGAAAAATCATCAGAGCTCTTATACATTAATAGGACCATGCAAAAAACTTAGTTAAACATTTTCCTTAAACGGTCTAATGTACATATGTTTAAACATGCTTTGTAATTTTATTAGCAATTCACTCGCCGCCTGCCGCCAAGCATATTGTACGTAGGAGTAATTGCATGGAAAATATTTAGTGGCCACTTTAGAGCGTTGTTAGGTCGAGTGCCAGCTGGTAGTCTTTTTTTCTCTTAGTTTTTTTGCTCGATCAGATGCAAACATAGCTTACATATACTAAACTTGCATTTTATAACAAAATCATACACATATAAACAAAATTACAAACATGCACACACCTGTGGTCTTTGATGGAACCATCGCTTTCGCCCACGATACAGCTTAGCATAGTACTTTTTCCAACAATTTCACCTTTTGTGTTGTGCCACATGTGTGCGCGTTTTCATTCACAATAGAATTTTATTTGTTTTCATCAAGTGAAACGTTGTCAGTGTGTGAGTGACGTTTATGTACAGCGAAGTCAGTTTTGAAGCGGTATGCAAGAAAAGTATGCAACAAACAGTCATTGATATGAGATATGAGTTGAGAGAGTTTTTTTTGGTTATTTTTTTTTTGCAAAATGTTCACTCTCACAAAAGACTGCACTGAGTTGTTGAAATGTTGCAAAATTGAAAGACGAAGAAGAGCTGAAATGCTTATAGTCCTGACAGGCATATTCATTTTGTGTGGTTATAAATATGTGCATACATATTTTCTCTTATAAGATAGACGAATGTAATTTGTCTGTTAAATACATATGAAATGCTATAAGAAGTTTTCCCAATTGTTCATGCACATTCAGGCAAAAATAAATTTATTTGGATTTGCGAAGAACTGAAAAGTTTTTGTTTGAGGTCTCACTGCAGCAAAGTAGAAATGAAATGTGGCTGCTTTTGAATTCAATAAAACTTTGGTGATGGTTGTAAATAAACAGCATTTAATTGTTCAAGTGTAAGGTGATCCTATATGCCACAGCTTCTTCTGGTTGAGAGCGAGCAAAAAATAAAATAAAATAAAACGAAATAAAATTAAAATAAAAAGATTATAAAAAATTTGTAAATACAACCTTTATATGAATGCTGTCAATAAGCCGCAAACAAAGACATGGTTTCGGTGTTTTTGGTTTTGAAATTTTAGTCATACCTATTGTAATCAATTTTTGAGATTTGAAAATATAAAGGTGTAGTGCAATTAATAGACTTTAAATGTTTTGTCGATATCCGAACTTCCATTTAGACTGTAAGAAATTGTATGTCTTAGTTTGGAAACGTGCACTCCACCTTTATATTTTCAAATCTCAAAAATTGATTATAGCAAAATTCCCAATGTGTTTTAAAGATTTTCAATTAGTACGATCAGCGCGCCACCTAATGCAATTTTGATTTTTACAAATTGTATTGGCACCGTTCCCTCAACTAAATGCTTAGTTTCAAGTTCCTAGGTTTCCACTAAGTTAGTCAAAAGTCGATCGCAAAATTCCCACTTCAAACTAGATTTCGAAATATCCCGATCCGTGCGCCACCTACCGGAATTGTTTTGATGAGGGATTGCATTGTCATCGAGTTGCGACAAAGGTGTAAAGTTTCAAGTCTCTAACTAACCCGGAAGTTACTAAAAATTAATCGCAAAATTCCAGGAGTCTTTTAATTTTTTTTTTAAGATTTGCAATTATATAGACCAGCGTGCCATCTAGCGGAATTTTGATTCTTACTATTTGTGGTGTTACTGTTCCCTCAATTTAATGCCAAGTTTCAAGTTCCTAGGTTACCGGGAAGTTGGTCAAAAGTCGATCGCAAAATTCCCAACTTCAAACTAGTTTCCTAAATATTTCGATTCGTGCGCCACCTACCGGAATTATTTTGATGAGGGATTGCATTGTCATCGGGTTGTGACAAATGTGTACAGTTTCAGGTCTCTAACTAAGCCGTAAGTTACTAAAAATCGATCGCGAAATTCCAGGTGTCTTTTAATTTTTTTTTTAAAGATTTGCAATTATATAGCGTGCCATCTAGCGGAATTTCTTGTACAACAAGTTGTATTGTCTTCAATTGTTCATATGTATGCAAATTTTGATCTAGCTTACCGGGAAGTTCCTTAAATATACGCCCCAAATTTTCAATTTTTTTTATAAATTTACCGTATTTCTTTATCCGTGCGCCTGCTAGCGGCCAATATTTTTCGTTCACATTGCATTGTCACGGAGCTCTGAACTATGTTCCAAGTTTCAAGTGTCTAGCTCAACGGGAAGGTACCTAAAAAGACTTTGCAAGATTCCAAAATTTCGTATGGAAAAGTTGGTGCAAACAAGAAAGCGACTTAATATAAAGGTTTTAAATAAAAAAGAATTAAATTAAAAAAATAAAATAAAATAAAATAAAATAAAATAAAATAAAATAAAATAGAATTTAAAAAAATAAAATAAAAAAAAATAAAATAAAAAAAAAAAATAAAATAAAATAAAATAAAATAAAATAAAATAAAATAAAATAAAATAAAATAAAATAAAATAAAATAAAATAAAATAAAATAAAATAAAATAAAATAAAATAAAATAAAATAAAATAAAATAAAATAAAATAAAATAAAATAAAATAAAATAAAATAAAATAAAATAAAATAAAATAAAATAAAATAAAATAAAATAAAATAAAATAAAATAAAATAAAATAAAATAAAATAAAATAAAATAAAATAAAATAAAATAAAATAAAATAAAATAAAATAAAATAAAATAAAATAAAATAAAATAAAATAAAATAAAATAAAATAAAATAAAATAAAATAAAATAAAATAAAATAAAATAAAATAAAATAAAATAAAATAAAATAAAATAAAATAAAATAAAATAAAATAAAATAAAATAAAATAAAATAAAATAAAATAAAATAAAATAAAATAAAATAAAATAAAATAAAATAAAATAAAATAAAATAAAATAAAATAAAATAAAATAAAATAAAATAAAATAAAATAAAATAAAATAAAATAAAATAAAATAAAATAAAATAAAATAAAATAAAATAAAATAAAATAAAATAAAATAAAATAAAATAAAATAAAATAAAATAAAATAAAATAAAATAAAATAAAATAAAATAAAATAAAATAAAATAAAATAAAATAAAATAAAATAAAATAAAATAAAATAAAATAAAATAAAATAAAATAAAATAAAATAAAATAAAATAAAATAAAATAAAATAAAATAAAATAAAATAAAATAAAATAAAATAAAATAAAATAAAATAAAATAAAATAAAATAAAATAAAATAAAATAAAATAAAATAAAATAAAATAAAATAAAATAAAATAAAATAAAATAAAATAAAATAAAATAAAATAAAATAAAATAAAATAAAATAAAATAAAATAAAATAAAATAAAATAAAATAAAATAAAATAAAATAAAATAAAATAAAATAAAATAAAATAAAATAAAATAAAATAAAATAAAATAAAATAAAATAAAATAAAATAAAATAAAATAAAATAAAATAAAATAATAAAAAAATAAAATAAAATAAAATAAAAAAAAATAAAATAAAATAAAATAAAATAAAATAAAATAAAACAAGAATAAAAAAGTTTAATTGATTTAAAAAAATAAAAAAAAAAATTAAAAAAATAAAAATCATCGTTATCCTTATTTTTTAAGGAGAACCATTTTCACGGCAACAAACATCTTAGTTGTTAAACGATAAACACTAAATCCATTTATCGCTATAAAAAATATTAATTTACATATGTACATACGTAAGTATACGTAAGTATGTACATACGTTAGTATGTACATAAGTAGATAAATCATTTTCTCTAGTTGACACTTCTGCCGGTTTCCTCTTTTGCAATTTACATATCTAATCCAATTCGTGCAAGATGCTGTACTTTATTTTCCTTACAAAAGTTCGCCAATTTCCAGCTAAAGTAGTTATAATCTATTTGTTTTCGTAATTTCGCATGCTTACTAAATTTATTTTTTCATTAATTCTTCTTACACTAACTACCGTTGAGACAAACGGCATTAGCCACTGTAATAAATGGTATGTACCTACTCAACAAAGCAGTAAATATATTTACACAATTATTTTACCGAATTTTTCGTTGCATTGTTTATTTGCTCATTCTCTTTATTGAATTCTGTTTTTTTGCTGCCAACTTAATTTCCGTATAAATGAGTTTTCTTTAGCGCACCAAATTATACCAAAAAATTCAACTGCGAAAGTTTTTGGGTTTTTCCTTCAATTTCCTGCATTCGGTTGTTTTGAAAAGTTTCAGCTTTTTCCCATCTGCATTTACTATTTTTCCACCGGCCAAGTCAACAAATTACGTGTAATGCGACGAAATGCAGCAGCGGTGGAAGGACACACAAGAGAACAAAAACAAAAATAATGCACATTTTCAAGAAAATAACAAAGAAGTAGAGGATTCAAAAGTATCATGATGGCAAGGATACAGGGTGCTGGAGGTATGAAAAGCGCTAAAGTAAAATAAGATAAATAAAAATAAAATAAAACAATCTCTACATATAATACAATTATAACAGGTTGATGTCTGTACATGGCAGATATCAACAAAAAGTTGATTGGGGGAAGCATTATTAAACGAGTAGAATCCAAATCAACCATTTTACAAATTTTTGTGTGTCTGTCTGTCTTTCTGTTCGTATGTTTGTGGCCGTATCACTCTGAAAGTAATGAATGGATTGAATGAAAGTTTTTTCGTTGGATTGCTCGACGTCCAACTTAAAATTTAAGATATTACTTTTTTCGATATCTCAACCGGTTTTGGAGTTATCGCCCAATATGTGGACCATGTCAGTCTGTATGTTTGTGGTCATAACAATCAAAAAGTACTGAATGAAATTGAATCGTTAGATTGCTAGAGGCTCAACTTAAAGTTTAAGATATTATCTTTTGCGATATCTCAACGGGTTTTGGGGTTATCGCCCAATATCTGGACCAGGCACCAGGGGTGACCAAAAATGTCTTAGTACAATATGGGTGTCAAACGAAAGGTGTCAGTGAGTGCTATAATATGCGATGTGATTCATTGAAATATCTGAAGTGATTTGGGAGATATCTTAAAATTTCGATAGCTCGACCAGTTTCGGAGGTATCGACGAATATTTCCACAAAAATGTGTTAGTACATAATGGGTATCAAACAAAAGGTGTTTATGAATGCTGTCATAAACCATTTGATTAATTTCAATACCTAAGCAACGCATACGAAGTCGCGGGCACCAGCTAGTATATAGTAAAATAAAAAAAAAATAAATAAAAAAAAAATTAAATAAATTGAAATAAAAAAAAATTAATAAAAAATTAATAAATTATATAACATAAAAAAATATAAAATAAAATAAAATAAAATAAAATAAAATGAAATAAAATAAAATAAAATAAAATAAAATAAAATAAAATAAAATAAAATAAAATAAAATAAAATAAAATAAAATAAAATAAAATAAAATAAAATAAAATAAAATAAAATAAAATAAAATAAAATAAAATAAAATAAAATAAAATAAAATAAAATAAAATAAAATAAAATAAAATAAAATAAAATAAAATAAAATAAAATAAAATAAAATAAAATAAAATAAAATAAAATAAAATAAAATAAAATAAAATAAAATAAAATAAAATAAAATAAAATAAAATAAAATAAAATAAAATAAAATAAAATAAAATAAAATAAAATAAAATAAAATAAAATAAAATAAAATAAAATAAAATAAAATAAAATAAAATAAAATAAAATAAAATAAAATAAAATAAAATAAAATAAAATAAAATAAAATAAAATAAAATAAAATAAAATAAAATAAAATAAAATAAAATAAAATAAAATAAAATAAAATAAAATAAAATAAAATAAAATAAAATAAAATAAAATAAAATAAAATAAAATAAAATAAAATAAAATAAAATAAAATAAAATAAAATAAAATAAAATAAAATAAAATAAAATAAAATAAAATAAAATAAAATAAAATAAAATAAAATAAAATAAAATAAAATAAAATAAAATAAAATAAAATAAAATAAAATAAAATAAAATAAAATAAAATAAAATAAAATAAAATAAAATAAAATAAAATAAAATAAAATAAAATAAAATAAAATAAAATAAAATAAAATAAAATAAAATAAAATAAAATAAAATAAAATAAAATAAAATAAAATAAAATAAAATAAAATAAAATAAAATAAAATAAAATAAAATAAAATAAAATAAAATAAAATAAAATAAAATAAAATAAAATAAAATAAAATAAAATAAAATAAAATAAAATAAAATAAAATAAAATAAAATAAAATAAAATAAAATAAAATAAAATAAAATAAAATAAAATAAAATAAAATAAAATAAAATAAAATAAAATAAAATAAAATAAAATAAAATAAAATAAAATAAAATAAAATAAAATAAAATAAAATAAAATAAAATAAAATAAAATAAAATAAAATAAAATAAAATAAAATAAAATAAAATAAAATAAAATAAAATAAAATAAAATAAAATGAAATAAAATAAAATAAAATATAATAAAATATAATAAAATAAAATAAAATAAAATAAAATAAAATAAAATAAAATAAAATAAAATAAAATAAAACAAAATAAAATAAAATAAAATAAAATAAAATAAAATAAAATAAAATAAAATAAAATAAAATAAAATAAAATAAAATAAAATAAAATAAAATAAAATAAAATAAAATAAAATAAAATAAAATAAAATAAAATAAAATAAAATAAAATAAAATAAAATAAAATAAAATAAAATAAAATAAAATAAAATAAAATAAAATAAAATAAAATAAAATAAAATAAAATAAAATAAAATAAAATAAAATAAAATAAAATAAAATAAAATAAAATAAAATAAAATAAAATAAAATAAAATAAAATAAAATAAAATAAAATAAAATAAAATAAAATAAAATAAAATAAAATAAAATAAAATAAAATAAAATAAAATAAAAAAAAAAAAAAATAAAAAAAAATAAAAAAAAAAATAAAAAAAAAAAAAATAAAAAAAAAAAAAAAATGTGTAAACATGTGTATCCGCACATACATAGGTTCAAGTAAATTATTATTAATAGGCCTATTTTCTACGAAGAAATTGCGAAATTAACCCTCAAATAAAACCAAAATGATGCCAAAATGAACCCCGATTGGCTCAAAAATGATCCTTAATTATTCCATAAGAATGATTCAAAAATGACTCCAAATGCACCCCAAAACTTTTCCGAAATATCTCAAAACTGACTCCAATATGAGTACAAAATAATTCCAAAATTACCTTAAAATGACCAAAAAATTATCCCAAAATTACCCCATATTTACGCAAAAATTAGACCAAATTGACCCAAATATAAACCTAAAATGACACCAAAATTATACTAAAATGTTTCAAATATGACTCCCATATAACCCTGAAATGATCCCAATATTATCCCAAAATAATTCTATATTGACCCTTTGATGATCCCCCAAAATTACCTCAAATTTACCCCAATATGACCACCAATGTAACCAAACTGATCCCAAACTGATCCCAATTATATTAGCAACCTGTCAAACAAAAATTGCTCGCTCTGCTCTGTAGAGCTGGCATAAAACCACAAGAACCCTGTTTATTTGTGTGTAATTGTGTGTTTGTTGTTTGCCTCTACTGGGAGAGACCACTTACAATGTTGCGGATGCATTTATCTTCTTGCAAAATGCAGCAATTTAGTTGTTACTTTGTCTATGTTGGCTCTTTTTTTTTTTTGGTTTTCCGCTTAGCTAACTACCTATTGTGTTTGTTGTTGTTTTCAAACGCAAAACTGTTGCTTTTTTTTGTTTGTTTGCTGTTCGCTGTCACGTCCGCATTGGCATCGTTGGAAAAAAGTGACAATTAATTAGCGTTGATTTGCATTCAAGGTAAGGCGCTCAACGTTTTACCAACGCGAGGAAATTAAATGTAAAATTTTTAACTTATTTGCGCAGCTCAGCTTCAACTAAGTACACGCAGGGGGTTGGTTTGATTAATTCATAGAAACAATTGTATTAAGGTTTTTGTGCTTAAAATAAATGAGCTTACATTAAAATTAGTTTAAACAAATTTGCTTATTTTCATTTGGGTTAAATTAAATACGATTTTTTTATATGTTTTAACTAAATACCCAATTTATCTGTTTATGCGTAATTGTGGTTGTGCATTTGGACACCATTTAAAATTTCTAATTAGTTGGCTTTCAGTTAGAGTTACATAAGTTATTTGAATTTATTTTCGTAATTTTTTAACGAATTTAAGCCATCGTAAAAGTGAGTGGAGTTTCTGTCTTGAAAAGTCTTACTTACCAACATAAACTTTTCGAAACAGATTTCCGAAAAAATATCAAATAGGTGGCAACTTTATAAACCGCCTCAAGTGGAAAATCTAGGTAGTAAAAATTTAAAAATGCAGTTTACTCTCCACTACAAAATTTCACGTTACTTGCTCTTTAATTGCAGAAGTTATAACCCAAAATCCGTTTATCGGAACAATCGATTGTAAGGGAGCTATGAGTAGTTTTGTTCCGATCTTGCTCGAATGATTCTTCTCATATAAAATAATGCCTACATACCAAATTTCATCGAGATATCTCTAAAATTGACAGACAGACGGACATGGCTAAATCGAATCAACTCATCGTCTTGATCATAACGGTATACTTATTAGTGGGTATATGTCTTCTTCTTCTCATACTTACAAACATCGGACCAAAGTTATAATACCATTTCATCTTCATGAAAGGTATAATTACCCCAAAATGATCGCAAATGATCCCAAAATGATCCATATATGAACCCTAATTCATCCCAAAATGACCACAAAATTATCCCAGAATTATCCCTAAACTATACCAAAATGACCCTAAAATGATCCCAAAATGACCACAAAGTAATCCCATCATGATCCTAAAATGACCCCAAAGTACGCAAATACAATAAGGTAAAATGGCAACCCTACTTAAAACTATTTTAGTTGGTA
>CAXKVI010000001.1:165944336-165961836 GCA_964058755.1 Campiglossa producta
CTGTGCCAGCAAACTGTATTTTACCACCTCATTCCGATGCTCCAATGACGTTGCAAATCACAAATGTTCTGGATAAATACAAAATCATATCGTTGCCTGCTGGACGCGCAATACCTGGTCAACCCAAACGTCATGTCCAAATACCGATGAGAAAGGGTAGCTCGATACAAGTTTGTAGTGAGCATGATTTTGAAGGCAATAAATACTGAATTTGATTTGTTTTTGAAAGCGTATACTTTTATGTAAATTGTATTTATTTAATGCAGTAAGTACACATTTACTTTTAGTATACTACCTTACAAAAAGAAAGCAAATTAGTATTTTGTACGTTAAGATCGCAGAAAACGGATTCATGTTTCGAAAAATAATCTAATATCTAGTTTCTATTGTACAATACGATAAGCAAAATTAAAATTTAAAGTTATGAAATAATTTAAGCTATCAATTTTTGCAAAATCTTCAAATAAATATAGATATCTACGTTACAATCCAAAATAATTAACAATAGATGACGCCGAGATGGTGGATTTTTAATCTTCAAGGTTTTGTGTATCAGGATAAAATTTGGACCTGATAAAAGAAGATTTATAAGCGATAATCTCGGCGTGTGTATCCAGGGTTAAACTATTTATCTTCAACCGTAACCATGACCATAGCTTTAACCGTAATCTTAACCGCATGGTAGCCTTAATTTTTACAGTTACCGTAATAATAACTTTGACGTAACCGTAAGCATAACTATGCCCGTAACCGTAACCACAATTTTTACCGTAACCGTAACCATAACTATGCCTTTAACCGTAACCATAACCATAACTTTGACCGTAACCGCAACCGTAACCATAACTATGCCTTTAACCGTAACCATAACCATAACTTTGACTGTAACCGTAACCGTAACCATAACCATAACTTTGACCGTAACCGTAACCGTAACCATAACCATAACTTTGACCGTAACCGTAACCGTAACCATAACCATAACTTTGACCGTAACCGTAACCATAACCATAACTTTGACCATAACCGTAACCATAACCGTAATCATAACCGTAACCATAACCGTAACCATAACCGTAACCATAACCGTAACCATAACCGTAACCATAACCGTAACCATAACCGTAACCATAACCGTAACCATAACCGTAACCATAACCGTAACCATAACCGTAACCATAACCGTAACCATAACCGTAACCATAACCGTGACCATAACCGTAACTATAACCGTAACCGTAACCGTAACCATAACCGTTACCATAACCGTAACCATAACCGTAACCATAACCGTAACCGTAATCATAACCATAATTTTTTCGCCTTTTTCCTTTGAATTTTCTTGACGCTACTCTTAAATAATAACTTTCTTCGTGATTTTATTAATAAATTGAATCTGAAACTACCCTACAGTCAACTTAACTAGTTTTATACTAATCAAATACCAGTCAGCCAGGCGCCTCAACTAGTTCGAGTTCTGTAATTTTTCCATATTAACAACTGGTAGTTTTAACACGGCGATGTCCTACGAGATGGCAATTGTCCTTCTCTGCATCAGCACCATACCAATTGGCTGACTAGTCAGCCTCTGCATCAGGAATATACCAGTTGATATACTTGTTATTATACACATCAGTGTCATACCATTTAAGATACTAGTTCGTATATATGTACGTCAGGATCGTACCAGTTGGCAGACTAGTTCATATATGCGTCAGAATCATACTAGTTGATATAGTAGTTCATTTATGCATCAGAATCATACCAGTTCACATACCAGTTCACTTATGCATCATAATCATATCAGTTGACATACTATTTCAAACTTGCATCAGAAATATACCATTTGACATACTAGTTCATATATGCATCAGAATATTACCAGTTGATATACTAGTTCATATATACATCAGAATCATACCAGTTGACATACTGATCAGTCTATGCGGCAGGACATACTAATCATTATGCCCATTCAGATCGTACCACTTGTCATACTAGTCCACGAATTTGACATTCATTCCAGTTGGTATACTAGTCGGTCTATGCACCAGTATCATAGTCAGCCTCTACATCAGCAATATACCAGTTTATTCTTTAGAAAGCAGCGACTATTTGTATTTACCCAAACACGAAAAAGCATCTGTGAATTACAAGGTAAAAAAGAAGCAGTTACAAGAGAAAAAGAAAAGCAATTGTCCTCTTCTGCATCAGCACCATACCAATTGGTATACTAGTCAGCCTCAGCATCAGCATTATACCAGGTTATATACTAGTTCATACACAGCCAAAAATGAGCTAAAGGCTCTGAGTTCGATTCTCGGTAAAGTTGACACAAGTTTTTTTTTTCTATATTTTTTAAATTATGTTGATTATTGTATTTTTAATTTATTTATTGAATTCAACTTGCAATGGCGAAGGCCCAATTGCATTCAACTTTGTGGATCCACTTTCATTCAAAATTTTTTAAACGTAAAGCGAAGCGAAATTTTTGCAAATGCTCAAAAACGAGGCGCGCATTTGTCAAAGTTTTATGTAATTGGGGCTTTGGTGTTGTATTTTTAGGTAAGGTAAATTAAGGTTACTCAAGGTTAAGTTTGTCGTCCACTGCGGAGTTCCGGTCCCACATATGTATATATAGATAAAAGTAAGTCTTATGTTTACATCAAAAAGAGTCAAAGTAAGACTGCTTTCATGCTGGGCCATACACTCGAGTTAAAGGAGCATTGTTAGAGTCAATTTATATTGTTGTTGTCAATATACTCAAGTTTATGCCACAACGTAAAAAAAATGGCGGTTATATACCAACAGGTTGTCATAACCTCTAACGAGACTTTTGCCGAACTTCTCTTCCAACTTATAGTGTGCTGCTTTGATTTTTGTTGGGATTTTCCACATAGTAGTATCCCGGGACTGACACTCCTAAACCGACACCGTTACTCCTCCTCGAACCACTTAGATGACTTTATGAAGGCCATCAAGTCCTTTATGTCCAGTTCAGCGGTCTGGTTTAGGCTATCCAGGAAGGGAACTCCCAAAAAGCGCGTTCTCGCGCCGCTTAAGACCGGGCAGTTGCAGATGAGGTGCTTCACCGTGGCAGTGACCAGTTAGAACACCTATTAATATGGAGATTTCTCTCCTTATTAGGCCAGGTTTGTTTGGATGTCCGGCACCTTGGGGATTGTTGCCACAGAGTGTGTATTCCAAGTCAACGAAAGGTAGCAACAATCCCAAGGGTGCCGAACATCCAAACAAACCTGGCCAAAATGGGATTATAAAAGATCTAGAGGGATCATAAAAGATCTGAATACAGTTACTTCAACAAAAAATACCGTTCAAACAACCAAAATTTGGTCAAATTCAGGATAACAGCACGAGATTGTAGATTTTACCAGTGCCTTTTTTCTGTGTATATAAGTACACAAGAAATATAGCAGTTGACATACTAGATCATATATACATCAGCATCATATTTGTATTTAGCCAAACACGAAAAAGCATCTGTGAATTACAAGAGAAAAAAAGAAGCAAACCAAAAATTTCAAATAATGTTTGCATAGTACCATGTAGTACAATAGATCGTACTAATGGTTGCGGTGTAATAAGGCCTTATAATAATAATGTAGTATGAAATGGAATTTTTCTAATTAGTATTTTTCTAAAATAGATTAGGCTTTTTCTGACTACACCTTTTCAGTTTATATTCAGAAAGTAACAATTTATATTTAGAAAATTACAATTCATATTCAGGATTTCCATTTGATATTCAGAAAAATACAATTGACATTCAGAAAATTACAATTGATATTCAGAAAACTTTCTGACTAGTATGATTTCGCCCAGCAAATTATAGTTGTATACTAATATGTTTTCTGATTAGATTGGCATTTATTGGTTTAAGGGTAATCAGCAAAGAACTAGTATAAAAACATCCATAAAATGTATAGTAAACGAGCTAGGTGTCTGCTGAGTAGTTTGGAATTGATTAGTTTGAAGGTATTCAGAAATTAACTGGTATGAATACACCACAAAATGTATGGTCATTGAACTATATTGTTTGCTGAGTAGTGTGGCCTTGACTGGTTTGAAGCTAATCAGCAATGAACTAGTATAAATACACCACAAAATGTATGGTCAATGAACTATATTGTTTGCTGAGTAGTTGGACATTGACTGGTTTAAAGGTGATCAGAAATGAGCTAGTATGAATACACCACAAAATGTATGGTCAATGAACTATATTATTTGCTGAGTAGTTCGACATTGACTGGTTTAAAGGTGATCAGAAATGAACTAGTGTGAAGACACCACAAAATGTACGGTCAATGAACTATATTGTTTGCTGAGTAGTTCGACATTGACTGGTTTAAAGGTGATCAGAAATGAACTAGTATGAATACACCACAAAATGTATAGTCAATGGACTATATTGTTTGCTGAGTAGTTTGGCCTTGACTGGTTTGAAGCTAATCAGCAATGAGCTAGAATAAATACACCACAAAATGTATAGTCAATGAGCTATATTGTTTGCTGAGTAGTTGGACATTGACTGGTTTACAGGTGATCAGAAGTGAACTAGTATGAATACACCACAAAATGTATAGTCATTGAACTATATTGTTTGCTGAGTAGTTTGGCCTTGACTGATTTGAAGCTAACCAGCAATGAACTAGTATAAATACACCACAAAATGTATAGTCAATGAACTAGAATTTTCGCTGAGTAGTTTGGCATTGACTGGTTTTAAAACTAATCAACATTGAACTGGTATGCATAAGCCACAAAATGGTTAGTCAATGAACTAGTATGTTTGCTGAGTTGTTCGGAATTTGACTGCAGGGAATTAACAATAGATGACGCCGAGATGGTGGATTTTTAATCTTCAAGGTTTTGTGTATCAGGATAAAATTTGGACCTGATAAAAGAAGATTTATAAGCGATAATCTCGGCGTGTGTATCCAGGGTTAAACTATTTATCTTCAACCGTAACCATGACCATAACTTTAACCGTAAGCTTAACCGCATGGTAGCCATAATTTTTACAGTTACTGTAACAATAACTTTGACCGTAACCGTAAGCATAGCTTTAACCGTAATCTTAACCGCATGGTAGCCTTAATTTTTACATTTACCGTAATAATAACTTTGACGTAACCGTAAGCATAACTTTTCCCGTAACCGTAACCACAATTTTTACCGTAACCGTAACCATAACCACAATTTTTTACCGTTACCGTAACCATAACCATAATTTTGACCGTAACCGTAACCATAACTATGCCTTTAACCGTAACCATAACCATAACTTTGACCGTAACCATAACCATAACTTTGACCATAACCGTAACCATAACCGTAACCATAACCGTAACCAGGGTTACAATTTTACCGTATTGCATTTGTATATTTCGTGGTCTGTTTGGGATCATATTTGGTCTATTTTAGATAATTTTGGGATCATTTAGAGGTCACTTTGGGATAATTTTAGATCTATTTTGGGATCATTTTGGGTTCAATGTTGGATCGTTTTGAGACAATTTTGTGGTAATGGATCTGAATGACCACCTACTCGAACCATTTGGTGGATTCCGCGAACCGCAGAATATCCTTAGGCTTAGTCCTTGATAACTCGCCAAGGTGGTAGAAAATACCCGACCCCGCGAGACATTCGCATAGAATATGCTGCACTGTTTCAGTCTTCTCCTCTTCTCTGCAGCTTCTGCAGAAATCATTATAGAGAATGCCCAGCCTTTCCCCATGCCTGCCTAAACCTATATGCCCTGTGAGATGTCCCATGAGTAATGAGAGCTCCTCCCTTCTGAGTTTGAGCAGGTCTTCCCACCTACTCGGGATAATCTCTGGCCACACAAGTTTTGTATGATTGCAAGTACCTATGTTTTCCCAGCTGTCCCTTGCTTTTTTGAGGAATATATTCCTTGTTAAGAGCTTGCATTTGGTTCAGTTTGGGATCATTTTTGGGTCATTTTTGGTTTAACTTTAGATCATTTTGGGATTATTGGGATCATTTTTGGGTCATTTTGGGTTCAATTTTGGATCATTTTAGGAATATTTAAGGGTTTCTTTGGGTTTCTTGCTGGGATTATTTTAAAATTATTTTGGGATTATTTTAGGGGAATTTTGGAATCATTTTGGGACCATTTTTGGGGTAGTTTTGGGCTTAATTTCGGATCATTTTAGGAATATTTAAGGGTCTTTTTGGGGTCGTTTTGGGATAATTTTAGGATTATTTTAGGGGCATTTTGGAATAATTTTGGGAACATATTTGGGTTAGTTTTGGGTTTAATTTCGGATCATTCATTTGAGGATCTTTTTGGGGTCGTGTTGGGATAATTTTAGGATTATTTTGGGATTATTTTAGGATCATTTTGGGATCATTTTGGGTAAGTAAAGTTACCGTTTAATTGATAGCACAGAGCAAGTACGGTCACCCAGGTACTGATAAGGGACTTAGCCTCTCATACAGCTCATCATTCAAAATTTTTCTACTTTTCCTTATTTCCGTACTTTTTATGAGCAGGTTTTCAAGTAAGACATTTTGTAGTTGTAGTTAATGGTCTGCGACCTTTTTTTATGACATTTGCGTAGGTAAAATTGTATGAATTTACATAAGTATGTAAGTATGCCTACCGAAGCTTACAACTTTTGTGGACTTCATTAGCGCTGGTCACGTTCACACAAAATGTATTTTTTGCTAAGGCATTCGAAGCCGGATGTCACGTATCTCACTGTCTCGCTTTTTGTGGATATTATGCATAACTGTAGCTGTATAAACAAAGCTTGCAACAACACATTCTGTACTATGTATGTATGTAAATAAACGCATTAGTGGTGTATCTTTCAATCTACTGCTTTGTGTCACATTGTTGTTAATCCTCTAGCATGTGTAAGAAATGGTTCATTTAAATCCTCGAATGTATGAATGTATGTATGTATTCAATTATCCAAAGCACAAAAACAAACATATTAAAAGAGTAGACGCTAGGGAAAAGCGTACATTCGCATATACATACATATGTATTTAGGTAAGTATGTATGTATGTAAATGCGCATATGTAAATTTTCAACTACCAAATATTTTCATTTCTCCTTTCAACCATTATGATTCCTTTAGCAGCAGTTGTATTCCTTTTTGTCTTACACACGCTTACTGAGCTTAAGTACATTGCTACAACTGTGATACTGATACCTATCAGTGTATTAAGTAGGGTGTACCGCAGACATGTAAATCTTGGAGTTTACTCATTTTTAGAGCTAGTCAAACTAGGGAAATGACAGATGACGAGGTGGATCTGATTTTTTTTTCGATTATCCTGCATCGCTACCTTGTTCGAACCACTAGCTAATGCGATGCCCATCCTGTCTAACCTAAGATTATCTACTTACCTTTAGCCAGCTAATAAGTTTTAGTTATACGATTTACTTTATGTATCATCCTAATGTTGGTTAAGTATGTTTACACAAATCTAAACATTTGTTATCCTTTCATAATCCATTGATAACAGTTTCAGACATGCTCTGATTAATGTACATAACATACGAATACTCTTATTACTACACAAATGTGTGAACATAATTACATATCAACAAACACACATATGACCATATGTACATATATCGACGTGCCAAACGAAAACTAACACCAGAAATTTTATGTCTGACGAAAAACTAACACTTTTAAAATTCTGTAAGAAAACTAACACTTCTCCCGTGATATCACAAAACCAAGTAAGTGTCAGTTACTTGGTTTCGTCATGCTACGAATTTTCGGAATCCCGTTAAAAAAATCTATCAGGAACATCAATCCGTTTCTTCCTATATTGTTTCTAAGTACCTTAAACTAAAAAAGTTGTAAAACCAAGTAACTTCAAATGCACTGAATCGAGAATTTAGTTCACAGCAAAGACAAGTAACTTAAGTTCCTTTTTTAGTAACTAAAAATTTTACAACAACAACTAGGCTTTTTTACAAAAACTCATTATAAATCAATTTCTTATCGTCACTCTAAGTTTCTCTTTTAGTTTCGATCTCTAATGAATGCAAAAACCATTAAAATTTATTTCTCAATCAAGAATTATTAGAATTTCCTCAAAAAAGTGTATGTGATTATTTCACAAAACCAAGTAACTTTTGAAGATGCTTGATTTATCTTTGGTATTAGTATTTGAGATAATTTCAAAATTATTACGGGGATAAAGCTAGGGAATGGGATTTCAGCCCAGCATCAGATGGTAAACCAGAACACATTTAGCAGGAGAAGTAGATAAGGACTTTTTTGTACTATAGATGAAAGTTATGATAGTGTAAGAAAACTTTTTAGTCTTGAGTCAGACGCGGGCCATAAGCTTCTTTTTCCTCAAGTGCAGCCCACTATCGGGGAGGTCTAATCTTGGCTTGCCTGATGGTGAGAATCTAGAAAGTATATTCAACCAGTTTTCATCATTATTTATTGGCGCTTAACAGCCTAGGTAATTTTGGCCGATTCGTATCAAACCACGATAGTCGTTCCTTTTGAAATTGAAAACACCAAGGGAGTTCAAGTCATCCTCCACTTATTGCTTCCATCTCAAGCGAGGTTTCCCCTTCCTCTGCTGTCCGATTCGGGTATAGATGGGAAAACCTTCTGTGTTGGAGCTTGTCCTTGTCCATTCGCATAACATGACCCAACCAGCAGAGCCTTTGGGCTTCAATTCGCTACACTATGGTCAGTTCAGCGTAGAGCTCGTACAGCTCATCTTTAAATTTCCTTCGACACTCGCCGTTGGCATCACGGGAGAACATTTCTCTCAAATACCCCAAGTGCCATCTCATCTTCTCTTAACACTGTCCATGATTCCGAGCCGTACATTAGGACTCGTATGATGAGAGATGTAAATATCGTAATCTATGTCTGTCGAGAGAGGACTTTACTTCTCAATTGCCTACTTACTCCGAAGTAACACTTGTTGGCAAGAGTGATTCTCCTTTGGATTTCGACTATCGAGGAGATAAACAAGGGAAATTTAGTGTGAGACCCAAAATATAAAAAGGATTTGCTTCCGGCATGCAATTTCGTTTTTATATGAAAATGCACAGCAAACCCAAGTAACTATCAACTTGCTGGGATTTGACGTGAAACAATTTTTTTTTTGTATGAAAGCCAAAAATAGTAACAATCTAAAATCAAAGTTACATGGAAGTTACTTGGGTTTGTTCTGAAACAAAAAATTTTTTTGTATGAAAGGCGAAAATCGTGTTTTTTAAAAACTCTGTAACTGTTTATTAATAAATCCATACATACGTCGCAAAAAATTCCTTGCACGTGTGCACAAAAGACTTTGGGGTCTTATCTTGTCATAATTGAAAAACTTGTATAAGCAAGTGGATATTTGCCGGAGATATGGGCTGCTACGCAAACCCTTAATTTCCCAACAATTTAAAAAAAAACCAGCTACTTGGTTTTGTTGTTTCACGCCATAAGCAATGGAAATTGAAGATATTTCTTGATAGAATCTAAGATTTCTTGTGATTTTGAGGATATTTGGAATCATTTTGAGGTCATTTTTGAATCATGTTTGGGGTTAGTTTGGGATTAGTTTCGGGTCATTTTTTGGTCATTTAAGATAATTTTGCGGTCATTTTGGCGTGAAATTGGGTTCATTTTAGGACCATTTTGATTTTTGGACTATTTTGGGATCGTTTTGGAATAATTTTGCTGTCAATTTACGATCATTTATGGATCATTTTGGAGTAAGTTTGAAATCATTTTGTTAAATCGCTTTTGAACAAAAAACAACCCGTCACTCATCACTCAAAGTTTTGTAAATCGTCGCTCGCTTGCCAGTGGCATGAATGTGCAAATTTTCCACATTTGAGTGAATAGGCTCACGTGATTAAACTCTCGTTGTTCTACAATTCACGAAAATCCTGGGTTTCCTATCTACAAGGAACCCCGCAAATTTGTAATGCCATTTCCATGAATATGTAGTTCAATCTTTAAAAATTGTGCCAAACATTCATGTTTCTGGCACAACAAAAATGTCTAAAAATTTAATTTCCAATTTTTTTTTTAATTTTCGTTGTGCCAGAAACATGAATGTGTTGTACTCGACAATAGACGCTCTGGCGTATACGTAACAATTTTGCTACACATTAGTGTTTCTGGCACAACGAATGTTTTAAAAAATTTAGAAACTCAAATTTTTAACATTTTCGTTGCGCCAAAAATATTAATGTGCTACATATTCATGCTTCTGGCGTATCGAAAATTTTCAAAAACTTGCTTGAAAAAAAAAAAATAAAAAATGAATTTTTCATGTGAAATCTTTATATATAGTCATAGGTATTATTTTCTTTTAGTAGTTAACTCTTTTTCGCCAAAATTTATTGAACAAAAAAGTGAAAAAAAATCGATTACAATAATAATGGCCAGTCACCTCGTTTTCAACCTAAATTACGCACATGTTTCAACTAATCTCGTGTTAATTACAATGACGCTGAGGTTTGCATTCATATCAAATAACAAAACAATAGATGGTAAATGGTCCCAAAAAAGCGTTAATATGATATGTTTTGATAATTACTCATACGCCATGTGTAACCAATATGATTTAGCTAAAATGATACAAATCACTTGTTTAATTGCTTATTCATACATCATTGCGAATTGATACTAGTAAGAATGTATCTCATTAATTGCAAACAAATAATTTTTTTCTCTTTTGGAGTTAAATTAAATGTTGAGTCGATTAGATGCTGGTATTGATATTGAATACTTAATTAATACATTTAAGTCTATTTATCAGCTATTCGATTAAGTAATTGAGTGGGATGAGATAGAGATATATATTTCACGCTTATCTTTAAAACTGAAGCTTTTCTAAATATGGACTGCTGTGTGTGTCTATTAAAGAGCTATTAGATTTCGAAAGAGTATTGGCAAAAGTCTGAAATCGCTGTCATGAAACTGCTTGTACCAGCTATGTGCTGCTTTGTATACTAGTCCTTGATAGAGTAGAAGAGGAGAAGGAGAGCGTGAAAACGAGGAATTGAAGAGGAAGAGAAGAGAACAGATTGATAATGGGAGAGAGGAAGATTAAAAGGGAAGAGGAGGAGGCAACGGTGGAAGGAGAAAAAAGGGAGAGAAAGAATAGGAGGAAGGGTACAAGCAAGAGGTCGAGAAAGAGGAATAGGAGGAATAACAGAAACAAAAAGAGGAAGGAGAAGGGGAAGAGAAATGCAGAGGAAAAAAAAATGAGACGAAGGAGAAGAAGAAGAGAGGATACCACTATGAGAGAAAGATATCAAAAATGGAGAGGAAAGGAGACAGCAAAAAAAAAGAGGATGAAGAGGCAGACTAAGAGGAGAGAAAGACAAGAAGAAAGCGACAGATAAAGCGAAAGAAAAGTATCAAGAGGCAGACGAAAAGTAGAGCAAGTTGAATTAAAGGAAAAAACAAAGTCACAAGTTAAAAGGAAGAAGAGAAATAAGAGGAAGCTAAGGAGGAAAAGAAATGGAAGAGAAAAAAACAGCAGGCAGAAGAAGAGTAGAAATAAAAAAATAAAAACAAGAGAGAGATGCAGAAGAAGAAGAAACGAAACGACGGAGAAGGAAAAAGGATAAAGCTATGAAAAAAAGATATCAGAAACGGAGAGAGTAGGTAAGAAGATCATCAAGAGCCAGACGAAAAGAGTCGGTAGAGAAAGTTGAAGAGAAGATAAAAACGAACACGAATGTGAAAAGAAAGAAGAAACCTAGAGAACTATAGAGCTTAAAAGGAAAAACACAGAACTACGTTTAAAACAAAAGTGGAAAAAGTAAGATAGATGGAAGAAGAAAAGGAAATGGAAAAGATAGAACAACGTTCAAAAGGAAAGTGGAAAAAAATAAGATAGATAGGAGAAGAAGGGGAAAAACGGAGAAGAATAGAGTATAAAACCATGAAAAAAGATATAAGGAACGGAGAGAGTAGGTAAGAAGATCATCAAGAGCCAGACGAAAAGAGTCGGTAGAAAAAGTTGAAGAGAAAATAAAAAGGAACATGAAGGTAAAAAGAAAGAAGAAAAGTGAGAGAACGGTAAAGGAGAAAAGGAAACGGAAAAGAAAGAGCTATGTTCAAAAGAAAAGTGGAAAAAATAAGAGAGAGAGAAGAGGGAAGGGGACGACGGAGAAGAAGAGAGGGTAAAACTATGAAAAAGAATATAAGAAACAGAGAGAAAGAGAAAGGAGATCATCAAGAGCCATGTGAAGAGTAGAGAAAGTTGAACAGAAGAGAAAAGCGAATACGTAGGTGGAAAGAAAGCAGAAAAATAAGAGGAAGATAAAGGAGAAAAGGAAGAAAGGACAAGGAAAAAAGACCAATTAAATTTTTTTTTTATAAATCCTAGATCCACCTGGCCAGAACGTACATTAAATAAAAACAAATTTGTTTACTCATCTTTTTTAAAGAGTTTTAAATGAATTGAATTTTGTTTTGGTCCAAAACCATCAAAACTTTAAACTAATGTCACACAATGATATAGGCTAATTTTTCAGTGAAATTTTATTAACAAATAGATATGTTAAATTAAGCTAATAAGTTTATCAACATCTAACTCGTTTATTTATAATGTAAAAAATATGTTCTGCTTACTGATGCATAGGTACATTGTATTTAACATAACTAAATATATATAACTTAAAGTTAATTAGCAAATAAAAGTGGTCATAAAAGCAAACCGCAACATTTATGAATTATATTTACATATTGCCCGTTTAAATTAACCCAATTTAACCCTTAACATATTCAAGCGCATAAATAGGCATGTACTTAGATGCACACACAAGTATGCTTGTTCTATGTATGCTGTTTGACTGAATCACCTTTCACTCCAAATAAGTTAAGCGGAAACAAAAGTGGTAAACCTAAAAACAAATATCTAATACTCACGAACAATATCAATGCATACACACATACATACAAACATGCATAAATATTCTGTGATACTTAAATCAAAGCCGTTTAGATTTGACCACAAAATATTTGCAAAAGCCATACTAAATTATACCTGATTTATTTAATTTGTTTATGTTTTTTATTAATCACTTAATTTAGGAATTTATGTAGTTCACAAATTCGCTAATTAAATAATCACTTTTATAATTTTTTAATAGAGTAAAAACTAAAAAAAAAATTCCTATGTTTATATTTTGTACTTGGATTGCCGAGCTTGCTCGGTGTTTTCGATTTTTACATTTATTTTAGAATATTCTTACCTGTCAACATAAACTTTTCAAAATACTATATCTATGCCAAATTTCATTGAAATCAGTCAATTGAAATCAGAATAAAATTAAAATGATCCCAAAATGACCAAAAAGTGATCCCTAAATGACCCAAAAATGATCCTCAATTGACTTAAAAATGATCCCAAAGTGACTCTAAAATTACCCAAAAATTATCCCAAAATTATCAGGAAATGATCCAAAAATTAACCCAAAACGATCCGTAACTTACCCCAAAATGAGCCCAAAATTACTTCTAAATGATCTTAAAATAATCTCAATATGGTCCCAAAATGGCCCAAAAATTAACAAATACAATATGGTAAAATGGCAACCCTGGGCGGCAAACCTACTTGAAAATATTTTAGTTGGTATGTCGCCGAAAATACTTTTCATTTGATACTCATATTGCCATATCTAGCTCTATACTTAAAAACAATGAGATAGGCGGCGACCCTTTAAACCGTCCCAAGTGGCAACACCCAAGTGAAAAGTCATAGAACTAACCATACTTTTATCTAAATCGGGAAAGCGGTTCTCAAGATAGTACCGGATATACCAATATACAAACATAATGTGATTGGGTGGCAACCCTACTTGAAAATATTTTAAATGGTCCCAAATTGACTTAAAAATTATACCAAATTGACTCCAAAAAGATCCCAAAATGATCCAAAATGACCCCGAAAAGACCCAAAAATTAACATAAAATTAACACAAAATGATCTAAAAATAAACCCAAAAAGATCCGAAACTTACTCCAAAATGATCAAAAAATTACCCCAAAATGATGCAAAATTACCTCTAAATGCTCCTAAAATAATCTCAATATGATCGCAAAATGACCCCAAAATTAACAAATACAATTCGTTAAGATGGCAACCCTCGGCGGTAACCCTACTTAAAAATATTTTAGTTGTTATGTCGCCGAAAATACCTTTCATTTGATACCCATATTGGCGTATCTCGATACTTTAAAAAATTTAAATAAGCGGCAACCCTGTAAACCGCCCCCAGTGGCAACATCCAAGTGAAAAGTCTTATGCCAAATTTTATCTAAATCGGCAAAGTGTATCTCGACATTGTACCGGATATACCGATATACAAACATAATGCGGTTGGGTGGCAACCCTACTCTAAAATAGTTCAGTTGTTATGCCGCCGAAAATAATTTTCATTTGATACTCATATTGGCATATTTTGGTCAATATTTAAATGATTTAATAAATAAATTTGAGATAGGTGGCTACCCTTTAAACCGCTTCAGGTGGCAACAATAAAGTGGGAAAATACCGAAAATACCGTTCATTTGATACCCATATTGGCATATCTTGCTCAAAATTTAGAAAACAAAATTAGATGGGTGACAAACCTGTAAACTGCCGTTAGTGGCAACACTCAAATGGATAGTCTTGGGATCAAGCATACTATCTCTATGCAAAATTTCATCCAAGTCGGTCAAGCGGTTCCCGAGATGGTACCGAATAATCAAATATCTCTAGATACAAATATGCAAGGCGAACTACAAAATGTCACCAAATTTCTCACAGCACTTTTTAGTCATACATTTCTAAGTGCTTGCGAATAAAACGGTGCTTATACATATAACAAATACATAGGGGCTGAACGTAGTTGTGACAATAATGCTTCTTCCTCTCACAAGCCGCTCGTTTGTGGGTAAAGTTACTTCAAGTAATGTGACCCAAGAAAGTTTAGCGGCCTTAAGTGTAACCGCGCAGTGTGGTGGATTGGATTATATAGCGCTCACAGTGGTTTACTTGTGGCTACCACAGTGGCTGTCATGGCTGTTTGATCCTGTCGGCAGCTTTGCTTACTAAGAAGCTTGCTCTGTCAGGCAATCGAGATTTGTTTTAATAATTAAATGTGGGCTTGTTTTTTTCTTTTTGGAAGCGGATAAGCTCATAGCGAATTTGATAAAGATTTTCGTTTTGGTTAAGGGTTACCTTCTATTTTTTAAAGTGTTGAAGTTTTTAAAAATATTCCAAAAAGCGCAGCAACTTATTTTTCGTGGAAAGCGTATTACTTTGGATCATAAAGAGGTATTTTTCAGTGATCAAGATATGGTTGTTGACGTAACGAATTCATATCGTCGATCTCTTCAAGAGCATGGGTCCAGACTAAGCTGGGATAAAGAGTGCTTAGATATGCCGTTTGCCCTATGCAAGCTAATGCTGAGGGTGGTTTTCAGGTTCATACCCTTACTTAAAATTACACAAAAAATATGGTAGAAATTAAGCAAAAAAAATATAGTAAAAAATATCGAAAAATATAGTGCAAAAAAATATAGTAAAAACTACCAAAAAAAATATACTAAGAATTACGCAAAGAATATAGTAAAAATTACACAAAAAAATGCAGTAAAAATTACGCAAAAATATTGTAAAAATTACACAAAAAAATACAGTAAAAATTACGCAAAAAATATTGTAAAAATTATACAAAAAATACAGTAAAAATTACCAAAAAAAAAAAAATTAAGCAAAAAATATGGAAAAACTACGCAAGATATACAAAAATTATACAAAAAATACAGTAAAAATTACGCAAAAAATATGGTAAAAATTACACAAAAATACAGTAAAAATTATGAAAAAATACAGTAAAAATTACACAGAAAATGCAGTAAAAATTACGCAAAAAATGCAGTAAAAATTACGCAAAAAATATAGTAAAAATTACACAAAAAAATACAGTAAAAATTACCAAAAAAATGCAGTAAAAATTACGCAAAAAATATAGTAAAAATTACGCAAAAAATAGAGTAAAAGTTACGAAAAAATACAGTAAAAATTACACAAAAAATACAGTAAAAATTACACAAAAAATACAGTAAAAATTATCCAAAATATATGGTAAAAATTACGCAAAAAAAATGGTTAAAATTACACAAAAAATGCAGTAAAAATTACGCAAAAAATACAGTAAAAATTACGAAAAAAAAATACAGTAAAAATTACGCAAAAAATACAGTAAAAATTACGAAAAAAATACAGTAAAAATTAATCCAAAAAAAATGGTAAAAATTACACAAAAAATACAGTAAAAATTACCCAAAAAATGCAGTAAAAATTACGCAAAAAATACAGTTAAAATTACGAAAAAAAATACAGTAAAAATTACACAAAAGATACAGTAAAAATTGCGCAAAAAATACAGTAAAAATTACGAAAAAAATACAGTAAAAATTACTCAAAAAAAATACAAGTAAAAATTATACAAAAAATAAAGTAAAAACTACCCAAAATATATGGTAAAAATTACGCAAAAAATATGGTAAAAATTACACAAAAAATACAGTAAAAATTACGAAAAAATACAGTAAAAATTACCCAAAAAATACAGTAAAAATTAATCCAAAAAAAATGGTAAAAATTACACAAAAAATACAGTAAAAATTACCCAAAAAATGCAGTAAAAATTACGCAAAAAATACAGTTAAAATTACGAAAAAAAAATACAGTAAAAATTACACAAAAGATACAGTAAAAATTGCGCAAAAAATACAGTAAAAATTACGAAAAAAATACAGTAAAAATTACACAAAAAATACAGTACAAATTACTCAAAAAAAAATACAAGTAAAAATTATACAAAAAATAAAGTAAAAATTACCCAAAATATATGTATGGTAAAAATTACGCAAAAAATATGGTAAAAATTACACAAAAAATACAGTAAAAATTACGAAAAAATACAGTAAAAATTACCCAAAAAATACAGTAAAAATGACTCCAAAAAAATGGTAAAAATTACACAAAAAATACAGTAAAAATTACCCAAAAAATACAGTAAAAATTACGCTAAAAATACAGTAAAAATTACGAAAAAAATACAGTAAAAATTACGCAAAAAATATAGTAAAAATTACACAAAAAATACAGTAAAAATTACGCAAAATATATGGTAAAAATTAAGCAAAAAATATGGTAAAAGTTACGACAAAAACACAGAAAAAAATAGCAAAAATGCCAGCAAACTACAAACCAATATTTTTTCGTTTACGTAATACACATTCGGTAACTTTTTAAACGCTTTACATAAGTGTTACCTTGAATCTGACATTGCCCAACTAACAAATGTACGTTACATATGTAGGCATATATTTTTGAACCCACCCCCTTCCGAAAATCCTGGATCCGCCACTGCTGTGCATTACAATTATTCTAAGTATAGTGGTATATACCGTAGTACTGATTCTCAACCACGATGTGTGTCCCTA
>CAXKVI010000001.1:165966836-165971836 GCA_964058755.1 Campiglossa producta
AAATTATTAAAAACACTTGAATGTTGTAGCTAAGAGATACTTTAACGCTTAAAATGAAATAAAAACCGCGTGTAGTCAGTACACGTGAAAGAACTTAACTTCTTAAATTCAGAAATAACGAAATGTATTCGACAATAGCTTAAATTCACAATTTCTTTCTTCCGGGAACATGGTGCGTTTTCCTTCAAATTCGGTACTTGGGTAGAATTATGCCTAATTTTAGAGGGGCCAATACAAATGGGATATAGAGGAAGAGGGGCGTGGTAGAAGGAAAGAGGGGAATGAAGAGAAAAAGGGAGGGGGATAACAGAGTAATAGGTGGAGAGTGGGGGAAGGTGTAAAATGTAACCTGTAATAGGTAGAAGGTGGGGTATGAAAGGAAAGGCAACCCGGGTTGAAAATCTGTTAAATTTAGCCTAGAGCCTGACTAGATTTTCCCTCTTGAAATCATGGGCCTGCCAAGGAAAGTTTAAACAGGCCCTTATCTGTTTGTTAACGCTTTTTAATAAAGGGCCTGTCGGATAATGCAAATCTAGGCCCTGCCTAGGTTTCCCAAGGCAATGCCAGCTAAGAAATAAAATAATTCATTGCCTTTCAGTCAGCATTGAGCTCGGGCGCCTGTACATCACAGTTGTCTTCTCTGTCCATTGGGCTATTCCAATCATTCAAATATTTTCTGCAAAAGAACAACTTGAATTAAATTTCACATACATTTAATAATCAATTAAAAAAATGCATTGTCCCTGAGCCAGCATTGCACCCAGGCAACTTCACATTACAGTCATCGTCTCTATCCATTCAGCTGTCACAACGGATGGAATTTGTTCGGCAAATTTAAATTTTATAATCGTGGAAAATCTATCCTGGCGTGGGATTGGAAAAACTGGGCCGCCCCAATATAGAAAAAATTTTCAGGCCCTGGATTGGAAAAACTGAGCAGGTGCAAGGTATGTAAAACTCGACTCATCCATGAGTCCTTTCTTACTTATCCATGAGTCATTTTGTACTCATCCTTGAGTAGGTTTTGAAAATCTATGAGTAATTTTTGACTCATCTAGGAGTCATTTTTGACTCCTCTATGAATCATTTATACTCATCTTTGAGTCATTTTTGACTCATCTATGAGTATTTTTGACTCGTCTATGAGTCATTTTTGACTCATCTATGAGTCATTTTTGACTCATCTATGAGTCATTTTTGACTTATCTATGAGTCATTTTTTACTCCTCTATGAGTAATTTTTGACTCATCAATAGGTCATTTGTGACTCATGTATGAGTCATTTATGACTTATATATGAGTCGTTTATGACTCATCTCCATGAGTAATTTATGAGACATTTATTACTCGTATTCATTTGACGAACACTATTTTAAAAAAATGTATGTGCAGAACACACATCAATCTTTACGAGTACTTGGTACATACCTACTCACGCCTTTTTTGATTCTTTTTTTTTATACAATTTTATTATTATTTTATTTATTATTATTCTATTTTATTTTAAATTTTATTTCATTTTATTTTATTTTTTTATTTTTTTTTAGTTTGTCTTATATTGAATATTTTTTTTATTATTTTTTGTGTGTTTTTTTTTTAATTTTTTGCCAGTGATAACTTTAATTGAAAACTCTATCCAACATGTTGCTTTCACAAAAGTTATTCGATTTAAGCGACATTTGTGGCAAATTGTCAGGTAATTTTTATTTATAGAATCCAATTAAACTTTGCATGAATTGAATTTTTTTAAACATGTTAAATTTATTATAAATTTTTAAATTCAATTTTTTTTTAACTTACTAATTTTTTTTTTCTTTTTTTATTATTCCCATAAAAATTAGCTTGCTTTTGTTTGACTTCGGGATTGTTCATAATCTATTATCGCCATGGTATTAGGCAAAAAAGAGTCTTTAAATAATGAAACATTTGTCTATCAAATATTAAAATTTCACAGCAAATATGCGCTTCATTGATTTACAGAGCCAACCTATTTGAATAAGCATATAAATAATTTAACAATTAGCAAATTATACCTGAGCTGAAAACATGTATATTTTTTTTATAAATTTACACCAAAAAACCACTAAGAACCATATTATTTGTATTATAAATTCATTTAAATTAATGCAAATAATAGCAAGAGTGATTAACTTACAGTTCAATGACTTGAAAGAGCAGAGAGTGCAAATGCGGGAAACCAAAAAAAAAAAAAGTGTGTTAAGCTGCGTGGTCTTCTGATAATAATTAACGCAAACAATTAAGGAGAAAGTCTAAATTAAGTTGAAAAATATGTGCTGAATACTCTCATGCAAAGCAGTTGGTTATTTAAAAACTTTTAATGGGCCAAGATGTATCGCAAAAAAAAAAAAAAAAAAAAAATTTAGTTGGTTGTGCGCAAAGAGCATAAATAACGATAAAGTATTATAATCATTTAAAATTTCTTCATTCAAAAAGTTACTTTGACCTATTGCTTACTAAATATATGCACTTTATAAACATTTCGAATACAACGAACTGAACGGCACTAAAAGGCGACTTTAAAGTAGCGGCAAAGTAACCACTTTTTTAAATCTCACGTCAAAGGTTTCATTTGTCGATTTATGGTGGCACTTGAAGATGCCATTTCTTAACCCTAAGGCTGAGACAAAAATATGTAACCAATTGAGGTATTCATGGAGTTATAATAAATAAAATCATGTTAACACTAATCTTTTCATAAAATTATCTATTGTGGGTGTTTCCCAGCAGAAATTTGAATTTTGTATGGAGAAAATTTTTTTTACTATGTAAAAAACGTCCGCAACGTAACTTCCGCCACAGAGATATGAAACGATTACTTACAAAAAGCTTTCCTTGTCCTAACTTTCTGTTGGTTCTTAAGAACACATTACTTTCAACTTTAATTTATCCTTAAAGGTTTTGTACATTAATTTTTGGCATTTGGCAGAAAATTGCCAATTATCTTGATGCGAAAGAACTTAGCGACACTAAAATGCTACTTTAAAGTAGCGAAAAGGTGGTATCTAGAGTAAGTTTCACATTTAAAGCTTTAATTTCCGCTCCACGGCGGAACTCTACACTTTAAATTTCTTTTCGGCCTCATTCAAGTTTTGAGCACCATATATATGGAATCACATTAGAAATCGCGCTGTGACGATGCCCCCCTAAATGTATCGGATACTAACCGCGTGCATTTAGAAAAGCTTAAACTTTCCTACTGTTCTTTTCTTGTTTTGTTAGCTGTTTGTAATATCTCCGTCAAATTTTTCCAAATGAACAACTTTTTCCTTTTAAACATATTTTCAAGCAAGATAATCACAATAAGCCCCCAGGAACTCTATCGCAGCCCATATTTTCCAGTTATAGTTACTTGCATCATCTCATTGGCTTGGCATTTAAAGTGGGCTTTTCAATCAAAAGACTGCACCTTATAGGAAAATGCGAATGGCCAATATAGTTGAAGTTTATGTTGGAAATGAAAAACCCATTGAACCATTTTCAAATTTGGGCAAAGCTGCTGGTAATTTCGGTAGTGCGTGACACTTCATGATTGAACTTTTCGAATGAAAAATGTAGCGTTTGTTGCATGTATTATTTTCCGAAGTAATATATGGTACATATGTGAGTGTTTCTGACTACTTTTGACTTTCATTGCATTTATACAGTACTGGGGATTTGTTATCTGCTTAGTCATATCTGAATATAGTGACCTAAGCCAAATGCAGTTGGTAACGATTTTATTGAAGTTTTTTGCATACTCGGATGAGAACCCCCTTTAATGTTGACGACGCGGCCAAACGAACTAAGGACAATGAGAAGGATATTAGAGCATGTACCTGGAATGGACCGGACCAATTTAAGGGAGCATACCGCTGCCCGGCTGGTTGATGTGCTCGTTAACGCAAAGGCTGTCATTACCGCCCTGCAGGAAATGCGATAGACGGGACAAGGAAAGACGACGAGAGATACATTTGTGACGTATACTACGGTGGCCAGAAGCGAGGCAAAGCGCGTGGTGTAGGGAAGTGGGAAAAAGACTGCACCGCCAAGTACAAGCGTTCACCCCCGCGTGCGAGCGTAGTGCTGCGTTCAGCATCAAGGCGAAGCCTTTCAACATAACATGTATCTGCGCCTATGTGCCGTCTAAGGAGATGGACGACGCAGAGAAGGAATCCTTATATGATAAACTTGAGCAGATTTATGGTCGCTGCGCTCAATATGATGTCAAAAACGTGCTCGGCGACTTAAATGCCAAGGTTGGCTAGGAAGGAGTGGTTGGTCCTACAGTTGGAAAACTTAGTCTCCACGATATAACATCCCCCATGGCACTAGGTTGATTTACTTCACCGCTGCACGCAATATGGGCATCAGTAGTACCAGGTTCCAGCATAAACGATTACACCAAGCCACCTGACGGTCCCCTGATAAAAGAATAAGAAACCAGATTGATCAGATCATTGTTGATGGCAGACACAGCTCCACAGTTCTGGACGCGGTCCCAATATCGACTCTGACCAATATCTTGTTGCAGCCAAGATACGCACACGCCTCTGTGCAGCGAAGAAAGTGCGCTCAGTAACGGAAGGAAACTTTGTAGTCGATAAGCTGCGTACGATACAGACAGCTGATAATTCCTCCACTCGACTTTCACACCTGCTATCGGAAATCTTCGACCTAACGATGTAACCGAGCAATGGGAGCATATCTCTCACTATTTACGTACCACCGCTGAGGCCACTATAGGGCGAGCCCACAAGAGCAACTGGTATGATAAGGAAAGCTCACTGCCTCGGACAAAAAGGACGCTCCCTACAGGGAGACGCTGCAAACGGGCGCAATCCGCAGTGTATGACAACATTAACGAAGCAGCACTGCCTCGGACAAAAAGGACGCTCCCTACAGGAAGACGCTGCAAACGGGCGCAACCCGCAGTGTATGACAACGCTAACGTGGGGCGAGGAAGGAAGAGGGATGCCTTTTCAGAAAAAAGAAACGTGAGA
>CAXKVI010000001.1:165976836-165979336 GCA_964058755.1 Campiglossa producta
TAGATATATACGAATACATCGGTCAGTATGTTGCAACAAAATATTTGTTGTTAACTGAAAATTCGAGCTTAGTTACATCATGGTGTTGTTCTCATGAAGGGCTCTAAGTTCACTCTATAATTCTGTTATTTATTAGCGTGAGTGTTGGGGATATCTGTATTCTGTTGTGTGACCACGTACTTATATCAATGTCATTACAAAAGTTTTCATTTTATTGATCAGAGCTCATGGCATCAGTTTTAAACTCACGTTCGTAATCCTGTTCTCATCTGTCTAGTCAATTTATTTCAGCTCATTAGATATAATTGTTTGGAAATTACAGAGCGCAAGTCGAATGTACTTAATTCTTGCATTTAGTGAAACTGCAGTTAACTTACTGATTGGAGTCCAGTCAAAATGAAATTATTTTACTTTTTAACTTAATATTTAACTTACCAAGGACGTTCCCAGCTCTTCACAAACGTCTCCTAAAAGGGGGGGAGGCCTTTTATATTTTTGCTAAGTAACTATAACTTTTCTTGGTTTTTTCTCAGTTTCATTCGGTAAGGTTGGGGCAACGATAAAAAAAAATTAATTAAAAAAAAATAAGAAAAAATAAAATAACAAAAATATAAAAAAAAAAATTAGAAAAATATTAAATAAAATAAAATAAAATAAAAAAAATGGTTAAAAAATTAAGAAAATATTAAAAAAATATATAAAGAAAAGTAACAATAAAATAAAAAAAAAAATAAATAAATAAAAAAATAAGAAATATATTAAACAAAAAAAATAAAATTAAAAAAATAAAAAAAAATAAATAAAAAAAATAAATAAAAAAAATAAATAAAAAAAATAAATAAAAAAATAAGAAAACTACTAAAAAAAAAAATAAAAAAAATAAATTAAAACAAGTAAGGAAAGCTGTCTTCGGCTGTGCCGAAGGCTAAATAGCTTTCATGAATAAGCGTCACGATTTTCACTGTTTGATCCCCAGTACAGCCTGTGTGAATTTAACTTTAGCTCATACCGAAATTATCGGAGCTATCGATTATATGGGGACGATGTGTTATATTGGTCCAATCTCATTGATTAACATCGACATTCCACATTCTAAAATAGCAACATTTGCGAAATTTCACGTTCCTACCGATATAATTACAGGAGTTATCCACCAAAATCCGTTTATCGGAACAATCGATTGTATGGGGGCTATGTGAAATATTTATCCCATTTCAACGATTTTCAACATCGATATTTTACATATAAAAATAGCGACGCTTCCAAAATTTCACGTTCCTATGTGTTAAATTACAGGACTTATAGCCCAAAATCCGCTTATCGGAATAATCGATTGTATGGGAGCTATGTGAAATATTTATGCCCTCTCAATGATTTTCAACATCGATATTTCGCATATAAAAATAGCAATACTTCCAAAATTTCACGTTCGTACCTATATAATTACAGGAGTTATCTACCAAAATCCGTTTATCGGAACAATCGATTGTATGGGGGCTATGTGAAATATTTATCCAATCTCCATGATTTTCAACATCGATATTTCACATATAAAAATAGCAATACGTCCAAAATTTCACGTTCCTACGTGTTTAATTACAGGAGTTATAGCCCAAAATCCGTTTATCGGAATAATCGATTGTATGGGAGCTATGTGAAATATTTATCCCATCTCTATGAGTTTCAACATCGATATATAACATATAAAAATAGCAACACTTATAAAATGTCACGTTCCTTCGTGTTTAATTACAGGAGTTATAGCCCAAAATCCATTTATCGGAATAATCGGTTGTATGGGAGCTATATGTTATATTGGTCCGATCTTGCTGGTTCCGACAAATGATTTCTATATTGGAAAATGGTGGCCGCATACCAAATTTCAGCCAAATATCTCAAAAACTGAGGGACTAGTTTGCGTTCAAACAGACAGACAGACAGACGGACAGACGGACAGACGGACATGGCTAAATCAACTCATCTCGTCATCCTGATCATTTCGTTATACTTATTGATGGGTCTATCTCTTCTTCTTCTCATATTTACAAACATCGGACCAAAGTTATAATACCATTTCATGTTCATGAAAGGTATAAAAAGTAAAGAAATAAAAGAAAAAAAATAAAATAAAAAATTAAGTAAAAAATATAAAAAAAAAATTAACCCAATAAAAACCAATACCATTAATATAAAATAAAATAAATAAAAACAAAAAAATTAAATAAAATATAAAAAAAAAAAATTTAAAAAAAAGAAAAAATAAAAAACAATAAAGAAATAAAGAAATAGCAAAAATGTATATTTTAATATAATCAAAAAAGAAAAAAAATTAAATTAAATATAATAAAAAAAATTTAAAATAAAAACAAAATATCGTCTGTTATTATGTAAAACAAAGTGACGGATAAATTTAAAAAAAACGTAAGGAACAGTTTAGTCAAAAATAAGATTTGCTTAATAGGGCTTCTGTAACAATAAAGTAAGGATTAGGCCCGTACAA
>CAXKVI010000001.1:165984336-166011836 GCA_964058755.1 Campiglossa producta
AAATATGCATGCAACAATGGCAGTATCTACCACGAAAATGAATTTTGTGCGAACAAAAAAATGCGATTTAATTGTTGCAGTTACAATCAACTCGCTTACAAACCTGACATCAAGTTTGTCCCAACATAACAAAAAGAGCAAAACAAAGGCATTTTTGAACATTTTTTAGTATTGAACTAATTTGTGATTTTATGATAGGTGGAAATTCTGTAAAAATATTATAACTTTAAGATTGAAGTAAATAACCTATACATATCCGAAAAAAATACAGTGATATGCTACAAAATGTGATCAAAAAATGTTAAGCAAAGATTTAAACTTTTTGTATAGGATTTTCAGATTTTTTTCAAGTGGGCAGTTTGGTGGCTTATTAAATGTTACTATAACAATTAAGGAAGTCTAAGTTCGGGTAAACCGAACATTAAATACCCAGCGGTAGTTTTCATATGATTTTCGAAATTTTCCATTTCGGAAGTGGGCGTGGTTGGAGAGCGATTTCGTCCAATTACATCAGGTATACTCCCCATTATGCTAGTTTACCTCGTACCAGTTTCATCGTTCTACCGTAATCAGTTTAAAACTTATGACCCGTGAAATTTTCGAATATGCCTCCCTGAAAAGTGGGCGGTACCACACCAAAAAATCATAATAGAAAGACCAGGGGGATTCACCTATAAAATTGTATTATTTTTGCTATTTCCGTTGCGCAATTATGTCAATTTAAGTGATTTTCGAAATTTTCGATATCGAAAAAGTAGGCGTGGTTATTATCTGATTTCTCCCATTTTCAATAGCAACCTACCTTGGCCAAAGAGTAACATGTATACAAAATTCCATGCAAATATCTAAATGTTTACTCAATTTATCGTGTACACGGACAGACGGAGGGACGCACAGACGCACGGACTGACAGACAGAATGAACTCCTCTTTTCAACCTAAGAACTTTCATATATGTAACTCTATATCTATCTCGAGTATTTTGTGCCGTTACGTAGTACCGTTATGTGGACAAGATTTTAATGCCCTTGTACAAGTACTAGTTCGCTGGGTATAAAAATAGCACCGCCTACTTTTCGGTGTTTTCGATATTGTCCAAAAAACTTTTTTGCCAAAATTTTTCCCAATAGTCTTACTCACCAACATAAACTTTTCAAAATAGATTTCCGAATAAATATTAAATAGGTGGCAACTTTAACAACCTCCGCAAGTGGCAAACCCAAATAGAAAGTCATAGAACGGAGCGTACTAAACACCACAAAATTTCATCCAAATTGGTTGGTATGCGGCTGAAAGTACCTTTCATTTGATACACATAATGGTAAATCGCCCCAAAATGACAACAACCTAAAGAAGATTCAAGCATACTATCTCTATGCGAAACTTCATAGAAATCCCAAAAAGGAACAAAAAAAAATCCCAAAATCACTCCAAAAGGTTCCCAAAATTAATTCAAAATGACACAAAAACTATTCCAAAACGACCCCTAAATGATTAAAAGATTAGACAAAAGTGAACCTAAAATGACCCCGAAATGATCACTCAAAATTTTTAAAATAATGAGTAATTTTTTATTCAAAATGGCCCAACCCTGCTTGATTCTTAGACTCTTCAATTGGGTGTAGCCACTTGGGGAGTTTTACAGGGTTGCCACCTATCTAATTTTTTTCAAATATTGAATAATATATGCCAATATGGGTATCAAATGATATACCAACTAAAAAATTTCCAAGTGGAGTTGCCACCAGGGCTTGCTTCCTCACCGCAGTATATACATATGTATATCCGGTACTATCTCAAGAGCCGCTTGACGGATTTCAATGAAATTTGGCATAGGGATAGCCAAATACTATCCAATTGGGTGTTATTTTAGGACCTTTTTGGGTTCAATTTTCGATCATTTTGGGATAATATTGCGGTAACTTTCGTATCATTTTTGGGGTAATTTTGGGACCATTTTAGGGTCATTTTCTGATTTTTTTTGCTATAATTGTGTAGCCAATTTGGGCTCATTTAGGGATCATTTTAGGGTCACTTTGGCATAATTTTGGGATCATTTAGGGAATATTTTAGAGAAATTTCGAGATCATTTCGGAGTCATTTTGGGATCATTTAGGGATCAGGTTGGGATCATTTTGGGATAATTTTTGGGTAATTTTAGGGTAATTATGGGGCTATTTTTGGATCCTTTTGCAATGAGTTGGGATCATTTTGGAATCATTTGGGATCATTTTAGGGTCATTTTGGGATCATTTAGGGATAATTTTTAGGATGTATAGGCTGAAAGACCTTATTCCCGATATTATCATGATGATTAGATACTTGAAAAGTACAGTCCAGTGCGCTGTCTCGGATTGGCGCCAGTGATAAAAAATTATCATTCGCTTGGTTAGAAACATTTTAGAAACATTCCTTTATTTTAAAGCAAACTCGATGGAATGACCCTCATGGATGTATCTGGATAGGTACGTTTCTCTGTGTGTGTGCAAATGTGGCAATGTCGCATGTATGTCAAATTCATTTGGTTAAAATTGTGGCATCTATGGCCTTTGTACATATATATGTATTTGGCCGCCTGTCGGCTTGTTGGTTGGTTGGTCAAAGGCGTCTCGTTATCCTACAAAAGAGCATGGAAAAGCCTGTAAACGAGTTTAATTAGTTGGTTTGTTACATATTTAAATGAGGCACAAAAGCTTACCTATACATATGTGTATGTATGAAAGATTGGTATGTAAATGTATGCGTGACACATAAAAAGCGTATGTAATTAATGTGGTAAGTGTGGTTGCAGTCATGTAAAGTGGTTACAATTTTGAAGCCACTTTAGCAGCAGACGAAACCAATTTTTGTTTTTTTGGTTCAAATGCTTTGTTTGATTAAATTTTAATTAAAGATTTCTATTGTAGTGTAATTCTGTTAGTTGAATTGAAATTGGTATTTCCACTTCGGGTACTTGAATTAATTTATATAATTTGTGTATTTAATAGTTCTTTAATTATGCATGCATGGGTTAAACGGATTTTAAATTGAAATTTGGTTTTTTTTATCATGACGCTTTGTTTATTGTTACCCCTTAATGACAAAGTATGATATATATATCATATGCAAAAAAAAAAACATATATTGTGGCCGGTTGGGGGATTCGAAAAACTTATCTTTATCTGTATCTGTATCGGTATCTGTATCTGTATCTTTATCAGTACCTGTGTTTGTATCTGTATCTGTATCTGTATTTGTATCTGTATCTGTATCTGTATCTGTATCTGTATCTGTATCTGTATCTGTATCTGTATCTGTATCTGTATCTGTATCTGTATCTGTATCGGTATCTGTATTTGTATCTGTATCTGTATCTGTATCTGTATCTGTACCTGTATCTGTATCTGTATCTGTATCTGTATCTGTATCTGTATCTGTATCTGTATTGGTATCTGTATCTGTATATGTATCTGTATCTGTATCTATATCTGTATCTGTATCTGTATCTGTATCTGTATCTGTATCTGTATCTGTATCTGTATCTGTATCTGTATCTGTATCTGTATTTGTATCTGTATCTGTATCTGTATCTGTATCTGTATCTGTATTTGTATCTGTATCTGTATCTGTATCTATATCTGTATCTGTATCTGTATCTGTATCTGTATCTGTATCTGTATCTGTATCTGTATCTGTATCTGTATCTGTATCTGTTTCTGTATCTGTACCTGTATTTGTATCTGTATCTGTATTTGTATCTGAATTTGTATCTGTATCTGTATCTGTATCTGTATCTGTATCTGTATTTGTATCTATATCTGTATCTGTATCTGTATCTGTATTTGTATCTGTATCTGTATTTCTATCTGTATCTGTATCTGTATCTGTATCTGTATCTGTATCTGTATCTGTATCTGTATCTGTATCTGTATCTGTATCTGTATCTGTATCTGTATCTGTATCTGTATCTGTATCTGTATCTGTATCTTTATCTGTATCTGTATCTGTATGTATATCTGTATCTGTATCTGTATCTGTATCTGTATCTGTATTTGTATCTGTATCTGTATCTGTATCTGTATCTGTATCTGTATCTGTATCTGTATCTGTATCTGTATCTGTATCTGTATCGGTATCTGTATTTGTATCTGTATCTGTATCTGTATCTGTATCTGTATCTGTATCTGTATCTGTATCTGTATCTGTATCTGTATCTGTATCTGTATTTGTATCTGTATCTGTATCTGTATTTGTATCTGTATCTGTATTTGTATCTGTATCTGTATCTGTATCTGTATCTGTATCTGTATCTGTATCTGTATCTGTATCTGTATCTGTATCTGTATCTGTATCTGTATCTGTATCTGTATCTGTATCTGTATCTGTATCTGTATTTGTATCTGTATCTGTATCTGTACCTGTATCTGTATCTGTATCTGTATCTGTATCTGTATTTGTATCTGTATCTGTATCTGTATCTGTATCTGTATCTGTATCTGTATCTGTATCTGTATCTGTATCTGTATCTGTATCTGTATCTGTATCTGTATCTGTATCTGTATTTGTATCTGTATCTGTATCTGTATCTGTATCTGTATCTGTATCTGTATCTGTATCTGTATCTGTATCTGTATCTGTATCTGTTTCTGTATCTGTACCTGTATTTGTATCTGTATCTGTATTTGTATCTGAATTTGTATCTGTATCTGTATCTGTATCTGTATCTGTATCTGTATTTGTATCTATATCTGTATCTGTATCTGTATCTGTATTTGTATCTGTATCTGTATTTCTATCTGTATCTGTATCTGTATCTGTATCTGTATCTGTATCTGTATCTGTATCTGTATCTGTATCTGTATCTGTATCTGTATCTTTATCTGTATCTGTATCTGTATGTATATCTGTATCTGTATCTGTATCTGTATTTGTATCTGTATCTGTATCTGTATCTGTATCTGTATCTGTATCTGTATCTGTATCTGTATCTGTATCTGTATCTGTATCTGTATCTGTATCTGTATCGGTATCTGTATTTGTATCTGTATCTGTATCTGTATCTGTATCTGTATCTGTATCTGTATCTGTATCTGTATCTGTATCTGTATCTGTATCTGTATCTGTATTTGTATCTGTATCTGTATTTGTATCTGTATCTGTATTTGTATCTGTATCTGTATCTGTATCTGTATCTGTATCTGTATCTGTATCTGTATCTGTATCTGTATCTGTATCTGTATCTGTATCTGTCTCTTTATCTGTATCTGTATCTGTATTTGTATCTGTATTTGTATCTGTATCTGTATCTGTATCTGTATCTGTATTTGTATCTGTATCTGTATCTGTATCTGTATCTGTATCTGTATCTGTACCTGTATCTGTATCTGTATCTGTATCTGTATCTGTATCTGTATCTGTATCTGTATCTGTATCTGTATCTGTATCTGTATCTGTATCTGTATCTGTATCTGTATCTGTATCTGTATCTGTATCTGTATCTGTATCTGTATCTGTATCTGTATCTGTATCTGTACCTGTATCTGTATCTGTATCTGTATCTGTATCTGTATCTGTATCTGTATCTGTATTTGTATCTGTATCTGTATCTGTATCTGTATCTGTATTTGTATCTGTATCTGCATCTGTATCTGTATCTGTATCTGTATCTGTATCTGTATTTGTATCTGTATCTGTATCTGTATCTGTATCTGTATCTGTATCTGTATCTGTATCTGTATCTGTATCTGTATCTGTATCGGTATCTGTATTTGTATCTGTATCTGTATCTGTATCTGTATCTGTATCTGTATCTGTATCTGTATCTGTATCTGTATCTGTATTTGTATCTGTATCTGTATTTGTATCTGTATCTGTATTTGTATCTGTATCTGTATCTGTATCTGTATCTGTATCTGTATCTGTATCTGTATCTGTATCTGTATCTGTATCTGTATCTGTATCTGTCTCTTTATCTGTATCTGTATCTGTATTTGTATCTGTATTTGTATCTGTATCTGTATCTGTATCTGTATCTGTATTTGTATCTGTATCTGTATCTGTATCTGTATCTGTATCTGTATCTGTATCTGTATCTGTATCTGTATCTGTATTTGTATCTGTATCTGTATCTGTATCTGTATCTGTATCTGTATCTGTATCTGTATCTGTTTCTGTATCTGTATCTGTATCTGTATCTGTATCTGTATCTGTATATGTATCTGTATCTGTATCTGTATCTGTATCTGTATCTGTATCTGTACCTGTATCTGTATCTGTATCTGTATCTGTATCTGTATCTGTATCTGTATCTGTATCTGTACCTGTATCTGTATCTGTATCTGTATCTGTATCTGTATCTGTATCTGTATCTGTATCTGTATCTGTATCTGTATCTGTATCTGTATCTGTATCTGTATCTGTATCTGTATCTGTATCTGTACCTGTATCTGTATCTGTATCTGTATCTGTATCTGTATCTGTATCTGTATCTGTATTTGTATCTGTATCTGTATCTGTATCTGTATCTGTATTTGTATCTGTATCTGCATCTGTATCTGTATCTGTATCTGTATCTGTATTTGTATCTGTATCTGTATCTGTATCTGTATCTGTATCTGTATCTGTATCTGTATCTGTATCTGTATCTGTATCTGTATCTGTATTTGTATCTGTATCTGTATCTGTATCTGTATCTGTATCTGTATCTGTATTTGTATCTGTATCTGTATTTGTATCTGTATCTGTGTCTGTATCTATATCTGTATCTGTATTTGTATCTGTATCTGTATTTGTATCTGTATCTGTATCTGTATCTGTATCTGTATCTGTATCTCTGTATGCCTTTCTCTATATGTTTTTTTCCCTTTTCCCTTCCATTTCCCTTTCCGTTTTCCCTTTTTAAGGTAAGCAATCCATTTATTCACAACAGTAATCGCGTGTCTTGTTGATAATATATTTCCGCAGTTTAAAGATTGCCAAACACTTGAAAGTTCAGTGCACTGCCATTGAAGCGTTATTCGTCGGTGAGTAGCGTCCATTTTTGTTGCAACAATTTCTGGCACTACATTCGCTAAGCTGCATTACCTTAGCTTACCATCCACTTATCGGTCTAAGTAAATGCTTAGTATTCTTTTAGGTTTGCGTTCAATATATAATATAAAATCGCTGACACAATTTTGGGGCCCATTCCCTAAATTGCATTTGTTTCACTAATATCAGATACATGAATAGGTAAGTTTGCATGGATGTATGTATGTAAGTATATGTTTGCCTTCAGGTATAACTATTTAGTTGCAACATACACCCACCAGGTTCACCTCCTAAATAAGAGAGCATACATACATACATATTTGCAGACTCACAAGAAAATATCAAAGTGTGAAAGCGCGCCAAATTTTTTTCGATTTAAGTATTTACGTTTAGTGAAGATAAAAAAATGCCAGTGAAGATAAATTCGCGTGAACGTATGCTGGCACGTTGCCAAAAACTCAAATGCCTACGAACGAAAATGTTTTTTTTTTTCTTTAAGTCCTTTCACGTGAGCCTTCATGGCTTGTGTTGTTGTTGTTATAACATCTTCGTTTATACTTGCATGAATGTATGTATGCCGAAGCGCAAAATCGCAAGGCTGCCAGTAATTCCCTTTACACGCCTGAGTAGGTGCGGAAATAATTCATACCGTTGCTGAGTGGTAGGTTGTTTGTTTGTTTGTATGTTCGCAGCAGAGTGCGGCAGGAAATGGCGCCGTATAGAGTGCTTTTGACTCATGCTACGCTGTTGCCAAAGGAAATTCGTTAAGTAATGTCGATAATACAGGCTGGTAAGCTTTTCTTGGAATTCAGGATTTTAGAAAATGTTTGAAAGGTACGCTAATTGAAAGCAAAATGTGTAAAGTGTTAAGTCTATTTTTGTTATTCTGCGAATTGATTTATTTACCGTTATTTGTCGAATTAATTAATTTAAAGCATGTTTAAGCAGATATTCGGAATTTATCTATAATCAATCATTTCCTACTTAAACAAAAAGGTGTATTTGAATATTCTAATTATAAATTAGTTTTCTGCGTCGAAGACTAACACAGTACAGTTCTATGCGAACTGTGTTAATCTTCTACACAGTTCAGTTCTGTGCGAACAGTGTTAGTCTTTGGCGCAGAGAACGAAGTGTGTTAGTCTTCGACGCAGAGAACGAAGTGTGTTAGTCTTCGACGCAGAAAACTGAACCGTGTTATACTTCGTTGGGAGCGAATATTTTAGTTGGTATGTCGGCGAAAATACCTTTCATTTGATACCCATATTGCCATATCTCTGTCCATAATTAAAAAAACATTGAGATAGTGGCAACCTTGTACACCCTCCAAGTGGCAACCCCCAACTGGGTAGTATTAGAAAAAATCATACTATCTTTACTATCAAGCGGTTCTCGCGGTAAGGTGGCAATCCTATTTGAAAATATTTTAGTTGGCATTTCGCTGAAAATACCTTACATTTGATATCCATATTGGCATAACTTGCTCCGTAATTTAAACAAAAAATTGAAATAAATGGCAACACTGTAAACTGCCGAAAGTGGCAACCCCCAAGTGGATAGTTTTATAATCAATCATACTATCTCTAGTCCGGATATAGAAATATACAAATATACATACATACAAGTTTAGCTCGTTTAAAGTTATAAGATATGCTGCACCAACACTTTTTAAAATGTTAAAATTTTTTTATTGAGTCGCTTTCGTCGTTCTTGAGCGTGGATTTTTGCATTCGATTTTAAACCAAAATCTTGTTTTGCTAAGGTCTTGAAATTTTCACCACAGTTCAGAACGCGACGACAATGCAATATTATGAAAAAAAAATCCGATAGGTGGCGCGTGGATCGCTATATTTTCAAAAATCGCATTTATGGTCCGATTTGGCTGAAATTCAGAACATGTATTACTACCATGAAAAGGAATATTTTCCTTAAAAAAATTCCGCTAGGTGGAGCTAAGATCGTGGTAATAAAAAGTGAAAATCCTAAATTATGGGCCGATTTGGCTGATATTTAGCGTGTGTATGACTTAATCAATTTCCAAACGGTTAAAAAAATTGGACCCGATAGGTGGCGCGTGAGTCGCTCTATTTAAGAAATGCGAAGGTATGTTTTCGGTGTCGATTAATTCGCTTTTCAACGTATCGTTGAGGTAGTATCTTGAAATTTACATCATCGTTTAGTTTTATACGCCAACGCACTGTAGCAAAAAAATAATTCCGATAGGTGGCGCATGGGTAGAGATATTTGAAAAATTTCATTTCCAGAGATTTTTCTTTGGATTTTGAACTAACTTCCCGTTGAGCTGGGGAGTTGAAATTTTCACCATCGGTCAGGCTTCGCTGACAATGCATTATACGAAAAAAAACTTCAAAATATTGCTTATTTTGCAAAAGTCCTAATTATCATCTCCTATCTTAAGTTTAGTTCTTATTGCTATCTAAATATGTATCAATAGTACAGTTCCACTCTATCGCCAGGAGCACACTTTCACTTTCGCGCCATCTGTATGTCAATGCCAGCAAAAATTTCGAATATCCGGGTTTCACTTATTCGAAATGAGTTTGAAAACTTTGCCTAAATTTACGCGCAGTCATAGTTAAAGTTGCTTACATCCGGTTCGGAAAATTACAATTATAAAACAAAAACGATTTTTTAAATCTGACACAGAATATCAATCATAGAAAATTTTCACAGACCCAAAACCAAAAATTATAAAATAAGAAATAGAATAAAAAAAATATTTTTAATTTAAAATGTTTTTAAAATGAACCAAAAACGAGAAAATAATTTCTCCTCTGCCTATGTAGATTCTTCACCACGTAGAGCTTATCCTAAACATTTGCTAGTGCGAATTCTTATAGGTATTAAATAATACTTGCAAGTTTGAAATGTATAAAAACTGTTACGACTTTAGAGTCAGGTCACTCACGTTTTATCAAACATGTACATTAGGGTGATTCAAAAATATTGTCGACTTGGTCTTACCCCCTAAAAAGTTAGGTATTGATGAGAAAATAAGCCTTGCAAAAAATGAGTGCGCTAACTTAACCCTTAGGGGTGGCTATTTTTTTCTCCCTTTCCCATACATTTTGTATGGGGAAAATGGCATTTTTTCCAAAGTGAATTTTATTTGAATTTTTGAAACTTTCTTCAAAATATTTTTATACACTCTTAAAGTTGAAGCTCTGAAGCTTCCAAAATGGTAAGCCATGTTCGATTATCTTAACTATTAAAATAATTACAGCCACTGCGGCCGCCGTGGTGTAGCGTTTAAGTGTTCGGCCTTCTACATCAAGTCGTGGCGGTTCGATGCCCGGCAAAAGTAACATCGAAATTATTTAGAAAAACAATTTTTCTAAACGGGGTCGCCCCTCGGCAGTAGTTTGGCAAACCGGGTGTATTTCTGCCATGAGAAGTCGGAGGCGGCAAAAAACTGTAGGTCCCGCTAACTTGTAGAAAAACTCAAAATCAACACATCACAAGTTGGAATGAGCAGCTCGGCTAAAAATCGCGTTAGAGGTATCATAACCTGTTGGTATATCGCCGCCATTAGTTTTTTTAATTTTTTTTTTTTTATTTTGTCATCAATACCTAAAGTTTCAGGGGGTAAGACCTAAAAAAAAAAAACAAATTTTTTTTATTTGAATCAACCTAATATACATATATATTTAAAAAAACACCTTTCTTGCTGTCGGGCTACTTAAGCGTTAACCTTTATTGGAAAGGAAAAGTGAAAAATCACAAAGAAAAAAAAAAAACATTTTGCCTTTACCAACTTTTTTACCTTCTCTCCTACAGCACTTTTATTGCATTTACGACAATTTTTGCCATTTGCGCACAACACCATTTAAATTCGCTTGTGCAGTTATCGCCTATCATTTAAACACCGGCTGTTGTCCACATCGTTTTATGCTTTCCATTTATTAGCTAAATCGTGTGACTCTGATTTTTAATGCTGATGTCTGTAAACGCTACTAATGACCGACTTCAGCAGCATTACCAACTAACACCGTTATCCTCAACACCATTTGGCTGAAATCATTGTGCCAAACTTCAAAGTTTTCCTTATCTTTGACTTGTTTTTGGGTTTCGTAAAATTTTATTTTCACTTTTGTCACGCTTCTTTTTCCTTCTCCATTTTGTATTGCAATTTTTTTCCATTGTTTATTTTGCCATCTGCTTCTCTTTGTTGACCTACAAGGTTTCTGGGAATATTTGTAGGTTTTTCGCATTTTATAAGTGGACATTTTTGCTTCTAAACAACAGACACATTCCCAAGTGGGGAGCAACAAAAGTTCGAGGCGAACCGAAAAAAAAATAAATGGGCGTTGCATATTTATGAGAGTCCGTATATTTTAATAACTAACTTTTGTTTGATTGAAAAAGTCACTCGTCGCAAAATATTCTATCAAATTGCGCTTAATTTATTTTGGTTATTTTTTTATTATACCCATAGTACTTGTACTAGTACAAGGCTTATTATCATTTTGTCTACATAACGGTACTATGTAACGGCACAAAATAATCGAGATAGATTTAGAGTTCCATATATGAAAGTTGTTAGGTTGAAAAGAGGAGTTCATTAAGGCATGCCCGTCTGTCTGTCCGTCTACCCGTGTACACGATAACTTGAGTAAACAGTTAGATATTTGCATAAAATTTTGTATACAGGTTACTTTCTGGCCAGGGTAGGTTGCTATTGAAAATGGGCGAAATCGGATGATAACCACGCCCCTTTTTTCGATATCGAAAAAATTGGACAAAATCGCTTCACAACCACGCCCACTTCGGAAATGGAATATTTTGAAAATCATATGAAAGCTACCGCTGGATATTTAATGTTCGGTTTATCCGAATTTAGACTTCCTTGTTTTTATATTTAGTTTTCTTATTTTTTTATTTTATTAGATTTAATTTGATCCAATTTTACTTTATTTTATTTTATTTTATTTTGTTTTATTTTATTTTATTTTATTTTATATTATTTTGTTTTATTTTATTTTATTTTATTTTATTTTATTTCATTTCATTTTATTTTATTTTATTTTATTTTATTTTATTTTATTTTATTTTATTTTATTTTATTTTATTTTATTTTATTTTATTTTATTTTATTTTATTTTATTTTATTTTATTTTATTTTATTTTATTTTATTTTATTTTATTTTATTTTATTTTATTTTATTTTATTTTATTTTTATTTTATTTTATTTTATTTTATTTTATTTTATTTTATTTTATTTTATTTTATTTTATTTTATTTTATTTTATTTTATTTTATTTTATTTTATTTTATTTTATTTTATTTTATTTTATTTTATTTTATTTTATTTTATTTTATTTTATTTTATTTTATTTTATTTTATTTTATTTTATTTTATTTTATTTTATTTTATTTTATTTTATTTTATTTTATTTTATTTTATTTTATTTTATTTTATTTTATTTTATTTTATTTTATTTTATTTTATTTTATTTTATTTTATTTTATTTTATTTTATTTTATTTTATTTTATTTTATTTTATTTTATTTTATTTTATTTTATTTTATTTTATTTTATTTTATTTTATTTTATTTTATTTTATTTTATTTTATTTTATTTTATTTTATTTTATTTTATTTTATTTTATTTTATTTTATTTTATTTTATTTTATTTTATTTTATTTTATTTTATTTTATTTTATTTTATTTTATTTTATTTTATTTTATTTTATTTTATTTTATTTTATTTTATTTTATTTTATTTTATTTTATTTTATTTTATTTTATTTTATTTTATTTTATTTTGTTTTATTTTATTTTATTTTATTTTATTTTATTTTATTTTATTTTATTTTATTTTATTTTATTTTATTTTATTTTATTTTATTTTATTTTATTTTATTTTATTTTATTTTATTTTATTTTATTTTATTTTATTTTATATTATTTTATTTTATTTTATTTTATTTTATTTTATTTTATTTTATTTTATTTTATATTATTTTATTTTATTTTTATCTCATATAACATAACATCTTTCATATTTTTATAAATACCTACGTATATGCTTTTATGCCACACTTAAATGTATATTTTAATACTAACACCTGTAACTCAATCATTATAAATGGAGTATATCAATTTGTCAGAAAAATCGTTTGCATTCTCCTTGTGAAGCCTATCACATTAATAACCATACAGCGCGCATATGGCAAATTTCAGACAAATCAAATAATATTACGCCCACACAACGTTTGGGAATATGATGATGTGAGTATCATAACTGAGTAAGGGCGCGAAATCCGAATCGATTAATTCGCTTTTCAACGTATCGTTGAGGTAGTATCTTGAAATTTACATCATCGTTTAGTTTTATACGCCAACGCACTGTAGCAAAAAAATAATTCCGATAGGTGGCGCATGGGTAGAGATATTTGAAAAATTTCATTTCCAGAGATTTTTCTTTGGATTTTGAACTAACTTCCCGTTGAGCTGGGGAGTTGAAATTTTCACCATCGGTCAGGCTTCGCTGACAATGCATTATACGAAAAAAAACTTCAAAATATTGCTTATTTTGCAAAAGTCCTAATTATCATCTCCTATCTTAAGTTTAGTTCTTATTGCTATCTAAATATGTATCAATAGTACAGTTCCACTCTATCGCCAGGAGCACACTTTCACTTTCGCGCCATCTGTATGTCAATGCCAGCAAAAATTTCGAATATCCGGGTTTCACTTATTCGAAATGAGTTTGAAAACTTTGCCTAAATTTACGCGCAGTCATAGTTAAAGTTGCTTACATCCGGTTCGGAAAATTACAATTATAAAACAAAAACGATTTTTTAAATCTGACACAGAATATCAATCATAGAAAATTTTCACAGACCCAAAACCAAAAATTATAAAATAAGAAATAGAATAAAAAAAATATTTTTAATTTAAAATGTTTTTAAAATGAACCAAAAACGAGAAAATAATTTCTCCTCTGCCTATGTAGATTCTTCACCACGTAGAGCTTATCCTAAACATTTGCTAGTGCGAATTCTTATAGGTATTAAATAATACTTGCAAGTTTGAAATGTATAAAAACTGTTACGACTTTAGAGTCAGGTCACTCACGTTTTATCAAACATGTACATTAGGGTGATTCAAAAATATTGTCGACTTGGTCTTACCCCCTAAAAAGTTAGGTATTGATGAGAAAATAAGCCTTGCAAAAAATGAGTGCGCTAACTTAACCCTTAGGGGTGGCTATTTTTTTCTCCCTTTCCCATACATTTTGTATGGGGAAAATGGCATTTTTTCCAAAGTGAATTTTATTTGAATTTTTGAAACTTTCTTCAAAATATTTTTATACACTCTTAAAGTTGAAGCTCTGAAGCTTCCAAAATGGTAAGCCATGTTCGATTATCTTAACTATTAAAATAATTACAGCCACTGCGGCCGCCGTGGTGTAGCGTTTAAGTGTTCGGCCTTCTACATCAAGTCGTGGCGGTTCGATGCCCGGCAAAAGTAACATCGAAATTATTTAGAAAAACAATTTTATCTCATATAACATAACATCTTTCATATTTTTATAAATACCTACGTATATGCTTTTATGCCACACTTAAATGTATATTTTAATACTAACACCTGTAACTCAATCATTATAAATGGAGTATATCAATTTGTCAGAAAAATCGTTTGCATTCTCCTTGTGAAGCCTATCACATTAATAACCATACAGCGCGCATATGGCAAATTTCAGACAAATCAAATAATATTACGCCCACACAACGTTTGGGAATATGATGATGTGAGTATCATAACTGAGTAAGGGCGCGAAATCCCGACAAACTTTAATAATCCACATTTCGAGACTAAAAATAAGCTTGTGAAACTAGGTTAGCCAAAAACTAATAGGAACAAAAAAGCTAGTATTTAAAAATTGCTTTCAGACTTTAATTTTGTTGCTACGCAGTTATTGCTCAATATTTGATAAAATTTGAGTAAAATCTGTAGTCTTTAAATCAGGAATTTCGAGACTCGAAAGCTCTCTATCTTGTTAGTATTCGTTAATAGATTCACACTGGTATTCAACAGACTTTGATAAATGATATAATGATAACGAAAAACACATAAATACATACGTGGTCTATTTAAGGTGGATTTGTGTTTGCAAACACATTAATTTATAAACACGAATGTGTATGTTAATTTACACAAATACCTATGCTAATGCTTAGGTTATCTAAAAAGTGAATGGACGTTATTCTAGGTATTTTATACACATTTGGTTTTTAATTTCATCCAGAATCACCTGACAAATTTTTAATTACACTTTGTTGAATACACATTGGTAGATGACAATTGCTGATGTTTTCATTGAATTCAAAGAAATTTCCCAATTGAACTCACAATGCTACTGAAAAGTGGGATAAGTTTCCTAATGTATTTTTTGTGTTATATAACTTTGCCGAACTTTTTGTTGTAAACGTATATATTCAAAGTCAGCTGTTGAGCCACGTGCATGTCAAAACCACGCAAAAAACGAATGTAAGGTGCTTTTAATTTCCGCTCCCTCTCTCTCTCTATCTCCCTTCATACATTGATTTGTTGCTCTAAAAAATTGTAAACTAAGTACGCTCTATGCAAATATAGATGGCAACCTATCATTTTGCAAACTCATCACACAACTTATGTCAAAAGCGTCCCAAAGCAGCCGACAAAAACATTTCAATCTTCATTCAATCTGAACAGTTCAAAAGTTCAAACACACGTGGAGCACGAGTCAGAAAAAAAAAGAAAAAATTTTGCGAAAGCATACTTCAAAACAAATAATCACGTAAGTATTATTCATCTCATCACATTTCGAAGAAAATTTATGGCCTTATTATGTATTGCAAACGATAGCCCAGACGAACGACTCGTCTGTTCACAATATCGCATTTTCTTTCAGTTTTATTTTTTATGTCAAGGTTAGGTTAGGTTCAAGTGGCTGCCGCAGAGGCACACTTATAGATAGGCCAGTTTTGAAAGGCTCGTTGTGATACCATCAACAGTCAGTCCCGAGATCCGGCCATATGGAAGATCCCTGAGTTGTTTGGACTTTCCACTAAACCGACACCGTTACTCCTCCTCGAACCACTTAGATGACTTTATAAAGGCCATCACGTACTTTATGTCCAGTTCAGCGATCTGGCTTAGGCTATCCAAGAGGGGAACTCCCAAAAAGCGCGTTCTCGCGCCGCTTAAAGGCAGGCAGTTGCGATGTCCTCGCCGATAGCGCGTTTACATAGCCAAATCGCGGCATCCAAGATTACTGAGACTTCAGCCTGGAAGACTCTGCAATGATCAGGTAGTCTGAAGGAGAGCTTAAGTTCCAGATCCCTTGAATAAACCCCTCCTCCAACTCTGCCTTCCAGCTTCGAGCTGTCAGTGTAAACAGAAATGCCGCCATTAGTAGCGGGCCAGCGATCCATACTCTCCCATTTCTCCCTGCTGGGAATGTTGGTTTTGAAGCAGCTGTCTCCGACTGTTATGGTTGGAAATCTATCTGTGCTCAGAGGGAGAAAACTGTAAGATCCCAGAATACTGGGGTGTTCAGTTGTGCTTGCGCCCCAGTCAGACGTTTCCCTTAGGCGCAGAGCCGCTGCCGCTGCTGCCCGGTACGCTTCCAGATCGAGTGGATTTTTAAGTCAAAGAAAAGACGAAAATATTTAGAAAAATCTAAAGAGCAACCCAAAATGATGGATAATGCTACGGCTAAGCGATGGTGTGAGCAGACGAATCGTTAGTCTGAGCTATCATTCGCCATACATAATGAGGCCATTAAACAGATAGCACAACAAAACAGCAATCGAACACATAAACGCAGATGCTATCTAGTTAGCGGAAGAATAGACATTTAGAAGGAAATAAAAGAAAAAAAGAAAACGATATACAATTGGAAATGAAAAGTATCAATAGCACCAATAAGAAAATGGCAATATGTGATAAAAGTGAAAGCAAACCCGTATGGCAAGTAAAAAAAAAGTTCGACAACAAAATATTTAAAAAACTGAAATTTAAATTTTTGTTTTGCCAAAAACATGAATGTGTAGAAAAGTTGTTACGTATACGTCATGGTGTCTCTTGTTGAGAGCAACACAACATGCTTCGGGCAAGAATCTTTTACGTCTAAACGAAAGCCTTGATCTCACTAATTCTTAGGAGTACAGAATAGGTAACAGGCATCATGATATTTCGATATATTTATCGATAACAGAGTTATCGGTCAAAATTTGGTTCCGCGTAAACTTTGGACTATTCGCACAAAAGTGGTATCAAACGAATGAGGATGATAGTTTTAAAGGGGAGTCATTTTAAGTCATTTAGGGAGTGGGATAGGGAAAGTGATAGGGATATGGAGGACAATTAGAAAAACAATATGAAAAGAAAAAAGTATATTAAAAGGACGAAGGTGGGGTGGACGGGCACAAGGTTGTAGAGCTAAAATGAGGAGGACGAGTCACATTGTATAAATTAAAACAGGTTAATGTTTGGGGAGGACAACGTCTGCCGGGTCTGCTAGTACATACATATAACAGAATTAAGTGGCAACGCCAGGTGTAAACACTACATAGAATCTTATAAATTTAAAGGTCAGAATTTGCTCAGCCCCAATTTTTTAAGTAAGAAGTGGCTTCGTTGTTCGTAAAACAGGCCTAGGCACCTAGTGGAATAATTTTCCGAAAGTCTGAGAACCACTTTATACATATTATTACACTATTTTATTGGGCTCTCGAACAACGAAATTGTTGCTGCACTCGTGCTCAGTCACTTACCTGCAAGCAACGCCTCAACAACATACGCTATTGCTTCGGTACTTGCTAGTGAGCGAAGGAGCAAAAAGAGATAACAAAATTTGATTGGTGCGATGACCGCTCTTTCACTAATACACCCTCACTTGAAATTGTGACGGGCCCTGTTGTAAAACAAAAAAAAAAAATAGCCCGTCTGAACTCTAAAAATCGAGCGCGAACAAAAGTTCGCCTTTTATGAATGATGACATGATTTACCCTGGTCTGCCTCTCATGAATAGTTCAAAATATAATATTACTAGCTGACCCCGCAGACTTCGTTCAAAATAGATTTTTATTGAACTCATTACCACCGTATTTACTTTATTCAAAAAAATTAATTTTGTGTGGAAGGTGGCACCAGCGATGGGTAACTCGAACTTTTTTTTTGTGAGAGTGGTATTGATATCGTATATCTCCATACCAATTCCCAGGTAGCTGTCATGAATATTTTTAGAGATATTGAGCCTTGATATACTTACTTTACAGGAAGGGCTACGCTTTTACCCATACCCCCTCATATATTTTAATGGTCCCACCTTTACATAGAGATATTAAGCTTAAACAATTAAGTTTCTATTAGAACTGCCACGACTCTTCTGCGATAACTCCAGCCTATTTCTCTCAGAATTCGATTATTATCTTTTACATCCCTGCCAATTTTCAGGTCCCTAACTTGAATCCTTTTGCAGGAATTTAGCTTAAGAATTGAGCATGTATTGGAGTTTCCATGCCGCCTTTTCCCATAACTCAAATTTTTCGTGAGTATGGTAGTGATATCTTATATCTCCTTACAAATTTTCAGGTCCCTACCATGAGACCTTTTAGAGATAGTCATCATAAAAATCTAAGAGTTGAATTATTTTATATGAAAAAAAAACATGTTTTGAATAGACTGTACCGGTCCTTCAAATTATTTAATTGTGGGTGTACAAAACATTCCTTAAGTCTTGGACAGTTTCATTCAAAAGAAGGCGTAGCAAAGTGGCCTCATAGTTCCGGTGGCCCTATGGAGACAAATATTTTTTTTCTTTCTATCTAATACCTAAAATCGATGATACCATAGTCGAAGATATCACATATAAACTTTGGTTCCGATGGGAGACCGTTGAGGCGTGTCGCACGGGGTTTAAAGTTCAGATTAGCTCATTCGTTTTTTTTTTTTTTTTTGTGTTGCCATAGGACAATCTGTACATTGATGCTCCGATCGGAACCAAAATGTATATGTGATATCTTCGACTATGGTATTATCGATTTTTGGTATTAGATAAAAAAACATTTCTTTTTGGTCTCCATAGGGCCACCGGCACTTTGAATAAAACTGTCTAAGACTTAGGGAATGTCTTTTATAAATACAAATTAATAATTTGAGTGGGCGGTACAGTCTGTTTGCAAAAAAAAAAAAAAATATTAAGTCCACTCTAATGTACATATGCTGCGCTTAAGTAAATACTCACGTGCTAAAATTTTTGTCCGACAAATAAATTATTTGTCAACTAAACCTAACAATTTTGAATCATTCGAATTAATGAAATGAGCCCCATCACATCCACAGCAAACGTAGTAAATTCATAAGTGTAAAACGGTTATTATGTTTAAATATACATATATAGGTACATACAAACAATATACATTTCCCTCAAAACATCGAAGGGATAAATATATAGCTGTTGCACACTACCTTTCCACCATTTAAATGTCTACTGTAAAACTTTGTCGACTGGCGGCTTCGTATAATTTCATATTCTATCAGCGAGTAGCATGTCAATTTCCTGACCTCACGTAAAGTTACGTGCCTATACCCAGCTCACTGACACACACGTATCTAGCTTATGGCACTAAGGCAGCCACACCTTTTGGCAATAGACAGCAAAAACAATAGCAGGTTTAACAGGAATTAACAGTGTCACGCTAAACTATTCACGACAAAGCCTTATTGTGGTTCCGGTACGTGCTTTGGAAAAGTTTGCCCTACGTATGGGAGCATGTATAAGGATGAGATGAATATATTCTGCAGAGAGAAATGGCAAGCTAGTTTGATTTTAACTAGTGCTGCACTCTACATTTTACAATTGCAAAGGGAGCAGAAGTTCTGACATGCGAAAAGGTCCGAGCTGAGGTAGTGGTTGTCGATAGGACTTCGATTTTCATATATTTCATTTTGATTGTAATTTCCGACAGAATGAATAACTGGATTATTTTGGAACGATTTTCCGTCATCCCTTGTCAACTTTGGTTTTCGAAAATCGACACTGAAGATGGCGCATTGCCGAAAACGGGTTTTCTTAAAACCAAAGTTGGCAAGGTATGACGGAAAAACGCTTTTATCGAAGTGGGAATTCTAATTTAAACTATTTCTAATGTAGTTTATAACCAGCCATTTTGACTGCTGGGTATCAGCATACATAGTAATTTTTGTATGCGTGAGTATGTATTTTCTTTGTAAATACCGCAATGTATTTAAAAAAGCATTGCTGTTCTTATCGGTCGTTTTTAACGTTATGTCGCCTTTTTTTTCGGTTTTCTATTTTTTTTTTGTATTGAGCGCTTTCATTTTGCATGCTATTTATACGTTGGGGTGTTATATGAAGTTTATGTTGGTTAACTTAATTATTCGCATGTTGGTTGAAAACTATGAAAAAAAAAGAACCTCAACGTCATCAGAGCATAAATTTGCATATAGTTAGTTTGGTGCTGTTGAAGAAATGGCTGATTTTCAATATTTGTACAGGAAATTTGTAAAATGAAAGAAAAAAAAAAAAAAAAAAAAAAAATAAATAAAATAAAATAAAACAAAATAAAATAAAATAAAATAAAATAAAATAAAATAAAATAAAATAAAATAAAATAAAATAAAATAAAATAAAATAAAATAAAATAAAATAAAATAAAATAAAATAAAATAAAATAAAATAAAATAAAATAAAATAAAATAAAATAAAATAAAATAAAATAAAATAAAATAAAATAAAATAAAATAAAATAAAATAAAATAAAATAAAATAAAATAAAATAAAATAAAATAAAATAAAATAAAATAAAATAAAATAAAATAAAATAAAATAAAATAAAATAAAATAAAATAAAATAAAATAAAATAAAATAAAATAAAATAAAATAAAATAAAATAAAATAAAATAAAATAAAATAAAATAAAATAAAATAAAATAAAATAAAATAAAATAAAATAAAATAAAATAAAATAAAATAAAATAAAAAATAAAATAAAATACAAAAAAAAAAATAATAAAAGAAAATAAAAGAAAAAAAATATAGTAAAAAAAACACAAAAAAAAAAAAATTAAAACAAAAAAAAAATAAAATTAATATAGAACAAAAAAACCAAAAAAAAACATAGAAAAAATTAAATTTAGTCAAATGAATGAAAAAAAAAAAATAGAAAATTAAAATTCGATTAAAAATATGATGTTTATTCAACTACTAGATATGAACTCAAGAAATTTTTACATATATGTAAATATATACTTTATATGCGCTCTCGGCCGTCATATCCGTTTCCAAAATCCAAACAATTTTACTGCTATTAGCATATATTTGTTTGCCATTTGAGCTATGAGTGTGTATGTATTTGACGTGAACCCACTCAACACAAAAAGGATGACGGCTAAAATGCATGTAAATAACATGGGCGTCTTTGAAAGCCACAACGGAAGGAAATCGATACACTTCACACAAACGAGCAAATGCTTCATGCATACTACTCATGCCATGTGTGGAATGTATGTATGTTAGTGACCGGGTGTGTGGGTGAGTGTACGCCACGAAGACAGGTCATGCTATGTTTCATGTGTTTGCACAAAAAAAAGGAGCGCAATAATAGACTGAAAACAAACACCCACATAAAATATTTACATTTATATCTATCTACATTGTTCGAACTGGAGGTTAATAATTTTTTTTTATTTTTTATTTTTTCAATTGTGAGTGCGCTTATGTTTACATGCAAATAGCGGAGGCATTGTTAGTACTACCTTTATAAAAGGAAGATTTCTGGGTGCCTCTTGTTTAATTTATACATAAAAATAATTAACTAAAAAATATTTAAAAAATAAATTATAAAAGCTAATAAAATAAAATAATATAATATAATTTTTTTTATTTCATATTTTTTATCTTATTTTATTTTTATTTTTATATAAAAAATAAATCAAATAAAAGAAATAATAAAAAAAAAAATTCAAATAAAATAAAATGAAATAAAAAATGAAAAAAAGAAATAAAATATATAAAAAATAAAATAATAATAAAATAAAATAAAATTAAAAAAAAAAAACTAAAATAAAATAAGATAAAATAAAATAAAATAAATAAAAATAAAATAAAAAAATAAAATAAAATAAAATAAAATAAGATAAAATAAAATAAAAAAAAATTTAAAAAAATAAAATAAAATAAAATAAAATAAAATAAAATAAAATAAAATAAAAAAAAATAAAATAAAATAAAATAAAATAAAATAAAATAAAATAAAATAAAATAAAATAAAATAAAATAAAATAAAATAAATAAAATAAAATAAAATAAAATAAAATAAAATAAAATAAAATAAAATAAAATAAAATAAAATAAAATAAAATAAAATAAAATAAAATAAAATAAAATAAAATAAAATAAAATAAAATAAAATAAAATAAAATAAAATAAAATAAAATAAAATAAAATAAAATAAAATAAATAAAATAAAATAAAATAAAATAAAATAAAATAAAATAAAATAAAATAAAATAAAATAAAATAAAATAAAATAAAATAAAATAAAATAAAATAAAATAAAATAAAATAAAATAAAATAAAATAAAATAAAATAAAATAAAATAAAATAAAATAAAATAAAATAAAATAAAATAAAATAAAATAAAATAAAATAAAATAAAATAAAATAAAATAAAATAAAATAAAATAAAATAAAATAAAATAAAATAAAATAAACTAAAATAAAATAAAATAAAATAAAATAAAATAAAATAAAATAAAATAAAATAAAATAAAATAAAATAAAATAAAATAAAATAAAATAAACAAAATTTAATATAATAAAATAAGTTGAAATAAAAAAAAATGAAATAAAAAATAAGTAAAAAATAGTTAAAAAAATAAAATAACAAAAAAAAAATAAAATATAAAATTAAATAAAACACAATAAAAAATAAAATAAAATAAAATTAAATTAAATTAAATAAATGAAATTTAATTAAATTATATTACATTAAATTTATTTAATTTAAATTAAATTATATTAAACTGAATTAAATTAAAATAAAATAAAACAAAAAACTAATTTAAAATAAAAAAATGAGTGATTAAAGAAAATTAAAAATAAGTTAAATTTAATGAATTCAAAAATATTAAAAAAATATAAATATAAATTAATATAAATAAAATAAATAAAGTAAAATAAGTAAGAACAAAAAAAAATAACAAAAATAAGAACAAAATATAGTTAAACATTAGGTTAAAGATTAATGTACTCGGACCGATTTTTTTCAAGCATTTTGCGAAATTGAGTTTATATAAAGGTAAAGTGGAATATATTTTCTCCCTCTATTTGTTTTTCATCCGCGCAATTATTTGCGGCTGTAGGCCTTCCGCCGTTTCACCTTTTTTTTCAAATTTCGTTTTAAATTTTAAAATTTTTCCTATTAAACGTGTTGCTTGTCTGTTTACATTTTGGTTCTCTCCTAAACTTTTGTTATGCAAATAAATGATTTTCTAAAAATAAATCTTCGTCTGGCAAAAGCGAATACGTCAAGCACACAAGCGATTCGAGATGAACAATGCGCTTAAAAGCTTATTATAAAAACAACTTCCTTGCGTCGATATGTTATTCAAAACAAATTGCTAAATTATTTACATATATGTTAAAATTTTTGTATGTAGCCAAAAATTTGTATGCAAATTGATTAAGATTTTTTGAAATTAGAGCAATTTTCAAAGTACACTCAGATAAAAGTTTCCTTATTTTGGCTCCAAAGACTTGACTTCCTTAAGCTAAGTAAAATATTGCTTAATTTAAATATTTTTTCCTCAATTTAAAAACTTTTTTCCTTAAATTGAGGAAAAAAAGTCTTTAAATAAGGGATATTTTTCTATGAAATAAGGAAACTATTTTTTGAGTGTGTATTTTGCATTTAAGTTGAGCTCTTACAAAAATAATTATGAAACAACCTTCGCTACAGACCCCAGTCTTGACAGTAAATATGAACTTTTTTTTGAGTCACCTTAATACTCATTTTACAAACAAAAGTAGTATTTATATTGCACTTGTTTAAACATTTGTATAATTTTGACAGTGAATTTTAATGTTATATCTAGATAAAACTCTTGTTTTATTCATGTTTGTGAATTACTTTATATTCATAAATATATCTTTTTCGCATCTAACTAAAATAAAATAAACCAAAATGAACATCTCACCAATCACCGGTCTCTGGCAAGTGTCAACAGTAGCACTGCCGGAAAGTTTTGGTCAAACTTTTATATGAAGTCAAACAAAGGTAATAAAATTAATGCTATACAAAAACACATACGCACATTTATATGTACATATACACATACAAATGCAAATTTTGCAACTTTATCAAACAACAAAAAAAACTTTATTTTACTTTAGACTTACTGTTGCACTTGCTGCTGCTTCATCATCTTCAACAACTTAGTTAGAAAGCATAGTCTATACACACACATACACGCGCATGCTTATGTATGTAAAATTTTCGTAAATTCGTAAATGTCATAATTTCAGCACTGAGAATACATTTATGCATAGCACTTAAGAACTTTCATACACTTTAAGGACCAAAGTGCTGCCTTTTAAGTTACTACGTATATAAGGCGGCTAGAGGTAGTAAAGTAATCATAGTCGCAGTAGTAGTAGTAGTTGTAGTAGTAGATGAAGCCAGACTAAGTAAATTAAATCAAGTGAACTTTGTGCTGTGCGACAGCTTAAGCTGCTTTAAGAATTTTGTAGTGAGCAAACAAAGAAAAAAGATTAACCTATTGAACGAGTAAAAGAGGGAAGCGGGAGTGATATGTATTAGAAATAGTGTGACCGTTATAACAAGCATCAAGTGCTTATTAAACTTTTGAGATATTTTAGATTTAATTTTCCCTTAGCTTGCATATACTATTAGTGCTCTTAGTCTACTTACACACGTACATATGTTTCACGGTATACTTCAACACTGGTGGACAGGTAAAAGTTAGGGCGATGTTTCAGTTTCAGTTCCGTGTTCGTTTTCAAGGTTTGGATATTTGTTCCGTTTTCGGTATCCTTAAAGGTTTCGGTACTCCTCAAGGATTTGGTATTAGTTCTGGTATCGGTATTCCTTAAGGTTCAGTATTCGTTCCGGTTTCCGTATTACACAAGATTTCGTTATTCGTTCCGGTTTCGGTGTTCCTCACGGATTTGGCATTCGTTTTGGTATCGGTATTAATTAAGGTTTCGGTATTCGTTTTTGTTTCGGTGTTACACCAAGTCGTGGCGGTTCGATGCCCGCCTAAATTAACATAAAAAATTATTTAGAATAAGAATTTTTCTAAACGGGGTCGCCCCTCGGCAGTAGTTTGGCAAACTCTACGGGTGTATTTCTACCATGAGAAGCTTCTCAGCAAAAAATTCATTTGCTTTGCAAGTGTTTTTAGTTACTCAAGATTTCGTTATTCGTTCCGGTTTCGGTATTTCTCATTGATTTGGTATTCGTTTCGTTATTCCTTAAGGTTTCGGTGTTCCTCAAGATTTTGGTTTCCCTCGAATTTTCGGTGTTCCTCAAGGTTTCGGTATTCATTCCAGTTTCTGTATTCCTCAAGATTTTGGTTTCCCTCGAATTTTTGGAGTTCTCAAGCTTTCGGTATTCATTCCGGTTTCGATATTCCTCAAGATTTTTGATCGAGTTTCGGTATCCCTCTAGATTTCCGTATTTCTCAAGTTTTTGGTATTCATTCAGGTATCGGTATTTCTTAAGATTTCGGTAGTGGTTCCGATTTGGGTTTCCTCAAGATTTTGGTTTGAGGAATATCAAGGTTTCGGAATCCATTCTAGTTTCGCTCGGTATTGACCAAGTGTTTGGTAATCTTTCAGGTATCGGTATTTCTTAAGATTTCGGTATTCGTTCGGGTTTCGGTATTCCCGAAGATTTTTATTTCTCTAAAGTTTTCGGTATTTCTCAAGTTTTTGGCATTCGTTGGGCTATCGATATTTCTTAAGGTTTCGATATTCGTTCTGGTTTCGGTATTCCTCAAGATTTTGGTTTCCCTTAAGTTTTCAATATTTCTCAAAGTTTCGCTATTCGTTCTAGTTTCGTTATCCTTCAAGATTTCCGTATTTCTCAAGTTTTTGGTATTCATTCAGGTATCGGTATTTCTTAAGATTTCGGTATTCGTTCCGGTTTGGGTTTCCTCAAGATTTTGGTTTTCCTCGAATTTTTGCTATTCGTCAAGGTTTCGGAATCCATTCTAGTTTCGCTCTCAAGTTTGCGGTATTGACCAAGTGTTTGGTAATCGTTCAGGTATCGGTATTTCTTAAGATTTTCATTTCTCTAAAGTTTTCGATATTCCTCAAGTTTTTGGTATTCGTTGGGCTATCGATATTTCTTAAGGTTTCGATATTCGTTCTGGTTTCGGTATTCCACAAGATTTTGGCTTCACTCAAGACTTTGTTTCCCTCAAGTTTTCGGTATTCCTCAAGACTTTGGTATACGTACTGGTATCGAGATTCCTTGAGGTTTCGATATTTGTTCCGGTTTTGATATTCCTCAAGATTTCGATACTTGTTCTACTATCGGTATTCCTTAATCTTTAGGTTCGATATTCGTAAGAAAATCCTTGGAGCTAGAGTTAAGATACTCCTTTGGACTTACACATGTTTCGATATAATTTCAAGCGAAGGTTAAGACTTTCCTTTGGGGTTATGTTTGGATAATCATTCCAGTTACGGTTTCGGCTCCTTCTTCCTAGCCACTAGAGTTTCATTCTGCTTTCCGTTTCGGTATTCCTTCCGTTTTATGTGTCGCTAATCAATGCGGTGTCAGTTTCGTTCCACTTTCGGTTTTGGTACCACTTCGTTTCTGTTTCTGTTCCGCTATTCCTTGCAGTTCTAGTTTCACTGTTCGGCCCAGTTTATTTTTCGCTGTCCCTTGGATTTGCCGCTTCGTCCCAGTGTCGGTTTTGATATACGTTTATTTGCCGTTCCGGGCTCGCCGTTTGTTCCTTTTACTCTTCCTTACTTGTTGCAGTTACGATTTGAATTGGAACCAAATAATTTTAGTCGTACTACGTGGCGTATGAGTAACATTTTAGCTTCAAGAAAATTTTAAATTTCATTTTATTTTAACTCCAACATTTATCTCACAACCGCTGTACCTTCCTCTGTTCGTACCTTGCGTACACTTTACCTGAATTGTCGGAGGTGTTGCTAGAAATTTAACTCACTTTAAGTTAGTTTGTTTGCTTGACGCTAAACTCTGGACATCGCTTCATGGCACACCGCGGCTATGAAAGTGTAACTCATTGTTTAAAGTGGCTTCAAGTGTTGGTGCTCAAGTTTGTGGGACTGTACATAAATCGTGGATATTTTATGAAACAATTTTTTCGTGTTTTGAATATTTTGGTTTTAGTGTCGTTGCAATACAACTCTGGGTGTTAAACACATACAACTCTTGAAAACTTTG
>CAXKVI010000001.1:166016836-166041836 GCA_964058755.1 Campiglossa producta
CAACAAATATCAAGGTGGAAGAAAGTGTGTATGTTATTTATTTATATAGCAAATACCCAGCTAGGAAAATCATCGGATGAGTCAACTATCCCCCGAAATGATCCCAAAATTACGCCGAAATGAGACCAAAACTATCCCCATTTGATCGCAAAATGATTGCAAAATTACCCCGAAACGGCCCCCAAATTACCCGAAAACTGCCCCAAAAAACTACCCCAAAATAATCCCCAAGTGATCTCAAAATTATTGCAAAATCAACCCGAAATGGGACCAAAACTACCCAAAATGATCCACAATTGATCACAGAATGGCCTCAACATTACCCCAAAACGATCCCCAATTGATCCAAAAAAAGGATTCCAAATTTACACCGAAATGGGCCCAAAATTACGCAAAAATGATCCACAATTGATACTAAAATGATTGCAAAATGACCCCGAAATGGGCACAAAACTACCCAAAATTATCCACAATTGATCACAGAATGTCCCCAAACTTACCCCAAATATGATCCCCAATTAATCCCAAAATTATTCCAAATTTACCCCAACATGGGCCCAAAATTACCCCGAAACGATCCCCATTTGATCCCAAAATGATTGCAAAATTACCACGAAATGGCCCCAAATTTACCCCAAAATAATTCCCCAATTATTCCAAAATTACCGCGAAATGGACCCAAAATTACACCAAAATGATTCCCAATTGATCTCAAAATAGCCCAAAAATAGTCCCAAAATTACGCCAAAATTATCCCCAAATGATCCCAAAATTACCCCAAAATTATCCCGAAATTTGTCCTGAAGTGATCCCGCACAGTCTCTAAATGATCCCGAAAATGGTCCCGAGGTTATGCTAAATATATTGCGCATATAGGTATAATTTGCCGGAGTCTCGAGGGACTCCAAATTTTATAAATAATGAAAATTTGTTTAGTTTTTCAACCCTGATATGTTCGAAAAAATGTCGACTAATTTGCTGACTGGGTATGTTTACATAAGATAATGAAAGTTACGAAATTAATAAAATATGTAATTGGGGAAGAGAAAAAAATATTTACGAGTAAAACTTTACGAAAATATTTATATTATGTTGCGTGTAACACATGTTGCATTATTTTGAAGTAAAAATTTTTTTCTTGTATGTACCCTGTAGGACAATTATAAACACTAAACTCATGCGCTCTTGTACCCTGCTAGGTTGTTTTTTATTTCCTCAGCCTCAAAGTTTCAAAGTTTGTATTTTGTTTATTTTCCCATACGACATCGCTGGTTCTGAACTGAACTAAAAATGGCTGAACTAAAAATGGCTCAAAGTGAGATGATTTGAAGCAGTAAATACGAATTAAGCTACTCTCAGGCGATAACTCGATGCATTCGAACTAATAAAGACCTACTTCCGATTAATTTACTTCCTTTTTGGCACGGAAGCTAGAAATATTGTTCACAAGTTATTGTTTTCCCTGCAGGGTAGCTATTTATGGTTGTGTTAACGTGCGTATGTGGCTGATAACTAGCGACATACATACATTCCGGCAGAAGACACTACTGCCACTACAAGGCAGAGTAGCGTTACGCATGCATGATCACACCATGACAATTTGTTATTCGGTAGACGTAGGCACCTACATACATAGATACATATTAACAGATTTATGCACAAATAAATCTGAATGCATATGTAGATTCAAAAACCAATGTTACTAGCTTTTATTTTTGTGGTTGTCACATTTTAACGAACGCACGGTTGCGGCGAGTTTTCTGAACTTGACATGTGTGATTCCAAACGCCTTGCAGGAAAACAAAATAAAATAAAATAAAATAAAATAAAATAAAATAAAATAAAATAAAATAAAATAAAATAAAATAAAATAAAATAAAATAAAATAAAATACAATAAAATAAAATACAATAAAATAAAATAAAATAAAATAAAATAAAATAAAATAAAATAAAATAAAATAAAATAAAATAAAATAAAATAAAATAAAATAAAATAAAATAAAATAAAATAAAATAAAATAAAATAAAATAAAATAAAATAAAATAAAATAAAATAAAATAAAATAAAATAAAATAAAATAAAATAAAATAAAATAAAATAAAATAAAATAAAATAAAATAAAATAAAATAAAATAAAATAAAATAAAATAAAATAAAATAAAATAAAATAAAATAAAATAAAATAAAATAAAATAAAATAAAATAAAATAAAATAAAATAAAATAAAATAAAATAAAATAAAATAAAATAAAATAAAATAAAATAAAATAAAATAAAATAAAATAAAATAAAATAAAATAAAATAAAATAAAATAAAATAAAATAAAATAAAATAAAATAAAATAAAATAAAATAAAATAAAATAAAATAAAATAAAATAAAATAAAATAAAATAAAATAAAATAAAATAAAATAAAATAAAATAAAATAAAATAAAATAAAATAAAATAAAATAAAATAAAATAAAATAAAATAAAATAAAATAAAATAAAATAAAATAAAATAAAATAAAATAAAATAAAATAAAATAAAATAAAATAAAATAAAATAAAATAAAATAAAATAAAATAAAATAAAATAAAATAAAATAAAATAAGATAAAATAAAATAAAACAAAAAAAAATAAAAAATAAAATAAAATAAATTAAAATAAAATAAAATAAAATAAAATAAAATAAAAAATAAAATAAAATAAATTAAAATAAAATAAAATAAAATAAAATAAAATAAAATAAAATAAAATAAAATAAAATAAAATAAAATAAAATAAAATAAAATAAAATAAAATAAAATAAAATAAAATAAAATAAAATAAAATAAAATAAAATAAAATAAAATAAAATAAAATAAAATAAAATAAAATAAAATAAAATAAAATAAAATAAAATAAAATAAAATAAAATAAAATAAAATAAAATAAAATAAAATAAAATAAAATAAAATAAAATAAAATAAAATAAAATAAAATAAAATAAAATAAAATAAAATAAAATAAAATAAAATAAAATAAAATAAAATAAAATAAAATAAAATAAAATAAAATAAAATAAAATAAAATAAAATAAAATAAAATAAAATAAAATAAAATAAAATAAAATAAAATAAAATAAAATAAAATAAAATAAAATAAAATAAAATAAAATAAAATAAAATAAAATAAAATAAAATAAAATAAAATAAAATAAAATAAAATAAAATAAAATAAAATAAAATAAAATAAAATAAAATAAAATAAAATAAAATAAAATAAAATAAAATAAAATAAAATAAAATAAAATAAAATAAAATAAAATAAAATAAAATAAAATAAAATAAAATAAAATAAAATAAAATAAAATAAAATAAAATAAAATAAAATAAAATAAAATAAAAAAAAATAAAAAAAAAATAAAATAAAATAAATAAAAAATAAAATAAAATAAAATAAAATAAAATAAAATAAAATAAAATAAAATAAAATAAAATAAAATAAAATAAAATAAAATAAAATAAAATAAAATAAAATAAAATAAAATAAAATAAAATAAAATAAAATAAAATAAAAGATTAGTCCCATCTCTGATAAGAAAGCACTTTAAAAATAAACACCTGTTCTTCCGAAAATGTATAAACAATTCATTTTCCTTTTAACATTTTTCTACGGCACACGCATTGACCTTCAAACACAAATGTAGCAGCAAATTGCATACGGCCATTACTCCGGATTATGCCTGCAAGGTCTGAAAATGGGTATTGTTAACCCTAGAATGGTAATATACGTAAATTTTTCGTGTATGTCTCATAAAAAGTGCCGTTACAGTTTACCGCAGTTCCGTATAGCTGTGAGCACTCGGCAGTGCTTTCTTCATTTTATTGTTTCATTAAAAAGTGAATAATTAATCAATTGTCTTTTCCTGGTTCGCTTTTATCGTTCTTACAAAAAAAGTGTGTGCGTAAATTTTACGTAGTCTTAGCATTAACGTATGTATTATTATCCAAACTTTCTATACAATTGAAGAACAGTTTCTGTGATAAACCTAATAAAACGCAATTACTTTAACTTTTTCACCAAAACGCGAACCTTTATACTTAAAACTTTGTAACTATTTAAAAAAAAGGCTGACAACTACCTCTTTTTGAATACATAATGAAGCTGCCCTGTGTGGTGAGCATCACATTAAAATATTCGACGGATGTATGTAGAAATTCTTATTATTTAGTTTTAAAAACAAAAAAACTTTGTACTTTCATTTAATAAAATCAACACAAAAGAAAAACAGGTTTTTAATAAACATTTATCTAAAATTACTGCCCCAAACGGTGTAGTACGTAAAATTTACGTATATTAGCATTAACGTAGGGTAAAACTGTATTACGATTCTAGGGTTAAATGAATGATATATATATGTATGTAGGGACGCTTACAAACGACTGCTTACTTCTGAGAGATTTACGAAATACCACATTGCCACTCAAGTTCAGACCAACCAGCTTAATCTACCCTTTCGGCACAACCGAGCAGCTACGCGCTGCATTTGTCTGTTGATATATGTATGTGCGTAGGTTTGTGTGAACGCCTGCAAAGAATAAAAACAAAAGTGGCATATAAACAATAATACAAAAGGATTTCTTCACTCCACACAAGGCATTAAGAATTGAAGTACTCGCACACGCATTCGTATACGTACCAAAGAAATTGTATGGAATATTAATGCGTGATACAATAAAATATATTCTAACCTATGTAGATACTTGTTTTGCATATATGTAAGTTCTTACAAGCATATGTATGTACTTTTATTGAATATTACAATGCCAGTCTTTCGTAAGCTTTTAAGCTGTAAGTTTTATACTTAGAGCCACTTAAGGAAGATCTATAACAATGTTATTGATTTATAACAAACAATCTTATTAATAATAACTCAAGTAGAATAATTTAAACACATGCAGAAAATATGGCTGAAGAAAAAATTCCTCAATATTTTGTAAAAGGTATAAACAAGTAAGAAAAACTGTATTCGGCTGTGGCTTTATAACTTTCATGAATACTAACTACGACTGTTCGATTCTCAGAACAAACAAAGGGGAATTTATCGTCATAGCTCAAACAGAATTTATTGGAAAAATCGGTTGTACAGGGGCTGTAAGTGATACTGGTCCGATCTTACTGATTTTCCCCATGAATACGCGCCTAAACGACATCCATAGAGTGGTCATTGCGATCATAGCGCTCTAACAAGCGAGGGGCCAAGCAAAAAGCGTAATAGTTTGTGTGAATTTGGCTCGCAGATTTTCGGAGAATTATCCCACTAGCTGCCTAGGCCTGGCCTAGTCCCGTCTCTATAGATTTTCCCATCATCTTTTGAGATCAACTAGAAAGTAGTTTTTTTCAATAGTTTTGTTCGCAGAACGTGAACCCTTTTCACGACTTGATCTGTTCAAAGTAGAACTAACTTTCAAGAGTGATTACTTTTAACTGTCAAGAATAGCAACTCTGCAAGAGCGTAACGCGCTACTTTTCTGTTGTTGTATTGACGGTAGAGAGGCTAATCGCCTCATAAGGAAGTATTACAGACATTGAATGCACTGTGTTGGATATGGAACCGGTAAAAGAACCAAACTGTCACAGTAATGATATGTTTGACCCAGCCGATAATTTTGTGTAAGCTCTACCCCCTAAATATAACTATCTTTGTATGTAGTACTAGGAAAGCAATACATAGATACGCAAATTTAGATTATTCGCATGAAAATGGTGCATGACATCCATGCGCTACTATGCTACCACATTCATCATTAGACTCTCGAAATTGTACTGTTCAAAATTAAACGACGACTAGCAGTAAAAAGCGAGGCCAGCTATGGCAGGAATGAAGCGAATTAGATATTAAATTCTCTATTCTGAGAGAAAAGCAAAATTGAATTAGCTGCAATTCATTTCAGGTTCATGCAGTATGCGGCGAATCCAAAATTAAGTGACAGCATGAGAAAATAAAACGAATGACTTACTTACTTAACATAGCTAACGATGCTCTTATTCATTTCGCTTTCACTAGGTTCATTCCACACTTGCAGCGCAAAACAGAAAAGCTTCTTTCCGAGTCTCTCGTTTTAACCACGTGGTCTTCGTAAAATTCATTCGCCGCTTTATATGCTCAAACATTTTCATATTGTGCGCTTACAATGTCCGTTTTGTATGTTTGCTCACCATTAGCGTGATAGGTTAATGCCGAATTTATTGAGTATCACACACATTTATGCTACACCACTTGCACAATGCTTGATATATCAACACTTGCGCTGTTTTAGTTTTGATTGTCATTTCTTTCTTTTCATTTTCATACGAAACTGTTTACTCGAATGAAAAAAAAAATGATTATTTGGCATTTTTAGTTACAGCAAAAGTTTTTACGTTGCAACACCTGCAGAGTAGTGAATACTCTTTTCAACAGCACACATTTTTTTTAATTTTTTTGTTTTTACTCAACCGTTTTTTTTTTGGCTTGCTTTCTGACACATTCGTAATTTTCTGCTGTGCTCGTGTGTTTTTTTGTTCTTCTCATATTTTTTGTTTACTACATTCATGTTTTCGTCACTCACAACACAATCAACCAGAATATTCGGTCGACGGCATGATTTTTCGTACCTACATACTTACATATATATTTATTTGGGCGCTATTTTATTCGTAATTTTTTTTTGTGGCCTATTTACAGGCGCAGAAGCTCGTACATTGGACTGGGAAAGAAAAAATGGTTTATTTTAAATAAAATAAAATTTGTGAACGAGATTTAAATACAAAACTTTCTTTTATTTTACTACTTTTTGAAGCTCAGTTTCTTTAACTTTTTTTTTGGTATTGCTTTTCTTTTACTTTTCCTTATTTTTCTAAATTTTCCGTTTCTATTCATTCTTCTTTTCTTCCCTTCTCCTATCATTTAGTAATTCACTTTAAATCTTAATATTTGTTTATTTTAAGTAGTTTTTATTCGTCTTACTTTCCTTTCTTATCTTCTGGTCCCTTTCCTGTCTCTTCCCTTCCTTTATTTTCTTTTCTCTTCCATTCCTTTCCATTCCTTTCCTTTTCCTCTCTTCCTTTACTTTCCCTTCCCATCCCTTTCCTTCCCCTCCCTTCCCTTCCCTTGCCTTTCCTTCCCTTTCCTTCATCTCCTTTCCTTTCCGCTATTCTCCTTTTTTTCCTCTCTTCTCCTTTCCTTTACTTCCCCTTACATATCTTTCCTTTATTTTCCTTTCTCTTGTATTCCTTTCCCTACTTTCCATTCCCTTCTCTTTATTTCCTCTCCTTTCATTTCCTTTCTTTTTTCTTTTCCTTTATTTTCTTACCTTCCTCGTTCTTAAAATTCCCTTTCGTTCTTTTACTTTCTTTTCCTTTCGTTTCCTTTTTTCCACCATTTCTTTTTATATTCTCTTACTTTCCCTTATTTTCTTTCTTTTTATTTTCCTTTATTTCCCTTTCCTTACCTTTATTTTCCTTTCTTTTCCATTCCTTCCCTTTGCCTAATTTTTCTTTCCTTTCTTTTCCTTTCCTTAATTTTCCTTTCTTTTCCATTCTGTTACGTTCCATACTTTTCCATCCCTTCACATTTATCCTTTATTTTTCTTTCCTTTATTTTCATTTTTTCCTTCCTTTTCTTTCCTCTCCTTTCCTTTGTTTTATACCTTAATTTATTTAATTTTGCTGTATTTTTTATTATTTTATATTATTTCCTCTCCTTTTCTTTTCTCCAAATTCCTTTCTTTCATTATCGTCAATCAACATCATCGAACTCTGTCATTGCGTTTTTTTGGACTGATCATGCTTGTGATCAAATCTCAAAAATCAAAACTAGCAATGGTAGACCTCTCAAAATCATTTTAATAATATGAAAAATGTTACAGTATTTGGCCCAGTCTAATCTCTATATTTGGTCAGCGGCAATAACAATGCACATTTACTCATACAAGCAGAAACCAGGTAGCTGACAGAGAAAACAAGCAATCAGCTCGGTGTGGTAGGAACATACAATATTTTCGTGGTGTGGCCTTATTGTCGGCACACATGCATATACGTGGATGCTTGTGCGATAGTATTTTTATCAGTATTGCCATTTAAACTAATTCGGTTATGCTTCCATGCACACAAAGTATGATGTGATGTCATATCTAACATATCTACTAGTACTGATGTCACCTTGATAAGAAAGGTGTCATTGAATAATATTTCTCTTTCTTAATTATAACCTGGCGATTATATTTTTATTGCATCAAATCAGGATAGTTATTCTTGTTTACCAACAAAAGGCTCCGGTTGAGAGCAGGTCCAATTATTCTTTTTTTTTTGAAGTTAACTTCTTAGGATACAAAGTTTTTATGGAGAGTACAACTTAAAAAGGAAATAAAAAAAACGTTGTAAATTGCGGTATTGGCATATCTGGCTCTATATTAAAAAATAGGGGGTAGGTGGCAACCCTTTAACCGCCCTCAGTGGCAACACCCATGTATAGAATCTTAGAATGAATCGAATTGTCTATATGAAAAATTTTATCCAAATCGGTCCAGCAGTTCCCGAAATATTCGGAAAAAAATATAACTTGCGATTAGGTGGCAACCCTAAGTGGCAACCCTGCTTTAAATTATATTATTTGGAAAACGGGCAAAAATACTTTTAATTTGATATCTATGTATATTGGCATATCTAGCTTTATATTAAAAAAAAATTGGTATAGGTGGCAACCCTGCAAACCGCCATAAGTGGCAACACCCATGAATTCTGTTCGGCCTAACTATTACAATTTGTAGAATTTCCCCTCCTATTTGATTTGCACAGCTAAACATCGTGGTGAAAATCGCCTACGCCTGAAAGTCTGCAACATACGCCTGAAAGTCGGCTACAATTTTTATTTCCATTGCATAATTTCTATTGCATATTCAGCCATTTTTTCAAATTTTACTCCCCATCAAAACTTCATATCGCCGCCTAAGAAGTTAACCTCAAAAATTAGTTTTAAGAGTTTTTATATTGACTTCACTGAGAATCGAACTTAGGTGTCTTTAACGCTCAACCCAGTCGTCTACCATGATGCCATAGTATCTACACTTATGCTTGTAAGCGTCTAGTTACAGCTTTTAAAGAATTACACCCCACTCTCTTATGTTACCTCACCACACTTGCCATATTGCCTTCAACGCGAATCGAACTAACTATTATTTCACTGCTGAGCGGAGGTGTCTACCATTATTCCATCGACGTCTAAGTACACCTTTGTTCTATGACAGTAAATTCTGTCCGTACCTTCGCTATTGGATTAAATGCAAATTCTGTCAGTTTTACCAAATTTTGTTAATTGAAAATTGACAGATCTATGACTATTAAATCAACAGTTGAATGCAGTTACTTCAACGAATAATTTCGTCAATTCAACCGAATTTGGTCAACTTCAGGATAACAGTACGATATTGTTGATTTAACCAGTGCCATTTTTTTCTGTGTAGACTAACTTACTTATTTGTATGTTTACTTTATTGAAATTAAGTTCAAAGTTTCCTTATTGCTGGTTTTTAGAACGTAATTGCTTTTGAGACCGTTCAACATTATTTCAACTTAATATAACTCATAATATTGCACTTAGTTTTTGTGGTACTTTTACATTTTTTTGGAGTTTTTTCTATGCTATGTTATCCTAATCTATTGCTACGCCCTCGCAGTAACAGCCGGTCTTTTCGCTTCTTCTTCTAAAATATTTTTGTGCTACAACACGCTCGCTCCCCCAGGCTTGGTCCACATAAATTTCTCTTTGACATCATTACTGCCGTTAAGGCAGCACAAACACAGCTAAAGCAACACTAAAACAAGGCATATCTACAGGCGTTGTATAACAGACTCGACAAGAGTGTTTCTAGTTTCATTACCAACGAATGAATTTCAAATAAGACTTTGAAATCATTTTTTTTGTTCATTTGCACCTCTTCCGAAACTTTGTTTTCTGTTTACGCACGGTTACTAAACTCTATGTAGATTATCATGTTAACATAGTCATACACATTTTTATCTATTTATACATATTTATGTCTCCCCTCATATTATTACTCCCACGGGACGTTTTCACTTTTATTTGTATGGACACACATACTTATGCATGTAGATTAGGGTGGTCCTTATTTGTATGGAGACAATTTTATCATCAGATTTTGGAAGGCTCATCCCCTAAGTCGATAGTATTATAGCCGAAGATATCACACACAAATTTGTATCCCGATTGGAGATAGAAAGGCGTGTCGTTGGGGTGTATGAAATAGCCCCCACTGAATTAACCCCCACCGGGCAAAATGACTTAAGCCCCACCAATTTTACAACGAAATTAAAAATGGCGGAAAGTGTTCGTTGGGATTAATTCATTTTTTTTTTTAGTGGGGATTCTGTCATTTTTGTTGGGGAAAGTTTCACTGAGACATTGGCCGGGCTTAAGTCATTTTGCCCGGTGGGGTTTAATTCATTGGGGCTAATTCATACACCCCAAAATTCAGATTGCTCTATGGCGACTCAAAAAATAAAAGTGATTTTCTTCTTATCTAATACTCTAAATCGATAGCACTATGCGTTCAAGTTTAGACCACCCCCGGCGACACGCCTTAGGTGTTTCCAATCGGAACCAAATTTTGTATGTGATTTCTTCGAGCATAGTGCTATCGATGTTGAGTATTAGATAAAAAGAATAATTTTTATTTTTCGAGTCTCTATGGGATAGTCTGAACTTTAAGCCCCCTGCGACACGCCTTAGGCATTTCCAATCGGAGCTAGATTTTGCATGTAATATCTCCGACCATTGTTCTATAGATGTCTAGTATTAGATAACAAGAAAAATCACTTTAATTTTTTAGAGTCTCCCTAGAGCAATCTGAATTTTGACCCCCCTGCGACACGCCTAAACCATCACCAATCGGGATACAAGTTTTTGTGCGATATAGTTGACCGAGGTGAAACCGGTCTAGGGGTTGAGACTGGAAAAAATACTACATTTGATAATAAGGGCTACCCTAATATTGATATAGTTATGCGTACTTGGCGTGTTAGACACAAATTCCTTTCGAGCTCATTGAGTTTAAGTTATTTATTAAATTTTTATATTTTTATCTTGCTTTTTTTAGGTTCTCTTTTCACAACTGCTCGACTTCCTTTAGGTAAATCTAATACGAGTATATTTATATCTACCTATAAGTAACAAGTTGGGTAATTCTAATAATTTTTGGCATACTGGCAAGTTTACACATTATTAGTATGTACAATAGGTTGTAATCACAATATGAATTGGATTTTATTGCCAATGTTTGTCGGTACCAATAATTTTAACACCACAGCGCGTAATAATTCCAAAGTTAGCCAAGTATTCTTTGCAGTTATTCCTTCTTTTGAGCGTATTCACGCAGTAAATACATATCAACATATTTGTTTCCATTTCATTGGTTTGCCATTTCGATTACACGCGAAATTTTATTTTACGTCTCTTTTCATTATATTCGGTAATTTTTTAGGGAATATAGGAGGATGAAATAGTAGTGGTTCAAACAAGAAATGTTCTTTAAATTAAAATCTTGAAAGAGCGGGGGAATAAAAGGGGGCGAAAAAAGCCCTCAGAGTCGCCATAAAACAAAGCAAGCTGAAATGCTGGAAAACGCTCTGTACAAAGGGTACAAAAGAGTTATGAAGAAACTCCATCCACCAAATCAGATGATAAACGATTAAGAATATCGTGGAAACGATTTTCCTCACGCAGCCTACTAGAGAAGAGGAACATGTAGCACGAAATGACCGAAACGCGGTACCTTTCAATGAAGAAGAGCACAAGGCAGCACTGCGTAGCATGAAGCCTGAAAAAGCCCCAGGACCCGATGGAATACCTGCGGAGGCAATCAGATAAACTGCCAATAATTGCCCAGAGCTTTTGTTGCACATGTACAACAAATGTCTAGAGGCAGGTGTCTTCCCGCCAGATGGAAGGCAGCATGGCTCGTCCTTATACCGAATGGTAAAGGGGACCAAAATTCTCCATCATCCTTTCACCCACTATGTATGCTCGACACAGCGGTACAAATGATGGAGAGCCTTATAAAGCAACGCCTAACAGCAGCTATAGAAGATGAGGGTGGACTCTCCCCCCGGCAACATGACTGAAGTCGTAGATGCAGTCCGAAAGTCCGAGACGATGACGTTAGATGTTAAAAATGCTTTTATCTCTGCCAGGTGGGAGGACATGCTTAATGCATTAGAGCGCTCTTTCAAGGTCCCGACATACTTAATAGATATATTGAGGAACTACTTAAGAAACCGCTGGCTAATTTATGAAATCACGCAAGGCCAAAGAAAGGTGAAGCTAACAGACGGGGCAGCACAAGGATTGACCTTTAGAATGCTACTTATGATAGTCTTCTTCGAATGCAGATGCCAGAAAGCACTTTTTAGCTGCTTTCGTAGACGACGGATGAACGATCACGGCCTCCAACTGGCTACAGCCAAGACAGAGATCGTGATACTAACAAAAAGAAGGATTCCCACAAACATTAACATGATTACTTTAATTTGTACGGAGCCTTTTGGACTGAACTGAAAAAGATTAACTCACCCAACTAAATAGAGCAAAAAAAATTAGGTAATTAAAAAGTTGCGCTGTTAAGTCGTATACTTGTAGTATTAAATAGAAACAAATTCCAAGAAATTTTATTATTTTGCTTCTTAGACATAATTTCTGTTACAAACTGAGTTTGGAGAAAATGACCTTTAAGTTTTTTTTTTTAATTTTTTTCTATTTTGTAAGACCTCAAACTTTTTTAATGTGATTATAGTGGTGACTCTGGTTGCTTTTGAAAATAAGCGGTGATTAAGATTCCAACAAAAATGCGAACCGAAAACCTCATGCTACAGTTTCGCTTTGTTCTCTTACTCCAAATTTTTCCATAATAACAGTGCTTACGAAAAAAAAACATTTTTTTCATTTAAGATATTCATCGCAACACAAAAATAGCTTTTACGGTCTACTGACAAATGACCACATAATAACAATACACCGGAATGAGACCACTTAAATGAGGGTAATGAATTGGGTACAAGCAGCTTATTTAACTGACAGCCTATTTGTTAGTATAAGATACCTAATACTTGTCTATATGTAAACCTATTTAACACATATGTATATGACCATCGAAGTTGATGGTTTTAGTAGTCCATAAAATGATTTAATTATAATTGAAAGCTGCGTAAGAGGAACCTATGGTAGGTTTGACTTAAACATGACATAGGTTTTTTTGCGGACCTCGATATACTGATATGTAGACCCAACCTGACGTTTGTATTGGTATGTGTCGGTAGCGCTGGATATTTATAAAACCACTTCAACAAAAAAAAAAAAATTGTATAATGAATAGCAATATCTCGACCAAAAAATAAGCACCTGGGCGAAAGAGGTTTGCTCAATATTTGTTATCCCAATTGTTCAGGTAATTATCGATATCAAAGCTACTATGCAAAAGAAAAATAAGTACAGTGGGAAAAGGTGGCAACACTTTTTGGTAACTCCACATACATAGAAATATTTTTTTTTTGTATTACTATGCATATCTTAACTTTTTATGAATATAGAACGGGCCCTGTAAAGCTACCAAGTGGCAACTCAAGTTTATAGAAATTAGTTGAGTCATTTTCGAGGTATGTAATCTATTATCTATTATATATAAATGCGCAATGCTTAAAAGTTTTCTCCCTTTTTTGCAATAACCACAATTCTAAGGTATATAAAATTTGATATGTATCGATAAGTCTCGCCGAGCAGGGTGTGCGACAACAAACCAAAAATTAAAAAAAAATTAACTAGAAGTTCTAAACACGCATTCACTTTATAGAGCCGCTGTTATGTGTGTATGTAGGTACACTTGCATTGTTGTGTTTGCATTTATTGCAGTTGGGGAGAGTCCGAGTATGAGTTGTTTTGTTGAGCGTAGGTACAAACAGTGTTTACAAAAACAAAATCTGTGCGTGGGTATTCAGAGAAACAAATGCTTGCACAGACATGATGTTTTAAAAAAAAAGCACAAAGCCCTTCGTGGCTAGACTTAGTGAAAAAAAATAAAAAGGAAAATTGATAAAACAAAAAAAAGTAAAACAAGAAATAGAAAAGTGATTGAAAGTAAAAAAAGAAATCTGTTGGAAATGAGAGGAAAGGAAAGAATATAAAATAAATAAAAATAAAACAAAATGAAATAAATAAAAGTATAAAATAAAGGAAAGAATGGGAAAGGAAAGGAATGGATAAAAGGAAAATAAAGGTAAGATAAGGTAAGGAACGGAAAATATGAGAGAAAAATCAAAGGCAAATAAAGGTAGGGAAATGAAAGGAATGGAAAAGAAAAAAGGAAGGGAAGAGAGGAAATGTAATGTAGGTAAAGGAGTGGAAAAGAGAGGCAAATAGAGAAAGACAAAGAAGGCAAAGAAGAGCAAAAGAAAAGGTATCGAGGAGGAAGGTACGGAAAATAAATGAAAATAAAAAGAATGAAAAATAAAGGAAAGAAAGGTAATGAAAAACTAAATAAAACTAAAATAAGAAAACTAAAGGAGTTACAGAAAGAAAAAAAAGAAAGTAAGGAAACGGTAGGAAAGGAAAGGTAGGAAAAGGAAAGGAAAGGTAAGGAAAAAAAGTGAAAGAAAATAATGGTAAGAAAAAAAAGAAAAGAAATGAAATGAAAAAAAATTTAAGAAAAAGAAAATAAAAGGAAAAAAGGAATGTAATGGAAATGGAAAGAAAGGTCAGGTAAGAGAATAAAAGAAACGAACAGAAAAGAGAGAAAGTAAGAAGGGAAATAAAATGAAATGAAAGAAGAGAAAAGGAAATAAAAGGAAAAGAAAAGAGGGGAAGAAAAGGAAAGGAAAGAAAAGGGTAGGGAAGGAAAGAAAAGCAAAGAAATAAAATGAAATGAAAGGAGAGGAAAGGGAAGCAAAGAAAAGAAATACGTATGAAGACTACCTAAGAAGAGTAAATAATTATCAACACTGAAACTATATTACTGAATGGTGTGAAGACGGAGGAAAAGGCAAAATGAACAGGAATGTAGAGAAACCAAAAATATAAAAAATATGAAAAGAATGCCAAATTTAGGAAAAAGCAAAAAGGTAGGAAAATAAAATAAGCTTTAGTGGTTGAATTTCAACTCTAGTATTAATAAAAGTTTAATAACCATAATGGTAAATCTCACAAAATTTATACATTTTGAAATACATGGCAACCCTGACGAGCTTTAAATGTATCAAGTTATTTTCGTTTGATTCTCATTTGTGCATATCTCATAAAATTTTGAAAATTTTCAGAAAGGTGGCAACTCTTTAAAAACTACCCAGTGAAAAAACTTCACTAAGAGAGCGTGAAATGTAGCAAGGACAAGGCAAAAAAAATGGCTATACCAGCAAATTAATATTGTGCGCTTAGGGCCCTAATTTTCAGTGCAGGTTTAAACTTAGTTTAAACGGTCAATTTGTATTAGATAAACTCTAGTCAACTTTGTCTGTGGTTTAAACTTGCACTGAAGTGGCAGAACTTAGTTATAGCTCTACCTAAAATATTTATGTTTGACACGCATATTTGCGCACATTATCTACTAAATTAGAAAAATATCAAATAAGTGGCAGCCCTATAAAAGCTTCCTAGTGTTAATGCTTAAGTAAAATATCTTAAAATTTATCATATTACACTTATTCAAAGGACCATTCAAATTAGTTTTCGAAATAATAGAGGATATGTCAAAAACTAAAAATAATGGGTTAAGGTGGCAACTCTATACGGTTACTCTATACAGAAATATTTTTTTTTTAAACACGAAGTAAAGTGCGTTTTTTTCTGATAACCATATTGCTATATCTCACTAAAGTTTTAAAAATTTCGAAGGGGTGGCAACCCTTTAAAATCTCTAAAAATAAAATAATGGGATGAAAAAGCAACTCTGGAAGGAAACACTACCTAGAAATATATTTTTCTTTAGGCATACTTTATTTCAGTGCAGTAAAATCAGATGGGTGGCATCCCAGTTATAGCTTACTGAGTGGCAACACCTGTGGTCTAGAACATCTTAGAATGTATTACCAAATTTCATACAAATCGTTTTCTGTCCGGTCCAATGTATGTATATACAATAATATCTCAGCCGCAACTACCTAATAAACCTACTCAAAGTGACTTATGTAAGCACTTATGTACGTACAAAGAAACATAAAATCATATTAAATCTTTCTTTCTTACGATATTTGTACCAAAAAAAAAGGTAATACTAATAAACTCACTTATGAGTCAATAAATTCACACCCTAAAAAAAAACAGATAAACCACAATACGAGCATACAAAAATATGAATAAATTTGATTCTTTGTATCGATTTGGCATTCAAACCTCTTCACATGTGCGTGCCACAGCATAACGATAACAAACATAAACAGCATTGAGTTCGTAGAAAAGCGATTTGTGGCACACCTTTATTTTGTCAATAAATGAGAATAAAAATTGAATTCAATCCTTTGGAATGTACATACCATTACATCGCGAAGAATGAAAATGTGAAAGATAAATACGTGGAAAAAAAACGAAAAAAAACACATTAATTTATGTAACCTTTTTTTGTTTGAAAATTTACATGGAAGACTAAAGTGAGTAATGCTTAAAGGTGCTTGCGTACGTGGCTGTTTTGTGATCAATATTGAAGGATAAAAATTATCAATTTAATTTAATTCATAAGGTTGGAGTTTTCACTTTTTAAAAGGGAAATTTAATTAAGCGGTGTTTTCTCTAGAGGGTCAACTGGTTTTGTAACAAACCGGTTTCGGCGATCTGCCATCTTCAGTGTTTGATTTCGTTCTCTCGTTTTTTGTTTGCTTAAAAGGGTGCCTATAGACATAACCAAAAAACACTATGCAAGCGCATATCTAAACAGGTAATCGCGTATCCACCTAGAAGTTTTAAGTGTTTAACATGCGAAATTCCTATTTTTATTAACGAAAATCATTGCTAATGAAATCTAGAACTAGAGGTAATTGAAATTGAAGATTATGACACTCGGGATTTACGCATACAAACCAACAAACATAATGAACAGAAACATATTTATATTTATACCCTGCAAAAATCGAGAGTACTCTATTTCCTATCCAAAGAGTACTCCAATTGGAGCATCAGAGTACTCCAAATGTAATCCTTTTTCATATAAAAATTGTGCTCCAATTAACATTGCGATGTCCTAGGACTGGACCACCTACTCCAACCTTCGCTTTGTTTCTGCTACTCCATGGAGTACCTACGGTCAGAGTATTTTGCAATGTACTCCAATGTTGTTACTTCTTGGAGTATATACTGTCAGAGCGATAGTGTCATCGATAAGGCAGGAGCAATGATCGGCTTTCAAAAAACTGAAGGTGGTCCGATGAGGTATACAAAGGATTAGTATTGGAGTACTCCAATATCAAAAAAATTGGAACACATAATCCAACGATTTTTACAGGGTATTTACTTATATTTATTGTAATACCGTCAGTGGGCGACTCGTGTTTTTCTCAGGCGCTTTCGACAATACGATTTATCAGGTCATTGCGGAAGCTATGATTAGCAAGGATGAAAGCTCAATGAAACGAAAGCTTTTAAGCCGGGAAGCCCGGGACAACTCCTGTAAAAATGAAAACGAAGACCTGGTGGCAGATGTCCAGAGAGTACTAGGGTTATGGAGGGATTACTTTTCTGCCATTTTAAACGAAGGAACAGAGCAACAATTCAGAGAAGAGGACAAGCACAACCCCACAATCGAATACAATGGGATTGAAATTCTATCACCCGACTATAACGAGTTGCGTATAGCTATATCTCGGCTAAAAAAAAAAAACAACAAAGCGGCGGACGTTGACTATAAGGTCATATCAAACGTATTGTGCGAAAGACTGAAGCTTGGCGTAAACCGACTGATTGGAACTTATCAGTGTGGTTTCAGACTTCGTTAATCCACCATCGACCAAATTTTTACAATACGCCTAATCTTGAAAAAAAAAACCGTGAGAAAAGGATCGATACGAAAAGGAGTTTCCTATATGCCGCTATGTCTCATTTTGGTTTCCCCGCAAAACTTATACGACTATGCAAAATGACGCTGAGCAACACCACCAGCTCGGTCAGAATCGGGAAGGACCTATCCGAGCCTTTCGAAACGAAACGAGGTTTCAGGTAGGGCGACCCTCTATCGTGCGATTTCCTAAATTTGATGTTGGAGAAAATAATACAAGCTGCAAAACTTAACCGCGCTGGAACAATTTATTACAAGAGCGTACAACACATTATCCTCAACAACCGCAACGTGACTTCCGCTTACTCCAATTTAAACAAAGAAGCGGAAGAAATGGGTTTGGTGGTGAACGAAGGTAAAACGAAGTACCTGCTGTCATCAAGCAAAGCGTCAAGGCATTCGCGTCTTGGCAGCTACGCCACTGTTGGCAGCCATAATTTCGAGATAGTAAGCGACTTTATATACCCGGGAAACAGCATTAATATCAACAACAATGTAAGTGTGGAAATCCATCGAGGGATAACTCCTGCAAACAAATGCTACTTTGGGCTGAGTAGGTGATTTAGAAGTAAAGTCCCCTATCGATGAACAAAAACAACTCTCTATAAGACACTTATCGTACCCGTTTTACTATATGGTGCAGAGGCATGGACACTGAGAGCATCTGATGAGGCGGCTTTGGAAGTATTCAAGAGAAAAATTCCACGAGAGATTTATGCACCCATAAATGTTGGCGACAGAAAAGTGGGCGATATAATGACGACTTTTACGCAGACGTCGACATAGTTCAGCGAATTAAAATACAGCGGCTTCTCTTGCTAGGACACGTAGTGCGAATGAACGATGACGCTCCGGCCCAGAAGGTTTTCTTTTCGGCACCTGCCGGTGTATGTCGGGGAAGAGGGAGACCACCACTCACATGGCAGGACCAAGTGGAGACAGATCCAAAATCACGTGTGTCTCCGAATGGTGCCATTTTGCTCAACAAAGAACTGAATGGCGTAACATGTTGCACGGCCACAATCGCCTAGGCGGTTAAAGGCTAATTTAATTAAATAAGTAAGTAACGCTGGACGAAATCCTCACATGGAATGGTCATTTGGATGGTACCATCAGTAAAGCAACGAGGGTCTTTTTCGTCTGCACTACACTGTATGGCAAAATATGGGGGCTGTCTCCCAAAATGACGTACTGGTCATCTAATGCGGTTGTGAAGCCACCTACGCTTCCCTAGTCTGGTGACCTAAGACGGCACAAAGAACAGCGGCAATTAAATTATGTAAGTTGCTTCGGCTAGTTTGCCCCGGTATAACAGGTGCAATGAGAAAATTACCTCCCTTCCTTACTCTGATAGAGAAGGAGGTTACACTTACTGTATTAAAACTTCACAATATTTTCGTTCTAAGAATTGGAAGTATTAAAATTATCATAAATTCGACCTTTGCTACTTTGGACAGATAAAAAATTTGAATGCTACAGCGTACTACATCTTCTAACTATAATAAAAAGAAAGTTTCTGATATCTTCAAATGATTCCTTAAAAAAATGTTTGCCCATATTTGCTCCCCTTTACGTAAACTTGATATAATGAGGAAAAGTCACTTAAAATTTTTATAAAATTGATAAATGTTACGTATACGTAATGGCATACAGAAACAAATAATGAATACTACCTATTGGAACGCTCCCATTTTTTTGTACTTATTCCCGAGGCATTCCGTGAGAATATCTTATTTGACTAGTTTTGTGATTAAATTAAAATTTGTAGTAAAATTTTAGTATATGTGTAAGGGCGGGGTATCATGGACTTTCCGATTTCAAATATGGATTGCGAATTTTATTATGGCGAAAGTAACGAAATTCCGAAGCAAGAAAACAGATAAAGCAGCATTTATAAATTTTTGTATTGTATCATAGGCAAAGTTAAGTAGATAAAAATCAGCATTTAACTTAAAAGGTGAAAAATCACTTTTTAGTATTTCGTAACAAGACTGCTTTTATTGAGAAATGTTGAGTTGCGGTATTACAAATGTTTTATTTCCGCTTTCCAGTAGCCAGGGAAAAATCGTTGCTTTTCGAAAACATTGAAAAGTAGATACAAACTTACACGCCATATATGTATGTATGTAAATATAAAAGGAAGTTAAAATACTCAGTTACCAAAACGACCCATAAGATACATTAGTATTCAATTTAAATTAATTTAGTATCTGCACCATTAAGCGCAATGAATACTGAGCACTTTTAACAACGGTGCACTTCGTGGAATATAAATAGTGTGAATTCATTATATTATGTTAGGTGCGGTACTAAGCCTCGAAAGGCATCATTACCTCTGTAAGATTTGTGAAGCGCGAGGCTCGTTACACATTAGCTAGAAGGCTAACTATCTGTGCTCGTTTTCGATGTGATGGACTTTTGAAATGGCCATTTGTAGTGTGGGAGTGCTAAGAGTGAAATTTTTGGTTAAATTAATGGGCAATTTCGCGTGTCAATTAAATGTTGGGTAGCCAGGTAAACCTAGATTTGTGGTTTCTTTCACCTAAGTGTAACTACATATATACATACATATATCCAATATATATGTGGGTGAGTATGTATGTACAGTTACTAGATGTATTATTGTGCAATAAAGTAACACTTACACAAATTAATTATTAGCAATAAATATGTGAGTAGAAGTTTTATAGAAGCTTTTTAAAAAATACAAAAAATTGTTACGTATACGCCATGGTGTTTTTTGGTTAAGTGCAATACATTCTTGTTTCTGACTCAACGAAAAATATTAAAAATTTAGAAATTCAATTTTTAAACATTTTCGTTCCGTCAGCTACATAAACGTCTAGCACATTTATTTTTCTGGCACAGAGATTGATTCCTTGTACTTGGATTTTTGTGAATCGTAAAGAAACGAGAGATTAATCACACGAGCCTATTAACACAAATCTGGAAAATTTGTACATTCATGCCTCTGGCAAACGAGCGAAGATATGTAGATAGGCTCTTCAATATCGTCTGTATTTCCTTGAGCCCACTTTCATTTTCTCCATTTTTGTGTAAATCCTAATTTTCTCCCATTTCCAATATTTTGCTACAAAAGTAGAAACTAAATTGCATACATATAACAATTTTTATTATTCTGTTTATTATTCCATTCTTCTAATTGCATCGATGTTTATTCTATGCGATTTCTCTCTATTCAACCAATTGCAGTAGAGCGATCATAATTGCATTTTCCAATTCAAAATTCTAACTTGTAATTTGCAAACAAGTAACAGTTCAGCACAATGCCAGTTAACCCACTTAAGATTGCTCACAAGCAATATACATACGAGCATGGAAATAGGAAAATAACCAGCAAAAAATGGTGTGGGTGAAAATAAAGTATATTATTTTATTTTATTTCATTTTATTTTATTTTATTTTATTATATTTTATATTTTTATTTTCTTTTGTTCTGTTTTTTTATTTTATTTTATTATTTTTTTTTTGTTCTGTTTCTTTTATTTTATTTTATTTTATTTTATTTTATTTTATTTTATTTTATTTTATTTTATTTTATTTTATTTTATTTTATTTTATTTTATTTTATTTTATTTTATTTTATTTTATTTTATTTTATTTTATTTTATTTTATTTTATTTTATTTTATTTTATTTTATTTTATTTTATTTTATTTTATTTTATTTTATTTTATTTTATTTTATTTTATTTTATTTTATTTTATTTTATTTTATTTTATTTTATTTTATTTTATTTTATTTTATTTTATTTTATTTTATTTTATTTTATTTTATTTTATTTCATTTTATTTTATTTTATTTTATTTTATTTTATTTTATTTTATTTTATTTTATTTTATTTTATTTTATTTTATTTTATTTTATTTTATTTTATTTTATTTTATTTTATTTTATTTTATTTTATTTTATTTTATTTTATTTTATTTTATTTTATTTTATTTTATTTTATTTTATTTTATTTTATTTTATTTTATTTTATTTTATTTTATTTTATTTTATTTTATTTTATTTTATTTTATTTTATTTTATTTTATTTTATTTTATTTTATTTTATTTTATTTTATTTTATTTTATTTTATTTTATTTTATTTTATTTTATTTTATTTTATTTTATTTTATTTTATTTTATTTTATTTTATTTTATTTTATTTTATTTTATTTTATTTTAGTTTATTTTATTTTATTTTGAAAATAAATATATTAATAATATCTATTAATATTTTATTTTGTCTTTTTATTTTATTTATATTTTTTTGATAAAAATAAGTAAAACTTATACAAGGCACAATTTTTTGCTATAAAAATAGAACAAACAAAGCCATCTGTAGCCAAATGCATACATACATACATATGTCTGTAGAGGATATAAAGGTTATTATTAAAGAGTAAAATCTACACAAAGTACTTTACACAAATCAATATGAATCCTATATTCGCAACAGTTCAATAAATGCTTTCAATAGTGAAATGGCTGAGAGCTTGCAGATTGTGAGTAAAAATATCTACATATGCGCAAAAGGAAATACATTTGTATCTAGTCATCTGATTATTTTCTAGACGAAGAACACTTTATTACACTTATGTAACGCTTTTACGCCTACCAACAAACAAATAAAAAGCGTATCCACATATCTAAATAGTAAGTCCATAGCAAAGAATATGTTTTCAAAGAGGAAAATAGAAAGCTACTAGAATTAATTACATTTCTTAAAAGTGGAAAAGTCATAAATTCAATTCACTATGGATTCTAAATGATAAGGCTATACATTCATGCCACAATACAAAACGAACGATTAAATTGATAAATATGCATGAACACATGTATGTATGTATGTAGCATTTACGTCGTAGAAGTTTGTACAAAAGTGTAAACACTTAGAAGAATATGAACACATATAGAAACAATCAATATGTTGATTTTTGTAAATACGTACATACATTTCGCTTTAGTTTTTGAAAGAGATACGCATTCATTGTAGAAGTTCCGCGGTTGCGTAGGCAAATAAATTACTCATACGCCATGGTATACCTATGTTCCATCATAAGCATTTTGGAGTATTTATGATATGAGGAGTCCAAAAACAGATATATGTAGATGAATGATTATAGTACGGAATAGTTTTGTTTGGGTAACTGCACAGCACTGCCTCATGTTTGTCGAATATTGATTTGGTACAAGATTTCCCGATTTTTTTTTACATGCGTCTTTTATAAGTTTTGACAGATTGTGAATATTATGCTGAACAATAGATTCAGAAAAGAGCCAAACCCGCAGTGTTTTGCGATAGTTGACACAGTTTATACCCTACTCATGCTTACATATACTCGTATTGATATTTGTTTATCACTTTGTATTACTTTATCTTCATTTCACCGCCAGATGTTCATAATTGAAACTAGCGAAAGGTGTTGCATATTCAGCTACCCCAACCAATTCCTTTGCAAGTGCTAAAATACATTTGCATGCTTGTATCTCGACAACAATATTATGGTGGTATGAGCATTAGAGTGTCTTAGCAGAAATAAAGCTAAAATATTTGTATTTGAAAAAAAAAAAAAATACAAAACCGAATATAAAACAAAATAAAATGTAAAAATAAAAAAAAAAATAAAAAAATAAAATAAAATAAAATAAAATAAAATAAAATAAAATAAAATAAAATAAAATAAAATAAAATAAAATAAAATAAAATAAAATAAAATAAAATAAAATAAAATAAAATAAAATAAAATAAAATAAAATAAAATAAAATAAAATAAAATAAAATAAAATAAAAAAAATAAAATAAAATAAAATAAAATAAAATAAAATAAAATAAAATAAAATAAAATAAAATAAAATAAAATAAAATAAAATAAAATAAAATAAAATAAAATAAAATAAAATAAAATAAAATAAAATAAAATAAAATAAAATAAAATAAAATAAAATAAAATAAAATAAAATAAAATAAAATAAAATAAAATAAAATAAAATAAAATAAAATAAAATAAAATAAAATAAAATAAAATAAAATAAAATAAAATAAAATAAAATAAAATAAAATAAAATAAAATAAAATAAAATAAAATAAAATAAAATAAAATAAAATAAAATAAAATAAAATAAAATAAAATAAAATAAAAAATAAAATAAAATAAATAAAATAAAAATAAAATAAAATAAAATAAAATAAAATAAAATAAAATAAAATAAAATAAAATAAAATAAAATAAAATAAAATAAAATAAAATAAAATAAAATAAAATAAAATAAAATAAAATAAAATAAAATAAAATAAAATAAAATAAAATAAAATAAAATAAAATAAAATAAAATAAAATAAAATAAAATAAAATAAAATAAAATAAAATAAAATAAAATAAAATAAAATAAAATAAAATAAAATAAAATAAAATAAAATAAAATAAAATAAAATAAAATAAAATAAAGTAAAAAAATACAGTAAACTGAAATAAAAAAAAAATAAAAAAAATAAAAAAAAATAAATAAAATACATGGAATTTCATAGTAAGCCATTCAAATGTAAATTCATATCGAGATGAAGCAACGCTCCCACATTTATTGACATACTTTCTTGCTTGTCCAAAGTCATGTATGCTAGTACGATTTTTGCACATAATCATTTTCATTATGGGCAACAAGCTGTTACCACTTTGTTACAAGAAGAAAGTCAATATAGAATGAAAATTTGCTTAACTCTTTTTGGTGTGAAAGTCAATATTCGATTAAGACTGCGAATAAAGTTATATATATAAGGATATGTGACTTAAAGATAGGCCATGCTTTTGTAGCGGAACCTCCTAATTTTGAGAATAATTCTTTTTCCAAATACCCCACGGCGGCCGCCGTCCACTCGGATCACTAGCACGTGCTCTATGGGAGTTATGTCGAACCCAACTGAACATTTTTGTTACGCGCA
>CAXKVI010000001.1:166051516-166091516 GCA_964058755.1 Campiglossa producta
TTAACTTTGCTTATTCCTATATCTTACTAAATGTCACTCATACGCCGTGTATGACCTATAAAAAAGGTGCACTTTATTTGAAAAATTTGTTATGCAGTCAACTAAAATTGTTGTCCTTATACATGAATTTGTCGAGGTAACTATTAGATGCGCACATATTGATCAAGATTAAACTGGAAGGTAGTATGAAATTTGGACAAGGAAGACAAGACGAAGTATCATCAAAGAAAGAATCAGCGCACCTGCGCCTTGGCAGCCAAGTCATCGCTGATAGCTACAAGTTTGAAACGGTGAGGGACTGCGTCTATTTGGGAACCAGCATTAACAATGCAAATAATATCAGTCTAGAAATCCAACGGAGAATCACTCCTGCCAACATGTGATACCTTGGACTTAGTAGGCAATTGAGAAGTAAAGTCCTCTCTCGACAAACGAAGATCACGCTCTATAAGTCTCTCATTATACGAGTGCTAATGTACGGCTCGGAATCATGGACGGTGTCAAGAAAAGATGAGATGGCCCTTGGAGTATTTGAGAGAAAATTTCTCCGGAAGATTAATGGTCCTTCCCGTGATATAGCTAAGTGTAAAGATATGGGTATTCAATCAATTCTCAATTATCAGCAATATCTAAAGACATTTTTGAACCGTGCTTTTATTTTGAAATTTGTCGTGTGTTGATTTTAAAATTTTTCTACAAATTGACGCTACCTCCACTTTTTTGTCATACATACAGCTACCACTCTTTCATTTAGACAGGTGAAATTAATAAATTTGGTTGCCCTTGAAAATTACTGTACATACCTATAAAGTAATTCACTGATTGTTTTATGGCTTTCGTGAATGCATTTTTTTAACTTTGCTTATTCCTATATCTTACTAAATGTCACTCATACGCCGTGTATGACCTATAAAAAAGGTGCACTTTATTTGCAAAATTTGTTATGCAGTCAACTAAAATTGTTGTCCTTATACATGAATTTGTCGAGGTAACTATTAGATGCGCACTTATTGATCAAGATTAAACTGGAAGGTAGTATGAAATTTGGACAAGGAAGACAAGACGAAGTATCATCAAAGAAAGAATCAGCGCACCTGCGCCTTGGCAGCCAAGTCATCGCTGATAGCTACAAGTTTGAAACGGTGAGGGACTGCGTCTATTTGGGAACCAGCATTAACAATGCAAATAATATCAGTCTAGAAATCCAACGGAGAATCACTCCTGCCAACATGTGATACCTTGGACTTAGTAGGCAATTGAGAAGTAAAGTCCTCTCTCGACAAACGAAGATCACGCTCTATAAGTCTCTCATTATACGAGTGCTAATGTACGGCTCGGAATCATGGACGGTGTCAAGAAAAGATGAGATGGCCCTTGGAGTATTTGAGAGAAAATTTCTCCGGAAGATTAATGGTCCTTCCCGTGATGCCAACGGCGAGTATCGCAGGAAATTTAACGATGACCTGTACGAGCTTTACGAAGACCTGCTAATTAAAGCCCAAAGGCTTCGCTGGCTGGGTCAAGTTATGCGAATGGACAAGAAGGCTCCAGCACAGAAGGTTTTCCTATCGACACCCGTATTCGGCAGCAGAGGAAGGGGCAGACCTCGACTGAGATAGAAACAACAAGTGGAGGATGACTTCAACTCCCTTGAGGTTTCCAATTAGCGTCAGTTGTCGCTAAAAAGGAACGACTGACATGCTCTGATATGAAGCGGCCGAATTCGCCTAGGCGGTTAAGCGTCAATAAATGACGCAAGTCAAGAAAAGAAGATAAGCATGAAATTTGTAAATTCTAAATTTTATTATTAAAAAGATCATTATTAAATATACCTAAACTAATGCGTTAATTGAAAAAAAAAAAAAAAAAAATGAATTGAGTATAAAAAATGGAAATCCCGGTGATAATGGAATTCCTCATAAAAAAATTCCTGTAGGTTGTGCATGGATCGAGCTTTTAAATATTTTCTTCGAATCGACTTTTATCTAATTTCTCCCAGAAACTTAGCATAAAGTTCAGGACTCGACAACAATACAATTTTTAAAATTCAAAATTCCGATAGTTGGCGTGCTGATCGAAATAATTGGAGGGAATCTCGCAATAGATTTTTAAGTATCTTCCATGGAAAGCTAAAGACTTGAAACATGCTTCAAAAACGAGATATTGCTTTATTGTAGGCAGTACTAAAAAATAGAAAATAAAAAGATGATAATGATAATGTAACAGTACCTTCCCTGTAACTTTTCTTTTACAGTGTTTTTTCTCTAACAGTGACCTTTGCCAACAGTAAGTTTCTTTAACAGTGATTTTTCCTTAACCATGACTTTTCTACAACAGTGATTTCTCTAACCATGACTTTTCTACAATAGTGACTATTATCTAGCAGTGACTATTATCTAACAGTGACTATTATCTAACAGTGACTATTATCTAACAGTGACTATTGTCTTACAGCGACTACTGTCTAACAGTGACTATTATCTAACAGTGACTATTATCTAACAGTGACTATTATCTAACAGTGACTATTATCTAACAGTGACTATTAGCTAACGGTGACTATTATCAAACAGTGACTATTATCTAACAGTGACTATTCTTTTTCAGTGACTATTATCTAACAGTGACTATTATCTAACAGTGACTATTATCTAACAGTGACTATTATCTAACAGTGACTATTATCTAACAGTGACTATTATCTAACAGTGACTATTATCTAACAGTGACTATTATCTAACAGTGACTATTATCAAACAGTGACTATTATAAAACAGAGACTATTATCAACCAGTGACTATTCTCTTTCAGTGACTATTATCTAACAATGGCTATTCTCTTTCAGTGACTTTTATCTCACAGTGACTATTATCTAACAGTGACTATTTTCTAACAGTGACTATTATCTAACAGTGACTATTATCAAACAGTGACTATTATCAAACAGTGACTATTATAAAACAGAGACTATTATCAACCAGTGACTATTCTCTTTCAGTGACTATTATCTAACAATGGCTATTCTCTTTCAGTGACTTTTATCTCACAGTGACTATTATCTAACAGTGACTATTATCAAACATTGACTATTATCAAACAGTGACTATTATCCAACAGTGACTATTTTCTTTCAGTGACTATTTTCTTTCAGTGACTATTATCTAACAGTGGCTCTTCTCTTTCAGTGACTTTTATCTCACAGTGACTATTATCTAACAATGACTCTTCTCTATCAGTGATTTTTTTCTAACAGTGACTTTTCCTTGAGAAAATTTCCTCTGTAACAGTTATTTTAACGAATACTTTTCAGTAACTGTGACTTTTCTGTAACAAAGATCCTTCTGTACTAGTGGGACTTTTCTGTGACTGTAACTTTTCTGCAATAGAAACTATTCTGTGACAGTGATTTTGCTTTTAAAAAGACTCTTTTGTAACAGTGACTTTTCTGTAGCAGTGGCTTTTCAGTAATAGTCTTTCACAGTGAAACTGGCAATCAGTGAATTTTCTGTAAGGGAGATTTATTTTTCTGTAATATTGACTTTCCATTACAGTTACATTTTTGTAACAGTGACTTTTTTGTAACAGTGACTTTTCTGTAACAGTGACTTCTGTAACTTTTTCTGTAAAACATTTTGTGTATTGAAGACAGCCTTTATATGAATGATGTCAAAGGTCAGCTGCAAATTTTTCTCTGTGTAACGCTCAACATCTTTCACTCAATGGAATTATTCAGAATATTATTACTAAATTCCTCTTGTATATTTTGAAATTGAGCTATTTCAACTGAAATTATTTATATACAATTTTATTGAACTATTCATCAAATTAACAATAGAGTCCATAGCATTTGATGGATGGATGGTTGTATTGTATAAATTTACTTTGTGACATCGGTAGCTGTGGCAGCAGCACTTTGTACTTATAAACCGCAAAAAGGAAGTCACAAAATTAAGTTTAAGATATGTAGTTTTTTCTACGTATCTACCTTTTCTGAGAAATTTTGGAAATAGAGATAATAATGTATACTGCATACATACATACATACATAAAAGACGAATTTGTGCTTCTACCTTAGGGCATGGATTTATTTAACCTTGGACAGTTCGATTTTTAAACTAAATATAAAAACAAAATATATCACCTTGGCCTAATTTGATTAGAAAATAGATTCTAAATTTTGAGCGTAGTATCATATCTTTTTTATATTTTTCAAAATCTCTCTATCTGAGATTTTTATTTACGGTTTTCATGGAATTGAAGAACATCTTCTTATAAATCGTCGCTCGCTTGCCAGAAGCATGAATGTGCTGCTTTAATCAGTCGTCTCTCTAAAGGCGACGTAGATGTGGTCCTCATCCAAGAACCCTGGGTCAACAGCTCAAGGATTTGCGGTTTGGGGACTAAGGGTTATAAGCTTATTCGAGCCAGCGAGGGGGGCAGGGTTAGAGCCTGTATTTTAGTTAAGTCTGAGCTGAATGCATTTCTCTTGCCCAACTATACCAATGGTGACGTTACAGCTGCCAGTTTAACAGTCGACAGTACCAGTCTGACGATGGCGTCGGTCTATATGCCCTACGACGCCGAAGAACCTCCGCCACAGAGGGAGGTAAAAGACCTGGTGGCAAATTTTTCCATGGGTCATCTTATTATCGGAACTGACGCCAATGCTCATCACGTCCAGTGGGGAAGCTCCGATATCAATGCTAGAGGAGAGTCGTTGTTTGACTATTTGTTAACAACTAACCTGGTAGTTTGCAACGTGGGTAACGAACCTACGTTTATTACTAAAACCCGTAGGGAGGTAATAGATCTCACTATTTGCAGCGAAGGCGCTTATGAGCAGGGACCGTAACTGTTATGAGTTTTAATATAAAAATCCACATTTAATCATTATTTTCAGATTTTTTTCATAAAAATCAACAATAGCAGTTATTTTAAATTTTTATTTTTTTGATCAAAAATAAAAGTTATTTTTTGATTTTTATTTTTTTGATCAAACATAAAAGTTATTTTTTGATTTTTATTTTTTTGATCAAAAATAAAAGTTATTTTTGATTTTTATTTTTTTGATCAAAAATAAAAGTTATTTCTTGAGCGATATTTTATCCCTCAAGAATAAAAATTATGTTTTGAGTTTTAACTTTTTTCGCGGATTGAAAAACTCAAATAACCGCAGCGCCTTTCTGGCAGGTTGTTGATCATAATTATTAGATGATATATCCTTGTCAGCATAAGTGCTCAATAATTTGAAACATATTTATATGTATACACATTGATATTGTATGTATGGGGCAAAATTCGCCAAGTGTACCAGGTGAAAAAATGTATGTACATAAATATAAACTATCTTATTTCCCCATTATGGTGATCAGACGCCCACAGTGCATTGTTGAGATAGGTCAGCGGTATGGGATTCAGCCTCTCACATCAAAAAATTTTGCTTCGTTGACTCAAAAGAAAAACAAAATAACTAATACAAAGAGTTCAGCTGGTTAACATTTCATGCCTATGCATAAACATCATAGATGGGCAGTTGCATTGCCATTAAAAATTTATTAAGTATACAATTTTAGAAATAAATTTTAATGTATTTTAGAATTAGATTTTCCAATATGAGTAATATTAGACTTTTTCTGCACTTATATGTTTGAAGAATATGATTTAAATTCCGAAAAGCATATTGGACAGGTAAGGGGGGCCATGGGGAGCAGTCATGAGTTGAGCTCTAATGACGGGAGCACGTGAATTAAAATACAATTTTTTATTTGATTATATGAAACTCTTAACACTCTATTACTCAGAATAAGTTTGAAATTGTAGTTGACAAAATTTTTATTTGTTTGTTAGTGCAGGCTGACCACCTATGACTTAAATGCAAACCCATCTACCACATGTTGAAGTGTATATATAAGGCTGACCACCTATGACTTAAATGCAAACCCATCTACCACATGTTGAAGTGTATATATAAGATGTCAATCCCGAAATCGGAGGATCTGTTGATTTCGGTTCTTTTGAAATAAAATAAAACGGGATTAGCGAAATTTTATCACATGATTATTAAAACAGCGGAAACGATTTTCTTCACTCCACCAACCCTCGGGTTGATGTGGATCTTAGTCTACTCCTACAACAGGTATGCCTCTCACGGATATATTATAAACCCCTAAACCGAAGAGAATTTTTTACCGTCGTCAAATAACGAATTGGCTGATATGTAATTTTCGGAAAGTCAGTCACAAAGTTCAACGTCTTTGCTCCGTAATCTGCTCAGCTCAATAGAAGTATCTCCCTCCGATGAAAGGTCGGAAGATGAACCCCAGGATACTGAGCTATTAACAGCAATTTCGGAAATTGAAAGCTATGCCCCAAAACAGTTAGACTTGGATGCTAATATAATGAAGTATTGGAAAACAAAGCAATATACGCATCCATATTTGTGGTCACTAGCACAAATAGTGCATAGCACCCCATCTACGCAAGTTAGTGTAGAGCGCTCTTTTTCAGGATTAAGACTAATTCTCAGTGACTTGCGGTGCCATTTGTCTCCCGATAATTTAGAAAAGATTCTCTTTTTAAAAATAAATAACTAAAAGTTAACGAACACCACTCTAGTTGGTATATTTTATGTTACTACAAGTTTCCTGGAAAAACACCCATGTTGGTAAGTACAATCTAATGCCTGAATGTCGACACACATATGTAAATATGTTTCTAGTTATTGAGTACATACATATGTATGTATATTGACAAGGATATACCAAATAAATGCAATTCCGATGGCAAAAGTTAAGCTTTTTTGGTGAGGCACCCTAATGTACATATATTCATATTTTTGTACAATATGAATGTGTATACAAATAAATATGTTTTAAATTATTGAGCACATATCGTCGCTCCCAACGAAGACTAACATGTTTCGTTACTCGCGTGGAAGACTAACATATTTCAGCCAAATTTTTTTTATTAGATATTCTAGATTTTTTTGGAGAATGCAGTTTTGTAGCTCATTGAATTCTAGTCTAAGAAGATGGTAATCTCAAGCTTGTAAAAAATTGCGCTGATTTTTGGCGAATTTTTTTTTAAAAGTTAATATTATGAATGTATACGGACTTCCTTCTAGAATTCAATGAGTTACAAAACTGCATACTCCAAAAAATTCTAGAAATTCTAATAAAAAAAATTTGGCTGAAATATGTTAGTCTTCCACGCGAACAACGAAACATGTCTTCGTTGGCAGCGACGATATGTTGATGAGGATAAGGCACAGCGGCGTTTTGAGTTTTTCAATCCGCGAAAAAAGTTAAAACTCAAAACTTAATTTTTATTCTTGAGGGATAAAATATCGCTCAAGAAATAACTTTTATTTTTGATCAAAAAAATAAAAATCAAAAATAACTATGATGTTTGATCAAAAAAATAAAAATCAAAAAATAACTTTTATGTTTGACCAAAAAAATAAAAATCAAAAATAATGATTATTTGTAATTTATATGGATTTCCCTCAAATTTTTTTAGTTTATAGAAGCTTTTTGTTGAGCATGAAGATACGTGCATATTCATATACTTGAAACGTATCTGCGATATTGGGAAGTCTTCCATTTTTGATGCTAAAAATACAAAAATAATCGTTACGGGAGGTCCCTGCTTATGAGTGGGTCAGAAAATGGCGCGTTCTCGATGAGCACTCATTCTCCGACCACCGGTACGTAGAAATAGTTCTAGACTTTTCTGTTGAGCAGCCGGTTATGAAACGCAACCCACGTAACACTAACTGGCAGCTACACAATGAAATACTATCTAGGGACTTACCAGCACTGCCCCCACAAGTCCCCTCATCAGTAGGGGAGTTGGAGGATCTGGTAAAGACCTTTACAACGGCGCTCTCGAATGCCTTAGAGCAGGCTTGCCCAGTGCCAAAACCACGCGGTAAACATAGGCCGCATTGGTGGTCCTACGACCTGGACTCGCTCCGAAAATCATGTAGGACACAATTTAATAAGGCCAAGAGCCTTGGCACGGAGACTCAATGGCTCGAATATAAAGTTAAACTCAGGGCCTACAAAAAAGCTCTGAGGCAGGCGAAGAGAGTATCGTGGAGAAATTTCTGCACTGGGGTCGAAAATGTCGACGATACAGCGAGACTTAGACGAGTGCTCTCAAAAACTCAAACAGCCACAAGCTATTTGCGCAAACCTGACGGATCCTGGACCAGCACGGAGAGGGAAACCCTAGAGCTGCTCTTGAATACGCACTTCCCAGGGAACTTGCATGAGGAACCCGTAGCACCTACAACAAACCTGGCTGTATACATACCCATCACGGAGGAAAAGGTTAGGTGGGCGGTTAAAAGCTTCGAACCGTTCAAGGCTGCCGGGCCAGACGGGATTATTCCCGCACAACTCATAAACACGCTGGAGACATCAGCCAAATGGCTAGTATTTCTCTATACAGCCTGCCTGGCTCTTAGCTACATTCCGTGCTCCTGGAGAAGTGCCACGGTAGTGTTTATTCCTAAGGCGGGGAAGGCGTCTCATTACGAGCCGAAGGACTACAGGCCGATCAGTCTCTCATCCTTTGTGCTCAAAACCTTCGAGAGGATAATAAATGACTACCTCTCCTCTACTATTGATAGCAACCTGATCTGTAGCTATCAGCATGCATACACCAAAGGGAAATCTACAGAAACTGCGCTTCACAGCCTAGTTTCTGTTATTGAAAAATCGCTGTATGAGAAGGAGTACTGTCTTGCGGCCTTTTTAGATATTGAAGGAGCCTTCAACAACATAAGCCCTGATGCTATAAACACCGCTTTAACAAGTCTGGGCATAAGCAAGTCTCTTATTGGACTTATTGATCAACTGCTAAGGGGTAGACGAATAGTTTCATCACTGGGCTCGGTTGACTTATCACGCTATGTCACAAGGGGAACGCCTCAGGGTGGTGTTCTCTCCCCGCTTCTATGGAACCTCACTGTCAACTCGATGCTGCGAGACACAAGCTGGGGGGGCGGGAAGGTAGTGGCATATGCAGACGACTTAGCTATAGTATATAGGGGCAAATTCCCACAAACCCTGTGCGACTTGATGCAAGTAGCACTGCGAGAAGTTTCTTCATGGTCCTCTCGCTGCGGACTGAGCATCAACCCGGGAAAAGTAGAACTGGTTCTTTTCACCAACCGCTATAAGATACCACCGCTAACACTACCAAAACTGAATGACGTGCACCTGAACCTGGCTGACAAAGCCAAGTTCTTAGGCACAGTTCTGGATAGGAAACTAACCTGGAAGGAGAATGTTCTTCAGCGCCAGAAGAAAGCGTGTATTGCACTCTACACATGCAAAAGAGCCATTGGAAAGAAGTGGGGGCTCAGCCCCAAAATATGCAAATGGATCTACACCGCAATCATTCGACCAATCATGCTCTATGGAGTTGTGGTATGGTGGCCTGCGCTGAGCAAGGCAACAAACCTTAATCTGCTAGGTAAAGTACACAGATCTTGCATGATCTGTATAAGCGGTGCGTTGAGAACAACGCCCAATGAAGCACTCCAGGCCATTCTTGGCATTTTGCCACTCGATCTGGAAGGGCACCGGGTAGCAGCAGCATCGGCTCTGCGTCTAAGGGAAACGTCCGGCTGGGGCGCAAGCACTACTGGACACGCCTGTATTTTGGGATCCTATAGCTTTCTTCCGCTGAGCACGGATCGTTGTGCGACCACAACAGTCAGAGATAGCTGTTTTAAAATCAACATTCCCAGCAGGGAAGAATGGGAGAGCACGGATCGGAGTCCCGCCCCTGATGGCGGCACTTCCATTTATACTGATGGCTCGAAGTTAGACGGCAGAGTTGGAGGAGGGGTTTATTCAAAGGATCTGAACCTTGAGCTCTCCTTCAGACTACCTGATCACTGCAGTGTCTTCCAGGCTGAAGTTTCAGCAATCATGGACGCCGCGGCTTGGATAGGCCAACACACTATCGGACACGATATTTTTATATTCAGCGACAGCCAGGCGGCCATCAAATCCCTTGGCTCTTATTCGTTCAACTCTGAACTGACGCTCAGCTGTCGTCGATCTCTACAAGAGATGGCCCAACAGAATCGCGTGAACCTCACATGGGTCCCGGGGCATAGAGACATTGAGGGAAATTATAGGGCAGACGAACTTGCGAGGCAGGGCACGACCAAGCAGGTTCTTCGGGATAAAGAGCGCTTAGGTATGCCGTTTGCCACATGCAAGCTTATGCTGAAGGAGTACCCACTCCGCCAAGCCAACGAAAGATGGCTGCAATCTCCAGGATGCCGGATATCCAAAGAAACCTGGCCGAAACGGGATCATAAAAGATCAAGACAAATTTATGCCCTAAGGAGAAGAGAAATCTCCATATTAATAGGCGTATTGACTGGGCACTGCCTCATTGGTAGGCACGCAGAAAGACTTGGTGTGCCCTACCGACGATGCTGTAGGAGTTGTAAGGATGATGAGAAGGAGGAAACGGTGGAGCACCTCATCTGCAACTGCCCGGCTTTAAGTGGCGCGAGAATGCGCTTTTTGGGAGTTCCCTTCCTGGTTAGCCTACGCCAGGTCACGGAGCTGGACATAAGGGACCTGATGGCCTTCATCAAGTCATCTAAATGGTTCGAGGAGGAGTAACGGTGTCGGTATAGGAAAGTCAGTCCCGGGATTCTGCTATGTGGAGAATTCCGTTAATACCGGGATTTTCCATATGGCAGGGTCCCGGAACTGACTTTCCTAGTGTTGGTGGTATCACAACGGGCCTTTTAATACTGGCCTAGGTGTGCCTCTACGGTAGCCACTTGAACCTAACCTAACCTAAAATTTTGGGAAATCGTATTTGAAAGTTTATTCCTCTCGCAAAATTAAAAATTTTAGTTGTTGACATAAATATATTTTTGCAGCTTATATTCTCATTATACTCTTTCCACTGATATAGTATTTACGTTAATATTCCTTCAATTCCTTTAAATTCGGCACATTCATCATTTAAAAATTTCCAAAGAAAATTTTTTGAAATTTTTAGTGTGCCAAAAATATGAATGGTTTTGGCGCAAGGAATTGAACTTCTAATTTTTTTTAAATTTTCGTTGAGAAACACGAATTTGTAGCAAAATTGTTACGTATACGCTATGGTGTCTGTTGTCGAGTGCAACACATTCACGTTTCTGTCAAATCGAAAATTTTAAAATTCAGTTTTCAAAGATTTTTGTTGTGCCAGCAACATGAATGTGTAGCACAATCGTTTTTCTGGCACAATTTTCAGAGATCGAACTACATATTCATGAAAATGGCATTGCAAATTTCCGTACTTTGGAAACTCAGGATTTTCTTGAATCGTAGAGAAACGAGAGGTTATTTACGTGAGCCTATTAACTCAAATTTTGAGAACTGCCACATTCATGCCTCTGGAAATCGAGCGACGATATAAAAATCTCGTTTCACGGGGTTCCATAACTTAAATCTTCTAAACGGCTCGATTTTAATGGTGGGTATGAGAATAGATTTTTACAATATATTTCATATACCTACGCGATTACGGTCTTGTGCCCCAATGTGGCCCAGCTGTGACCCAGCTGTTATCCTAGAAAGTATTTCTGAGATGGGTATCAAATGAAAGGTGTTAATAAGAGCTTTAGGGGAATTTGTTTCAAGTCTCATGTACACTCAAAGAAAAAAATCGTTCTAAAACGAACGAAACAAGTCCAAAACTGAGAAAGTTCGTGCACAAAAGTCTGTCAGTAATGTTTTGACTTAACTCATGAACGATGGTCTTATTTTGAGAACGGATATTTCAAGAACATGTTTTGTGTTCCATAAACAGTTTGGACTTGATTTATGAACATTTTTAACTTATTCTGAGAACATATTGGGCTCATTTTAGGAACATTTTGGGTCAAAGTAAACAAAAAATCTAAAAAAAAAAATATTTTTCAGAGTTCTTCTGAATGGCAATTATTTCTCACATTGTTCTGTGGTTTGCCTCCACCGGGAGTCGAGCTCACACTGCTTTGACTGCCGAATGGAGGTGTTTATCATCAGGCCATCGCGTACTTATCTTTGCAGGCGTCTAATCGCAGCTATGTTTTATGACAGCAATGACAATATTTTCTCTGTTGGATTTGTTCTGTTAAAGTTGTTTACAGACTAAATGCCTAAAAGTATGCAACGATGTTGTAACGTTCTCGTTATGTGTTCTGATGATAACACCGGCCGTTCTATTTTCGACAACATCGTTCTGAGGACAACACCGACCGTTCTATTTCCGATAACTTCGTTCGCATTTCAAGAACCTGGTTGTTATTTTGAGACAGGGTGGTATATTTTCAAGACCAAGTGTTCTTTTTTAGGACCAAAAAATCAAGAACACGAAAATCTAAAATTGAGACCTGTGGTGCTGCATTTTAGAACGGTGTTTTCCCTGAGTGTAGGAACGTTTTTCTTAGATATAGACCAAAATATGGTATATACCCGCTGGGTATTTAATGCCGATCTACCCGAACTTAGATTTCCTTACTGCATTTATCGATTTTTTATTTGTACGGTATTGTCCTTAGAAAGCAGCGATCTATTTTTAAGTTGTAGTTGTACCCAACGATATCTCCCAGTTTCATTAAGAATATTTCCTATACCACTATTAAACCTGTCAAAAAAATTCACCCACTTTTAAAATTGGACAGAATATCACAATAGAATGCTCAACAAATTTGTACTATTTAAGCAATTTACCTTACCGAATTATGTCAATTTATGTGATTTTCGAAATTTTCCATATCGAAAGTGAGCGTGGTCACAAAACGATTTCGTCTAACTTTACACCTCGATTGGAGTGGTAATTAGCCATAATTGGCAGGTTGATATGTAGGTATATCAAAAGTATTGTTGGTACACAATTTTAGATAATGACATTTCGTGCCGAAAAGTAATTAATATAAGTTTTATGCCTTAATTATTTACCTAATGAAGTAACTAATTACATACAAATATCAACAAATCATATATGAAGGCGTGACTTGTATAAAATTATGATTTCAAGTTTTGTTAGGCACTTCATGTGTTTTAATCGAAAAACTTAACGGTTTTAGTGAGGTGAACCTTTTGAATTTATTACAGCCCTAGGAAATATTTTCTTTACATACTTCGTAAGAACTGTAGAATAAAAGCATTAGTATAATCATTGATTATTAAATAAGACATGAAGTTTAAGGTTAAAACACTTTCACTATAACTCCAAAATAACCTCATTGATACCTTGACCCAGGTACCCGGAAGCAGTCCTGAATAGATTCGTACTGGGGTTAAGATAAACAATCCGATATTATACCATTGGTTTTAAACTTTTTTTATAGATCCCTTTCAAAATATGATAGGATATGCTCAAAAGCGTCGATGGGACCTATAGATAGGTGAACCCATGGGACTACTATTTTCTAACAGATCAAACTGCATACAATCATTGTTGTTCCTGATACCTCAGTTTACAATGATAAAAGAACCTGACTGCGATCACAATAACTACATATATGAAAATCTGGGTAAAAAAATCTTGGAATATTTATTCTTAGCCTACGCTTTTCCTGGATTTGAAAGACAACTCCATCTGTAAACTTCCAGACTAGTGTCTTATCCTGCGCCTGCTTAGTCCAGGGACCGTCTATTGTTATTCTGCTACTTAGACACATCTTTCCAATCTCTGTTATAGTCATTTATGCATTGCTCGTTTCCTACCATTTTAGTTACAAGTGATATATGTTCATCGAAACATCGACTCTCTTACAATAGCTCTCCTATTTGTGATATTGGTCCGATCTTGCTAGTTCCGTCAAATGATTAATCTCACATAAAAACGGGTGCACACCAGATCAGATTTCAACCAGATATCTCTAAAACTGACAGACTAATTTGCATTAAAACAGACGGACATGGACAGACAAATATTGCTTAATGATCTCAGCTTGCCTCCTGATCATATTGGTATACTAATTGATGGGTCTATCTATTTTTCTTCTCCTACTTACAAACATCGGACCAAAGTTATAATACCATTTCATGTTCATGAAAGGTATATATCGGTCAATCAAGTTTGTTGGTCAAGAGGGTAGGTAGGGTGAGGGCAGCCACCACTTGTAGAAAAGGCTTACTTGAACAACATAACTTACATAATAACAACCCCCTGCGGGTTGGGGGTTTAGAATATGCCCGAGGTAAGCATACCGGTCGTAAGTGGCGACTAATAAGCACATAGGTAATTGACGTGCCACTCGATGGTTGATCTACGGATATGATGCCTCTCACCTCTCATTACCCAACTTCTCCTTCCTCACGGATGGAGGGATGACATGACCTAGAAGGTTCCACTGGTCATACCAAATCGCTACCACGACAGTCGGGCAGTACCGCAAGGGAGTACCGCAGCGTACCGGGGTCATATCCAGCCAAGGACTGTCAACTTCGGCATCACTCCCCAAAACCTTCGAGGAGTGTTTTGCTGTTAACAACAACAACAACAACCCTTTAAGTAACGCATCAGATTTCGTTCAGCACAAAATAGATTTTTGTTGTACTCCTTTCCAAAAATCCCGATTACGACCGCATTTTCTTTATTCGAAAAATTGAAATTTGTGTGGAAGGTGCCACCAGCGATGGATAACTCGAACTTTTTTTGTGACAGTTGTTTTGATATCGTATATCTCCATACCAATTCCCAGGTAGCTGCCATGAACATTTTTAGAGATATTGAGCCTTGAAAAGTAAGTATATACAGGAGGTGCCAAGCCTTTTCGCCATAGCCTCCACATATATTGTGAGTATGGGCATTCACCTTCACACCAATTTTAACGGTCCCACCTTTACCGCACATAAAGATATTAAGCTTAAAGAATTAGGTTTGCATTAGAACTGCAACGCCTCTTTCGCGATAACTCCAGTCTATTTCTCTGATAATTGTGTTAACATCGTTTATATCCTTACCAATTTTCAGGTCCCTGCCATGTACCCTTTTTGTAGGAATTTAGCTTAAAAATTGAGTATGTATTAGAGAGGGGGCATTTTTCCCATAACTTAAATTTTTCGTGAGTATAGTAGTCATATCATATATCTCCTTAAAAATTTTTAGGTCCCTACCATGAGCCCTTTCAGAGATATTCATCATGGAAAGCTAAGTTTTCCTAAAAAACAATTTGAAAAGAACATTTGATCAATATCTCGCAAATATCCATTATCACATGCGTTCTACATTAGGGCAATATCTCGGAACCCGGTTCGCATTGAACTAAAAATCACACCTTGTTAAAGCATTCAACAACATCTTTCATTTGGTATCCAACACTTTCTCGACCCACACTTGGTCCAAATTTTGGTCGATATTTGGGAAACGGGTTGTACATTGGGCTTAGAACCCCTCCCTGTTAAGAGCTCAGCAAACGCCTTTTATTTGATATCCATATCGTACACACATTCTCTAGGTCACACCTTGTTCGCATTTAAGTCAACATGTCGGAACCACGTTCGCATATGGAACTAGGGACCCCACCCTTTTAAAACCCTAATCAAGGCCTTTTTTTTATACCCATATTGCAGAAATTCCCTCCATGTTCGGATGTGCCCCTTATTTAGGTCAATATCTTGAAACCGGGTTTGCATATGGACCTAAGAGCCAAACCCTTTTAAAGCCCTCATCAACACCTTTCACACCCATATTGTCCCAAACACTTTCTAGGGTCACACCTGGTCCACATTTTGTTCGATATCTCGGAAACGGGTTTCTAAATGAGACTTGAAACAAATTCTCCTTAAAATTCTTATTAAGACCTTTCATTGGATACCCATATCTCAGAAATTCCTTCTAGGGTCACAAATGCTCCACAATGGGTCTCAAGACCCTTATAACCTAGGAAAAATCGACCAAGCCGTTTAAAAGATTTAAGCTTAGGAACACCATGACACGCGAGTTTTATATATTAGTAGACTAGAGCTCGTGAAAAACGATTAATCGAATTATTCGAATGTTTCTACAGTTCAATTTCAAAATTCGATTAGTCGAATTCGGATAATAGTTAATCGTCCATAATGCGAATAGTCGACAGCGAGCGACATCAAAAACATATAGAACAAATTTGATTTTTTTCATTAAACAAGTTATCGATTTTAATAGAAGTCGAATAATCGTTCAGTTGCGATTATTCGAGTAATCTAAAAAAGTGAAATAATCGAATAGTGAAAATCGATTAGCAATCGAACCAAAATCGAATGTTCGAATAATCGAATTAGTCGAATAGTTTTAGGACTCTTAATAACTATGTACCTCGACCGCGGATAAGCATTCCATAGAACTGAGTTTTTTTGTGGAACATGCTGTAAAACCTATTCCTAGTTCTGGTAAATACCGGGCAGGTAAGGATGAAAAGACTGCAGCAGAAAAAAATGTTCCATAGATATATTAGAGGGAGGGTTGGTTGGAAGATTATGGATTTTTTTTTGTCTTTACCACAGTTTCTGAAATACAGCTTAGTCAGCGATATCTGACATTCATTCAAAAAACAAAAACCAAATTCAAAAACACTACAAACATGCGACTAGGTATATCAATTACCGTAATATTTGCTTACTGCACTGAATCAAACGTTAAATGAATTGAAACCAAATAACATCTGCTTTTATTAAGTTTGGCAAAGTTGTCATTAGCGTGATGGTTTGTAATCTGATATTCCCAGAAATCACAAATAAATGATTTTGTCTACGTTTTTGTAACCTTTCTTCCCACACATTCACTGCACATTTAATTGATTACTTTTTGTTGATCCGTAAATTGAGCTCATCGTTTTCAAAATTCACTTTCACTATGCTCTGTTAAAGGCTTAGTATTTCTTTATTTATTGCCGTTTTCTTAACATCGCCATTCACTGTGTTGAGAGTATGGACATTCATTGATTGTGGTTTTAAGCGTATACTATAGAGATCGATAATCGACCAAAGCACATATCTACATATTCACTATTTCACATTAGTGCATGTAATCTGTTTTCTTTTTCCACTATTTTTCTTCAAGTATCACTTTACTTATATAAACTTTTGCATGTATGTGTGTGTATGTATGTGTTTCGATTTATAGCTATTGCTTTTTAATATATTACTCCAGCTTTTTGAAAGCCATTTACGGAGAACACTAACTGATAAACGGTTGGTCGGCTACACGTGCTATGGTGCAACAGCACAAAGCGCCATTTATTGAACAATAAATTCATCATTTTGCTTTGGCGTGCTATCACCTTGACTTATTGCCTCACAGCTGATAGTGAGTGACTTAAACTTGTAAGAAACTTAATTTCACTTTCGCTTCATACACAGCATGCTGGCGTTTTTTTAATAACATTTTTGTATGTTTTCGGTAGTGCGTAACTCGCACTTTAGAGCACTTTTTCACTACGACAATATAACTTTTTCAACAGTGTTTACCATTGCATCTTTTTTCACACTTTTCGTTTATTTTCACAAATATTAAAATTTATATAAATTCTTTTTTTGTAGTGTTAACCGTTAACTTGTGTTTGATAACGTTTACGCGCGCCGTCACTAATACAACATCCTTGCGGAAGGATTTTCAAGCTAAAACTGTTTCAATAAATGTCGCTTTGTTGTGTTGTTTGCATACCCTCGACATGGTCACACAGTCCAAAGCGCAAGTTTACTTTTAGGCTCTATTCGCCAGGCGCTGAATTCGCCGCATGCAAACACGAGCGTGTAGTCTTCGTACTTCGCGTAGATGTATGAAAAGTATCTAGTTCTATTTTGTTTAACTTCGTATACGCCACGTGCCACCAAAATCGTTATATGTAGATATAATGGCAGTTATAAAATGAACGTCGTTTCATTACTGTGAGAGTTAAGAGCCTAAAAGTATGCTATAGCTAGTAGTTGTGACCTGTAAATATGAGTACCGCTACAATTGTAAAAAGAGAGAGCTATTCATTTTGATGAAGTGAGTGCGAGAACATGTTTGAATGAGAGCGAATGAATTCCTAGTAGCGAATGAATTCAAAGATAACAAATGTATTGAATATTTTTCTCTTTAAAGCATAGTCCACTCTTAGTTTTTTTGAAGCGAATAAAAGTCTGTAATATTGTTAAAACAAATATCGCTGCTAAGCTGTAACTTGAGAAATGCAGCTATATGAATGTAAAAAGTATCAGGGTGATCGAGCGTGCTCGGTGTTTTAGTCTTATTTACCAGCATTTTTTGCCAATAGACTTATAGTACATTTACACTGCAGCAAATTTGGCGAAAAATTGCAAATTTGGCGCTTTTTGCCATACAAAACTTATTACATTTGACCTCGTTTGCCAAACCATACGATCCACAGTTCCCCAAAATAGCAACCCTGCTGGTGTTTCACATTAAGGATTGCCAAGCAAGAACCTTAATGAGTAATTGACGTGTGATAACTGCACTATGCCCAGATGTAAACAACAATTACTAGTTTTTTTTTAAGAAAATGGGCCAATTCCACCAGGAAAAGACAGTAAGTAGCCTTCTTGATTCTTCTTTTATTATTATCCTAAAGGTGTTTAAATCAACACGATAAGGTATTTTCTTTCGGTGGCTTTTTGTCCTGGTCGAAGACTCTTGCAGGGAAGGTGAAGTCAAATGCAAATTTGCAGGGTAAACGGTGCCAAACTGGCTCATTTGAATACGCCAAATTTGATGCGGTGTAAATGTACTATTACTTACCAATATAAAGTTTTCAAAATAAATTTTCGAATAAATTTCAAATAGGTGGCAACTTTAAAAACCGCCTCAACTCACAAAGCCAAGTGAAAAATCTTAGAATGGATTATACAATATACATACCAAATTTCATCCAAATCACTCAATATATGTACGAAGAAATACATTAAATGCAGTTAGGTGGCAACCCTAGGTGCTAACTCATCTTAAAGGAATCATGCGTGTTATGCGGCTGAAAGTACATACCTTTTATTTGATACCCATATTTGCTCAGTTTAAAAAAAAATGAGATAGGTGGCAACCCTGTGAATCACCCCAAGTGGCAACACCCAAATGAAAAGTCTAAGAATCAAGCATACTATCTATATGCCAAATTTCATAGGAATGAAACAAAAGGTTCAAAATGAGCCCAATATGACCCCAAAATGACCCCAAAATGACCTCAAAATGACCCTAAAAGGTTTCCGAAATGATCCGAAAATTACTCCAAAATGACCCCAAAATGAACCCAAAATGACTCTAAAATGATCCCAAAATGACTCTAAAATGATCCCAAAATGACTCTAAAATGATCCCAAAATGACCCCAAATTGATCCTAAAATCACCCAAAATGATACCAAAATGACTGACTCCAAATGATCCTAAAATAATCCCAAAATGTTACCAAAAAGATTCTAAAATAATTCAATTGCCAAATATACAAAAAAAATACGGAAAAATGGGAACTCTGGGCGCCAACTCTACTTGTAAATATATTAGGTGGCATCTCTTGCTAAATATTACAAGAAAAATTTATATAGGTGTCTACCCTGAATAAGCGATTGGTCATGTATTTTTGTGCACCGAATTCAAATCTGAAGTACGTTCTCCGCCATCAGGTCGAATATGAGCAAAGCCAATGACAACGATTTTTCTCAAATTCCACAAAACTGCATCAGAATCTACTTTGGTAATAAGAGCAGTGATGATTATGTACATGGGCTAAAATATCGGTGAGCTAGTTCACGAAATAATCGGAATTTATTAAAATGGGAATTAAGGCTATGTGGAATCGCATTGGGTGCAATATTTTTCTCTTCAACCTAGTGACTGCCATTCTAATGGAGCACTTGGCAAAGGGAGTGCAATCGGTGCTCCTAAAGATGCTGATAATCTCTTTCTGCAGAAAATGTGAAGAGGTAGAGTCATGAATCCTGGGTAGAAAATCTGATAAATTTATCCTAAGTCATGACTAGATTCTCCCTTTTTAATTCATGGGAAATATACCATACATTTTCTATTGGTAGGAAATTGGGTTAAGTATAGATTTGCCTAGATTATTTCCTAACCGAGACTTTAGCTGTCCAGCCTTTGGCAGAAATTTAATAAGGTATTACAGCTTTAGATTATTCGGTTCTACGGTGGACTTATCCATGGTCCCTTCTAGTTTTATTCGGAATTTGTATTCTTTCATGGTTAAGCATTGTGGAAGCATACACAAATTTTTTGCTGGATCAATTACTTGATGTTGCCATTTTATAGCGGGACAATTTATGAATATATTCGTATACGATATTTTTTCTGAGACCACACTAAATAATTTAGGACCTAGTTCCCTCATGAAAGGTTTATTTTGTTCAGAGCAAGTAGCTGGGAACTCTTCAAATTGAGTTTACCACGGCCACGTCGCTAAAAACGAAACAAACTGAATTACAAACTTACTCAATGTACGAGTATGGAAAGACTCGATAATCTGCAAGACTTTACGTATTTATTGCATTATTTACCAAGAATCGAGTGATGCGGTACAGCGTAAAATCTGAGTATGATTTAACATGCCACCCGCCCCCTACTCAACCGGGCACTTCATGTCCCAACGAAAGCTGATAGACACGACAAGTAGACAAGCAAGCGGTGCAGAAAATAAGTGAAAAGATTTTTAAATAAGGCAACGCAATTTAAACTTAAGTGAGTGGAGCGAGTGACATGGAATGCAATTCAATTCACATCAATTTAATCCAATCCAATCCATTCGACGACGCGCCGGTTGAGCATGAAAGCTGGAAAACCATACAAAATCAAAAACAAAAAAATACATGCGTGAAATTGCCATTGACAAAAGACAATGCCAGTGACAATTGACAGTGATAAAGCAAGAATAATAACAACAAGCATATAATGTACCAAAATACGAGAACAAAAATGTCTACAGTAAAAACAATGTTAAATGAAATAAAGAGGAAATTCCGAAAAGGAAGTGAAACAACTGTGCGAACAGAAAACTAACCGCTGCAAATGACGCCCACTCAAAATAATGAAACTCAACAAGTATTGATACATTCAAACAGAGGGAGAGGGAATTTATTTAATAGCATGTTTTCTCAATTAATTACAAGCTTATCAAATAAAATAAAATAAAATAAAATAAAATAAAATAAAATAAAATAAAATAAAATAAAATAAAATAAAATAAAATAAAATAAAATAAAATAAAATAAAATAAAATAAAATAAAATAAAATAAAATAAAATAAAATAAAATAAAATAAAATAAAATAAAATAAAATAAAATAAAATAAAATAAAATAAAATAAAATAAAATAAAATAAAATAAAATAAAATAAAATAAAATAAAATAAAATAAAATAAAATAAAATAAAATAAAATAAAATAAAATAAAATAAAATAAAATAAAATAAAATAAAATAAAATAAAATAAAATAAAATAAAATAAAATAAAATAAAATAAAATAAAATAAAATAAAATAAAATAAAATAAAATAAAATAAAATAAAATAAAATAAAATAAAATAAAATAAAATAAAATAAAATAAAATAAAATAAAATAAAATAAAATAAAATAAAATAAAATAAAATAAAATAAAATAAAATAAAATAAAATAAAATAAAATAAAATAAAATAAAATAAAATAAAATAAAATAAAATAAAATAAAATAAAATAAAATAAAATAAAATAAAATAAAATAAAATAAAATAAAATAAAATAAAATCAAATAAAATAAAATAAAATAAAATAAAATAAAATAAAATAAAATAAAATAAAATAAAATAAAATAAAATAAAATAAAATAAAATAAAATAAAATAAAATAAAATAAAATAACATAAAATAAAATAAAATAAAATAAAATAAAATAAAATAAAATAAAATAAAATAAAATAAAATAAAATAAAATAAAATAAAATAAAATAAAATAAAATAAAATAAAATAAAATAAAATAAAATAAAATAAAATAAAATAAAAAGAAATAAAATAAAATAAAATAAAATAAAATAAAATAAAATAAAATGAAATAAAATAAAATAAAATAAAATAAAATAAAATAAAATAAAATAAAATAAAATAAAATAAAATAAAATAAAATAAAATAAAATAAAATAAAATAAAATAAAAAAAAAATAAAATAAAATAAAATAAAATAAAATAAAATGAAATAAAATAAAATAAAATAAAATAAAATAAAATAAAATAAAATAAAATAAAATAAAATAAAATAAAATAAAATAAAATAAAATAAAATAAAATAAAATAAAATAAAATAAAATAAAATAAAATAAAATAAAATAAAATAAAATAAAATAAAATAAAATAAAATAAAATAAAATAAAATAAAATAAAATAAAATAAAATAAAATAAAATAAAATAAAATAAAATAAAATAAAATAAAATAAAATAAAATAAAATAAAATAAAATAAAATAAAATAAAATAAAATAAAATAAAATAAAATAAAATAAAATAAAATAAAATAAAATAAAATAAAATAAAATAAAATAAAATAAAATAAAATAAAATAAAATAAAATAAAATAAAATAAAATAAAATAAAATAAAATAAAATAAAATAAAATAAAATAAAATAAAATAAAATAAAATAAAATAAAATAAAATAAAATAAAATAAAATAAAATAAAATAAAATAAAATAAAATAAAATAAAATAAAATAAAATAAAATAAAATAAAATAAAATAAAATAAAATAAAATAAAATAAAATAAAATAAAATAAAATAAAATAAAATAAAATAAAATAAAATAAAATAAAATAAAATAAAATAAAATAAAATAAAATAAAATAAAATAAAATAAAATAAAATAAAATAAAATAAAATAAAATAAAATAAAATAAAATAAAATAAAATAAAATAAAATAAAATAAAATAAAATAAAATAAAATAAAATAAAATAAAATAAAATAAAATAAAATAAAATAAAATAAAATAAAATAAAATAAAATAAAATAAAATGAAATGAAATAAAATAAAAAAAGTAAAATAAAATAAAATAATATAAAAGTCGATCACAAAATTTTCAACTTCAAATTAATTTTCGAAATATCTCGATCCGTGCGCCACCTGCCGGAATTGTTTTGATGGTGGATTGCATTTTCATGGGGTTGTGACAAATGTGGAAAGTTTCAAGTCTCTAACTAATCTGGAAGTTACTAAAAATCGATCGCAAAAGTCCAGGAGTCTTCTAATTTTTTTTTAAAGATTTGCAATTATATAGACCAGCGTGCCATCTATCGGAATTTTGATTTTTACTATTTGTAGTGTTACTGTTCCCTCAATTTAATGCCAAGTTTCAAGTTCCTAGGTTACCTTGAAGTTGGTCAAAAGTCGATCACAAAATTCCCAACTTCAAATTAGTTTTCGAAATATCTCGATCCGTGCGCCACCTACCGGAATTGTTTTGATGAGAAATTGCATTGTCATGGGGTTGTGACAAATCTCTAAAGTTTCAAGTCTCTAACTAACCTGGAAGATACTAAAAATCGATCGCAAAATTCCAGGACTCTTAATATTTTTTGTAATTATCTCGAACAGTGTGACATCTAGCGGAATTTCTTGTACAACAGTTTGTATTGTCTTCAATTGTTCATATGTATGCAAATTTTCAATAATCTAGCTTACCGGAAAGTTCCTCAAATATGCGTCCCAAAATTTTAAGTTTTAAATGAATTTAACGTATTTCTTGATCCGTGCGCCACCTAGTGGATACTTTTTTCGTTCACATTGCATTGTCACGGAGCTCCGAACTATGTTCCAAGTTTCAAGGGCCTAGCTCAACGGGAAGCTACCAAAAAAGACTTTGTAAGATTCCGAAATTTCGTATGAAAAAGGTGGTGCAAACAAGAAAGCGACTTAAAATAAAGGTTTTAATAAATTGAAATAAAACTAAATTAAATTAAATTAAATAAGATAAAATAAAAGTAACTTCACATAACTCGAATTACCTCCCCATTTATAAGGGGGGAGTCATATTTCAGCGAACCATCCCTGTAAATGCCTTTTCCCATATATGTACATTAGAGCGGGTTGATTTGTATGGACCCAAAAAAATTCACAGGGGGCCATGCCGATTATGGTTAATTGGATAATTTCAAGCATTAAAACTATAGGTCTAACATGAATTTCGAGCTAGGGGATTTTTCAAACGTATTTTTCTTTTCTTAAAAAAGTGATTCACTTGTTAAAAAGCTGTGTTGAAAACTAAAAAAATTCATTCTATATATGCATTTGGGGATTTTTTGAGTCGATAAACCCATTTCCGACATTCATTTTTTATTTTGACGTCCGCCAGAGGGCGTTTCCGTCCTTTTATTTTTGTATTTTTTTTTATTTTTTTGTTTTAAGTAATTCACTCGTTGAAAAGCTGTATTGAAAACTAAAAAAAAATCATTCTATATATGTATGCATCTGGGGGATTTTGGGGTCGATGAATCCATTTCTGACATTAGGTAGGTAGGTAGAAGTGGCTGCCGCAAAGGCACACCTAGGCCAGTAATAAAAGGCCCGTTGTGATACCACCAAACACTAGGAAAGTCAGTCCCGGGGCCCGGCCATATGGAAAATCCCAGTGCTGTTGGGACTCTCCATATAGCCGAAAACCCGGGACTGACACTCCTAACCGACACCGCTACCCCTCCTCGAACCATTTTGATAACTTGATGAAGGCCATCAAGTCCTTTATGTCTAGCTCCGCGACCTGGCTTAAGCTAACCAGGAAGGGAACTCCCAGAGAGCGCCTTCTCGCTCCGCTTAAGGCCGGGCAGTTGCAGATGAGGTGCTCCACCGTTTCCTCTTCCTCATCATCTTTGCAACTCCTGCAGCATCGTCGGTAGGGAACGCCTAGCCTTGCTGCGTGCCTACCAATAAGGCAGTGCCCGGTTAAAACACCTATTAATATGGAGATTTCCTTCCTTTTTAGGGCGTATATGTGTCTAGATCTTTTAAGATCGCATTTTGGCCAGGTTTGCTTGGATATCCGGCACCCTGGGGCTTGTAGCCATCTTTCGTTGGCTTCGCGGAGTGTATGCTCCTTCAGCATTAGCTTGCACGTGGCAAACGGCATACCTATGCGCTCTTTATCTTGAAGAATCTGCTTGGTCGTGCCCTGCCTGGCAAGTTCGTCTGCCCTACAGTTTCCCTCAATGTCCCTGTGTCCCGGGACCCATGTGAGGTTCACGCGGTTCTGTTGGGCCATCTCTTGAAGAGATCGACGACAGCTGAGCGTCAGTTCAGAGTTGAACGAGTAAGAGCCAAGGGATTTGATGGCCGCTTGGCTGTCGCTGAAAATACAGATATCCTGTCCGATGGTGCGTTTACCTATCCAAGTCACGGCGTCCATGATTGCAGAAACTTCAGCCTGGAAGACGCTGCAGTGATCAGGTAGTCTAAAGGAGAGTTCTAGGTCCAAATCCCTTGAGTAAACCCCTCCTCCGACTCTGCCGTCTAACTTCGAGCCGTCGGTGTATATAAAAGTGCCGCCATTAGTAGCGGGACACCGATCTATGTTCTCCCAGTCTTCCCTGCTGGGAATGTTTATTCTAAAACAACAATCTCCGACTGTTGTGGTCGCACACCGATCTGTGCTCAGAGGGAGAAAGCTGTAAGATCTTAGAATACAGGAGTGTCCAATAGTGCTTGCGCCCCAGACGGACGTTTCCCTTAGACGCAGAGCCGATGCCGCTGCTGCCCGGTACCCTTCCAGATCGAGTGGCAAAAAGCCAAGAATGGCCTGGAGAGCTTCATTGGGCGTTGTTCTTAACGCCCCGCTTATACAGATCATGCTCGATCTGTGGACTTTTCCTAACAGATTTAGGTTTGTTGCCTTTCCTAGCGCAGGCCACCATACCACGACTCCATACAGCATAATTGGCTGGATTATCGCAGTGTAGATCCATCTGCAAATTTTGGGGCTGAGCCCCCATTTTTTGCCAATGGCTCTTTTACACGTGTAAAGTGCAATGCACGCTTTCCTCTGGCGCTGGATGACATTCTCCTTCCAGTTAAGCTTTCTATCTAGAACTGTACCTAGGAATTTGGCTTTATCAGCTAAGTTCAGGCGCACGCCATCTAGTTCTGGTAGGTTCAGCGGTGGTATCTTGTACCGCCTGGTATAAAGGACAAGCTCCACCTTTCCCGGGTTGATGCTAAGTCCGCAGCGAGAGGACCATGAAGAAACTTCTCGCAGTGCTACTTGCATCAAGTCACACAGGGTTTGTGGGAATTTGCCCCTATATGCAATAGCTAAATCGTCTGCATATGCCACTATCTTCCCGCCCCCCCACCTTGTGTCTCGTAGCAGCGAGTTTACGGTGAGGTTCCATAGGAGCGGGGAGAGAACACCACCCTGAGGCGTTCCTCTTGTGACATAGCGTGAAAGATCAACTGTTCCCAGTGAAGAAACTATTTTCCTTCCCTTTAGTAGTTGATCAATTAGTCCAATAAGAGACCTATTTATGCCCAGGTTTGTTAGAGCAGTGTTAATAGCCTCCGGCCTTATATTGTTGAAAGCCCCTTCGATGTCCAGAAAGGCCACGAGACAGTACTCCTTTTCGTGCAATGATTTTTCAACAATAGAGACTAGGCTGTGGAGCGCAGTTTCCGTTGATTTACCTTTGGTGTATGCATGTTGATAGCTAGAAATAAGGTTGCTATCAATAGTAGAGGAGAGATAATCGCTAATTATCCTCTCGAAGGTTTTAAGTGCAAAAGACGAGAGACTGATCGGTCTGTAGTCTTTAGGCTCATAGTGTGAGGCCTTCCCAGCCTTTGGAATAAAGACTACCGTGGCGCTTCTCCAGGAGCACGGAATGTAATTAAGAGCCAGGCAGGCTGAATAGAGAACTACCAGCCATTTAGCTGATATTTCCAGCGTGTTTATAAGTTGTGCGGGGAAAATCCCGTCTGGCCCGGCTGCCTTGAACGGCTCAAAGCTTTTGATTGCCCACCTTACCCTTTCCTCCGTAATGGGTATGTTTACCGCCAGGTTTGTTGCAGATGCTACAGGTGCATCATACAAGTTCCCCGGAAAGTGTGTGTTCAGGAGCAGCTCCAGGGTTTCCCCTTCCGTGCTGGTCCAAGATCCGTCAGGCTTCCGTAAATAGCTAATGGCTGTTTGAGTTTTTGACAGCACTCGTCTAAGTCTCGCTGTATCATCGACTTTTTCGACCCCAGTGCAGAAATTTCTCCACGAAGTTCTCTTCGCTTGCCTTAGAGCCTTTTTATAGGCCCTCAGTTTAGCTTTATATTCGAGCCATTCAGGCTCCGTACCGATGCTCTTGGCCTTGTTAAATTGCTTCCTGCATGATATACGGAACGAATCCAGGTCGTAAGACCACCAGTGGGGTCTATGTTTGCCGCGTGGTTTTGGTACTGGACAAGCCTGCTCTAGGGCATTTGAGAGCGCCGTTGTAAAGGTCGTTACCAGATCATCCAGTTCTCCCACTGATGAGGGGGCTTGTGGAGGTAATACTGGTAGGTCCCTAGCTAATATTTGGTTATGTAGCTGCCAGTTAGTGTTGCGTGGATTTCGTTTCATAACTGGCTGCTCAACAATAAAGTCTAACACCATTTCTATGTACCGATGGTCAGAAAATGAATGCTCATCAAGAACACGCCATTTTCTGACCCACTCATAAGCGCCTTCGCTACAAACAGTGAGGTCTATAACCTCCCTACGAGCTTTAGTTATAAAAGTAGGCTCGTTACCCACGTTACAAACCACCAGGTTAGTTGTTAGTAGGTAGTCAAACAGAGACTCGCCCCTAGCGTTAATATCGGAGCTTCCCCACTGGACGTGATGAGCATTAGCGTCAGCTCCAATAATAAGATGGCCCGTACAGAAATTATCCACCAGATCTTTCACCTCCTTTTGTGGAGGAGGTTCTTCGGCGTCATAGGGCATATAGACCGACGCCATCGTTAGGCTGGTGCTGCCGACTGTTAAGCTGGCAGCTGTAACGTCACCATTTGAGTTGTTGGGTAATAGAAAGGTGTTTAGCTCAGACTTTACCAAAATACAGGTTCTGACCTTGCCCTCATCATTGGCTTGGATGAGCTTGTACCCCTTAGTCCCCAATCCACAGATCCTAGAGCTATTGACCCAGGGCTCTTGGATAAGGACCACGTCTACGTCGCCTTTAGAAAGACGACTGCTTAAAACAGCCGAGGCTGCTTTAGATTTGTGCAGATTTATCTGAAGCACCACCAACATGAGAGAGCTCATTCATCCCTGCCGCCAGCGTGTCGTCGAGGTCTGGCCTGTTCCGGGAGCTGTCTCTCAACGAGGAGTTGTTCAGAGCACCTGCACGATTTGGCGTGGCGGGAACCCTGCTGTCTGAAGCAGCATCAACGTTAGTGTGCTCAGGTTTAGCCACGATCGTGACGTCGAGGCCTTCTTCGTCAAGCAGGCTTTCTTCTATCGCCGAGTTGTTCGCAGCACCATCGCAATTTGACGTGGCGGATAACATACTTTCCGCGTCGGACTCCTCTGCTTCCCCTTCCGATGCCTCGATCTCCGAGTCCTCCGGAGCGTCCGGAATAGCAGCGCGCTGTGCATCGCCACGGTATACGTGGATCACGATCTGACCCAAGCCGTAATGCACTCGTCCGTTGCACCGTTTAAGGGGCTCGAGCGCCTCCTTATTCAGAGTGATAACCACCTGTCTATTGGGCCCAACCACATCATCGACCAGATTGACGCCCCAATCCTGCGTCGGGAGAGACGGATTCCAGACCTGCAGCATCTCAAGAATATTCTCGGGTTCTGCAGGGACGGCAGGAATCCATGCCCTTGCCCTTGGCCGAGCAGGAATGTCCTTCCAGTCGACGACATCTAGTCTTGCCCCTGGATAGACTTCACCCAGTCTTGCAACTGCTGCCTTATACAGTGCGACAGTTCTTGCATCCTCGCACGCGAATATTTTGATCTGACCTTGGTGCCAGCCCGCGTTAGTACCTCGCGGCGGACTACCCGGAGACTCACGCATTAAGTGGAGGAGGGCCCTGCCCATTTCATTCCGGACATACAGCCACTGGTCTTTGGGGATGGACCAACGGTCGTTACCTCGGTCAATGAAACCTATAAGGATTCTGTCCTTGGTTACTTCAGCAAAGCTGAGTTTTCCCACTACGGGGTTGACCTGATGCCGCTTCGGATGGGGGTCTACCTCTCCGTCCGATCTCTGGCGTTTGAAGGGATTACCGTTCACCCTCTTAGGCACATAGGGCCTCTGGAAATTTGGTATCAGAGCTTTCGCTTCCTCCACCATCTTCCTTTCTTCCGGCGACAGCTTCTCCTGCGATGCTCCCTCATATTTTTTAAGGATCCTTGCGGCCTTTCTTTTATCCCAGTACGCAAAGCGTCGGGGAGATGCCTCTTTGGGGGGATTCAGACTCGTAGTTGCCATCGCGGTCTCTCCCTTTACGGCGTCGTCCTTCTCTTTCGAAACTCTGAAACCAGGTCGTGAGACCATTGCCCCAGATGTGAAGAGATTGGGTTTCGTACCAGCGCTTGATGGAAGCTTAGCTTCCGCCGTTTTCTGCTTGACTGCGTAGGCAGCCGCACTGTTGCTTGCTCCCATCAAGTCACTCTTACTTGATAGCAGTTTGGGGGATGACTGACCCGTAGTTTCCATCGTTGTCGGCCTCCCAGTTAACTTTGAGGCGGAGTTTGTCCTCCGGCGTTGTGTTTTCGCTTGCTCCAGCATAGTTCTTCTCTGCTGCGGAGTAAACGAAGTCGTTAATTGCTTTGTATTTTGTGTGTTCTTCATCTTGTTCGTACGACCCCTCGCCGGACAAGGCCAGCTTAGGGTCAAGGGTAGTGTAAGGGGAAGTGTGTCGTCCGCCGCGGCAGAGCCCCATACCGCGGTAAGACCATAGTTACTCCCTGAGGCGGCCCGGTATCAGTGAGGCTCCGTTCGACTACAGCCACGATTTGCCTCCCGGCTGCAAACGTCCAATGGGCACGGTATCGCATAACACCCTGGATTGGGAGGGAAAAGTTTTGCACATTTATATAGCGAGCCGCTTGCTTCAAGACAGACGCCCGCTTACAGCCGCACCTCTTGGTGTACAGACGCTGCGAAAAAGACCCCGGTGAGCCCTTAAACCAAGTATGTCAGAGTGGCCCCCCCGGGGCTCCCTCTCTTTCTGCCGCGAGCCTAGGTAGCTCAACGTTGCCCAGAGTGCACGAACGAGGACGCAAGAGTCGGGATTGAGCGCGGTCACTCAGCAACCACACCCCATTACACTCCATTTCTGACATTAGTTTTTTCTTTTTACGTCCGCCAGAGGACGCTTACGTCCTTTTTGGATTTTATCTTTATTTTTACGTGGTTCACTTGTAGAAAAGCTGTATTGAAAACAATAAAAAAAAAAAAAACTTCTATATGTGCATCTGGGGGTTTTTAGGGTTGATAAATCCATTTCTGGTATTGATTTTTTTATTTTGACGTCCGCCAGAGGGCGCTTCCGTCCAATTTTTGAATTTTAACACTTTTTTTCCGAAAATCAACAACAATGTTCCGAAAATCTATGAAATTCGACTTTCCCATAATGCAATTTCTTTTTTTTTTTTTTTTTTTTTTAAGTAGACTAACACGTCGATTCTATATTCTTGTTAAATTGTCAAGATACAAATTTTTTTTTATCAAGTATTTTGAATTTTGCGTAAAAAACCAGTTGCATTTTATTAAAATTATTTTCAAATTATTATTTTTTAAGCAGAATTCAAAATATTTGATACAAATATTTGGTTTTTTATCAAGATTGATGATTATAACTCCGATGGTTTGCTGGGTACTGTTTATTTACACTGTATTACAAATGACACACGTGATCCCGCTAATTTTCATTTCTATACTGTGTTTGCTATAGTTTTCGCGTCAATTGAAATTGATTATAAACAAAATAAAAAATCAACCAATAAATAAAGGGAAAAAGTTTTTAAGAAAACTAAAAGGTATGTATTAAAACAGTTATTAATAATAAACAAGTAAGGAAAGCTGTCTTCGGCTGTGCCGAAAGCTATATACCTTTCATGAATAAGCGTCACGATTTTCACTGTTCGATCCCCAGTACAGCCTGTGTCAATTTAACTATATTTACTATACACATTACACATCTTTGTTATAATTTAAAAAAAACTTACAAAATAATAGGATCCGAGTTATCGGAACAATCGATTGTATGGAGACTATATATTATACGTGTTCAATTGTACTGACTTACACTATACACATTACATATGTAGAAAGTACTCAAGTTGCAAAATTTTATGTTCCTAACTTTTTAATTGCAGAAGTTTTGGCCAAAAAACCTTATATCTGAACAACCGGTTGTATGGGGGCTATATGTTACATTTGCCCGATCTTGTTGATTTTCACTATATACACTACATAAATAGAAAGTACTCGAGTTGCAAAATTTTACGTTCCTAACTCTTTAATTGCAGAAGTTTTGGTCAAAAAACCTTATATCTGAACAATCGGTTGTATGGGGGCTATATGTTACATTTGCCCGATCTTGTTGATTTTCACTATATACACTACATAAATAGAAAGTACTCGAGTTGCAAAATTTTACGTTCCTAACTCTTTAATTGCAGAAGTTTTGGTCAAAAAACCTTATATCTGAACAATCGGTTGTATGGGGGCTATATGTTACATTTGCCCGATCTTGTTGATTTTCACTATATACACTACATAAATAGAAAGTACTCGAGTTGCAAAATTTTACGTTCCTAACTCTTTAATTGCAGAAGTTTTGGTCAAAAAACCTTATATCTGAACAATCGGTTGTATGGGGGCTATATGTTACATTTGCCCGATCTTGTTGATTTTCACTATATACACTACATAAATAGAAAGTACTCGAGTTGCAAAATTTTACGGTCCTAACTTTTTAATTGCAGAAGTTTTGGCCAAAAAACCTTATATCTGAACAATCGGTTGTATGGGGGCTATATGTTACATTTGCCCGATCTTGTTGATTTTCACTATATACACTACATAAATAGAAAGTACTCGAGTTGCAAAATTTTACGTTCCTAACTCTTTAATTGCAGAAGTTTTGGTCAAAAAACCTTATATCTGAACAATCGGTTGTATGGGGGCTATATGTTACATTTGCCCGATCTTGTTGATTTTCACTATATACACTACATAAATAGAAAGTACTCGAGTTGCAAAATTTTACGGTCCTAACTTTTTAATTGCAGAAGTTTTGGCCAAAAAACCTTATATCTGAACAATCGGTTGTATGGGGGCTATATGTTATACTGGTCCGATCTTGTCAGTTCCGACAAATGATTCCTATATTACAAAATGGTGGCCACATACAAAATTTCAGCCAGATATCTCAAAAATTGAGGGACTAGTTTGCGTTCAAACAGACAGACGGACAGACGGACAGACGGACAGACGGACAGACGGACATGGCTAAATCAACTCATCTCGTCATCCTGATCATTTCGGTATACTTATTGATGGGTCTATCTCTTCTTCTTCTCATATTTACAAACATCGGACCAAAGTTATAATACCATTTCATGTTCATGAAAGGTATAAAAAGTGCATGGTGGAAGTTACAAAGAATAGTTTGGTTTTGTGCAAAAAAAAAAAAAAAATATTTGTTTGCTTAGTTTTTGTTTTTGTTTGCTATTAGGTTAACGGTGCTTTTTTAAAATCAAAGTTATACGTAGAGTTTATCTATGCGTGATATTTTTTATACCCCGTGTACTAGTACTAGTAAGAGGGTGTACAGACGCTGCGAAAAAGACCCCGGTGAGCCCTTAAACCAAGTATGTCAGAGTGGCCCCCCCGGGGCTCCCTCTCTTTCTGCCGCGAGCCTAGGTAGCTCAACGTTGCCCAGAGTGCACGAACGAGGACGCAAGAGTCGGGATTGAGCGCGGTCACTCAGCAACCACACCCCATTACACTCCATTTCTGACATTAGTTTTTTCTTTTTACGTCCGCCAGAGGACGCTTACGTCCTTTTTGGATTTTATCTTTATTTTTACGTGGTTCACTTGTAGAAAAGCTGTATTGAAAACAATAAAAAAAAAACTTCTATATGTGCATCTGGGGGTTTTTAGGGTTGATAAATCCATTTCTGGTATTGATTTTTTATTTTGACGTCCGCCAGAGGGCGCTTCCGTCCAATTTTTGAATTTTAACACTTTTTTCCGAAAATCAACAACAATGTTCCGAAAATCTATGAAATTCGACTTTCCCATAATGCAATTTCTTTTTTTTAAGTAGACTAACACGTCGATTCTATATTCTTGTTAAATTGTCAAGATACAAATTTTTTTATCAAGTATTTTGAATTTTGCGTAAAAAACCAGTTGCATTTTATTAAAATTATTTTCAAATTATTATTTTTTAAGCAGAATTCAAAATATTTGATACAAATATTTGGTTTTTTATCAAGATTGATGATTATAACTCCGATGGTTTGCTGGGTACTGTTTATTTACACTGTATTACAAATGACACACGTGATCCCGCTAATTTTCATTTCTATACTGTGTTTGCTATAGTTTTCGCGTCAATTGAAATTGATTATAAACAAAATAAAAAATCAACCAATAAATAAAGGGAAAAAGTTTTTAAGAAAACTAAAAGGTATGTATTAAAACAGTTATTAATAATAAACAAGTAAGGAAAGCTGTCTTCGGCTGTGCCGAAGGCTATATACCTTTCATGAATAAGCGTCACGATTTTCACTGTTCGATCCCCAGTACAGCCTGTTTCAATTTAACTATATTTACTATACACATTACACATCTTTGTTATTATTTAAAAAAACTTAGAAAATAATAGGATCCGAGTTATCGGAACAATCGATTGTATGGAGGCTATATATTATACGTGTTCAATTGTACTGACTTACACTATACACATTACATATGTAGAAAGTACTAAAGGTGCAATATTTTACGTTCCTAACTTTTTAAACGCGGAAGTATTGGCCAAAGAACCTTATATCGGAACAACCGGTTGTATGGGGCTATATGTTATATTTACCCGATCTTCTTGATTTTCCTCTACACACTACATAAATTGAAAGTACTCAAGTTGCAAAATTTTATGTTCCTAACTTTTTAATTGCAGAAGTTTTGGTCAAAAAACCTTATATCTGAACAATCGGTTGTATGGGGGCTATATGTTACATTTGCCCGATCTTGTTGATTTTTACTATATACACTACATAAATATAAAGTACTCGAGTTGCAAAATTTTACGTTCCTAACTTTTTAATTGCAGAAGTTTTGGCCAAAAAACCTTATATCTGAACAATCGGTTGTATGGGGGCTATATGTTACATTTGCCCGATCTTGTTGATTTTCACTATATATACTACGTAAATAGAAAGTACTCGAGTTGCAAAATTTTACGTTCCTAACTTTTTAATTGCAGAAGTTGTGGTCAAAAAACCTTATATCTGAACAATCGGTTGTATGGGGGCTATATGTTACATTTGCCCGATCTTGTTGATTTTCACTATATACACTACGTAAATAGAAAGTACTCGAGTTGCAAAATTGTACGTTCCTAACTTTTTAATTGCAGAAGTTTTAGTCAAAAAACCTTATATCTGAACAATCGGTTGTATGGGGGCTATATGTTACATTTGCCCGATTTCGTTGATTTTCACTATATACACTACATAAATAGAAAGTACTCGAGTTGCAAAATTTTACGTTCCTAACTCTTTAATTGCGGAAGTTTTGGCCAAAAAACCTTATATCTGAACAATCGGTTGTATGGGGGCTATATGTTACATTTGCCCGATCTTGTTGATTTTCACTATATATACTACGTAAATAGAAAGTACTCGAGTTGCAAAATTTTACGTTCCTAACTCTTTAATTGCGGAAGTTTTGGCCAAAAAACCTTATATCTGAACAATCGGTTGTATGGGGGCTATATGTTATACTCGTCCGATCTTGTCAGTTCCGACAAATGATTCCTATATTACAAAATGGTGGCCACATACAAAATTTCAGCCAGATATCTCAAAAATTGAGGGACTAGTTTGCGTTCAAACAGACAGACGGACAGACGGACAGACGGACAGACGGACATGGCTAAATCAACTCAGCTCGTCATCCTGATCATTTCGGTATACTTATTGATGGGTCCATCTCTTCTTCTTCTCATATTTACAAACATCGGACCAAAGTTATAATACCATTTCATGTTCATGAAAGGTATAAAAAGTGCATGGTGGAAGTTACAAAGAATAGTTTGGTTTTGTGCAAAAAAAAATATTTGTTTGCTTAGTTTTTGTTTTTGTTTGCTATTAGGTTAACGGTGCTTTTTTAAAATCAAAGTTATACGTAGAGTTTATGTATGCGTGATATTTTTTATACCCAGTGTACTAGTACTAGTAAGAGGGTATATTAATTTTGTTCACATAACGGTAGTACGTAACGGCACAAAATAATCGAGATAGATATAGAGTTCCATATACGAAACTTCTTAGGTTGAAAAGAGGAGTTCATTAAGGCATGTCCGTTCGTCTGTCCGTCCGTCTGTCCGTCCGTCCGTCCGTCTGTGTACACGGTAACTTGAGTAAAAATTTAGATATTTGCATGAAGTTTTGTATACAGGTTACCTTTTGGCCAAGGTAGGTTGCTATTGAAAATGGGCGAAATCAGATGATAACCACGCCCCCTTTTTCGATATCGAACATTTCGAAAATCATACAAATTAACATAACTTGAGTAAAAATTGAGGAATTTGCATGAAATTTGGTAATAATTCGAATTTCGAAAAACTGGCCCAAACGTATTTTTTTCAATTTAAAAAAAAGAAATTGCATTATGGGAAAGTCGAATTTCATAGATTTTCGGAACATTGTTGTTGATTTTCGGAAAAAGGTGTTAAAATTCAAAAATTGGGCGGAAGCGCCCTCTGGCGGACGTCAAAATAAAAAATCAATACCAGAAATGGATTTATCAACCCTAAAAACCCCCAGATGCACATATAGAATGTTTTTTTTTATTGTTTTCAATACAGCTTTTCTACAAGTGAACCACGTAAAAATAAAGATATAATCCAAAAAGGACGTAAGCGCCCTCTGGCGGACGTAAAAAGAAAAAACTAATGTCAGAAATGGATTTATCGACCCCAAAAACCCCCAGATGCATATATAGAATGATTTTTTTTTAGTTTTCAATACAGCTTTTCAACGAGTGAATTACTTAAAACAAAAAAATAAAAAAAAATACAAAAATAAAAGGACGGAAACGACCTTTGGCGGACGTCAAAATAAAAAATGAATGTCGGAAATGGGTTTATCGACTCAAAAAACCCCCAAATGCATATATAGAATGAATTTTTTTAGTTTTCAACACAGCTTTTTAACAAGTGAATCACTTTTTAAGAAAAAAAAATACGTGTGAAAAATCCGCTAGCTCGAAATTCATGATAGAATGAATTAACCACAATCGCCATGGGCCCCTGATGCAAAAAAAATCGACCCGCTCTAATGTACATATGTACATATGAACGTGCATACTCATTTATGTATTTGTGTGACTATATAACTTTGCCTATAGACTACTTGCTACAACTAACCAACCAACCTACAAAATATCGACAGAAAATTATCGTAACATTGCTTGTCATAATTGACCAGACTTTGTTGGTAACAACCGCTGTGCGGACAAGCAACAATGTGTGCAGATATTTTGTTGTTATTATTATGGCACTTTTTGTTTTTGTGTTGGCAATTGACTTTACATTGTTGTTTTGGCTTACTATCAATATTAGTCACTTGGAACATCATATGCTTGTTACACCGATTATGTTTGTAGTAAGAGAAAATTTGCAAAAGTCAAGCTGGCAAATGAGATAATATGTAAACACGTGTAAGTCTGTATATTTGTACTTATCTATTGAATATATATACATACTTTTGGGAGTCAGAAAGTTTTTACATTAAATGGTAATGTGTTTGTTGCTTCTTTGTTACGGAATTGCCCATCTTGAACATTGTTTGCTTTTATGATTACTGAAGAGGCGTAAGAAGGCTTCGCAATTCTATATAAAATTTAACTGAAAGGAAACTGTCACAAACTTTTTTGAATATATTTACCCCTAATACTAAAGGTATGCCATATATGTATATCACGTTTCAATGAAAACTTTTTACCCGAAAATATTAACGTTTTAGGGAGTATAATGAATGAGTGCATGAGTCTGAAATATCCCGACCGTTTTCAGAAAAGTACAGCTACCAGGGAGATTGATGGGTTGGAACCATGGTGATTGACAAGTTTAACACGCGGGTTTCCAAAGAAAGAGTTTTTGGCCTTAGGACCGGGTTTTCAGTGACTGTCCCCAAAACACACCAATGTAGCCACATGGAAAGAATTTCCCCATGATGACAAGGTTGATGTAGCCACAAGGGTAGATATGCTTGATACTGTAAAGACTGATGTAGCCGCAAAGGAAGATGATGTCAAGGAACTCTCCAGAACATTCTTTGTACAAATCGATGTATCCGCAAGAGCATAGTTGTTTAATGATGTCAAGGAACTATCCGGTCTGTTCTCTCTAAAGCTTGATGTAGCCGCAAACGCAGATGTGTTTGTTTCCTTTAGGGGCCAACTCCTAAAACACGCCCTAAAATTTCGGGAGACGTATCCTCTCTAAACCCTAAAGGTTAAAAAATAAGAGCGCTATTCTTTGCACCTTCACCTGTTCCTTTTGCTTCTGCAATAAGTTGTGCTCAAAAGCTACTCGCGCCCCATATAATGTATTGGGTAAAATTTCACTCAAGTGTTCTGGTTTCAAATATTTTCAGCCTCCCACTGTAAGTCCGCAATCGGTAATTTATGCATGACAACTATTACTTCTATTGAGGAAACTATAACTTGTATTGAGGAAATTATAGCTTGTATTAAGGAAACTATAACTTGTATTGGGGAAACTATTACTTGTATTAAGGAAAGTCTTACTTTTATTGAGGAAAACCTTACTTGTATTGAGGAAATTATAACTTATATTAAGGAAACTACAACTTGTATTGAGGAAATTATTACTTGTATTGGGGAAATTATAACTTGTATTAAGGAAACGTTAACTTGTATTTAGGAAAGTATTACTTGTATTAAGGAAACTCTTACTTTTTTTGGGGAAATTATTGCTTGTATTGAGGAAATTATAACTTGTATTAAGGAAACGTTAACTTGTATTTAGGAAAGTATTACTTGTATTGAGGAATCTATTACTTGTATTGGGGAAATTATTACCTGTATTGAGGAAATTATAACTTGTATTGAGGATACTATTTCTTGTATTGAGGAAATTATTGCTTGTATTGAGGAAACTATTACTTGTATTGAGGAAACTATAACTTGTATTAAGGAAACGTTAACTTGTATTTAGGAAAGTATTACTTGTATTGAGGAATCTATTACTTGTATTGGGGAAATTATTACCTGTATTGAGGAAATTATAACTTGATTTAAGGATACTATTTCTTGTATTTAGGAAACTTTTAATTGTATTGAGGAAACTTTTAATTGTATTGAGGAAACTTACTTGTATTGAAAAAACTATCTATTACTTGTATTGAGGAAATTATAACTTGTATTGGGGAAGCTTAATTGTATTGAGAAGACTATTATTTGTATTGAGGAAACTATTAGGTACTTGCAGTTTTCTTCCTGGGGGTGAACCGAAGCTACTGACAAAAATTAGCGCAAAGGAAATTTTGATTACACAAGATAACCTAAATTTATCGGACTAGTATTTTTTATATAATGCATGGAGAAAATGTGGCTCTGACTCGAGAACTATAGGCTTCACAAAAGTAACTTCGTGAGAAAAAAAAGTTAAAAGGAAATTTTTCTATGCATACTAAAGTTTTCAAGAAAAACCTTGAAAAGTCCACACGTGGCACATATTTCTATATAATTTCCAGAGCTTATTTTACAATCACGATATCTGAAAACAGGACCACATTTGTAGAGAATTTCCAAGCCTTCAACTTGGTCTCAGATAATTTTTCAAAAAAACTTACTGTTCTCAAAAAAATAAGCCCATATAAGTAAGGAAGTCTAAGTTCGGGTAAACCGAACATTAAATACCCAGTGGCAATTATCATATGATTTTCGAAATTATCCATTTCGGAAGTGGGCGTGGTTGGGAAGCGATTTCGTCCAGTTATCTTAGGTATACTCCCCATTATGCTAGTATACCTCGTACCAATTTCATGGTTCTACCGTAATCAGTTTAAAGTTATGACCCGTGTATTTTTCAAATATGCCTCCCTGAAAAGTGGGCGATTCCACGCCTACTTTTAAAAATTTATCCGAACATCATAATAGAATGACTAGGGTGTTCATTAGAGCATATCACCAATTACATTTTTCTTCATATCTTTGGCATTTGTTGTCGGATTTTAAAGTGTGACACATAAATTTTTTTTGAGGAGGATTTTCTCAAGAAAGTTCATTGAGCTCATGCGTTTCGTTGTGGTACTTACCCACGATATATCAGTTTCTACCACCCTAATGTAACGACCTAATGCCAGTTAACTGAAGACTGTAAAAGATTTACGATTTTTTACGGTCTTATTTTGCTGTTATTAGATCAGTACATTAGGGTGGTAGCTACTGAGATATAGTGGGTAGGTATCACAACGGAGCGCCTGAGATCAATGAGCTTTTTTTAGGAAAAAACCCACTCTCTGAGACAAAGAAATTAGTGTATCACACTTAAAAGTCCGACAATAAGTATGACGAAAAATGCAATTGGGCGACATCTAGGGTTGCCAGAAAAAAAAAAATTTTAAATGTTTTTCAAAAACAATTCATATGAGGGGAGGTACGGTCGGCTTTTTTTTTGCCTGTAGGGCGAGACGCTTTAGTGTCCATCCTACGAAACCAGATCTTTTTAGCCATTTCCGTTACCGAATTTGTCAACTACCTGGGTGACCGACCTTGCTCGGTA
>CAXKVI010000001.1:166096516-166099016 GCA_964058755.1 Campiglossa producta
CATGCTGGCATGGGCCCACACACAAAACCCTCCCACTCGCCACATTGCCTCCCTCATCCCTATGGCTAACATCAAAAATAATCATACATCAACTTTTCCTTGGCGCTTCTTTAACTTTCTCTGCTTCGTGTGCGCTTTCCACCTTAGCAGGTATAAATGAGAGAGCTAAAAGTCTTTGCATTCCTTCAAAGTGAAAACATAAAGCAAGAAAGTGCATGTTACTTTCGTAAGCAAAAATTCGCTCATGATTTATTGCACAAACTTTTTTCGACTTCGCTATTCATGCTCTTTTACACTTTTTACACCGTCGTGTGCATTTGAGCTTTTAAACACCTCTAGCTTTTTAACGTTTTTTCTTTAGATGTCTTTGGCTGCGCATATCCTTACAAAATACTTTCGAGTATTTCGGCTTTAAATGCCAATTTTTATTGTCGATATGAGCTTCTATTTGTGGGCATGTGCTTAGTTCGTTAGACTTTAGCTTGAGCATATACGACGTCTTAACAATTGATTGCACTTGCAGATTCGTCTGAAGCAATTTTCTACATTTCAATTGAACACAGGCGCACACGCAGTTCTAAGTTATATAATTGAAATATTTGAAAATTTCGTACGAAATGAATTAGTTCTTTCCGTTGTTCAATAATTTTGTATTATATGGAAAAGCACATTAGTGCGAATTCTGAAATATATTTTAAAAGTAAAAACCGCAAGAACCATTAATCCTCATAAATGTTAATGCAAATTGAACAGAGCCACACTAAATTCCAGTTATGTTAAACGGAAAACGAAATAATCTAAAATTGTCTGCAATATTACTCAGAACACCTACATACATACATATCTCACCAAGTATCCCTCATGAGCTAGTGCCATATTAGTAGGATGTAGAGATGGGCGTCTCGCGCGTTTTTGACCGTGACACGAAACACACACGCGTGTGTCCATGTGCTAGTGTTTGAAAATGCCATTTCGTGTCGTGTTCGTGCGTGATCGTGCTGCGTCCGAAATCCAAAAAAATCCACGAACGGCCCATATGATCGAAAATTCAATACATTTCTAACTGAGATACATATATTAGAGGGAGTTGATTTGTAGGAGAGTGAAAATTCTGAAAAATGGTCAGTATGAAAAATCTTTTCTAATCTTGGCTTGCGTCATTTATTAACGCATAACCGCCTTTGCAATTTGGGCCGTTTCGTATCAAAGCACGCCAGTTATTCCTTTTTAGCGATAACTGACGCCTATTGGAACCCCCAAGGGAGTTCAAGTCATCCTCCATTTGTTGTTTCCATCTCAGTCAAGGCCTCCCCCTCCCTCTGCTGCCGAATTCGGGTGTCGATAGGAAAACCTTCTGTGCTGGAGCCTCCTTGTCCATTAGCATAACATGACCCAGGCAGCGAAGGCTTTGGGCTTTCATCGTTTCATTCCTTAATTTCCTTCGATACTCGCCGTTGGCATCACGGGAAGGGCCATTTATCTTCCGGAGAACTTTTCTCTCAAATACTCCAAAGCCCATCTCATCTTCTCTTGACACTGTCCATGATTCCGAGCCGAACGCCGAACATGGTATGATGAGAGACTTATAGAGCGTGACAACCCGATTCTGACGGAGCTGTTGATATTGCTCTATTGCTCATACTTGGCAAAGCCGTATAAGCTTTGCAGGGAAGTCAAATTCAGACATGGTGGCATACAGGCAACTCCTTTTTGCGCTGTGAAAAGCGGCTTGAAATCGACAAAGAGATGGTGTGTGTCGATTCTTTTATCGATGGGGCCGATGGTAGACTTACCAAGTCTAAAGCCACACTGATAAGGTCCAAAAAGGTTGTCCACGATGGGCTTCAGTCTTTCACACAATACGCTAGAAAGAACCTTATATGCGATATTATGAAGACTGATTCCGCGGTAGTTGGTGGCACTCGTCTGACCATATTCTGCATAAGAGCTGATGCATGCTTTTTACCAGCTCTTTGCCGCCATGTTTGAACAGCTCGGCGGGTAGTCTGTCTTTTCCAGGCGATTTGTTGTTTTTGAGCCTGGATATAGCTAGCCTCACTACATTATAGTCAGGTGGTGGAACGACTTTTCCATCGTCAGGGATTGGGGTATCAAGTTCGGCGTCTCCCTCGCAATTTAGCAGTGAGGAGAAGTGCTCCCTCCATAACTTAAGTATACTCTGTGCGTCGGTTACCAGGTCGCCATTATTGTGCTTACAGGAACTTGCCCCGGCCAGCATCTCATGCTCCTTACACTCACGACTTTCTGCCTCACGTTTCTTTTTTCCGAAAGGCGTCTTTCTTACTTCTTCGCCCCACGAGATCATCGTCTTACACTGCGGGTTGCGCCCGTTCGCAACGTCTCCCTGTAGGCAGCGTCCTTATTGTCCGAGGCAGCGCTGCATTCCTCATCGTACCAATTGTTCTTTCGGGCTCGCTGGAACCCTATAATGTCCTCAGCGGCGGAACGCAATGAGAGAGAGATTGCTCCCATTGCACGA
>CAXKVI010000001.1:166111516-166146516 GCA_964058755.1 Campiglossa producta
GAATTATGGTATTACTTACATGTAGAAATAATGATTAATATATTTATAAGTCGATATATGGCTCACATGCTGTAGCCTGCGTAAGAGTGTGTGTCTGTGTACATGATCCCCGTGCTTTCTTCTGTGACAAAAAGTGGCAAAATATTGCACACAAAAACCTCCATTGCTTGAACTGACAGCAAATATGCCATTGGTTATTATTTACAAACCGCACTTAAACTCCTGTTGTGTTTTCTCGGATGATTCTCATATTTTTAAGGTTATAAACTTCAGACAAAAGTTTGAATTTACATAAAAAGATTTCAGTTACAGCACCCTAATTGTAGGTATTCTGAAAGGCAAGAAATCTAGTTTTCTTTGTTGATTTCATGCTACATTTTAATTTGTTCACAATCATTTCTACCATATTTTTGCATTATTATGAGTTATTTGAGTTTTTGACATAAATATATTTTTGCGAGTTACATATATTCTCATTACATTCTTTCCACTGATATAGGTTTTAGGTTATTATTCCTTCAATTCCTCTTTTAAAATTTCCAAAGTAAATTTTTAAAAATTTTCTTTGCCCCGGAAACACGAATGTGTAGCAAAATTGTTGCGTATACGCCACGGTGTCTATGGTTCAGTACAACACATTCACTTTTCTGGCTCAACGAAAATTTTAAAAAGTTTAGTTAATTTTTTAAACATTTTTGTTCAGTCAGAAACATGTGTAGCACATTTGTTTTTCAGGCACAATTTTCAAAGGTTGAACTACACATTCACGAAAGTGGCATTTCAAATTTCCAAGGTAATCGAAGAGAAACAAGAGATTAGTCAAATGAGCCTTTTAACTCAAATCTGGAAAATTTTTACATTCATGCCTCTGACAAGCGAGCAACGATATGGTTCCGAAATTATACCGAAATAATCCCAAAGTGATCCCGAAATAGTGTAGAAGTGATCTCCAAACAGTCCCAAACTCATCCCGAAACATCTACCAGTCTCGATCCACCCACTAGTGCGACATCTACCGGGCGTTACCCAAATTTGCTTCGTTTTGATTGTATTTCTTGCTGGATCTTATCTATCTATGTATATATAAATACGCCACATGAAAAACTTTAGGAACCTCCTGCGAGCGAACCGTTTGACCGATTTGAAAGAAATATACAACGATGGAAAGGAAATTGAAAAAACTCAGGTATAGGCGGTATATTTTCAGGGACGTCCCCGAAATTTAAGGATGGGAGCTAAACTCTACATATACATATTTGTATATTTCTTTATTTGTTTAATTGTATATCCGGACTATATCGGGAACCGCTTGACCGATTTGGAGAAAATTTTGAATATAGATAGTATGATTGATTCTAAGACTATCCACTTGGGGGTTGTCACCTGGAACGGTTTACAAGGTTACCACCTATCTCAACTTCTTAAAATTTTGTGGCAAGATATGCAAGATATGAGTATCAAATGAAAGGTATTTTTAGCGACATTCCAAATTACATATGTTCAAGTAGGTTTGCCACCTAGGGTTGCCACCTTACCGCGTTATATTTGTATATCCGGTACTATCTCGAGAACCGCTTGACTGATTGGGATGAAATTTGGCATAGAGGTAGTATGATGGATTATAAAACTATCCACTTGAGGGCTGACACTTGGGGCGAATTATGGAGCAAGATATGCTAATATGGATATCAAATGAAAGGTATTTTCGGCGACATACCAACTAAAATATTTTCAAATACGGTTGCCAGCTAGGGTTGCCACCTTACCGAAGTATACTTGTATATTTGTATATCTGGTACTATCTCGGGAACAACTTGACCGATTCGGGTGAAATTTTGCATATAGATGGCATGATTGATTATAAAACTACCCACTTGGGGGTTGCCACTTGGGGGGTGTGCAGGGTTGCCACCTATCTCAAATTTTGGAGCGAGATATGCCAATATGGGTATCAAATAAAAGGTATTTTCGCCGACATAGCAACTAAATTATTTTCAAATAAGGCTGCCGCTCAGGGCTTCCATTTTAGCGTATTGTATTGGTATTGTATATTTTTGGGATCATATTTGGATTATTTTAGGATTATTTAGGGATCATTTAGGAGTAACTTTGGGATAGTTTTCGGGCTGTGTTGGGGCTATTTTGCGATCATTTTGGATTCAATTTTAGATTAATTTGGGAAAATTTTGAGGTCATTTTGGGATAATTTGTGGGTAATTTTGTGTTCAATTTTGGATCTCTTTAGGAACATTTGGGAGGCCTTTTGGGATCGTTTTGTGATTACTTTAGGGCCATTTGGGGATCATTTTTCGATCACTTTGGGGTCATTTTCGGAATTGAACAGCGAATAGGTGTAGAAAATAAAACAACTATTTGATATGATGTCATCGGCGGAACTAAAAATCTCAAAATTGTTCAATACAACGACATTCCTTTGTAACGAGTAAAAATTTATAAACAACAAATATTCAAAATTTACGTTTCCATTATTAACATGTGACAATGCAAATTTACATTGACACCTGCATGAATGCAATCACTAGTGTTCACTACACCTATGTATGTATATCAGTTTACATAGTAGGATAAATATATATATTTTGTACGTTTACTTGAATTTTGTACAAATATACTATAATTAATGGTCATTATATTGGTCAAAACATTTTGTGAGCGGATTAAGTAATTATACCATTAATTATTAATTGTATGTAATATTTATTTTTACGAGCTTATTTATGTTTGTATTATTGTTTTATATAAGTAAGTAGGTCAAAAATTTAATTACATATGCTTTTTGCATGATTTATAAATACATATGTTTTTAGCTTATTAAATATATGCTGGTATACATACCTACATATGTATATTAGGGTGGCCCAAAAAAAATCGATTTTCGTATTTCCCGAACGGCATAGAAAATCAAAATCCTAGTCAAAAATGAATTAAAATTTTTGTAAATTTTGAGCTACACAACTTTTCGAAAAAACTAAGAAAGTAAAGAAAGTATATCTGTTCTAAATAAATCATTATTAAACACATATTTTCTTCTTTATAGCTTTATTTTAAAATTTTAAATTTTCGTCATATATACATTTTTGTCTTATTTCTTACTATCACACTTTTGTCATCTCACAAGTCCTCGAAATATCCTAAATACAAATATCGGGGCAACGCTTTCTCTACATAACTAATATATCCCTCTGTCTTGTACATCTGGCGACGACAATCATCGGATGTCATCATATTTTCTATATCTAAATCTTTCGTTTCTTGAATACCATACCACCAAGGTAGAAAAGTTACCAGAAGAAATAATTCTGGAAAAAAGTAGAAAAGTTTATAAGACTAATTAGTATTTTTATTTTTTATTTCAATACAAATATTTTTATGCCCAGCGTATCAGTACTAGTCCAAGGGTATTATAATTTTGTTCACATAACGGTACTACGTAACGGCACAAAAATTATCGCGATAGATATAGAGTTAAATATATAAAAGTTCTTAGGTTGAAAAGAGAAGTTGATTCAGGCATATTCGTTCGTCTGTCCGTCTGTCCGTCCATCCGTCTGTCCGGGTGCTCGATTACTTGAGTAAAAATTAAGATATTTGCATGAAATTTTGTATACAGGTTACTTTCTGCCCAAGGTAGGTTGCTATTAAAAATGGGCGAAATCGGATGATAACCTCGCCCCCGTTTTCGATATCAAAAATTTCGAAAATCACATAAATATACATAACTCGCTAGCTGAAATGGCTGAAATGATAAAGTTGTATTGTAATGCCGCTTTTATGCAGCATCACATTGTTATTAAACCCATACGGGTATCGATCCCACACGCCTTACCACCACCCAAGAGCGCAAAAAGCAGACAGGCAGAGCGCCAGCACTAAGCAAGCGGCCTTGCTTGTTTTCACTCGCGCACCCTTAATTACATGAAATTCTCGATCGTTTTATTTACTTGGTCTCACTCGCGCACTCACTTGCGATCACTGGATGAAATTCTCGATCGGTTTATATTTACTTCGGCTTAAGTAAATTCTTCGCGCATCACTGATCGTCGAAAGCGCGGTTATGGTAAGAGTAGACAAGCGCCACGAAGTCATTTTGTGAGAAGCTGCCTACCTTACCCTGCACAACCCTCCGCTCTCGATTATTTTGGTAGTGTCTACTGGATGCGGAGAAGTGATCTTTGGATCATTGGCCCGTCCACAAGGCTGGTGCGTCCCTTGGGATCCACCAACATCCATCCACCGGTCATCGGTAACCTGGCACCGATCCACCAATCGGTCCAGCGGTCATCAGTAACCTGGCACCGATCCACCGGCATTCACCAAATGGTCCACCGATATCCACCGGTCATCAGTAACCTGGCACCGATCCACCGGCATTCACCAAATGGTCCACCGATATCCACCGGTCATCGGTAACCTGGCACCAATCCACTGGCATTCACCAATTGATCCACCGATATCCACCGGCAGTCACCAACCCTTACACCGACATCCACCGGTCATAAGGTAACTTGGCACCGATCCACCGGAATTCACCAATCGTTACACCGACATCCACCAGTCGTTTTGCCGGCATTCGCCAACTCCCTACTCGATTTTTTTTTAAACTTGGTTCATTATATCACAAGATCTTCTATTTTTTTTTTTATTGAAAAAAAAAATTTTCAACTTTGGCTCATTTTATATAACTTTTTAATGAAATTTTTTTTCAATAAAAAAAAACAAAAAAAGAGATTGTCTTGTTATTAGCGGGGCTTATTGCAGAGTTAGTTGGAGTTTTTAAAAAAAATAAAAAAAAGGATCGGACTTCTTTTCGAAAAAAAAAAAATGTATATGAATATCTGGGCTTTCAAAAATTTGTTTATTTTTTTGTTCCGAAAACTACATTTAAAAACAAAAATGAAAAAAAAAAAAAAAAATTCCCAAACGGTCGATTTTTGGAAAAGTTACAGCATTAAAAAAAACGTTTTTTTTAAAAGTGGATAACTTTTTTTGATTTGGGGAAAAAAATTCTGAAAAATGTCTTTCGGAGGGTAGAAAAAGATAGCAAATTTTTAGCGAAATCGAAGGGGGTCAAGTAAAAAATTTGTCGATTTTGCATGGAATGACCCACATATACTACGTACACCTTTCTTTATACAACTGACTATCTTTCAAAACAATTCCTAATTTTCTCAAGAGCAAACTAAATACTCACCAATGTACTTATGGCGCACACGCTCCTCGCGTATTTTGGTCAGCTTTGGTAATTCGCCTTCGAAACCGATCTTTTTCAAAGTGTCAATAAAGACTGTATAATAATTGTATAATAGCTTTGGAAACTCTAGACGCAAGTCTTCGCTCAAAAGACAATAAAATGAATAAATCAAATCGTATGTAATGGAACCAACATAACAAATTTGATAATCCAAAAGCATTACATCCTCTAGAGCGCGATCACCTTTAGCGAATTTAAGCATCATATTTTTTTCATGATAATCGCCATGACATAGTACATAATAGGCATCGTTTTGGGGTGATTTACGATACTCTGTGCACAATGTGCGGCATTTGTCAAAAAGTATCGGTTGCAAATTTTTAAAATATGGTACGAATTTATGTAGAGAAGGTGTTTTGGATAACATTTCTACAAAAAAGTCGATGCCTTTTGTTAGAAAACTTTGCTCTTCTATTTTGGGCAGATTGAACAAGCCATTTTGAAATTTGTCAAAATATGTAGGTTCCTGGAAATTATACAAAAGTTTATAAGGACATGTAAATTAGTAAATATCTACATATCGTCATTCGCTTGCCAGAAGCATGAATGTGCCAAAATTAAAATTTTGGGAAATCGTATTTGAAATTTTAGTTTTTGACATACATAAATATATTTTTTGCAAGTTATATATTCACTACACTCTCTCCACTGATATAGGTTTTAGGTTAATATTCCTTTAATATTCTTTTAAAACTTCCATAGTAATTTTTTTAAAATTTTCGTTGTGCCAGAAACACGAATGTTTAGCAAACTCGTTGCGTATACGCCATGGTGTCTGTGGTTCAGTGTAATACATTCTTGTTTTTGGCTCAACGAAAATTTTTAAAAATTTAGAAATTCTCTTTTTAAAGATTTTCGTTCCGCCAGAAACATGAATGTGTAGCACATACGTTTTTCTGGCACAGTTTTCAGAGATTGAACTACACATTCATGAAAATGGCTATGCGAATTTCCGGGGGTTCCTTATACTTTGGACTCCCAGGATTTTCGTGAATCGTAGAGAAACGAGAGATAAGTCACATGAGCCGATTAACGCAAATCTGGAAAAATTTCACATTCATGCCTCTGGCCAGGACTGGAATTTTTTAAAAATTTAATAAAAGTAAAAATTTTATTAATTGCTAAAATAAATGGAATGATTCGTGAAATTTTATTTTATTCAAAAAATTTTGATAAACAAATAAAATTTTAATTTTTTCTCCAGCACTCGAAATATACAAAAAAAAAAAAAAAAAAAAAAAATACATCCATATGTAAAACTAGTTATAGTCTGTATTTATGAAGTTTTTTTTCTTGGTTATGTTTGTATAAAATGGGATTCAAGGTGGTGATTTGATTCATGTTCTGCATATTTGTTGCACAAAATAATTTTCTGGCAAGTTTACTTGTTTTTTAGAGGTCATTTATTGATAGTTTTAACGATCATTTTGGAATTCTTTCCGGAAATTCGTCAGGCACTTTTTCCGAAAATGTCCAGCAAACATTCCGAGCTTGAGTTAAATCACTTCCGTGAATTCCATTTTATTCAGAAATTGATACAAAAATTAAGATTAGATAATATTTTTTTTTTTTTGTCAAAGTAACCCAACCCTGCCCGGGGGCGGATCCACGGGGGTGATTTTCAGGTTCAAACCCTCCCCATCGAGATAAAAAAGTGATATTTTTAACAGTAATATAGCAAAAAATATAGTAAAATTTACTCAAAAAATATAGTAAAAATTAGCACAAAAAATACAGTAAAAACTACACAAAAAAAAATAAAAATTACACAAAAATATATAAATATATACATATTCGCAAAAAATATAGAAAAAATGCTCAAAAATATAGACAGTAAAAAATTACACATAAGTATAGCAAAAATTACACGAAAAAAATAGTAAAAAAAAAAATATAATAAAAAATTACACAAAAAATATAGTAAAAATTGAAAAAAAAATAAAGGAAAAATTTAACAAAAATAAAGAAAAAATGGCACACAAAAAAAATTAAAATTGAACAAAAATATAGTAAAAATTACACAGAAAAAATAAAAATTACACAAAAATATAGTAAATTCGAAAAAATATAGAAAAAATGAACAAAAATATAGTAAAAAATTAACCATAAGTATAGTAAAAATTACATGAAAAAAATAGTAAAAACTAAAAAAAATATAATAAAAAATTACACAAAAAATATAGTAAAAATTGAACAAAAATAAAGTCAAAATATAACAAAAATAAAGAAAAAATTGCACAAAAAAAATAAAATTGAACAAAAATAAAGTTAAAGTTCAACAAAAGTAAAGAAAAAATGGCAAAAAAAAATTTAAATTAAACAAAAATAGAGTAAAAATTAGCACAAAAAATACAGTAAAAATTACACAAAAAATAGAGTAAAAATTGAACAAAAATAAAGTAAAAATTTAACAAAAATAAAGAAAAAATGGCACAAAAAAAATTAAAATTGATCAAAAATATAGTAAAAATTAGCACAAAAAATACAGTAAAAATTAGACAAAAAAAATAAAAATTACACAAAAATATAGTAAATTCGAAAAAATATAGAAAAAATGCACAAAAGTATAGTAAAAAATTACAAATAAGTATAGCAAAAATTACACGAAAAAAATAGTAAAAACTAAAAAAAAATATAATGAAAAATTACACAAAAAATATAGTAAAAATTTAACAAAAATAAAGTAAAAATTTAACAAAAATAAAAAAAATGGCACAAAAAAAATTAAAATTGAACAAAAATATAGTAAAAATTAGCACAAAAAATACAGTAAAAATTAGACAAAAAAAATAAAAATTACACAAAAATATAGTAAATTCGAAAAAATATAGAAAAAATGCACAAAAATATAGTAAAAAATTACAAATAAGTATAGAAAATATTACACGAAAAAAATAGTAAAAACTAAAAAAAAAAAATATAATAAAAAATTATACAAAAAATATAGTAAAAATTGAACAAAAATAAAGTAAAGATTTAACAAAAATAAAGAAAAAATGGCACAAAAAAAATAAAATTGAATAAAAATATAGTAAAAATTTAACAAAAACATAATAAACATTAAACAAAAATGGAGTAAAAAACTACCCATAAATATAGTTAAAGTTACAAAAAAAATAAAAAAAATTACACAAAATAAAAAAAAATTACACAAAAATATATTTAAATTAAGCAAAAAATACAGTAAAAGTTACGGGAAACACAAATTTAATTCACATTCTAAGCGAAAATAATGTCACATACCCTAGTGTACCTACTAACATAAGACACATCCTAATGTGCATAACTTAAAGTATCAATCAATTAACTTACCTCCAAATTTATCTTATAACTTATAGCATGCAGTTTAGCTAACTTGCTATATGCAGCCGTTACTTCGTTTTCGTTTAGTCGACGATCGCGCATAACTTCATAGCCCAAGACGACAAGATCTTCAAACACGATAACTTGCTTCGGCACCAGCTGCGAATATAAGCAACTGAAATTACATAAATAAGCACACAAAATATAGGTGTGTGATTATTATACATTTTTTTTATTAATCTCAAACACACTTACTTCGCCTTAAGCACCGTTTCATCTCCAGCTTTGCGTAAAATCTTTTCAAATCTTGGCAACACTTCCGTATACATAGCGATTTCCCTTACAAAAATATCCGATTCTCCCAACATTTCTTTCTTGTGTCCCTCACTTTCGGGCATTGTTTTCAAAATCAAAGATCTCGTTTTCCTAACACCACTCAATTCATACGCGACAAGTGCTCGAAACATAACGCTTGCATAGTGATCACCTTTCATTGAAGCTGGCGAAATTTTTGTTGAAATTAGTTTGATATTTTTCGTTTTGCTTTCACAATTTGTCAAAACTTTTAGAAAAAAATCATCATTCATCCACTCTGGTGCCTCAAGCTCATCTTGATTGTAAACTTCTGTCTTAGTAGTCATTATTATCAAGTGCTTAGTGTGAAAATTCGGTGTTTATTGAAAGAGCTGCCGATTTTGACTAAATTCAGAACTTTCAGCTTTCTCTTCCCAAGTTACACATGCATGCAGAGCTTGCATTGTCTATTGTAATTGTTCCATTTATCATCATGTAAAATTCTAATGCTCTTTATCTTTTATTGCTCAATTGCACTCACATATCTATAAGTATGGGTATGCACTTGCATTTCGTTGATAAAAATGCATTTTAATTAATTTTTTTTTTTTTCAAATGATAAGTGCATTGTGCACTTGTCGCATGGTTGACCACACTAATGGCGTTGTAAATAAGTGTGACTTATTGAGGGTTAAGTTTGCTCAAATATTTAATCAACTGTATTCATTTCATTGGAATATATTGGTTAGGGTGGAGGTTGTTTTTGGGCATTTTACTTAAAAAGCTAGCTTTATTTATACGACCAGACAAATACAAAAACGGCTTTGTTTTTTACAAGTCTCTATGGTTTGGCTACCTTTGCTATGGTTTTATACCTTTCATGAACATGAAATGGTATTATAACTTTGGTCCGATGATTGTAAGTATCAGAAGAAGAAGAGATAGACCCACTAATAAGTATACCGTTATGATCAGGACGATGAGTTGATTCGATTTAGTCATGTCCGTCTGTCCGTCTGTCCGTCCGTCCGTCCGTCCGTCTGTCCGTCTGTTTGTACGCAAACTAGTCCCTCAATTTTAGAGATATCTCGATGAAATTTGGTAGGGAGGCGTTATTTTATATGAGAATAATCATTCGTCGGAACCAGCAAGATCGGACCAAACCTACTCATAGCTCCCATACAATCGATTGTTCCGATAAATGGATTTCGGGCTATAACTTCTGTAATTAACGAGCTAGTAACGTGAAATTTTGTAGGTATTGATGTTTTCATATGTGAAATATCGATGTAGAAAATCATTGAGATGGGATAAATATTTCATATAGCTCCCATACAATCGATTGTTCCGATACACGGATTTTGGGCCATAACTTCTTTATTTAAAGAGCTAGTAACATGAAATTTTGTAGGTATTGATGTTTTCATATGCGAAATATCGGTGTTGAAAATCATTGATATGGGATAAATATTTCATATAGCTCCCATACAATCGATTGTTCCGATAAACGGATTTCTGGTTATAACTCCTATAATTATATATGTAGGGTCGTGAAATTTCGTAACTATTGCTCTGTTAGAAAGTGGAATGTCGATGTTAAAAATCAATGAGATTGGACCAACAAAACACATCGCCCCCATATAATCGATAGTTCCGACAATTTCGGTATGAGCTAAAGTTAAATTCACACAGGCTGTACTGGGGATCGAACAGTGAAAATCTTGACGCTTATTCATGAAAGGTATACAGCCTTCGGCACAGCCGAAGACAGCTTTCCTTACTTGTTTTTTCTGAATCTTTTTCTCTCTCTCTCGTTCATCTTTATGATTTACTTATAGTCAGGGGCGGATCCAGGGGAGGACTTTTCAGGTTCAAACCCCCATTCAGGATCATCCACGGGTAGGGTTTTCAGTTTCAAACCCCCCTTGGGGATCCAAAAAGTCATATTTTTCACAGTAATTTTTCCATACTCGAGAAATGTTTAGATTCGCAATTTTTTACTTCCGGTAAGTGGACCAGCGAACCTATAAATTCGAAAATATCTTATACATGGTGCGCTTTTCTTCAAATTCGGTACGTGGGTAGAATTATGCCTAAATTAACACGGGCCAATTCGAATGGAATATAGAGGAAAAGGGGCGTGGTAGAAGGGAAGAGGGAAATGAAGAGAACAAGTGAGCGAGATAGTGTGAAGGCAAAGAGAGATATGAAGGAGAGTTGTAAAAGGGGTTGTAAATTGCGGTTATATGGCAACCCTAAGTGGCAACCCTGCGTTATATTGTCATATTTGGAACACGGCCGAAAATAACTTTCATTTGATACTCTTATTGGCTTGGCATATCAAATGGCAACACCCATGTATAAAGTCTTAGAATGAATCAAATTGTCTATATGCAAAATTTTATCCAAATCGGTCCAGCAATTCTCGAACTTTTGAATTCTGACTACGGATTCGTGTTTAGCGATCCAAAATCTATATGGATTGACCTGTCTCCTCCGTTGAACATCCCACTAATTTTTTCTGTGGGGCCGAAAACGATTCCGAAAAAGTTCCGAATCGATTCCGAAAACAGCCGAATGATCGGAAAACAATCCCGAAATGATCAGAAAAACATCACGGAAAAATTCCGAATGCATTCCGAAAACAGTCCCGAAAAAGTTCTGAGCTGATTCAAAAACCAGCACAAAAAGTCTCGAAATAATACCGAAAAAGTTCCGAAATGATTTTGAAAACAAAAATATATAAACAATTTCAGAAAAAGTCCTCAAAGAGGTCCGGAATAAAACCAAACGCTTTTTTGGGTTCACATTTCGATATAATATTCCAAAATGATAAAAAAAAAAAAAATAGAGTCCCTAGTAGAGTAGGTCGCTAAAAATTTGCGAAATGGTCATCAAAAATCCAAGGGTGATCCCAAAAAACCATCACAGAAATTCTCGAAATGATACCGAAACAGTTTCGAAATGACTCTGAAAATACTGAGTTGATTTGATTTTGTGTTTTTCCGACAGGGTGGATACTAGATGTATATTGGAACGATTTTCCGTCATCCCTTGTCAAATTTGGTTTTGTAACAAACCGGTTTCGGCGATCTGCCATCTTCAGTGTTTGATTTCGTTCTGACGCTCGTTAGTCAGTAAGCAACCTTTAAACACACACGTACCTGACATAGCAGCGACAAGCAAATTAACTAGTGTGAAAACAACCCTTATTACAGGTACCTGTTCGGAAACATTCGTAACACACGAATCATATACACGAGTACTAACATTACCGCATACAGCGTCCAGACTATAAATACATGACAACGGATAGACACAAAGTCAGAACGAAATCAAACACTGAAGATGGCAGATCGCCGAAACCGGTTTGTTACAAAACCAAATTTGACAAGGGATGACGGAAAATCGTTCCAATATACACTCTGAAAATAATTCAGAAACGACCCACGAAAAATTCCAGAAACAGCCGTCAAAAAGTTCCCAAATGAAACCAAGAAATCCCGCAAATGGGTTGTTTGGGTTCATATTTCGATCCCAAAAAACTGAGCTTTGATCCTCGAAAAAAATTCAAAGTGATTACGAAACCAATCTCGAAAAGGTCCGCAAATGGTCTCTAAAACTATCCGAAATGGTCATCAAGAAGGTTCATACATGCTCCAGAATAAAACCAAAAAGTCTCGGCAAAAGATTTGTTTGGTTCACATTTCGGTCGGTATTCTTAAATAATAAAAAAAAAAAATAATTCTTAGGAATTCGTTTTTATTAATCTAATAAAAATTACATTGTTCACTATCTATAACTATACAATTTTATTTTTATATGTTAAGATTATAAAACAGTTTATAAAAATTATCACCCTACTGTCATCTTACAAGTCCTCGAAATAGCCTAAATACAAATATTCAGGTAATACTTTCTCCACATATTCAACAAAAGATTTTGACTGGTACATCATACGACGATAATCATCTGACGTCATAATCTTCATTAGATCAAAATCGCTGATGTCTCGAATTGCATACCACATAGGTAGAGTAGTTACCAGAAGGAATAATTCTGAAAGAGAAAAAAGAAAAGTACTTAAAGTTTATGAAATAGCCTTCTTCAATGCATTAGATTAGATTTGCCGATAAATATGCACGCGCGTTTTGAGAAATGAACTTAAATAATTTATAAATGCAATGTCATTAAGAATACGTAGCTACATATGTATTAGGGATATAAATTTTTGATACTTTCCCAATTACGGGATTTTCGGGATCTGATTTTACAGTTATGGGATCTTCGAAATAGAAATGGATTTTGAAAATTCGTTGTTGTTGTTGTTGTAGCGAGGTGTGACAGGGTCACCCCGAGTGTATTGCTCTTGGCCGGGTCGATATAAGAAAACGGTCCGGGTCGTTTCGGCACGATGGGTGCAGCACAAGTACAGGCACCGTTCTCGTAGAACCGGCAATACAAGAAACTAGCAAAATATTCGTCATTCATCTTACTTTAATCAACAATGAATAACAAAATAAAAATAATATTGCAAGTCAACGAGAATATTAGGGTACTTTTTAATATTAAAAGACAGATATTTAATATTCAGTAACATATTTTTAACGCCGAAAATCCCGGGATTGTAAGACAGAAATTCCGAAAGTTTTACGATGTCAAAAATCACGGGATCAAGTGATTCTGGTATCTGCATCCGTATTACATTTGTATGTACTTAGTGCATACATCGAAGATAAGTTATTTCACAAAAGATACGTTGATTAGCTCAAGAGCAAACTAAATACTTACCAAGGTACTTATGACGCACTCGCTCTTCACGTATTTTTGTTAGCTTTGGTAATTGGCCTGCGAAACCGATTTTTTTTAAAGTATCAATAAATATTGTGAAATAATCGTATAATAGTCGTGGAAACTCTGGACGCAAGTCTTCGCTCAAAAGGCAGTAAAATGAATATATCAAGTCGTATGTAATGGAACCAACATAACAAATTTGATAGTCCAAAAGCATGACATCTTCTAGAGCACGATTTCCTTTAGCGAATTTAAACATCATATTTTTTGCATGAAAATCGCCATGTGTCAGCACATAATAGGCATCGTTTTGGGGTGAGCTACGATACTCTGCGCATAATGTGCGACATTTTTCAAGCAGTATAGGTTTCAAATTCTCAAAATAAAGAACGTACCGTTGTAGGGAAGGATGTTGGTGTAACATTTCTACAAAGAATTCGATGCCTTTTGTAAGAAAACCTTGCTCTTCTATTCCTTGCATATTAAATATGCTACTTCTGAATTTGTCAAAATACTTCGGTTCCTGAAAATTAAATATATTTTTACTAAGAGCATGTAAATGTTTAGAAATATTATGGTAAGTAAGTAAGACAAAAAAAAAAAGAATTTTTGGGACATCAAATTTTACCGTAACAATTTTTAAAATTTACTGAAATTTACTACCTAGCTAGATTGAGCTTAAAGAAATGCAACCTACCCTAATGTACAACTAAATTAGGGACCCCAAAAAGACTCTAAAAATGTTCCCAAAATGATCCGAAATTGATCCCAAAATGATCCTAAAATTATCCAAAAATGATTCCAAAATGGCCCCCAAAGTATTCCAAATTGACCCCAAAAAAAGACACTTAAGTGTACCCAAAATGATCAGAAAACTACCCCAAAATTATCCTAAAATTATCCCAAAATTATCCTAAAATAAACCAAAAATGTTCCGAAAAAAATAAAACACAAATACAATACAGTAAAATGGTAACCCTGGGCGGCAACCCTACTTGAAAATATTTTGGATGGTATGTCGACGAAAATACCTTTTATCATTTTGGCATATCTTGCTACAAAATAAATAAAATATGGAGATAGGTGGCAACCCTGTAAATGGATAGTCTTAGAACCAACTATCTATATTCAAAATTTTATCCAAATCAGTCAAGCGGTTCCCGAGTTGGTCCGGATATACAAATATACAAGTTTAGCTCGTTTAAAGTTATAAGATTTGTATCACTCAGTATACCTCCAAATTTATCTTATAGCTTATAGCATGTAGTTTCGCTAACTTGCTATATGCCGCCGTTACATCTGCCTCGTTTGGTGGGCGATCGCGCAAAACTTCATAGCCCAAGACGACTAGATCTTCCAACACGATAACTTGCTTCGGCTTCAGCTCCGAGTACAAACAACTGAAATTTGATACATAGTTTCAACATTATCTATTATCGTCCCTCGATTGCCAGAAGCATGCATGTGCCAAAATTTAAATTTTGGGAAATCGTTAAAATTTGAAAATTTATTCCTCTCACAAACGAAAATTAAAAATTTTTTAAAATTCAGTTTTTAAAAATGTTTGATGCGCCAGAAACACAGCATTCCTTTTTCTGGCACAATTTGCAGAAACTGAAGTACACATTCATGAAAATGGCATTGCAAATTTTCGGAGGTTCCCTCTACATTGGAAACCCAGGATTTTCGTGAATCGTAGAGAAACGAGAGGTTAATCACGTGAGCCTATTAACTCAAATCTGGAAAATTTACACATGCTTGCCTCTGGCAAGCGAGCGATATATATATATATATATACATATATTTCTTCATAACACACTTACTTCGCTCCAAGCACAGTTTTATCACCAGCTTTGCGTAAAATCTTTTCAAATCGTGGTAGCACTTCCGTATACATAGCGATTTCCGTTTCAAAAACATTTGAATTGCTTAACATATCTTTCTTTTGTCCCTCACTTTCAGGCATTGTTTTCAAAATCAAAGATCTCGTTTTTCTAACACCACGAAATTCATACTCGACAAGTGCTCGAAACATAACGCTTGCATAGTGATCACCTTTCATTGAAGCTGGCGAAATTTTTGTTGAAATTAGTTTGATATTTTTCGTTTTGCTTTCGCAATTTTTTAAAACTTTTAGAAAAAAATCATCGTTCATCCACCCTGGCGCCTCTAATTCATCATCATTGTAAGTTTCTGCGTTAGTTGCCATTATTTTTGCTTTGCTGTTGTTAAGCGACTTGTTGTTGATTAATAGAGATATCGATTTGTACTGAATTCAAAACTTGTAATTTTCTTTTCCTAAGTTACAAAACACAAAAAATGTTTTTAATATTGTCTTAGTTTAATATGCATAGAAATTGGTCATCATTTGAAATTCTAATGATCATTATATTTGTTTGCTTAATTGCACCTATAAGTGTTTATGGATTAGGGTACGTCGAAAAAATAAAAATAAAAATATCGCTTAGCATTGCACGAAATAAATATCAATTTCAAAATAGGAATCGATCTTCTACTTGCAACTACTATTCCCATTCCTATTGTCATTCCTCTTACTAGGTCTATTCCCTTTCTCTTTTTTTCTCTTGTTAGGAAATAGAGTTCGGAGAGTTACCATTCCCCAGTTTTCTCGTGAACTTAGGCTATGGGAAAAGGTACTTTTTTTAGTACTATATACGTCCAAGATTGTTAAAAAAAAGTACTATATACTATTCGAAGGTGACTAGTTAAATTTTATATAAATATTAGTGTGGTCCTTATAATTAAATGTAGTATTTTTCCAGGCTCACCCCCTAGATCGATTGCACCACGGTCAACTGTATTGCACAAACATTTTTATCCCGATTGCAGATGGTTTAGGCGTGTCGCAGGGGTCAAAGTAAATATCTAATACTTGAAATCGTTAACACTATGGTCGGAGATATCATATGCCAAATCTCGTCCCGATTTGAAACGCTCAAGGCGTGTGGCAAGGGGGTTAAAGTTCAGACCATACCATGGAGACCAAAAAAATTAAAATAATTTTTTTTATATAATACTCGGAATCGATAGGACTATCGTGGGAGATATCACATACAAAATTTGGTTCCGATTGGAAACGCTTAAGGCGTGTCGCGGGGGGGCTAAAGTGCAGACTACCCCCTGCGACACACCTTAAGTGTTTCCAATCCGGACCAGATTTTACATGTGATATCTCCTTCCATAGTGCTACCGATATCGAGTATTAGATAAAAAAGAAAATTTTTTTGTGTGATATCTTCGGCTGATGATAAAATTGTCTCCACACAAATAAGGACCACCCTAATAAATATAAATAGGTTCATATTTTTTATCATACTTCCTATATGAAATTATTCACAGTGTACAATTAACGTTTAAGTAGCATCAATTAGAAATCTAAACTATTAAATAAATACAAGTTCAATGTATATATTTACATATAGTTATACACAATTCATAACAAACCCATTCTAACAAATTACTCTCATATGTTCTTATCAAACTGCATTATTGTTATTATTATTAGTACTATGTTCTTATCAAGCGCTATTATTGAAATATATGACGAAACAATGAATCACGTATAACTAAACTTTTGAAAGCTTACTGTGCTTTTAATTTTTACACTGATACTTCAATCGAAGTTTCTGGTAATACCAAGTACCAAAAGCTATAGACACAAATAAGAAATCATTTGAGATTTTTGTGGTGGTTGTACAGTGTTATTAAATTCATCTTTTTCTTAATTATCATGTTTTTGTCTCTTACAAGTCTTCGAAATAGCCGGCATACAAAAACACTTGGGTAACGCTTTCTTCACATGTTCAACATAAGATTCCGACTGGTACATCATACGACAATAATCACCCGACGTCATAATCTTCATTAGTTCAAAATCGCTGATTTCTCGAATAGCATACCACATTGGTAGATAAGTTACCAGAAGGAAAAATTCTGAAAAATAATAAAGAAAAGTGCTTAAAGTTTAAATGTGCACAAATGTTTGGAGAAATGCACTTTTATTATTTTTAAGTGCAATGTCATCAGGAATACGTAGGTACATATGTATTAAGGATTTTAATTTTTGATACTATCCCAATTACCAGATTTTCGGGATCTGGATTTTGAAAATTCGTTACTATTCAGGAGTTTATTATAAAGAGAAGAGCTGAAGATCTGGTAAAAAGCATGCATCAGCTCTTATGCAGAATATGGTCAGACGAGTACATGCCTCTAGATTGGAATTTAAGTGTGCTCTACCCAATCAACAAGAAAGGCGATCCCGCTAACCGCACCAACTACCGCGGAATCAGTATTCTTAATATGGCATTTAAGGTTCTTTCTAGCGTATTGTGTGAAAGACTGAAGCCCATCGTAGACAAACTGATTGGATCTTATCAGTGTGGCTTTTGGACCTGGTAAGTCTACCATCGACCAGATTTTCACGATACGCCAAATCCTGGATAAGACCCATGATAAAAGAATCGACACACATCATCTCTTTGTCGATTTTAAAGCCGTTTTTGACAGTAAACGGCTTTGCCAAATGGCGTTGAGCAATACCAACAGCTCCGTCAGAATCGGGAAGGACGAGGCTTCAGACAGGGCAACTCCCTTTCGTGCGATTTCTTCAACCTGATGCTGGAGAAGATAATTCGAGCAGCAGAGCTAAACCGCAATGGCACAATATTTTACAAGAACGTACAATTGCTGGCGTATGCCGATGATATTGATATCATTGGCTTTAACAACCGCGCCGTAAGTGCTGCCTTCTCTGGGCTGGATAAAGAAGCGAAAAAGTGGGTCTTGCGGTGAACGAGGACAAGACGAAGTATCTGCTGTCATCAAAGAAAGAATCGACGCACCTGCGCATTGGCAGCCAAGTTACCGTTGATGGCCACATGTTTAAAACGGTGAGAGACTTCGTCTATTTGGGAACCAGCATTAACACCAAAAATAATATCAGCCTAGAAATCCAACGGAGAATCACTCTTGCCAACAAGTGTTATTTTGGGCTAAATAAGCAATTGAGAAATAAAGTCCTCTCTCGACAAACAATGATCAAGTTCTAAGTCTCTCATCATACCAGTCCTGATGTACGGCTCGGAATCATGGACAGTGTCAAGAGGAGATGAGATGGTCCTTGGAGTGTTTGAGAGAAAAGTTGTCCGGAAGATGTATGGTCCTTCCTTATGCCAACGGCGAGTATCGACGGAAATTTAACGATGAGCTGTACGAGCTTTACGCAGACCTGACCATAGTTCAGCGTATTAAAGCCCAAAGGCTCCGCTGGCTGCGTCATGTTTTGCGAATGGAAAAAGAAGCTCCAGCACAGAAAGTTTTCCTATCGACACCCGAATTCGGCAGCAGAGGAAGGGGAGACTTCGGCGGAGATGGAAACAACAAGTGGAGGATGACTGGAACTTCCTTGGTGTTTTGAATTGGCGTCATTTGTCGCTAAAAAGGAAAGATTGGCGTGGTTTGATACGAAGCGACCAAATTCGCCTAGGCTGCTAAGCGCCAATAAATAATGATGAAACCTGGTTGAATATACTTTCTAGATTCTCACCATCAGGCAAGCCAAGATTAGACCTTCGCGATAGTGGGCTGCACTTGAGGAGCATGCAGGTCTTGGCCTGCGTCTGACTCAAGACTAAAAAGTTCTCTTGCACTACTATAACTTTAAGATATATACCATGAAAAAGTCCTTATTTCTCCTGCAAAATGTGTTCTGATCCGCCATCTGATGCTGGGCTGAAATCACATAATATTCCCTACCTTTATCGCTGCAATAATTTCAAAATTATCTAAAATACTTTTCTTATAGCAATAAGATAAATAAAGCATCTTTAAAAGTTACTTGGTTTTGTGATGCCACGGGAGATTTGTTGAAGCTTCAGACGGCTATCAAGCGATCAAGGGCTCTACTTTAAATGTAACCCTATTCAGTCTTAACAAGGAAATCATTCAAGTGTCCAGGTGCGTTTGTAAGCACACTCCCGAGAAGCACTTTTGTATAGGTATCACAGCGCATTACACTGCAGACATTGCCACGGCAATGACTTTTACACTTAAAAAGTAGGTCGCCACATCTCAGCTTTATATTTCTGTCTTCCTGTTGCTGATTTAAGGGAGACATTGGAATAAAATGCCATCACGACTATCTTCTATACTCTCTATATTTGTATATTTACTAGGGTGCTCTTTAATTTTGGATAAGAAATTCTAGCCAAACAGAAAGTAAAGATCTCCATAGAAATGATCATTGCGGCATAGCAACGAGGTTTGAAAGTGCGAAATTTCATAATATCTTCAACCTTAATGCTTATATTAATAAACGAAGGTGCCACCTGTTTGTATTCCAACATCTCAGTATCCCTCCACTATAGTATCTATAGTATTACATTCATTGCACTTTAGTTACAGGCATTTGAACGCCTACAGTGTTACATGTGCTAGATATTTGTAGGTGTAGTTTTTGTTGCCGCCGCGCCAAGATTGATTATACCCTAAAGTTGCTTTCAACAAATATACGAGATATAAATTAAAACGTTTTCTGCCGTATAAAACGAATCATATAGAAGAAGAGTGAGTGCATGCCATAAAAAAATGGAGGGTGAACATAATAAAAAGCGTGTAGAAAAATATGCGAAGCGAAGTTACAAGAGAAGGAGAATATAGAAGAAGAAAGCAACTTTAAACTTCGTAAGAACGCTGGCGGAAGTAAAACAAAAAAAAAAGTAGAATTGTAATTTAAGCTTATATACGTGCATATGTAAGGGTGTGTGAATAAATATGTACAAACTAAAGCGGAAATTAAGAAAACCTGCAAATGCATTTTTCTTAACCGTTTCTCCTGGAGCTAGATTAATACATTAATCACAACCGTTGCTTTTAAGAAATGGTAGATACATATAAAGCAGAAAGAGGTAGCTACTAGCTAGGTGATCTTTGTGGGGGAGAGAATAAACTACGTTGTGAGCGACACAAAGGATAAAAGCTCAGCTGCAGTAAAAAAATTGAAGTGACCTGATACTTCTGTGGGTAGAAATGTGGTCTAGCGTAGTGACTCTCTCTTTTGGTGGAAAGTGCAATCAACACCTGAATGAAGCAGATTGTAAACTGACCCTCAGATTATTACTACACTGGTTCTGAATATTTTTTACAGATTATGGTCCTGAGTAAACAAGGTTTGTGTTCCAAGTACCAAACTTGATTTTATTATAAGTAGTACATGTTGGTGTTTTTAAACTTCGGCTTCCATTTCCCCATTCCTTCAATAAACTTTTTTTCCTTTCCTTTTTTCCTTGCATTTCCTTTTCTCTCTTTTCCCCTCTTTTTCTTTCAATTCGCCTCTATTCCACCCCACCTTCCTTTCCTCTCCTTTACTTTCTTTTTGTTTCGTTTCCCTAAATTTAATATATATTTTTATTTAATTTTTGTTTTTGTTTTTGTTTTTGTTTTTGTTTTTGTTTTTGTTTTTGTTTTTGTTTTTGTTTTTGTTTTTGTTTTTGTTTTTGTTTTTGTTTTTGTTTTTGTTTTTGTTTTTGTTTTTGTTTTTGTTTTTGTTTTTGTTTTTGTTTTTGTTTTTGTTTTTGTTTTTGTTTTTGTTTTTGTTTTTGTTTTTGTTTTTGTTTTTGTTTTTGTTTTTGTTTTTGTTTTTGTTTTTGTTTTTGTTTTTGTTTTTGTTTTTGTTTTTGTTTTTGTTTTTGTTTTTGTTTTTGTTTTTGTTTTTGTTTTTGTTTTTGTTTTTGTTTTTGTTTTTGTTTTTGTTTTTGTTTTTGTTTTTGTTTTTGTTTTTGTTTTTGTTTTTGTTTTTGTTTTTGTTTTTGTTTTTGTTTTTGTTTTTGTTTTTGTTTTTGTTTTTGTTTTTGTTTTTGTTTTTGTTTTTGTTTTTGTTTTTGTTTTTGTTTTTGTTTTTGTTTTTGTTTTTGTTTTTGTTTTTGTTTTTGTTTTTGTTTTTGTTTTTGTTTTTGTTTTTGTTTTTGTTTGTGTTGGTGTTGGTGTTGGTGTTGGTGTTGGTGTTGGTGTTGGTGTTGGTGTTGGTGTTGGTGTTGGTGTTGGTGTTGGTGTTGGTGTTGGTGTTGGTGTTGGTGTTGGTGTTGGTGTTGGTGTTGGTGTTGGTGTTGGTGTTGGTGTTGGTGTTGGTGTTGGTGTTGGTGTTGGTGTTGGTGTTGGTGTTGGTGTTGGTGTTGGTGTTGGTGTTGGTGTTGGTGTTGGTGTTGGTGTTGGTGTTGGTGTTGGTGTTGGTGTTGGTGTTGGTGTTGGTGTTGGTGTTGGTGTTGGTGTTGGTGTTGGTGTTGGTGTTGGTGTTGGTGTTGGTGTTGGTGTTGGTGTTGGTGTTGGTGTTGGTGTTGGTGTTGGTGTTGGTGTTGGTGTTGGTGTTGGTGTTGGTGTTGGTGTTGGTGTTGGTGTTGGTGTTGGTGTTGGTGTTGGTGTTGGTGTTGGTGTTGGTGTTGGTGTTGGTGTTGGTGTTGGTGTTGGTGTTGGTGTTGGTGTTGGTGTTGGTGTTGGTGTTGGTGTTGGTGTTGGTGTTGGTGTTGGTGTTGGTGTTGGTGTTGGTGTTGGTGTTGGTGTTGGTGTTGGTGTTGGTGTTGGTGTTGGTGTTGGTGTTGGTGTTGTTGTTGGTGTTGTTGATGTTTTTTTTATTTTATTCTATTGCCACTTTGTGGTTTAAACTTGCACTGTTCGTTTTCTTAACCTTACTTTAAACATGTTTAAAAGCGAACTAATGAAAAGTACTTTACACTGCCTACTCTCTAATTAAGAACTTTTCAAGAATAACAAGCACCGCTTCATAGAATGTCTACCCTTTACATATGTACTTAAATCCTGCATAAAACCTGATAACATTAACCCTACAAACTTCTTGCTTGCGCTCTCAAACATAAAACATCCAACAGAAGTAAAAGACACTTGAAAATCAATTTAAAATGACGTGGTTGGTTGGTTCGTTGGTTGCTTGCGGCATTGATTGATAAATTGCACCAAGTGTAATTCAATTAGATGTGCCCCAATTGAAATACTTAAGAAAAATAAACCGAAAATCAAAATTAAATTAATTTGTTTCTATGCTCAATCGAAAGAAAAAGCGAACTATTTGACTGGGTGGTGCTCGAGCATTTAATTGTTCGTCGCCTACTTGTTCGGATTGCATGTCTGACTACATAGCAAGTTGTAATTGTAGTTTACTAAATTAATTTGGACACAATAAGCAGTAGTGCGCGGGAGAAGAAGGTTAGAAAGAGCGTTAGTCCATGAATTGAATTGCGAGGTATAGCTAGTAAGTATTCGGAATGGGAGTGCATGTATTATGTAAAGAGATTATCTAGCCAGAAACAGTTTGCTACTTATCTTGTCTGAAAAATTCACTAACTATGAAAGCTGAAATGAAATAATAATACCAGAAAATCAACAAAATCTGAGAACTTAGTAGATGAACCTCGTAAAATGAAAAAAGGTTTGTGAATACAAATTGAACAGACTAATCGAACTTCAATTTGCTGGTAAAATAGTTAAATTAATTTATGCAACGCAAAATAAAAAAGTGGAGCACATTTCTTGATATATTGTTACGGAGACGAAGAGGACCTGGAGTAGGAGAAAAATTAATGATGAAAAAGTTCGTTATTTAGTTGAGGTATATAACAATGATAATAAACACCATAATAAAATAAAATAAAATAAAATAAAATAAAATGAAATAAAATAAAATAAAATAAAATAAAATAAAATAAAATAAAATAAAATAAAATAAAATAAAATAAAATAAAATAAAATAAAATAAAATAAAATAAAATAAAATAAAATAAAATAAAATAAAATAAAATAAAATAAAATAAAATAAAATAAAATAAAATAAAATAAAATAAAATAAAATAAAATAAAATAAAATAAAATAAAATAAAATAAAATAAAATAAAATAAAATAAAATAAAATAAAATAAAATAAAATAAAATAAAATAAAATAAAATAAAATAAAATAAAATAAAATAAAATAAAATAAAATAAAATAAAATAAAATAAAATAAAATAAAATAAAATAAAATAAAATAAAATAAAATAAAATAAAATAAAATAAAATAAAATAAAATAAAATAAAATAAAATAAAATAAAATAAAATAAAATAAAATAAAATAAAATAAAATAAAATAAAATAAAATAAAATAAAATAAAATAAAATAAAATAAAATAAAATAAAATAAAATAAAATAAAATAAAATAAAATAAAATAAAATAAAATAAAATAAAATAAAATAAAATAAAATAAAATAAAATAAAATAAAATAAAATAAAATAAAATAAAATAAAATAAAATAAAATAAAATAAAATAAAATAAAATAAAATAAAATAAAATAAAATAAAATAAAATAAAATAAAATAAAATAAAATAAAATAAAATAAAATAAAATAAAATAAAATAAAATAAAATAAAATAAAATAAAATAAAATAAAATAAAATAAAATAAAATAAAATAAAATAAAATAAAATAAAATAAAATAAAATAAAATAAAATAAAATAAAATAAAATAAAATAAAATAAAATAAAATAAAATAAAATAAAATAAAATAAAATAAAATAAAATAAAATAAAATAAAATAAAATAAAATAAAATAAAATAAAATAAAATAAAATAAAATAAAATAAAATAAAATAAAATAAAATAAAATAAAATAAAATAAAATAAAATAAAATAAAATAAAATAAAATAAAATAAAATAAAATAAAATAAAATAAAATAAAATAAAATAAAATAAAATAAAATAAAATAAAATAAAATAAAATAAAATAAAATAAAATAAAATAAAATAAAATAAAATAAAATAAAATAAAATAAAATAAAATAAAATAAAATAAAATAAAATAAAATAAAATAAAATAAAATAAAATAAAATAAAATAAAATAAAATAAAATAAAATAAAATAAAATAAAATAAAATAAAATAAAATAAAATAAAATAAAATAAAATAAAATAAAATAAAATAAAATAAAATAAAATAAAATAAAATAAAATAAAATAAAATAAAATAAAATAAAATAAAATAAAATAAAATAAAATAAAATAAAATAAAATAAAATAAAATAAAATAAAATAAAATAAAATAAAATAAAATAAAATAAAATAAAATAAAATAAAATAAAATAAAATAAAATAAAATAAAATAAAATAAAATAAAATAAAATAAAATAAAATAAAATAAAATAAAATAAAATAAAATAAAATAAAATAAAATAAAATAAAATAAAATAAAATAAAATAAAATAAAATAAAATAAAATAAAATAAAATAAAATAAAATAAAATAAAATAAAATAAAATAAAATAAAATAAAATAAAATAAAATAAAATAAAATAAAATAAAATAAAATAAAGTAAAATAAAATAAAATAAAATAAAATAAAATAAAATAAAAAAAAAATAAAATAAAATAAAATAAAATAAAATAAAATAAAATAAAATAAAATAAACTAAAATAAAATAAAATAAAATAAAATAAAATAAAATAAAATAAAATAAAATAAAATAAAATAAAATAAAATAAAATAAAATAAAATAAAATAAAATAAAATAAAATAAAATAAAATAAAATAAAATAAAATAAAATGAAAATAAAATAAAATAAATAAAATAAAATAAAATAAAATAAAATAAAATAAAATAAAATAAAATAAAATAAAATAAAATAAAATAAAATAAAATAAAATAAAATAAAATAAAATAAAATAAAATAAAATAAAATAAAATAAAATAAAATAAAATAAAATAAAGTAAAATAAAATAAAATAAATTAAGGTAGGATAAAAAAAATTAATTAATTAAATACGAAATATAAAAACAAAAAGAAAAAATTCAAGAATAGGATAAATAAATAATTAGAGAAACTAAAAAGACAAAGTTAATAAAGTCAAAACAAAATGAAATAATTTATATTAAAACAGATAAAATAAATAAAAAAAATATATAATTTAATTAAACTAAATCAAATTAAATCACATAAAATTAATATAACTTGAATTAAATTAAATTGAATTAAACTAAATAATAAAAAATAATTTTATTAAATAAAAATTTCAATTCAAGTAAAATAAAATAAAAACTAAATTTAATCATATTAAAAACAATGAAATGAAATGAAATTAAATAATCATCATCATCATTTATTGGCGCTTAACCGCCTAAGCGATTTTGTCAGTTGCATATCAAAGCACGCCAGAAATTCCTTTTTAGCGATAACTGACGCCGATTGGAAACCCCAAGGGAGTTCAAGTCATCCTCCACCTGTTGTTTCATCTCAGTCGAGGCCTCCCCCTTCCTCTGCTGCCGAATTCAGGCGACGATAGGAAAACCTTCTGTGCTGGAGCTTCTTTGTCCATTCGCATAACATGGCCCAGCCAGCGGAGTCTTTGGGTTTTAATTCGCTGGACTATGGTCAGATCTGCGTAGAGCTCGTACAGCTCATCGTTAAATTTCCTTCGATACTCGCCGTTGGCATCACGAGAAGGACCATAAATCTTCCGGAGAACTTTTCTCTCAAATACTCCAACGGCCATCTCATCTTCTCTTGACATTGTCCATGAATCTGAGCCATACATCAGGACAGGTATGATGAGAGACTTATAGAGCGTGATCTTTGTTCTTCGAGAGAGGACTTTACTTCTCAATTGCCTTCTCAGTCCAAAGTAGCACTTGTTGGCAAGAGTGATTCTCCGCTGGATTTCTAGACTGATATTATTTTCGGTGTTGATACTGGTTCCCAAATAGACGAAGTCCCTCAAAGTTTCAAATTTGTAACTATCAACAGTGACATGGTTGCCAAGGCGCAGGTGCGCCGATTCTTTCTTTGATGACAGCAAATACTTCGTCTTGTCCTCGTTCACGGCAAGACCCACTTTTTTCGCTTCCTTATCCAGTCCAGAGAAGGCAGCGCTTACGGCGCGGTTGTTAGGGCCAATGATATCAATATCATCGGCATACGTCAGCAATTGCACGCTCTTGTAAACGATTTTAGCATTGCGGTTTAGCTCTGCTGCTCAAAAGGGAGTCGCCCTGTCTGAAGCCTCGTTTGGTTTCAAATGGCTCAGAGAGGTCCTTTCCGATTCTGACGGAGCTGTTGGTATTGCTCCACGTCATTTGGCAAAGCAGTATAAGCTTTGCAGGGAAGTCAAATTCAGACATGGCGGCATACAGGCAACTCCTTTTTGCGCTGTCAAAAGCGGCTTTAAAATCGACAAAGAGATGGTGAGTTACGATTCTTTTATCATGGGTCTTCTCCAGGATTTGGCGTATCGTGAAAGTCTGGTCGATGGTAGACTTACCAGGTCTAAAGCCACACTGATAAGGTCCAATCAGTTTGTCTACGACGGGCTTCAGCCTTTCACACAACACGCTAGAAAGAACCTTATATGCGATATTAACAAGACTAATTTAGCGGGATCGCCTTTCTTGTGGATTGAGCAAAGCACACTTAAATTCCAATCCGGAGGCATGCATTCGTCTGACCATATTCTGCATAAGAGCTGATGCATGCTTTTTACCAGCTCTTCGCCTCCGTGTTTGAACAGCTCGGCGGGTAGTCCGTCTTTTCCAGGCGATTTGTTGTTTTTGAGCCGGGATATAGCTATCCTCACTTCATCATAGTCAGGTGGTGGGACGACTTTTCCATCGTCAGGGATTGGGGTATCGGGTTCGACGTCTCCCTCGCAATTTAGCAGTGAGGAGAAATGCTCCCTCCATAATTTAAGTACATTCTGTACGTCGGTTACCAGGTCGCCATTATTGTCCTTACAGGAGCTTGCCCCGGTCTTAAAACCTTCCGTCAGCCGGATCTTTTCATAGAATTTTCGGGCATCATTCCTGTCAGCCAGAATCTCAAGCTCCTCACACTCACGCCTTTCGGCCTCACTTTTCTTTTTTCTGAAAAGGTGTCTCTCTTCCTTCTTTGCCTCACGATATTGTTGCCATACACTGCGGGTTGCGCCCGTTCGCAACGTCCCCTTGTAGGCAGCGACCTTTATTCGAGGCAGTTTTGCATTCCTCATTGTACCAGTTTTTCTTGCGGGCTCGCTGGAACCCTATAAATAATACCCTTAAATAATAAAAAAGTAAGGTTTATTAAAAAATATGAATATGTAATAGTAAAGTATAATATGTTTAAATTAAATAATACGTATGTCACAAGTAAATCCGTTTCCCACTAACAACATTGTCAACAAATGCGACAAGTCAATTGAAGTGGCGTTAAAAAAAATTAGAAAAAGTATCAAGAAATCCTCTAAATCCAACAGATAAAAAAAATTAATAACTTCAAATAGATATTCTAGAAATGCGCTCAACAGAAATGACAAGAATCGTACGTGTCACTTGATGATGATTATCGTCAAGGATGTGCAGAAGGGCAAAGTGAAGACTGGCAAAGACCAGCATGCTTCTACTGCATAAGTATGGCAACGCTTGCATACATAGAGATATCCAGCACAACTATATTTTTTCTATATAAAATGAGAAATTACTCAAAAGCACAGTTAAATCGCACTAGCAAATATCCTTAGTTTGTGCTTGCGTCATTTAAGTAATTTTTTACGCGTCGACTTTTTTGTTGTAACTTTTTTTAACTCAAGAAAGAACTTAAGACTTAACTCATTTTTTCGATTTGTAAGTTTCGCTGTCATTGTCGATAACTAGAATTCGCGCGTGTAAAGTATGCAATTGAACCTTAAAATTTCATTCCACCTGTTCACTGTAGTGATGTAGTCAACCTTTTCGCTTTCGTTAGTGCAAAACACACAAAAACTAACAGAATCATCAATTTAACTTTATTGCATTCGCTAGCTATCTTTTGGTGCTGTGAATTTGTGAAAAGCCGCTACTTCTTTCAATCTGGTTTATGTGTTTGTATGTATGTATGATATTGGCGTAATGCTGAAAGTAGTGGAAAGATAACCCAGCAGACAAACTAATTGGTACCTGCTGGAACATAAAAGAATTGCTGATGAGATAAATTTTTCTTTAATTTTGTTTTGCTTTTATTTATTTTATTTTTTTTTTATTTTTTTTATTATGTTTTATTTTTTTTTATGTTTATTTTTTTATTTTGTTTTATTTTTTTTTATTTTTATTTTTTTTTTTTTTGCTTTCATTTTAGAACATTTCATGTTATTTTTTATTTCATTTTATCTTTTTTTTTTTGTTTTATTTTTCATTCAATTTTTTTTCATTTTATTAATTTTTTTTTTTCATTTTTATCATATTATTATTTTCTTTTTCAATTAATTTTATTATTTTTATCTTTATTACTATTATTTTTATTTATTTTTTTTTCATTTTATTTTTTTTATTATCTTTATTATTATTATGCTAAGTTTACATTCAAAAACTTTTTTAATTTTTTATTAATATATATATTTTTTTTAATTTCAATTTTATATTAACTTTTTTTTATTTTTTTAACATTTTTGTTTTTAATTTTTTTTTATTTTTTTTTTTTAATTTTTAATTTTTATTTTTTTTTCAATTTTTTTTTATTTTTTTTTTTAATTTTTTTTATTTTTTTTTTAGTTTTTATTTTTTTTTTTTTAATTTTTTTTTCTAATTTTATTTTTTTTTTTTAATTTTAAATTAATAGTTTTATTTTTTTTTTTTCATATATTTTTTATTTTATTTTATTTCATATTTTTTATTTTATTTTATTTAACTTTTTTTATTTCCTTTAATTTTATTTTAATTTCAATTAATTTTTCGACTACAAGTCCAGTTTTGATTAGTTTTGTTCACAGTCTTTTCACTTGCTACCCCAGCCTCTCTCTACCTAGAAATTGTGCAGTTGTATATGTGTCTATAAAAGATAAAGGCCACCTGTACGCGTACATTTCAATTTTAGCTCGTTTTATTGGCATCGTAGCATTTAACTGCCGTAAAAGTGTTCATCGCTAAGGAAATTCAATTACGAAAGTTTTGACAGTGAAAAATTTTACTTCAAACTCTCGTATGTCATTTCGAATTTTTACAAATTTTTGCTGAGTAGTGCACCATTTGCTTACCATTTTGTAACAATTTCGCTTAGCTTGCTACTTCGTATGACTGACTGTTCGAGCGAGTATCTATAATATTTTTGTGAAGGATATGATCAATTTTAGTGCGTTGTTATTCGAAGACAATTTCTTTTCAACTTTCAATAATACAGGAAAAAACCTAATAATTGCATAGTCAACGAATGGATTCACCTAAAGTTTTTATATTGAATATACGACGAAGCGATAAGAAATGACAAAATTTTTGAAAGCGTGATATTCAATTTGTGTGAGCTAAATTTTGGTAAGAAATATTTTTAAAATAATATAAGGAGCGCCTTAAAGTATGCAACTTTTCATGTATCATGTTTTAAGTGCTGCCAATTTCGGCTTGTTTTTGAATATTAAAGCTCCGTTAATCATCCTTATCCCTAACATAACCATAGCCAGATAAATCATCTGATCCAATCAACCTTATGGAAATCAATGTAAACGATTAATCTTTCTTAACTATAAGGGCATATTGAGTATACACTGATATTATTAAGCTTATTGGAACAGCTGATTATTATGGTTATGGTTATGGTAGGGATGATACTCTTCCTCATCGGAGTTATATCTGAGGAAAAAATATGGCAAAAGTGATGATACAGGTTGGGGAAGTGAAATTTGAAAAAAAGTTAAAAATTGTAAAGAGAAGGTGAAAAATAATGACAAGGAAAAGAAAGGGATAGGAATGGGAGAGGGAAAGGGGAAAGGGAACGGGAAGTAAAAGTTAAAGTGAAAAGGAAGCAAAAATGGGACAATTGAATGAAAAGAGAAATTGAATACGAAAACTAAGTCAAATAAGGTGAAAGAAATACAATAATATCGATTCCAGTGACTACAAATGGAACGGAACAGTAACATGGACTTTCTAAGTGACCAATAATGAGGCTAAATTAACAGTGGTCATGAATAGGATGGTGACAGCTACCGAAATGTGAAATTTAGCGAAGCTATGACAATAATGTCATGTTAATGGAATGTCACGGTGACAGTTAGTGGGACGATAAAAACAGTACCTATGTGACCGAGCTTGCTCGGTGCTATAAATTTCCGCTAACTTTACTTACCCAAAATCATCCCAAAATTACCCTAAAATAATCCCCAAATAATCCTAAAATGATCCCAAAAAGGCTCATAAATGTTTACAAAATGATCCGAAATTGAACCCAAAACGACGCAGACGATCCCAAACTGGCCCCAAAATGACCATAAAATGATCCGAAAATGATTCCCAAATGACCCCAAAAACACCCTTAAATGTACCCAATAGGATCCGAAAATTACCCCAAAATTATCCAAAAATGATCCCAAAATAATCCTAAAATGTTCCTAAAACGATCCCAAAAGGACCCTCAGATGTTCCCAAAATGACCCAAAAATTATACCAAAATGATCAAAAATGATCCTAAAATAGGCCCAAGATGACTCCAAAATGATCCGAAAATGACCCCAAAACTGTCCCAATTAAAATTGAAGCTAAAATGATCTTAAAAAAGCCCCAAAATTATCCCAAAGTGACCCCTAAATGATCTCAAAATGATCCTAAAATAATCCAAATATGATCCCAAAAATATACAATAAAAAATACAATACGGTAAAATGGTAACCCTGGGCGGCAACCCTACTTGAAAATATTTTAGTTGGTATGTCGGCGAAAATACCTTTCATTTCATACCCATATTGGCATATCTAGCTCCAAAATAAAAAAAAATTGAGATATGTGGCAACCCTGTACACCCCCCAAGTGAAAGACCCCCAGATTGATAGTCTTAGTATCAATCATACTCTCTATGTGCCAAATTTCATCCAAATCGGTCAAGCAGTTCCCGAGAGAGTCCGGATATACAAATATACTGCGGTAAGGTGGCAACCCTACTTGAAAATATTTTAGTTGGCATGTCGCCGAAAATACTTTTCATTTGATACCACCCATATTGGCATATTTTTCTACAAAATTAAAAAAAAATTGAGATAGGTGGCAACCCTATAAACCGCCCCAGATGGCAACCCCCAAGTGGATAGTCTAAGAATCAATCATGCTATCTTTATTTAAAATTTTATCCAAATCGGTCAAGCGGTTCCCGAGATAGTCCAGATATACAAATATGCAAATATACAAGTTTATTTCATTTAAAGATAAGGCAGTGCTAAAAATATGACACTGTTAATCGAACGCTGATAGTGACTGCACCAGAAAATTGAGCGGGAGCCTGAAATCGACACAAATAGTGGACCTACATAAATGTTATGGAATATGGACTCTATAGAGATGTGAAGCGACTCTTATAAGGACGCCTACTGATAACGAAATCAGGATTCACACTATATGAAGAGAAAAGCCTTGGTGTGAACAGTTTTTTTTTTTTTTTTTTTTTTTTGTTTGAACAATTTACTTCATAATTCTTAAACTGTTCTATGCTACTATGATATCACATTAAAAATTCGGTTACTTTGCTCACCTACTTATTTTGACGCATTAAACTCAAAAACTCTTTGGAAGAGCGCACATACATTCTCTTCTTTCAATAAACGAAGAAATCAACCAAAATAAACTGAGAGAGCTTTCTCAAAAGTAAACACAAGCTTTTGCGTACATCTATACTGAGTTTTCAAATATTCATGTTTACTCTCTTTTTAAAATTCCTTTCAAATTCTCTTAGTTAAATTCAATGTTATGCGAAAAAGCAAAGAAAACGTTTTCATTCATTTCGCCGCCCGATAAGTAGATATGTATTGTTTTTTCTTACAACAGCATATAAAAACTGTAACTGTTGTTCAGTTCAAACAACTGCTGTTAGTGAAATATGTTACATTTATCGCCACCAAAAAAAAAAAAAAAATGCAAACGTGAGCAAAACGAGAGAAAAATGGAAATTACCAAACAAAACAAGAAATCGAAAATGTCAAAAAAAAAAACACTTTACGTCAGCCTAATATTTCATAAAAGATGAACAGTTATCAACGTATAAGCTCATAGAAGTATGTCTAATATATCTTTGTATGTATGTATTTGCAGGCACATAGTCTAGAGCGCTTGTATTGTTGGCAAGCCAGGTTAAGTCGTCAGGTAGTCAAGAGGCATTAACGTTGCACAAAAACTAGCAATCACACAGGATATTAAAAGATAAGCTTGTAATTGCTAGATATACATACATATGTAGCTATATCTAGACATTTATGTATGAATGTCGCACTTTCACTCATAACATAAACAGCCGATAGGTGTTGTTTGCAGAAAGCAATACTTTTTTGTGCTTTCAAATAGGCTAGGACTCTTATTTATAAAAAAAATTGTAAGTTTATAGTACCGGGATAGATATACTATCCCTATAGGGAGTATACCTGATGAATTGGATGAGCTCGCTTCCGCACAATGCCCACTGTCGATATGGAAAATTTCGAAATCTCATAAATTGACATATTACCCTCAGGGTTGGGTCATTATAAATAAAAAGTTATTCAAATAAAAAAGGACGTGTAGCACTCGGGACTGCCGCGGTAAAGCTATTGCAAATCACTTTTTACCAACTTATGCAATTATAATATATATAACTCAATGAGCATATTTATGACTTCAGAGCAGTACAGCCTTAACCTGTTAACAGTATAGCCTATACAGCTCCAATTTTATGTAATCGGCCTGTTGCTAACATCAGTACAACGTCGTACTGTTAGTAATATAGCCTAAATGTAGGCAACGCTTACAGATCCAATTTTAATGTAATGTAATGTACAGCTCCAATTTTATGTAATCGGCCTGCTGCTAACATTCGTACAACGTCATAAGCCTAAATGTAGGCAACGCTTATATTTATTTTTGTCAAGGTATGTTGCTAACGCCGAACCTTTTAATATTGAAAATAGTCCGTTACGAACTTTTTTAACAATAACATTTTTTTCATTTCACTCCCACCGCCAAGGCCTGCGATAAAATCTATGCAATAGCTTAAAAAAAATATTCATTGTTTTAAAAGTTTTGAGTGATGAGTGACCGGCTATTTTTGCACAAACTTCAGGGGAATTTTCCAAAATTTCATCAAAATTTTCACTTTTTTCCCTGAATTTCTAGCGATCTTCTGGGTACGCAGTTTTTGTTTTTATTTTATTTTATTTTATTTTATTTTACTTTATTTTACTTTATTTTATTTTATTTTATTTTATTTTATTTTATTTTATTTTATTTTATTTTATTTTATTTTATTTTATTTTATTTTATTTTATTTTATTTTATTTTATTTTATTTTATTTTATTTTATTTTATTTTATTTTATTTATTTTATTTTATTTTATTTTATTTATTTTATTTTATTTTATTTTATTTTAATTTATTTTATTTTATTTTATTTTATTTTATTTTATTTTATTTTATTTTATTTTATTTTATTTTATTTTATTTTATTTTATTTTATTTTATTTTATTTTATTTATTTTATTTTATTTTATTTTATTTTATTTTATTTTATTTTATTTTATTTTATTTTATTTTATTTTATTTTATTTTATTTTATTTTATTTTATTTTATTTTATTTTACTTTATTTTACTTTATTTTATTTTATTTTATTTTATTTTATTTTATTTTATTTTATTTTATTTTATTTTATTTTATTTTATTTTATTTTATTTTATTTTATTTTATTTTATTTTATTTTATTTTATTTTATTTTATTTTATTTTATTTTATTTTATTTTATTTTATTTTATTTTATTTTATTTTATTTTATTTTATTTTATTTTATTTTATTTTATTTTATTTTATTTATTTTATTTTATTTTATTTTATTTTATTTTATTTTATTTTATTTTATTTTATTTTATTTTATTTTATTTTATTTTATTTTATTTTATTTTATTTTATTTTATTTTATTTTATTTTATTTTATTTTATTTTATTTTATTTTATTTTATTTTATTTTATTTTATTTTATTTTATTTTATTTTATTTTATTTTATTTTATTTTATTTTATTTTATTTTATTTTATTTTATTTTATTTTATTTTATTTTATTTTATTTATTTTATTTTATTTTATTTTTATTTTATTTTATTTTATTTTATTTTATTTTATTTTATTTTATTTTATTTTATTTTATTTTATTTTATTTTATTTTATTTTATTTTATTTTATTTTATTTTATTTTATTTTATTTTATTTTATTTTATTTTATTTTATTTTATTTTATTTTATTTTATTTTATTTTATTTTATTTTATTTATTTTATTTTATTTTATTTTATTTTATTTTATTTTATTTTATTTTATTTTATTTTATTTTAT
>CAXKVI010000001.1:166152564-166170064 GCA_964058755.1 Campiglossa producta
GCGAACTCTTTCGGCTGGCTGGGATATATTCATGAATTTATGTGTAATGTATGTACATTAAATGTAAATTTAAAATACGTAGGAAAAAATTGTCCGAGATTTTTTAAGCCAATACATGGGAAAAAGTGCTTATTGAATTGAAGTAAAAAAAATTATTATTTTAAACAAAAGGCCGAATTCGTATGAATACATCATAGCTAGAAGTGGGTATTAGTTAATTGAAAAAAGTGCTTCATTTTCCATGTCTTTTGACATGCTAACAAATTCATAAAATTGCTAAAGCTTTGATTCAAAAATAAATTATGTACACCCACGTTGCAGTAGAATTGCGAAGCGAATATTCTATGGAACTGTCCTAACTTTCATTGCTGCGAAATGGTTTAGATTGTTGTTAGTATACCTTTTTTCGTTTAGTCAGCTTTCGAGATGGTGGCGGAACCTTAGATTCCAACTCTACCTGAATTTTGTTTGTTGGAATGAGTTATAAAATTCATTTTGTTTGACATTCATAAATATCGTAAAAATTTGTTTTTAAATGCGGAAAGGTGGAAACCCTGTAAAAAGTTGTAGCACTAATGTAGGAGAGCTCAAAATGCAGCATACTAGTAGAAACACGGTGTGCTGAATAAGAATATGAAGTCAGATTTTATAGGTCGCCCTAAGTCTACTTTCCAGAGGATGGTTTGTAGATCCGTACTTGTGATTTTTTTTTTTTAATAATTTAACCATTTTTCTTTAGGTGGTTACCCTCGAATGGTACACATACCTAGACATTTTTTTAATTTAAAAGTTACTGAAAATTGGGCTAATGTTATAAATAAATCTGAATTTATGATGATACAGTTATACTTAGCGCTTAGCAAAGAAAATAGAAATAAATCCAGATCAATTATTTTACATGTTCAAACGCAATTCTGGTACTTATAACACCGCCATATTCAGACGCACACTCACATACATATTTGAAAATTCTCTTTCGCAAGAAATCCAAATTTATTTGAATTTATTTTCATTCATAAAAGTAAGTACCTATCCTCCATTAGAATACGCATTTATGACCTGTATACGATAGCGTATGTATGTAGTTATGCTTTGTATATTAGACAGAGAGGAAAAGGAACAATTTTTCTAAACGAAATAATATTGAAAAAAAAACTAAAATAAAATAAAGTGAAATAAAAAAAAAATTAAAAAATAAATAAGATATAAACAAATAAAAAATAAAATAAAATAAATAAAAAAATAAAAAAAAATTAAAGGAAATAAAACAAACAAAAAATAAAATAAAATAAAATAAAATAAAATAAAATAAAATAAAATAAAATAAAATAAAATAAAATAAAATAAAATAAAATAAAATAAAATAAAATAAAATAAAATAAAATAAAATAAAATAAAATAAAATAAAATAAAATAAAATAAAATAAAATAAAATAAAATAAAATAAAATAAAATAAAATAAAATAAAATAAAATAAAATAAAATAAAATAAAATAAAATAAAATAAAATAAAATAAAATAAAATAAAATAAAATAAAATAAAATAAAATAAAATAAAATAAAATAAAATAAAATAAAATAAAATAAAATAAAATAAAATAAAATAAAATAAAATAAAATAAAATAAAATAAAATAAAATAAAATAAAATAAAATAAAATAAAATAAAATAAAATAAAATAAAATAAAATAAAATAAAATAAAATAAAATAAAAATATAATAAAATAAAATATAATAAAATAAAATAAAATAAAACAAAAAAAAAATAAAAAAAATAAAATAAAATAAAATAAAATAAAATAAAATAAAATAAAATAAAATAAAATTAAATTAAATTAAATTAAATAAAATAAAATAAAATAAAATAAAATAAAATAAAATAAAATAAAATAAAATAAAATAAAATAAAATAAAATAAAATAAAATAAAATAAAATAAAATGAAATAAAATAAAATAAAATAAAATAAAATAAAATAAAATAAAATAAAATAAAATAAAATAAAATAAAATAAAATAAAATAAAATAAAATAAAATAAAATAAAATAAAATAAAATAAAATAAAATAAAATAAAATAAAATAAAATAAAATAAAATAAAATAAAATAAAATAAAATAAAATAAAATAAAATAAAATAAAATAAAATAAAATAAAATAAAATAAAATAAAATAAAATAAAATAAAATAAAATAAAATAAAATAAAATAAAATGAAATAAAATAAAATAAAATAAAATAAAATGAAATAAAATAAAATAAAATAAAATAAAATAAAATAAAATAAAATAAAATAAAATAAAATAAAATAAAATAAAATAAAATAAAATAACATAAAATAAAATAAAATAACATAAAATAAAATAAAATAAAATAAAATAAAATAAAATAAAATAAAATAAAATAAAATAAAATAAAATAAAATAAAATAAAATAAAATAAAATAAAATAAAATAAAATAACATAAAATAAAATAAAATAACATAAAATAAAATAAAATAAAATAAAATAAAATAAAATAAAATAAAATAAAATAAAATAAAATAAAATAAAATAAAATAAAATAAAATAAAATAAAATAAAATAAAATAAAATAAAATAAAATAAAATAAAATAAAATAAAATAAAATAAAATAAAATAAAATAACATAAAATAAAATAAAATAACATAAAATAAAATAAAATAAAATAAAATAAAATAAAATAAAATAAAATAAAATAAAATAAAATAAAATAAAATAAAATAAAATAAAATAAAATAAAATAAAATAAAATAAAATAAAATAAAATAAAATAAAATAAAATAAAATAAAATAAAATGAAATAAAATAAAATAAAATAAAATAAAATGAAATAAAATAAAATAAAATAAAATAAAATAAAATAAAATAAAATAAAATAAAATAAAATAAAATAAAATAAAATAAAATAAAATAAAATAAAATAAAATAAAATAAAATAAAATAAAATAAATTAAAATAAAATAAAATAAAATAAAATAAAATAAAATAAAATAAAATAAAATAAAATAAAATAAAATAAAATAAAATAAAATAAAATAAAATAAAATAAAATAAAATAAAATAAAATAAAATAAAATAAAATAAACTAAAATAAAATAAAATAAAATAAAATAAACAAAATAAAATAAATTAAAATAAAATAAAATAAAATAAAATAAAATAAAATAAAATAAAATAAAATAAAATAAAATAAAATAAAATAAAATAAAATAAAATAAAATAAAATAAAATAAAATAAAATAAAATAAAATAAAATAAAATAAAATAAAATAAAATAAAATAAAATAAAATAAAATAAAATAAAATAAAATAAAATAAAATAAAATAAAATAAATTAAAATAAAATAAAATAAAATAAAATAAAATAAAATAAAATAAAATAAAATAAAATAAAATAAAATAAAATAAAATAAAATAAAATAAAATAAAATAAAATAAAATAAAATAAAATAAAATAAAATAAAATAAAATAAAATAAAATAAAATAAAATAAACAAAATAAAATAAATTAAAATAAAATAAAATAAAATAAAATAAAATAAAATAAAATAAAATAAAATAAAATAAAATAAAATAAAATAAAATAAAATAAAATAAAATAAAATAAAATAAAATAAAATAAAATAAAATAAAATAAAATAAAATAAAATAAAATAAAATAAAATAAAATAAAATAAAATAAAATAAAATAAAATAAAATAAAATAAAATAAAATAAAATAAAATAAAATAAAATAAAATAAAATAAAATAAAATAAAATAAAATAAAATAAAATAAAATAAAATAAAATAAAATAAAATAAAATAAAATAAAATAAAATAAAATAAAATAAAATAAAATAAAATAAAACAAAATAAAATAAAATAAAATAAAATAAAATAAAATAAAATAAAATAAAATAAAATAAAATAAAATAAAATAAAATAAAATAAAATAAAAAAAAAATCAAATGAAATAAAATAAAATAAAATAAAATAAAATAAAATAAAATAAAATAAAATAAAATAAAATAAAATAAAATAAAATAAAATAAAATAAAATAAAATAAAATAAAATAAAATAAAATAAAATAAAATAAAATAAAATAAAATAAAATAAAATAAAATAAAATAAAATAAAATAAAATAAAATAAAATAAAATAAAATAAAATAAAATAAAATAAAATAAAATAAAATAAAATAAAATAAATAAAATAAAATAAAATAAAATAAAATAAAATAAAATCAAATCAAATCAAATCAAATCAAATCAAATCAAATCAAATCAAATAAAATAAAATAAAATAAAATAAAATAAAATAAAATAAAATAAAATAAAATAAAATAAAATAAAATAAAATAAAATAAAAAAATAAGTTGAAATAAAAAAAAAATAAAATAAAATAAAATAAAAAAAAATTAAGAAAAAATATAATAGAACAAAATAAAATAAAGTAAAATAATATTAAAAAAACTAAAATTATTATATTTCATACTAGTCCTTTTTTTACTAGTATGGGGAATAGTTAATTTTATGGAAATCATAGTAGTCCAGGTTAAACTAGAATGGAAATGGTATTTTACAACTAGTATTATTTTAGTATATCATGACTAGTAGATGACTGGTATGTTATGGTCGAAATCTGACAGTTGACATTCCGTAGGACATCAACCCGTAAAAAATGCCATTTGCTTATATGGAAAAAAGACAAAAGACTGACTAGTTGGGCCTGGTGCACCAACTTGTTTTAAAGTAGTTATCAACTAATTGTTTTCGCTGCAGGGAAGTGACAGAAAATGCTCACTTTTTTTTTAAATAATTTATGCATTAGAGGGTTTAATAAAATTAAAAATAACAATTGAAAAAAGATTAAAATAAAACAACAGGAAATAAATTTAAAAATATTTAAATAAAATAAAAAAGTGGAAGTAAGAGTAAAACAAAACAAAATAAAACTTAATAAAAAATTAAATAATATAATAAATAAATAAATTAAATAAAATAACAAAAAAAAATGTAATAAAATAAAGAAAATCAAAATAAAATAAAAATGAACAGAAAACGATAAAATTAACTAAAACTTAAATAAAACTACACTAAAAAGTAAAATAAAATGAAGAAATAGAATGATATGAAATAAAAAAAAGGACGTGTGGCACTCGGGGACTGCCGCGGTAAAGCTATTGCATAACACTTTTTTTATCAACTTATGCAATTATAATATTTATGAAAACTCAATGAGCATATTTATGACTTAAGAGCAGTACAGCCTTAACCTGTTAACAGTATAGCCTATACAGCTCCAATTTTATGAATAACGTCACACTGTTAGTAGTATAGCCTAAAGATAACTTACAGATCCAATTCTAATGTAATGTAATGTACAGCTCCAATTTTATGTAATCGTAGGAAAAAGTTTGGCTGAGTGAGTTTTAAAATTTAGCTCGAGCTTAGTAATTTATCAATAACAGCAGTTTGTTCAAATAGAAAGTTTTTAGGAAAGAAAATCTTGGATGAGGAAAAGGCCTGTTAGTCCTTCTATTCGTAGAATTACGGAAGAAATCTGTAACATAAAATAAAATAAAATAAAATAAAATAAAATAAAATAAAATAAAATAAAATAAAATAAAATAAAATAAAATAAATTAAAATAAAATAAAATAAAATAAAATAAAATAAAGTAAAATAAAATAAAATAAAATAAAATAAAATAAAATAAAATAAAATAAAATAAAATAAAATAAAATAAAATAAAATAAAATAAAATAAAATAAAATAAAATAAAATAAAATAAAATAAAATAAAATAAAATAAAATAAAATAAAATAAAATAAAATAAAATAAAATAAAATAAAATAAAATAAAATAAAATAAAATAAAATAAAATAAAATAAAATAAAATAAAATAAAATAAAATAAAATAAAATAAAATAAAATAAAATAAAATAAAATAAAATAAAATAAAATAAAATAAAATAAAATAAAATAAAATAAAATAAAATAAAATAAAATAAAATAAAATAAAATAAAATAAAATAAAATAAAATAAAATAAAATAAAATAAAATAAAATAAAATAAAATAAAATAAAATAAAATAAAATAAAATAAAATAAAATAAAATAAAATAAAATAAAATAAAATAAAATAAAATAAAATAAAATAAAATAAAATAAAATAAAATAAAATAAAATAAAATAAAATAAAATAAACAAAATAAAATAAATTAAAATAAAATAAAATAAAATAAAATAAAATAAAATAAAATAAAATAAAATAAAATAAAATAAAATAAAATAAAATAAAATAAAATAAAATAAAATAAAATAAAATAAAATAAAATAAAATAAAATAAAATAAAATAAAATAAAATAAAATAAAATAAAATAAAATAAAATAAAATAAAAAATAAAATAAAATAAAATAAAATAAAATAAAATAAAATAAAATAAAATAAAATAAAATAAAATAAAATAAAATAAAATAAAATGCAATTGACCCGAAAATGATCCCAACTTTACCCAAAAATTAGCCCAAAATGATTTCACAATGATCCCAAATTAACCAAAGAAGGACCCAAAAATTATTTAAAAATTATCCCAAAATGACCTCAAAATAATCCCAAATGATCCACAAAATGACCCAAAAATTATCCCATAATGACCCCACATTGACCGCAAAGTAATAAAAAAAATGTTTCCAAAACGTTCCCAAAATGATAAAAAAATGTAGATACCTAAAATGATTTCAAATGATCCCAAATTCACCCCAAAATAACACCAAAATATACATATAAATTTAATTCGGTAAAGTGGTAACCCTAATCAGCAACCACTTCAAAATATTTTAGTTTGTATGTCGCCAATTAAGATAGATGGCAACCCAGTAAACCGCCGCAAGTGGTAGCACTCAAGAGAAAAGTTTTAGAACCAACAATACTATCCCTTTCCCAAATTTCATCGAAATCGGAATCATATATACAAATATAATGCGGTGAGGTGGCAACCCTAGGTGGCGACTCTGTGTGTGGGTCGAAAATATTTCAGTTGTTATGTTGCCAAAATTTCCTTTTTTATAGCCGTATTCTCATATCTTGCTCAATATTTAAACAAAATTGAGACAGGTGGCAACCCAGGTGTAGCGGTAGTGCCGCCGTACTGTAGCGGTAGTGTGTTCGGTCTACGACACCAAAAAGTCGGGTATCGATACATCGATAAGATCAAAACAGTAGTGGCAACCTCTGCAGGTGTATTTCTGCCATGAAAAGCTTCTCAGCAAAACTCAATTGCTTTGTACGTGCCGTGGGGAGTAGTCAAAAAACTATAGGTCCCACCAACTTGTAGGAAAAAACTAAAAAGCAGCACACTACAGGTTGGAACAGAAGGTCGGCAAAAATCTCGTAAGAGGTTATGATAGCCGGTATTTTTTTTTGTATGTGCCAGCTTGCTTGTTACTCATACGGCATGTACTCCATTTAAAATTTTTCTAAGTACACATTTTTTAACCCCCCCAAAAAAAATATCAAAGGATTAGTTGTCACATATTTAATCAAAAAATCTGGATGCATAGATTGATTTCATCCAACTCTGCTCAGAATAACTAAAATACAATCTAGAAAGAGATTAAAAACGAAAGGTAAATGGGTAGCTGCCCTTTCAAATCGCATTTTTTAAACTCAAGAAATGACAAAACTTTTTGTTTACGATAAGATAATCGAAAGTGGGATAGCATACTTTTGTGGTTCGATCGGTCTAATGTACATTTACATGCAGGCAAAACTGCCTCTACTCTTTTGATATTCTCCATCTAACTGCCGGCTTGCGTAAGCACTTGAAATATCATAAATTATTATATCACTTGCAAAACACACCTACATAAATACACAGTCATAACACTTTTTGTATATGTATCTACATTCACACAACAACAACTGTACAACCGTATCATTGACAGAATAGCTGGCTGACATATTCAACAACTCTATGCTGTATAATACTATGTATATATAGCATTTACATACATACATTGCCGTGTTTTTGCTTGTGTTCGCTTATACCATTCCATGTGTGTGTATGTGTGTGAACATTATTACTTGGCAAATGTAGTTTATCATGATTTTGTGTCATAAATGCGCCATGCCTCTTCACGTTCTCACATTTACACATACTCACACATGTACGTATGTATTTATTTGAAAGCGCTTGAAAGTATTCGCATGAATGAATCTATAGACCAACCCACATACAAATATACTTACCTACTCCTGCCATATAGGCAAACAGAAATAACTCTCCACATTCACATATGTATAGCAATGCCTCATCGTCGCCGCCACATTGAGTCGTTATTTATGACATTTTTGGCAAATTTACAAAATTAAGATTTATGTTTATCGTATATCAGCCATGGTTGTTGATGAGCGTGCGCCAATAACAATGTCCCAAGCGATGTTGAGACAATATGCGTCTGTGTAGCTACAATAGGCTTACTATAATAATTTAATGGCCGAGAAGAAGAATAAAATATATGTATGCAAGTAAAGGTATTCTTAAAGTAATCATTAAGCGTTGACTTGGTTTTAGTGTATGTTCACACTTGTTGTCAAAAATGTATGATAAAAAGTATGTTTACATATCAACATCAAGGTCTGAAACCGATTAAAATAACGTTCGGGTTTCGGTTTCGGTTTTTGCAACGTGTTTCGGTTTCGGTTCCGGTTTCGTTCTTCAAAATTTATTTCGGTTTCGGTTACGGTTTCGTTCCGGTTTCGGTTTCCAAATAAAAACAGGAAAAAAAATTTTACTACTAAAATACTCAAGTACCTATGTAGCTACGAAATAGGTCTGAATTTTCATAACTTTTTTTCTGCGGCCATGATGGGATTTCTCCAATATAATAATACATTTATTAACGCTATGCATAGATGAAATTTCTGCAAAACAAATTCCTAAAGTTAACTCTACTTTTTTTATTAAAATGGAAGCCAAATGAAATGTATAAATCGTTAAAAACATTAAAATTAGTGGCACTTTCCGAGGCAAGCCTGAACATTTCTTTTTCGGATCTCGTGAATTTGTTTCGATCGCTTCATTCAACTATATTCAAACTTCCTCTTTCAGAATTTTGATACTGATGTCAAAACGTGGCTCCACAATCTTCCATGAAAACTTTCAGGGTACCTATTTGTAAAACGAAGTACCTATGTGCCCACTCACATAAGTAAGGTATTGAAAAAATTCAAAACCGTTTGGAACCGGTTCCGGCTTTTGAAACGGTTTCGGTTTCGGTCTTTTCCATATCAAAATAACGGTTACGGTTTCGGTTTCGGTTTTGAAAAATGAATCGGTTTTAATCGGTTACGGTTACGGTTTCGGTTTCGGTTTCAGTCCTTGATCAACATCCAAATATTATGTGTAATATTTTATTATACCCAGCGTACTTGTACTAGTACAAGGATATTAGATTTTGTCCACATAACGCTACTACGTAATGGCACAAAATAATCGAGATAGACATAGAGTTCCATATATGAAAGTTCTTAGGTTGGAAAAAAAAATTCATTAAGGCATGTCCGTCCGTTTGTCCGCCTGTCCGTCTGTCCGTCCGTCGGTCTGTGCGTGTACACGATAACTTGATTAAAAATTGAGATATTTGCATGAAATTAGCTATACAGGTTGCTTTCTGGGCAAGGTAGGTTGCTATTGAAAATGGGCGAAATCTGGTGATAACCACGCCCCATTTTTCGAAATCGAAAATCAAATAAATTGACATATCTCCGTAGCTGGAATGGCTAAAATTATGTAGTTTTGTAGGCTGAACCCCCTAGTCATTCTATTATGATTTTTTGATAATTTTTTAAAAGTAGGCGTGGCACCGCCCACTTTTCAGGGAGGCATATTTGAAAATTTCACGGGTCATAACTTTTAAACTGATTACGGTAGAACGGTGAAATTTGGCACAAAGCATGCTAGTATCGTTGGGAGTATACATCGCCCTCCAGCTACGCCCACTTTCGATATCGAAAAATTCGAAAATCACTTGAATTAAGATAATTCGGTAACGGAAATGGCTAAAATGATATAGTTTGGTAGGATGAGCCCCCTATTCATTCTATTATTAGCTTTTGATAAATTTTTAAAAGAAGGCGAGGAGGCATTTTTGAAAAATCGACTGCTCGTAACTTTTAAACTAATTACGGTAGAACGATGAAATTGGTACAAGGTATACTAGCATAATTAATTTAATTCATTTTAATTTTATTTTATTTTATTTTATTTTATTTTATTTTATTTTATTTTATTTTATTTTATTTTATTTTATTTTATTTTATTTTATTTTATTTTATTTTATTTTATTTTATTTTATTTTATTTTGTTTTATTTTATTTTATTTTATTTTATTTTATTTTATTTTATTTTATTTTATTTTATTTTATTTTATTTTATTTTATTTTACTTTATTTTATTTTATTTTTTATTTTTTTATTTTATTTTATTTTATTTTATTTTATTTTATTTTATTTTATTTTATTTTATTTTATTTTATTTTATTTTATTTTATTTTATTTTATTTTATTTTATTTTATTTTATTTTATTTTATTTTATTTTATTTTATTTTATTTTATTTTATTTTATTTTATTTTATTTTATTTTATTTTATTTTATTTTATTTTATTTTATTTTATTTTATTTTATTTTATTTTATTTTATTTTATTTTATTTTATTTTATTTTATTTTATTTTATTTTATTTTATTTTATTTTATTTTATTTTATTTTATTTTATTTTATTTTATTTTATTTTATTTTATTTTATTTTATTTTATTTTATTTTATTTTATTTTATTTTATTTTATTTTATTTTATTTTATTTTATTTTATTTTATTTTATTTTATTTTATTTTATTTTATTTTATTTTATTTTATTTTATTTTATTTTATTTTATTTTATTTTATTTTATTTTATTTTATTTTATTTTATTTTATTTTATTTTATTTTATTTTATTTTATTTTACTTTATTTCATTTTATTTTATTTTATTTTATTTGATTTTATTTTATTTTATTTTATTTTATTTTATTTTATTTTATTTTATTTTATTTTATTTTACATTATTTTGATTTATTTTATTTTGTTTTATTTTATTTTATTTTATTTTGCTTTATTTTATTTTATTTTATTTTATTTTATTTTATTTTATTTTATTTTATTTTATTTTATTTTATTTTATTTTATTTTATTTTATTTTATTTTATTTTATTTTATTTTATTTTATTTTATTTTATTTTATTTTATTTTATTTTATTTTATTTTATTTTATTTTATTTTATTTTATTTTATTTTATTTTATTTTATTTTATTTTATTTTATTTTATTTTATTTTATTTTATTTTATTTTATTTTATTTTATTTTATTTTATTTTATTTTATTTTATTTTATTTTATTTTATTTTATTTTATTTTATTTTATTTTTTTTTAGTTATTTTGTTTATATTTATTTTATTTTATTTTATTTTATTTTATTTTATTTTATTTTATTGTATTTTATTTTATTTTTATTTATTTTATTTTATTTTATTTTATTTTATTGTATTTTATTTTATTTTATTTTATTTTATTTTATTTTATTTTATTTAATTTTATTATATTTTATTTTATTTTATTTTATTTTAATTTTTTTTTTATTTATTTTTTTTTTTTTTATAATTTTTTTGTTTTATGTTATCTATTTGATTTATATAAACTTTTTCTATTATTTTTTTTGTTTGTTTTTCATTTTATTTTATCTTATTTAATAATATAAATAATGCTTAGTTTAAAATCTCCTTAGTTTGTAATCTCTAGAGTAGTTTTCAGTGGAAAAGGCGAAACTTTTAGCAAATATTTGAAAATCAAAAAACTCTAAAGTTGATTCCTATTTTAGAGATACCAAAATTTTGTTGTGAATGCACTTCGACATGAAGATGTGCAAGCTCTGTCCCATTTGATAGCTTTCCATTTTTAGGTTTACTGCAAACTATTTGAATGAAAATAAAAATGTCAACCCACTTACTGACTTTTGATATTGGGGACAAATATATGTATCTGTTATTTAGCTGGTAAATGTATCTCAAATACATACACATATGCTTAGGATGGTTAAGCTTAAATACTGAAATTTCTACTCGCATCCTGCACTAAATTGATCTAGTAGTAAAATATGGAAAAGAATGAAATAAAATACAATAAAATAAAAGACCGGAAAAACGTTCTAGTGCCAGCGCACTCAGCAGTAATTGTGCAATTTTCAACGAATTCTTTGATTGTGCGCAAAAATTTATTTTGATAGTTTTGTGAGAGCTGGTGTATGAATCGGTTTATGTACTTGGGTGTATGCGGGTAAGCGTTTTTACATACATACATATGTATATGTGCAAGTGCATGTCAATTATGACCCAGTAGGGCTAGTGTAAATAAATGCAAGCTTTCACAAAAAAAAAAAAAATAAAGATCCAGGTTTTCCTGTTTTCAGCAACAGATTATAGAGTAGTATTGATAGTTTTGTGAGTAGTCTCCGAATTCTTAAGCTAGAAAATGATTATAAATCTTAAAATGGGTGAATTTTCAAACCATAAAATATTATGATTATTTTTTCGATCTAGACCTTATTTTCGTCTGTTTAGTCTTCAAATCACTTTTAAAAATTATTAAAAATCGCTTTTTTTTCTAAACCAATTCCGACAGGGTGCTGTTTTGTATGCAACTCTAGCTCAAATATAGCCTTGAGCTACAAAAAATGCAAAACGTCCAAAATCGAAGCAGTAAAAGAAAATAAAATAAAATAATAAAATCTCTAAAAGACTTAGCCACACACACACACACAAACACTCTGAAATACCATAAAACATTTCGTTATGCAGGACTTTCCCTTAGCTACAGACGTGCTTCTATATTAATTTTTATCGATCACGTAGTCTGACAGGCAAGATAGCTGCAGTCAACGGAGACATTGGCGTTGGCAGTGACTCAAATTGGTAAGTGGGTGATACGAATGAAGTCAACTAAATTGCAACAAATGTCGAGGCAAAATGCTGGTTGTGTGCGTGTCAACATTTGATTGTGACGACATTTTGGATATGCACAAGGGGAGTTGAGATGCATACATACACACACACATGCACATGCCACTGTTTGATTTTGCTAGCAAGCTTTGGAGATTTTGTTCACAAGTGCTCAAACAAAACAGATTTTACTATGCCAAATGCACACGTACATACTAACACACATACACACATATACAAGGGTGTTTTATATATGTATTTAAAAAGCTTTTGTTACCATATAAAGTATATTAGTTGCAAGTACTTGGGAAGTTCATTGCTTTGGCTTTTTGTATTTTATTGATTTTTGATTTTTATATTAAGCTCGCAACCAACAATTTGGGTAGCCTTTCTATTTTGTTTATTTATTTTTTATTGTTGCTCAATTTGTTGTTCTGTGAATTTAGTTTGTGCTTTGGCACGTGACACTGCAATAGTTGGCTCAGTACGTGACGATTTTGTTTTCGTCGCTCTTGCAATTCGATGATAAAAACTACTAGCAAAATAATCAAGTGCACGATAAAATGTTTTAAAATTTGGTTTTTTATAGCATGAGCTACTTAGAAAAAGATTTCACGCAATCAAGCGTGTTTTGACAAATTTTCGCAAAAAATTTTATTTACTAGGCGAAATAGTAAAAAGCTAAAATTGAAATTTATAGTGAGCTAATTTTTGTTGTTATTCCTTAAAAAAAAATAAAAATAAAAAATAAAAAAATTAAAAAAAAATAAAATAAAATAAAATAAAAAAATAAAATGATATAAAATAGTTAGATTTTATTTTCGCTTCCTTCTTTGCCTCACGATAGAGTTAACATAAATTGCGGGTTGCGCCCAGTCGCAGCGTCTCCGGGTATGCAGCGTCCTTTTTGTCTGAGACAGTAATGCGTGAGAGATATATGTACTTTCATTACTCGGTTACATCGCTAGGTCGGGAATTGCTCTCCGATAGCAGGTGTGAGAGCCGAGTGGAGAAATTATCAGCTGTCTGTGTCGCGCACAGCTTCTTGACGTCAAACTTTCAGTTCGTTACTGTGGGTACTTTCTTCTCCGCACAGAGGCGTCTGCGAATCTTAGCAGCAACAACATAATGGTGCAAGTCGATATTGGGACCACGTAGGGTACGCACGTCCAGAAATGTGGAGCTATGACTGCCGGCGATCATGACATGATCAATTTGGTTTCTTGTTCTTTGATTAGGGGACAGCCAGGTGGCTTGGCGTATTGGCTAATGCTGGAACCTGCTACTACTGATGACCATATTGCGAGCAGCGGCAAAGTCAATCAACCTACTGCCGGTGGGGATGTTATATCGTGAAAACTAAATTTTCCAACTGCATGACCAAAGACTCTGTCCTTGCCCACCTTGGCATTAAAGTCGACTAGCACGATTTTGATATCATGTTGGGGGCAGCGATCATAGGTCTGTTCAAGTTTATCGTAGAAGGAGTCCTTCTCTGCCTCGTCCTTCTCCTCAGTCGGCGCATAGACGCAGATAAATGTTATGCTGAAAAACCTTGCATTAATGCGTACTTGGTGGCGAAGTGTCTTTCCCACCACGAATCCTACCCATGGTCCTCTTTCGTTGTCCCGTCCATCGCTTTTCCTGCAGGACGGTGATGTCAGCCATTGCGTTAGCGAGAACGTCAACCAGTCGGGCAGCGCTACTTTCCCTGGAAAGGGTCCGGACATTCCAGATACAACCAAAATAAAATAAAATAAAATAAAATAAAATAAAAAAAATAAAATAAAATAAAATAAAATAAAATAAAATAAAATAAAATAAAATAAAATAAAATAAAATAAAATAAAATAAAATAAAATAAAATAAAATAAAATAAAATAAAATAAAATAAAATAAAATAAAATAAAATAAAATAAAATAAAATAAAATAAAATAAAATAAAATAAAATAAAATAAAATAAAATAAAATAAAATAAAATAAAATAAAATAAAATAAAATAAAATAAAATAAAATAAAATAAAATAAAATAAAATAAAATAAAATAAAATAAAATAAAATAAAATAAAATAAAATAAAATAAAATAAAATAAAATAAAATAAAATAAAATAAAATAAAATAAAATAAAATAAAATAAAATAAAATAAAATAAAATAAAATAAAATAAAATAAAATAAAATAAAATAAAATAAAATAAAATAAAATAAAATAAAATAAAATAAAATAAAATAAAATAAAATAAAATAAAATAAAATAAAATAAAATAAAATAAAATAAAATAAAATAAAATAAAATAAAATAAAATAAAATAAAATAAAATAAAATAAAATAAAATAAAATAAAATAAAATAAAATAAAATAAAATAAAATAAAATAAAATAAAATAAAATAAAATAAAATAAAATAAAATAAAATAAAATAAAATAAAATAAAATAAAATAAAATAAAATAAAATAAAATAAAATAAAATAAAATAAAATAAAATAAAATAAAATAAAATAAAATAAAATAAAATAAAATAAAATAAAATAAAATAAAATAAAATAAAATAAAATAAAATAAAATAAAATAAAATAAAATAAAATAAAATAAAATAAAATAAAATAAAATAAAATAAAATAAAATAAAATAAAATAAAATAAAATAAAATAAAATAAAATAAAATAAAATAAAATAAAATAAAATAAAATAAAATAAAATAAAATAAAATAAAATAAAATAAAATAAAATAAAATAAAATAAAATAAAATAAAATAAAATAAAATAAAATAAAATAAAATAAAATAAAATAAAATAAAATAAAATAAAATAAAATAAAATAAAATAAAATAAAATAAAATAAAATAAAATAAAATAAAATAAAATAAAATAAAATAAAATAAAATAAAATAAAATAAAATAAAATAAAATAAAATAAAATAAAATAAAATAAAATAAAATAAAATAAAATAAAATAAAATAAAATAAAATAAAATAAAATAAATTAAAATAAAATATTAACAAATAATATTAAAAAAAAAAAAAAAACAAATTAAAATAAAATAAAATCAAAGCAACTATACAAAATTAAGTAAAACTAAATGGAAGTTTGCGATGAGTGCAATTTATTTCACACTTTTAAATATCACCAAATTTAATACACCATTTAATCTCCGTGAAAGATATCAAAATGAATTTGCATGCGTCAAATTAATTTAATTAAATGTATTGTCGTATCAATAGATTCACACACCCAACTCATGCATTTATGTATAAGCACGTTCAATTTATGTTTACAGAACTCATATCCCAGGGGCATGCACAAAGCGGTATTTATGTTTTATAATTACTAGTGGAATACAGAAATCATTACAGCGGCCTTCGCAATGTGGTAAGTATTATATATCGCAGGTTTTGGTTGTGAATTCGATTGCACCTTTATAAGTCAGCGAAAAATTCATTCGGAACTATTTGGGACATAACAGCATTCAGAAAAAAGTTGCCAGCACTCGTTAAAGAAAAAAAACCAGTAAAACTAAAACAAAAAAATGTATAATTAAATAAGCTGGGCCCTAAAATTGCCTGCCTTTAAAAGCTGAGTTATTATCTTTACATTATAATTACATGATTATGTTGGAACAAAAAGCATATTAGATGTCAAATAAAAGCACACACACAAAAATTCATTAAACGCGTTTTTTGCATGTAAATTTAAAAGGGATCGACTAAACAAAATTCATTGGTTATTGTAAATGACATTTCTATTTGTCCTAATGTAGAATGAAAGCAGCATGGGGATGACTTTGTGCAAGTACATAATTTTGAGTTTATTAATTAAATACTACACAAATAAATCTAATTATTAGTACAAAGAAAAAGTTTGTGTTTAATAATGTTTCAAATCAATTCGAGAGTATTTCAACTAAAGCTGAACTTTTTTTTTTGCTGAAATTGTTACATTATATAATTTTACTCACAATACGCACATTTTTCATAAACAATTCAATTTATAATTTAATTAAAAGTCATATTTATACAGAAAGCTTGTTTTAACAGCTGTTTGTTGCTCAAAGCTATTTTTGAATTCAAAAATATAGTGTGTGTGTATACTTTGGCTGCTTCACCTAAATGCCAAATTATATAAATTTAATGAGCACGACATTATACGACGTTATAAGTAGCAAGAAATTGTTTAAAAATTCGGTAAGATAGATAAAAATGTCATTAAACGAATTTTCACTATTTCAACTTCCTATATAACTTTGTTTTTGAAATATTTTTGAAATTTTTTATTATTTTTTTTTTTTTTTTCAATTCTTTAAATCTCACTTACATTTTTTTTTTTTTTTTATACCCAGCGTACTAGTACTAATAGGTACAACGGCATTATAAATTTGTAGACATAACGGTACTACGTAACGGCACAAAATAATCGAGATAGATATAGAGTTCCATATATGAAAGATCCCAGGTTGAAAAGA
>CAXKVI010000001.1:166177564-166220682 GCA_964058755.1 Campiglossa producta
CACTTTCCATATCAATACATATACACTAATTTATTCCCTTGATTATCTCCAATTACCAATTATTTTTCTGATTCGTTCAAGTTAAACGAATGTGAGGAGATATAAAAGTCGATAAACCGCACCTTGTGTGCAACATAATTTGAAATTTGATCACGCCCACGTGTTAAATTTATGTAACTACTTGAAATTAGCCAATACCACAGAATTTTAGAGTTAACATATCTATATTACCAACATTACCATACATTTCATACATTTCTTTTGGCAAACGATTTTTCAGCCAGTTTTTTTCCATTTGAATGTTGATACAAATTTGGTGAAAAACATTATCGCTGACAAAGTGTTGCACGTGTGATGTCTGACACCGTCAAGAAAATTGCGTATACGTGATGTAGAATCCCGCTTGGCATTTTAACAATGTGCCTTATATGTATGCATGTGGATTTGTATGTGTTCACCTGTGTATACGTATATGCAAGGTTTTTGAGCATTTATAGCATAGCCTGGATGTATCATATACTTATTTATATGCAAGTTTGCATATAAACTTTTTCGCTTATATTCCATCGTAATTTTCATAGCTGCTTCTGTAACTCTGGAGTAAAGTTTTTGTTATGTGATGAATAAATATTTTGATTCAATATATCTACTAATACATGCATGTGTTCAGGTTTTTGTTGGTAAATGTGCAACAGACACGCCTCGAAGATTTGTCAACAAAAATAACGATGAATTTAATTTGCAAGCTGACTGCGTATGAATTGATGTAAATTCACAGTCAGAAGGAAGCTGATTTACATCTTATCGGGAAATTTTAATTTTCAGCTTGTATGTGAGTGTGCCAATAAGCGCTCAAACTTGAATTTGTGTTAAGGAATTGACACTTGATAGGTATGAATATAAAATAAAAATACGTTAAAGAAAATGAAATAAAATAAATGAAAAAAATGAAATAAAATAAAACAAAATAAAATAAAATAAAATAAAATAAAATAAAATAAAATAAAATAAAATAAAATAAAATAAAATAAAATAAAATAAAATAAAATAAAATAAAATAAAATAAAATAAAATAAAATAAAATAAAATAAAATAAAATAAAATAAAATAAAATAAAATAAAATAAAATAAAATAAAATAAAATAAAATAAAATAAAATAAAATAAAATAAAATAAAATAAAATAAAATAAAATAAAATAAAATAAAATAAAATAAAATAAAATAAAATAAAATAAAATAAAATAAAATAAAATAAAATAAAATAAAATAAAATAAAATAAAATAAAATAAAATAAAATAAAATAAAATAAAATAAAATAAAATAAAATAAAATAAAATAAAATAAAATAAAATAAAATAAAATAAAATAAAATAAAATAAAATAAAATAAAATAAAATAAAATAAAATAAAATAAAATAAAATAAAATAAAATAAAATAAAATAAAATAAAATAAAATAAAATAAAATAAAATAAAATAAAATAAAATAAAATAAAATAAAATAAAATAAAATAAAATAAAATAAAATAAAATAAAATAAAATAAAATAAAATAAAATAAAATAAAATAAAATAAAATAAAATAAAATAAAATAAAATAAAATAAAATAAAATAAAATAAAATAAAATAAAATAAAATAAAATAAAATAAAATAAAATAAAATAAAATAAAATAAAATAAAATAAAATAAAATAAAATAAAATAAAATAAAATAAAATAAAATAAAATGTTGAGCCGAAATGTTTTTCAACGCACGAATATTTTATTCAGACTGAAAATTTTCTTTACATGACAGACTTATAAAAAACAGAATACATAGCATACAACTAGAATAATTGAAACAAGTGTTTTGTGTTGCAAGTATTTTCAACACTCCTCCTCAACACAATTATAGATAGAAAAATAGAAGCAAATTATTCTAGTCCTAATAGTTTTACAAATTTTTGATGTTTACATTTTTCTAAATTTTTTGTTAAAATATCAGCGATCATATCATAAGTTGGTACATAATGTATTGCTATTTTATTACTACTTAAAACTTCACGTATATGATGGTATTTTATATCGATATGTTTGCTACGTGCGTGATATACAGGATTCTTAACTAATTGTTGTGCACTAAGATTATCGCAGTAAATTTTAACAGGATCATTACTGGTATCGATTGCGATTTCTTGCATAAGTTTTCTTAAATATACCGCTTCTTTTGCAGCTGCAGACAGAGCCATATATTCCGCCTCCGTGCTACTGAGTGCAACTGTGGTTTGCTTTTTCGATTGCCATGAGAAAGCAGCACCTGCCAAAAAGAAAGCATATCCCGTATAAGACTTTCTGTCGGTTGTGTCTCCTGCCCAATCAGCATCTGTATAACATGCCATTGGCTTAGCAGTTTTAAAATAATGTAATTTATAATCTATCGTTTTATTCAAATAACGTAGAATATGTTTGGCCGCTTGCTCGTGTTCGATGTGTGGGTCTTTGTTTCGTTGTGACAATTTGGATACAGCATGTAAAATATCTGGTCGAGTTAAAATTGCCAGTAATGATCCAATAAGTGACTGATATTTGGTTTGATCAACTTTTCTACAAGTTTCGTTATTACAAGTGATTTGGAATTTTGGTTCAAGCGGAGTCGCAACAGTTCTACAATTGATCATATCATTTTGTTCTAAAAGTTCTTTTATAAAATATGATTGACTGACTTTTATTGGTCCAATTTCACCCTTGCGTTCAAACAACATTCCCAAAAAATGATTCAATGGACCCTTATCAACAACGTCAAATTCATTTGCTATTTTCTTCTTAATTTTTATTAAATCTTCTTTGTTTGTTGAAGCAAGTAAAATGTCATCCACGTAAACAGCAATGACATTGAAACACCCGTTTGCGTGGTTCGTGTAGACGCATGGTTCACTAGGACATGGCGTAAAGCCAATTTTCTTCAAAACACAATCAAGCTTCATGTTCCATTCCCTACCTGATTGTTTAAGTCCATATAAGGATTTCGTAAGTTTAAGTACACGATTGGGATATTTATTATCAACAAATTGTTGGGGCTGTTTCATATAAACGGTATCATGAAGGTCTCCATTTAAATATGCTGTTTTGACATCCATCTGATGTAAATGCATTTGATTTTCAACTGCTAATGCTATTATCAACCTAAGAGTTTCATAACGTACCACTGGCGAAAAGGTTTCTTGATAATTTATGCCATAATGCTGACTACAACCCTTTGCCACTAACCTCGCTTTGAATCTTTCTACATTGCCTTCCCCATCTCGCTTTAGCGCGAAAATCCATTTACACCCGACAACCTTTTGCGATGGAGGTAAATCTTCTAGTGTCCATGTGTTATTAGCTATCAAGGAATCATATTCTAATTGCATGGCCTTGTTCCATTCTTCAGCATGCTCACTAGACAATGCCTCTTCAACTGTTTCAGGAATATGTATGTTATTTACTAAATTCAATATATTAAACTCTTTTTTAGGTCGACCAACCCTGCCAGTTCGAACTATTTTTGGTCTTCCTCTTCCTATTCTAGGGGCTTCATTACTTTGTACAGTATTAGTTGAATTCTCCTCAACTTGATTTTCTTCTATTATACAAATATTACTGGTATCAATCAGTTCTCCTCCTCCAGCAATATTCTCTGACTCCTGTGTTCCCTCTAATGTGTTGTTATAATCAATCAAAAGTATTGACTCGTTCACATCAACAGTGTCACTGACGTCTTTAGTTTTGTGAGAATTTTCAACAAATATTACGTCTCTACTTACTATGAATCTGCGTGTTACTGGATCGAATAAACGATATGCTTTAGCAGTATCTGAATATCCAACTAAAAGATATTCTTTACCTTTGGGTCTGAACTTGTGATGTTCCTTCTTATCAAGAGCAATAGCTAAAGAACCAAAGACCCTTAAAAATTTCACTGTCGGTTTTCTTTCAAACCAAGCTTCGTATGGAGTTTTGTTAATTAATATTTTTGTTGGAGATCTATTACGCAAAAATACAGCAGTTGAAATTGCTTCTGCCAAAAAACTTTCATCCATTTCTGCGTGAAGTAACATACACCGCGCCATCTCAACCAAAGTGCGGTTGGCACGCTCCGCTACCCCATTTTGCTGCGGTGTATATGGAACAGTAAGCTGTCGTTTAATGCCATGTACATTTAAAAAGCTGTCAAAATCACGATTTACAAATTCGCGACCATTGTCACTACGAATTGCTTTTATTTTTTTACCAGTTTGACATTCTACGAAAGCTTTGAATTGTTTAAATTTTTGAAACACCTCGTCTTTCGTCTTCAGAAAATATACAAATATATATCTGGACTTGTCGTCAATAAAAGTAACAAAGTACTTTGAGCCACCAATTGATGCTTTATTGATGGGACCACATACGTCTGTATGTATCAAATCAAGAAGGTCTTTTGAACTTGTGTTGGAAACATTAGGAAAAGGTTGCCTACATATTTTACTTTTTACGCAAGTATGGCATTCAATGTCTTGTGGTATAGTAATACTTTTCATACCATGCACTAAATCTTTATTTGATAACTCTTGCAAACTATTAAAATTTAAATGACCATACCTGTTATGCCAATTCATTACCTCGTTAGCGTTGGAATAGAAACACATGTTTTCTGATGTATTTCCAAAAATATATAAGTTGTTGCATCTGCGTGCCTTCAGTAAAATTTTACCTGCGCCGTTCTTGATTACGCAAAATTGATTGTCGAATGAAATTTTGCAACCTACGCTTGATGCCCTTCCAACCGATATAAAATTTGATTGAAGATCAGGAACATACAGCACATTTTTCATGATGACGTCTTCATTTGCATATTGCAAAACCACCGTTCCAATGCCTTCTGCTTCGATGCAGTTATTACCCGCTAAACTGACCTTTTCCTTGTGACTGTTGAATTGTGTAAACATCGTGCGCTCACAACACATGTGAGATGTCGCACCACTATCTATGCACCATGTCGATCGGTTGAACCCATCCACTCCTGATGCTGAGAGTAGACTTCCAATTGCGTTTTGTGTTTTTCGGCCGCGATTTTTGCACTGCGCGGCAAAATGTCCTCTAACTCCACAATTGTAATTGTAATTTCCTCTTTGATTGCCTTCGCTTAAATTCTTGTTAATCCTCTTATGATTTTTGTTATTCGTCCTTGCCATTAATGCCAGTTGATTGTCGTTTTTTTCGGTCTTTTCGCCTTTCTCCTGGCGACGATCTCCTTCCTCAAGTAATTTAATTTTCAATGCGCTTAGTGATGGTAACTTATCGCGTGCCTCGATTGCAACCACGAAATTTTCATATGATGATGGTAAACTTGATAGCAGAATAATTACCAACATCTCTTCTGGTACCACAACTTCAATTTCAGCCATTTTTTCAATGATGTCAGAGAACTTTCTTAGGTGCTCAGAAACGTTATCACCCTCATTCCAGCTGTTGTACAGCAATTTCTTAAAAAGTGCAATCTTACGGCCTGGCCCTCTGGGTTGATAGATTTCCTGTAGTTTTTTCCACGCCTCCAATGAAGTGCTGCAATGACGGATGTGATTGAGCTGCGATGGCTTGACACACAATGTTATACTCGCAAGCGCCTTCTCGTCCTTGGCGTCAAATGTAGCCAAATCTTCTGCTGTTGCATCCCCGCTTTTAACATGCTTACCGGATGCGATTCCCCATAAATCAGCGTGAATTAGAACGCTTTTCATCTGGACTGACCATGATGAGTAATTCGTATCATCGAGCTTCTCAATCGAAAACATCCCAGAAGCTGCCATTATATTTTTTGAAGATTGATTATAAAGATGTAAGATTTTGGTTCCTCAATCCTTTAGTTAATCAACACGTTGTATATTACTTTTAATCTTTAAGTCTCATAATCTGTTGAGCCGAAATGTTTTTCAACGCACGAATATTTTATTCAGACTGAAAATTTTCTTTACATGACAGACTTATAAAAAACAGAATACATAGCATACAACTAGAATAATTGAAACAAGTGTTTTGTGTTGCAAGTATTTTCAACATAAAATAAAATAAAATAAAATAAAATAAAATAAAATAAAATAAAATAAAATAAAATAAAATAAAATAAAATAAAATAAAATAAAATAAAATAAAATGAAATGAAATGAAATGAAATGAAATGGAATAAATATAATAATATAAAATAAAATCAAATGAAATAAAATATCATAAAATAAAATAGAGTAAAATAATTAAGTAAAAATAAAATAAATTGAAACGATAACAAAAAAAAGAAAAAAAAAATAGTTTAAAATAATATTGTTTTCTATGTAAATGTGAAATATTTTAATATGTAGTGTTTTAAAAAATTTGCTCAGAGTTAAAAAAAAAAAACTGTTGCTGCGTATTTTTTTTTACAGTTTCACTTTTAAATGCTGTTAAATAAAACAGCATCGACACAGCCTTTGGCAATAAGAGATAAGGGCATTTTACGAGCATTTACTCAGCCATTAAAGTGTGACAGCGCAATAATATTGCACTTAACATGCGCGCTTACAGCAATATATAAAGCACAGCAGCAACATTTTGGCGTGTCACGCTTTCATAAAAGCAAAAACATAGCTAAATGTTCATATGTATGTGTCTATATGATGTTTGCTATTATATCACACAAGTATGAAAGCCAACGACCTAGACCGTGTCAATTGCACCAACGCACAGAAGCCATGCAACTTAGCACGCCCCCAAGAAACAAACACCCATGCCTACACACACACACACACACCTATATATATATATATTTACATTACACCGGCACATCATCAGCCAACTCGCTCCATTTTAGTCGACTATGCTCTTGCATTAAAGTGTCAACGAAATGACACTCAGCTGACGTGTGTGCGCTGCAAGACAAGAAGACAAGGCTAAGTGGATGTATGTGTTGGTGCAATAAAAGCATTTTGCCAAAATGTGGTGCATGAAAGGTTAAACAAGATGGAGCGGTAGGCGGTCATGTGTAGGATAAGCTTATTTTAGGCGTCATGTAGGTACTTTGTGATACCAAATGAAAAATGGAGAAAGGCTGCATTGATATTATATAAATTCCGTCAAAATACTTGAGAAAGGTACGGCTGATATACGATGAGTTGGAAACCGAGGTACATTGTTTTATCTCATCAAAAACCGGGCACTTAAGTGTGAAATAAGTTACGACTTACAACTCTCTTCTTCGATTCAGCTGCAGAAATAGTGTTGTTCGGTATGATAATGGACACCCTCTCAACTGTTCTCCCACATAATGCCAAAAACTAGAATGATTCTTATTGAAGCCTATTACTTAGTATCACATAGCGACTGCCATTTACCCCAGACGAACATTTTTTCAGCTTAGTAAAAGGTGTCTTCTTTGTTGTTATAACCAAAAACAAAATACTTAGCTTTTACTCAAAAAACCGAGTCTGAGCAAATGCTCGCCTTTATGCAAAATGCCCAATGCCATGATGGGGCCAAGAAAATTGATTTGTAATCATAGTTGAAATGTTCAGAACTCGGTCGTGGATTTCCTCTAAAAAAATCGAACAATATTTATTCGTTTATTTGGCGGCCGCCGTGGTGTAGCGGTAGAGTGTTCGGCCTAGTGCACCAAGTAGTCGGGTTGTTTGCTCGGTTAGTGTTTTTTGTATTTTTTTTTTTTAAATCTTATAACTTTAAAGTTTAAACGAGCTAAACTTCTATATATATACGTATATATATTTGTATACCCGGACTCTCTCGGGAACCGCTTGAGCGATTTGGATAAAATTTTGAATATAGATAGTATGATTCATTCTAAGACTATCCACTTGGTTGATTTGATTTTGTGTTTTTCCGACAGGGTGGATACTAGATGTATATTGGAACGATTTTCCGTCATCCCTTGTCAATTTTGGTTTTATAACAAACCGGTTTCGGCGATCTGCCATCTTCAGTGTTTGATTTCGTTCTGCAGAACAAACACTGAAGATGGCAGATCGCCGAAACCGGTTTGTTACAAAACCAAAATTGACAAGGGATGACGGAAAATCGTTCCAATATACATCTACTATCCACTTGGGCGTGGCCACCTGGGACGGTTTACAGTATTGCCAACTATCTCAACTTTTTTCAAATTTTGTAGCAAGATATGCCAATATAAGTATGATAGAAAGGTATTTACAGCGAAATGACAACTTAAATAATTTCAAGTAGGGTTGCCACCATATATTTTGTATATCCGGTACTTTGTTATTTGTATATCCGGTACTATCTCATAAACCGCTTGACCGATTGAGATGAAATTTGGCATATAGATGTCATGATTGATTATCAAACTATCCACTTGTAGGTTGCCACTTGGGGTGGTTAACAGGGTTGCCAGATATCTCAAATTGTGAGGCGAGATATGCCAATATGGGTATCAAATGAAAGGTATTTTCGCCGACATACCAACTAAAATATTTTCATATAGGGTCGCAGCTGAGGGTTACTATTTTACCGTATTGTATTTGTATTTACTTTTGGGATCATATTTGGATTATTTTAGGACTATTTTGGGAACATTTTGGGATAATTTTGGGGCTATTTTAAGATCATTTTTGGTTCCATTTTAGATTTATTTGGGACAATTTTGAGATTATTTTGGGATAATTTTTGGGTCATTCTGGGCTAAATTTTTGGGAACATTTTAGGGTCGTTTTGGAATTAATTTAGGATAATTTTGGGGTAATTTTGAAATCATTTTGGGGCCATTCTGGAATCATTTCTAGATCATTTTGAGGTCATTTTCCGATCATTTTTGTATCGTTTTGGGTTCCATTTCGGATCATTTTGGGAACATTTAAAGGTCTTTTTGGGGTCGTTTTGGGATCATTTAAGGATTATTTTGGGATTATTTTACGGTCATTTTGGGATCATTTTAGCACCGAGCAAGCTCGGTCACACATGGACTTACATATATTTTATGGTGTATAATCATAATTTTTTTGATCATTTTCGGACTCTTTCGGGATCATTTCGGAACTGTTTCAGGATCATTTCGTGATCATTTTGTGATCGAATTGAGGCATTCTTGGATCTTTTTTGAGTCAATTTGGGACCCTTATGGGATCACTTTTGGATAATTTTAAAGTGATTTTGGGGACATTTTTGGGTCATTTTGGTATTGATATCAAAACTTGAGATAATTTTGGGGTAATTTTTAAATCATTTTGAGATCATTTTGTGGTCATTTTGAGGACATTTTTAGATCATTTTGGGGCCATATTAGGATCTTTTTGGGACCATTTTGCATTCATTTTGGGATCATTTTGTATTCATTATGGGGTTATTTTGAGTTAATTTTGTATTAATTTTGGGGTCATTTTGAGTTCATTTTGAAATCATTTCGAATTTTTTGAACAAGATTTTTTCGAATATTATTCCCACCACTACTCTAATGTTTCGAAAATACCTATTCCTGTCCTAAGGGTCAAAAAAATCGCAAGTATACGTTTTCGGTTGACTGAAAGTATAGGTAAATTGGTAAAAAAGTTACCAAGAAAAGTATATATGTATGTATAAGGAAGCAACATTTTTTTTTTTAAAACCTTTTTCAGTTATTAAATTAGTTTTATGACAAAAACGCAAAATATTCTACACGGAAAACCTAATTTTCCTTTATAGCAGGATTGGCTGCTTGAATTGGATGATTGAGCTATGCCGTTACACAATTTTTTTGTGTTATACGCAATTCTCAGAAAATTTCAGGTTTTACAGAAAAATTGTACAAAAGAACCTTTGATTTTACCAAGAAGTTGGTAATGGTCTTAATATATTGTAGGCAAAAAAAAAGTTGAAAACCAAGAAAGCTGAAAGGAAATGTAAAAATATTCCACGTCCACTGCTATTTTAGAGCACATGCGACTTAGAGCAACGATAGCTTGTAAAATCTACAATTTCCAATGAAAAAAAAATGTCATCTCATTTGAGAACGATGCTCCGCGCCACTAACTTTGACCTTGAAAGTCAATTCATTTCTATTGTAGAACATTTTCTCTATAGCAGCATTGTCGCATTGCCAGTGACCCAATTCTTCTTTTCTACGTACATAATTATTGTGCGCTCGAAATGTTTGCCTGCGTACACCACATACAATACAAAGTAGCTAAGTTTTACTTGTTTTGCTTAAAAAAATAAAAATATTTTGCTTCCAATGTTGCTTGCCCATACACAATAGAAAGGCGCGAGCGACGCACTCAGCACAAGCCAGCAGGTTGCACTGGTTGTGCATGCAGCAGCCCTAGCCCCTTAGTGGGACAATTGTCCAAAAAAAGCTGAGTGAGAAACATATTCAAACAGATTTTTACGCTCTTTGCTTGGCCTCTCGCATAATGAAATTGTTGCTGCGCTTGTGAGAGCGCTATGATCGTATTGGACAATCAATATTTGCATTTGGTTATGCTCACTCACTCACTTGCAAGCTATGATAATTTTATTGATGCGATGACCGCTCTTCTCTAATACACCCTCACTTCCAACGCTGCCGGGCCCTGGCTTGTAGTGTAGGTACCTAGTGTTTTAATGTAACTACGAATAATATCTTTGTATTATAGTTTTTATTTTGTATATTTTTGAAGTTAACGTCTTAGGCGCCGATATGAAGTTTTAATTGAGAACAAAAATTAAAAAAAAAAATGACTGATGATGCAACAGAAATAGAAATTGTAGCCGACTTTCAGGCGTATGGTGCAGACTTTCAGGCGTAGACGATTTTCACCACGATGTTTCGCTGTGCAAATCAAATAGGAGGTGAAATTCTAAGATCTATCTAACATTGCACAAATTTTAAATTTGACAGAATTCATCGGTGTTGCCACTTATAGCGGTTTGAAGGTTTGCCACCTAGCCCAATTTTTTTTAAATATAGAGCTAGATATGCCAATATGGGTATCAAATGAAAGGTATTTTCGACCGTATTCAAAATAAGATAATTTCAAGCAGGGCTGCCACTTAGTGTTGCCATCTTACCGCAATTTATATCTCGGGAACTGCTTGAGCGTTTGGATGAAATTTGGCATATAGACAATTTGATTCATTCTAAGATTATACACATGGGTGTTGCCACTTAGGGCGGTTTACAGGGTTGCCACCTATTTGAATTTTTTTAAAATATAGAGCTAGATATGCTGATATGGGTATCAAATGAAAGGTATTTTCGACCGTATTCCCAATATGATAATTTGAAGCAGGGTTGCAACATAGGGTTGCCACCTTTCCACAATTTATTTATTTGTTCGTATATCTCGGGAACGGCTTGACCGACTATGGGTATCAAATGAAGAGTATTTTCTATCGTATTCCAAATAAGATAATTTCAATCAGAATTGCAACTTAGGGTTGCCACCTAACTGCAATTTATTTTTTTTGTTCGTATATCTCGGGAACTGCTTGACCGACTTGGATAAAATTTGGCATATAGACAACATGATTCATTATAAGATTTTATAAATGGGTGTTGCCACTAACGGCGGTTTACAGGGCTGCCACGTATCCCAATTTTTTTTAAACATAGAGCTAGATATGCCAATATGGGTATCAAATGAAAGGTATTTTCGGCCGTGTTGCAAATAAGGCAATTTCACGCAGGGTTGCCACTTGGGGTTGCCACCTAATCGCAATTTACAATCCCTTTTACAACTCTCTTTCCTATCTTTCTTCGCCTTCCCACTATCACCCTCACTTTTTCCTTTCATTTCCCTACTTCCGCCTTCTACCACGCCCCTCTTCCTCTATATCCCCTGTTAACTTAGGCATTCTACCCACGTACCGAATTTGAAGGAAAATGCACCATGTATAAGATATTTTCGACTTGATCGGTTCCCTGGTCCACTTCCCGGAAGTAAGACATTGTGAATCTAAACCATTCTCGAATACACCTTATTCATATTTCGTTATTTCTGAAATTAAGAAGTTAACTTCTTTCACGTGTACTGGCTACATGCGGTTTTTTTTATTTTCTTTCCTTTTCTATTACCGCTTCCGGGTTTTTATTCTGCTAAGTTTTGCATTAATGCGTAAATAGCTGCAACTATTGTATTCGCGCAAAAGTAATCTTGCTTTGAGTGTTTATGAGTAATTTATTGTAAAACACCATGCTAAGTAATTCCACAAAGAATTTATGTATTATACACTAACTAAACAAAAGGGAAACGGTTTATGGTATGGAATAAGGGTATTTACATATAGACAAAGGAATCAAAGAGGCTTAGCCTGAGCGGATAAAGATTGCAATGTTGCAAGTCTGCTGAAGGCGAATACGAATGTGGTAAATAACTATTTGTAACTATTTTAAATACTTAAGAGAATGGGTACCTATGCAGGAAAATGAGAAAAAATTTTGCTTTTATCCTTAAAGGTTTACATTTAAATGCTACACCCAACAACTAAAATTTCAAACCTTGTACCTCATTAGTTATATAAGTATACATAAGGTTCGATTCAACATATCAACGTAACTTGAAATATAAAAATTCCAATATAACAAATTACAACAACTAAACAAAAGCATAATCGACTTACAAAAATATTTCTATACTATTTTATTCAAACAATTTCGCAAAATTTTAAAATTCCTTATAACTCTTCTAGTAATAAATTCTTAGTAAACTTATTACAAATTATAATTTATGGCCTTATCAAGTAGGAATTTTGTAATTAGTCGCAACAACTTGACTAAACGATAATGTAAGCCGCAGGACACAGTTGACACAAACTGAAGCGCAATCTTAACTAACGCGCTGATGGGTAAAGGCAAACAAACAGCAAGATTAACGACAATAACATAAATTAAAAGTATGAAAGCTTCCATAAATGGGTGCCCCAATTATTTTGAAATGAGTAAGGAGTAAAGAAAATTTATTTGGTTGAGAAACAGTGTTGCCAGAAACTTTTTTTTATTGTTTTGCTTGTTTTACTATATTTTACTTAATTTTCTTTTTTAAATTTGACCTCGAGCTCAATAGTCGGGCGAACCTGGTTTTACAAGAAAAAGTCGGTTTCATAAAGTTGTGATAAATTACCCAGGAAAAAGACATTCTTACTAAGAAATGTCCAAAGATCTTTGAACTGATAAGTATTTTTCAAAATATCTGCTGCGACATCCGTTAAATTCGTCTAAGCCCACAAATTCGATCGTGAAGTATTTTTGTTATTACTTGAGCATAGAATTTCTGGTATTTTTTGCATAGTGTTTCAAGTACAACTGTAATTCTTTTCCAGTCTTACTTTTTGCAAATGTAAAGCCACGATTTTACAAAAACATTTACCAAAAAAGAAAAAAAATGCTACGATTTTGGCAATACTATGAAAACAAGGCTTTTTCGAAGATTTTTTTTTTAGAAAGATATAACTAAAAAGATCGTTCGAGGTCGGTTCTAATTTCTTTACCGAGGCATAAAACAGACATATTTTACTTTATTTTATTTTATTTTATTTTATTTTATTTTATTTTATTTTATTTTATTTTATTTTATTTTATTTTATTTTATTTTATTTTATTTTATTTTATTTTATTTTATTTTATTTTATTTTATTTTATTTTATTTTATTTTATTTTATTTTATTTTATTTTATTTTATTTTATTTTATTTTATTTTATTTTATTTTATTTTATTTTATTTTATTTTATTTTATTTTATTTTATTTTATTTTATTTTATTTTATTTTATTTTATTTTATTTTATTTTATTTTATTTTATTTTATTTTATTTTATTTTATTTTATTTTATTTTATTTTATTTTATTTTATTTTATTTTATTTTATTTTATTTTATTTTATTTTATTTTATTTTATTTTATTTTATTTTATTTTATTTTATTTTATTTTATTTTATTTTATTTTATTTTATTTTATTTTATTTTATTTTATTTTATTTTATTTTATTTTATTTTATTTTATTTTATTTTATTTTATTTTATTTTATTTTATTTTATTTTATTTTATTTTATTTTATTTTATTTTATTTTATTTTATTTTATTTTATTTTATTTTATTTTATTTTATTTTATTTTATTTTATTTTATTTTATTTTATTTTATTTTATTTTATTTTATTTTATTTTATTTTATTTTATTTTATTTTATTTTATTTTATTTTATTTTATTTTATTTTATTTTATTTTATTTTATTTTATTTTATTTTATTTTATTTTATTTTATTTTATTTTATTTTATTTTATTTTATTTTATTTTATTTTATTTTATTTTATTTTATTTTATTTTATTTTATTTTATTTTATTTTATTTTATTTTATTTTATTTTATTTTATTTTATTTTATTTTATTTTATTTTATTTTATTTTATTTTATTTTATTTTATTTTATTTTATTTTATTTTATTTTATTTTATTTTATTTTATTTTATTTTATTTTATTTTATTTTATTTTATTTTATTTTATTTTATTTTATTTTATTTTATTTTATTTTATTTTATTTTATTTTATTTTATTTTATTTTATTTTATTTTATTTTATTTTATTTTATTTTATTTTATTTTATTTTATTTTATTTTATTTTATTTTATTTTATTTTATTTTATTTTATTTTATTTTATTTTATTTTATTTTATTAAATTTTGTTTTGTATAATTTTTTTTATAATTTTTTTTTTTTTGTTGTGTCTCACATATTTTCTAGAAAATACTGGCATCACTGGTAAGACCCCTTCATTTTTTTAAATTTTTTTTATTTAAATTAAACAAAATGCACTTTATAACGCTTTCACGCAGCTTGAAGGCAACAAATATCAAAACAAAAATGTAAATTTTCATAGAATGTTAAATAATTTTTTAATCTATGATAAATTGCTGTACAAACTGATTGCTAAAGTTGAGAAATTATTCACAGCAATTTAAAGGGTGAAACATAAAATATGTTGTCAACAATTTTTTAATAAAAAGCATGACATGAATAATTTTTGAAACGATATGAAAAGAGTTAAATTAAAATAAAACGCAACAATATTTTAGAAAAATGTTTGGAATGAGATAATAAATCTCCCCCCGCACTTCTTTCCTTTAAGTGAAGTTTGAATGTGAGTAGGTATATATCTAGGTAAGCGCTTGTGAACTAGTAAATGTTTATGGCCTCATTATGTATTGCGGACGGTGGCTAAGACGAACGATTCGTCAAAGAAAATACATAATGAAGCCATTAACCAGATTGACAACCAAAGGTAGAATTAATTATAAAAAACGTAAACTGCTCGAACATCTAAATGTCACAGCCAGATAGAATAGAAGCTAAATCATAATAAAAACAATTGAAAGAAACTCAAAGCAATTGAACAAACAACAACAACTTGAACAACAACTAACCAGCAGACTTGTGATAGTCAATAAATCGGATAAAATGCCAGAGAAGTTGATGCATGGCCGAATGAAAAGCTAGAATACTTTATAACAAACAAGCATTCTTGGCAAGCTGCACCACTGATTTACAGGCGAACAAACGACGAAACAAAGAAAAGAAAATGCGATAGTTAGCATTAGTGAGGAATCCATTGATTATGTTGTGTGTAGAGAGTAAATGTGTAGAGATAAATGGTTTTCATAGAATTTTAGGGTGAGTGAGGTTAGACTACTCGCCATGGGACCAAGTGAGATACTTAGGTATATTGCTCAGGCATTGAGAAGATATCGGGTGAAGCTCACTTTTGCTAGACCAAAAATGTTAAAGGACAAAAAAAAAAAGGCGTGAGTATCAAGTACTCGTGAAGTTTGATGTGTAAATTCTGCACAAAACTTCATTTTATATATGTTTTTTTGTGTTTTTCCCTGTCCTTTCATTAATTTATTTCTTTTGATATTCCTTCTATAAAAAAATCCTATAAGCCAAATACATATATATAGAACAGTAGTATATGACTCAAAGACGAGTCATAAATAGTTCAAGGATGCATCATAAATGAATCATGGATGAGTAAAAAATTGCGCATAAATAAGTCAAAAATGACTCATACAAGAGTAATTTATGACTCATCCAAATATCATTTTTCCCATAACGACTTCTCTATGTAACTCCCGCTTGTTTTATGTAGTGTAAACAAAAAATATGTAGCTATACTTTCATTCATACATATTTATAAACCTATACAGAGGAGCACATCAATCGTACGCCAAGAGCTGGTGGTCAGCCAAAATGATCAGCTTGCCTCTTCTCAAATTGAATGGCCGGTCTGTTGTTGACAGGTGATTCTTGATGTTCAAGTATGTGTTTGTGCTTTTGCTGTTCTCTGTATGTTGTTTAAAGTCTAAAAATGACAAACGAAAAAAGCATTCATTAAAAGAGGGAAGCTGTTGTCAAAACAAGTTGAGTACATATGGATTTAAGATAAAAGATGTTGACTTTGGTGATTTGATGTTGGGGAGACCTAACATATGCAGTACAGTAAGTAATTATAAAGTCGTAAAGAATTATACAAGTTGTTCGTATTGTAAATAAACAAAAAGCTTCATTAAGGAACTGTTTCGTTATCACTTGGGGAGCATTTTCGGGATTACTTAAGGGTAAATTTGGGGCAATTTTGGGATCATTTTGGGGTAATTTTTGGGATGAATTTTTGTTAGTTTTGGGAACTTTTTAAGGTTGTTTTAGCAACATTTTGGTATCATTTTGGGGTAGTTTTAAGGAAATGTTGGGGTGCTTTAGGCATAAGTTTTGGGATCGTTTTATAGTAGTTTTTGATAATTTTTTGGTCATTTCGGAACTATTTTGGAGTAATTTCGGGATTATTTTCGTATGATTTTAAAATAATTGTATGGTTATTTAGGGGTAATTTTTGATCATTTTGGATTCATTTTGAGGTAATGTTGGAATATTTTCAAAACCATTTTAATCATTCGGGATCATTGTTTAATTATTTTGTGACGATTTTGGAACAATTTTTAGCCTAAAATTACCCTAAAATGATTTCAAAAATTACTCCAAACCTAAACTTACCATAAAAAGATCCAAAAATGTTCCAAAAAGTACCCTAAAACTATCCCTAAATGACTCCAAAATTACCCAAAAATAATTCCAAAATTACCCAAAAATAATCCCAAAACTACCCCGAAAGGATTCCGAAACTACGTCCGAAATTGTCAAAAAATTATCGTAAAATTATTCCAAAACTACCCTAAAAATATCCCTAAATGATTTCAAAATGACCCCAAAATTATTCCAAAATCACACAAAAAAATTAACATAAAACTACCCTAAATGATTCCAAAATTAGTCTAAAGTTACCCAAAAATGATCCCAAAATTACGCCAAACCTACAGAAAAAATATCCCAAAATTACCCCTAAACAATTCCAAAATAGTCTTAGAATGTTCCCAAAATTAGCCAACAATTACCCCAAAATGATCCCAAAAATACGATCAAAACTGCCTAAAGTATTCTAAAATTACCCCCAAACGACTAGCCTAAAACTTCCCTAAAATTATACCAAATTTACCCCAAAGTTAGTTTAAATTTACCCTAAAATTATTCTAAAATTACCCCATAACTACCATAAAATGATACAAAAATGTTCACAAAATTGAGCGAAAATTACCCCAAAATGATTTCAAAATTACCAAAAAATGCTCTCAAGAAAAACCTTAAAAACTATTTTTAATTGCGAAACAAAAAATCACTCACAACACACGAAAGCGTGTTCATTATACAAAATGTTGCTTAATTGCTTGGTATATTTTTGCCTTCATTAAATGTTAATTTCCAATTCGCTTTTAGCAAACATCAGCAAATTTCACCCGCCTTTGACTAATGAAACTACTTTTACACATATGAATGGATATATGCAAATGCAGAGGTAAATACGGAGAACTCATGTATACATATGTGCATAATTACATAAATGTGAAATCATGTGTACAACGTTTCATAAGCATTTTCACCTTTAACCTTCATAAACACACCTAATTGCAAGGTCTTGCCAAATACAAAAATTTACGAAGCAGCCGATCCAGCAACCGCTTGCATGACTTTTCAATTGAGTGTAAGTATAGAAAGTATGAAAGTAAACTTTTCGTGAATGTGTAAATTCGTAGTAAATATAAATAGAAACATCAAAAATTCAGAGGTGAGGTATATGAGTTTCACTCTACTGAAGGTCAACGTGGAATTTAAGATTTTTTAAATAAAGTTGATTGATGTAACCAAAACTTGAACACGTACTTCAGAAAAGAGTTTGTGTATAACTATAAGCTGCCGGTAACTAGAACAGTAGTCCAGCACATTTGAAAGCACAGTAGTCTTGGAATACTCGAGTCTATTCGATTTCTCTTTAAACTATTTACTAAGTATTAACACTAAACACTTTGTGATATTTGAAAACTTCTGACTTAAGCTCCTCACCGCCTTAAACACAAGAAGATATTGTGTATTCTACAATAATAGTATTCACTCAACTTCGCATGTATGCAATAATTGCGCAGTTACAAAGTGACCACTACTAAATGAGCGCCCAATGAACCATACTAGGCCAGCAAGTCATTTCTCAAAAGCATGGCTCGGCATTTTTACTTTCATTTGTCGACTTTTTGGGAATCATTTCGGGACTTTTTCGGGAAAATTTCTCGACTTTTTTTTTAGATAATTTTTGGACTTTTGATTTCGGGATATGTTCCGAAACTTTTGCGGACCATTCTGGACTTTTCTGGAATCATTTTGGAACTTTTTCGGCACTATTTCAGGATGGTTTTCAGGACTGTTTTGGGACCATTTTGGGACTTTTTTGGGATAATTTCGCTACATTTTTTGGAAAATTTCAAACCTTTTTCGGAATATGGTCCAGACATTTTCGGGATCATTTCCTTAATTTCTTGACGGTCACGAAAAAGTCCAAAAAAGTTTCCTAAAATTATTCCGTAATGGTCTCGAAAAATCCCGAAACAATCATAGAAAATCCTGAAATAATCCAAAAAATGATCCCAAAAAAAGTCGGAAACCTATCCCGAAAAAGTACTGAAATTATCCCAAAATTGGTCCCAACAAAGTCCAGTATTGATCCGAAAATAGTCCTGAAATGGTCTCAAAATAGTCCCGAAAACCATTCCGAAATGATCCCAAAAAATTCCGAAACATATCCTGAAATTAACCCAAAATATTCCAGAAACGGGTCGAAAATGGTCCCGAAAACAATATGGTCCCAAAACAGCTCCGAAAAAAATCCCGTATTGATCACAACAAAGTCCAGAAATGATCCCATAATAGCCCTAAAAAATAATCCCGAAAATGTCCCAAAATCATCCCAAAAATGTCCGAAACATATCCCGAAAACTTACTGAAATTATTGCAAAAAAGTGCCGAAATCGTCCCAAAACAGTCCTGAAATGATCCCAACAAAGTCCAGAATTTATTCCAAAATAGTCATGAAATAGTCTCAAACTAGTTCCGAAAATCATTCCGAAAAGATCCCAAAAAAAGTCCGAAACATATCCCGAAAAAGTACTGAAACTATCCCAAAAAAGGCCAGAAATGGTCCAAAAATAGTCCCGAAAACCATCCCGAAATGATCCCAACTAAGTCCAGAAGAAACATATCTACATAGAACAGCAAGTTTTTAGCATTCGCGCACAAGCTACTCATTAATACCAACCAAAATATGTTTATGTATATATAGAAATGATTAATTAGTGGCTGCTTTTGTCACATGTCGATTTTAAATTTCATCAACTCAACCACTGAACTTAACCCTTATCCACCACTCTAGGTTTTTGCTCTTGTATTACACTTCGGCGGTTTTTTGAGAATCATTAATCAAGTGTTGCGTTGCTTTTTGCTTACATACATACATATGAATGTATGTATACCAAACATATGATGGTTTTACCTGAACGAATTCAATATGTAGGTATGTATGTATGCAGCCTAGCCAAATCGCTTTAGCAAAACATAAGAGTCGAGTTCTTGGTTGGTTGAGTGAACAGCGACGCGTTAAGCAAATTTAATAGAATTAATTGCGCACAGAGAAAAATGAGCTCGTCATGATATGAAATATCAAGATATGTGTTGCTTCAACCAAAATCACGGTCAATTCTTATCCATTATCAAATGCTGTTGATTCAACTGCATTGAAATTGTTTACCTTAACTTAACAGTTGTTTCAACAGAAAATTTTGTTGTTTAAAGTATTGCTTTATATTAGGTAAACTAAAATAAGTCTGATTTCAACAGCAAAAGGAGTCAAAGTGAAAATTTATGTCCTTTCTTTAATTCATTTCTTTTGATAACTCTTCTACAAAAAACTCCTATAAACCAAATATACCTCCAAGGAAGGTAGTATATCACGCAAAGACGAGTCATTGCCTTTTCTTTCCGTTTTTTCCTTCCCTTCCCTTCTTTTCCATCCCTTTTCCTTTTTCCCTTTTCTTTCCTATTTTCCTTTCCTTTTCATTCCTTTCCTTCCCTTTTCCCATCCCTTTATTTTTTTCGCTTTCCTTTCGTTTTTCCTTTCATTTCTTTTCCTTTCCTTTCCTTTTTCCTTTCCTTTCTTTTATTTCCTTTTTTCCTTTCTTTCCTTTTCTTTTCTTTTCTTTTCTTTTCTTTTCTTTTCTTTTCTTTTCTTTTCTTTTCTTTTCTTTTCTTTTCTTTTCTTTTCTTTTCTTTTCTTTTCTTTTCTTTTCTTTTCTTTTCTTTTCTTTTCTTTTCTTTTCTTTTCTTTTCTTTTCTTTTCTTTTCTTTTCTTTTCTTTTCTTTTCTTTTCTTTTCTTTCCTTTTCTTTCCTTTCATTACCTTTTCTTTCCTATTCTTTCCTTTCCTTCCCTTCTTTTTCATCCCTTTACTTTCCTTTCCTTCCTTTTCCTTTAATTTCCTTCCCTTTCTTTTCTTTTCCATCCCTTTACTTTTCTTTCCTTTCATTACCTTTCCCTTTCCTTTCCTTTATCATTCGTTTCTTTTCTTTCCAATTTCTTCCTAATTTGTTTCCCTTCCCTTTTTTCTTTCCCTTTCATCCCTTTCCTTTCCTTTCCTTTAGTTTAATTTCCTTAACTTTATTTTCCTTCCTTTTCCGTTAATTTCCTTTCTTTTTCATCCCTTTACTTTCCTTTCCTTTCTTTCCCTTTCCCGTTATTTTCCTTTAATTTTCTTTTCTTTTATTTCCAATTAAAAAAAAACTAATGGCGGCGATATACCAACAGGTTATCATAACCTCTAATACGAGATTTTTTTAGCCGAGCTTCTCTTTCCAACTTGTGGTGTGTTGCTTTTGAGTTTTTCCTACAAGTTGGCGAGACCTACAGTTTTTTGCCGACTCCGAACGGCACTTGCAAAGCAAATGAATTTTTGCTGAGAAGCTTCTCATGGCAGAAATACACCCGGAGAGTTTGCCAAACTACTGCCGAGGGGCGACCCCGTTTAGAAAAATTGTTTTTCTAAATAATTTTTGATGTTACTTTTGCTGGGTATCGAACCGCCACGGCTTGGTGTAGAAGACCGAACACTTAACCGCTACACCACGGCAGCCGCCAATTTCCAATTACTTCCTCATTTTCTTTCCTTTCCTTTTTTTCCCCTCATTACTTTTCTTTCCATTTCTTTTCTTTAGTTTAATTTACTTAACTTCCAATAAAATTAACTTCCATATCATGTCTCAGCAAGTGATCACGTTTATGTTGTTTGCACGTCAGCAAAGCACTTGGATATGCACCCACACACAACACACTACAGCCTACATATTCCGCGTAACTTTCTTGGATGACCCCCAGCGCAAAAATATTTACACATCAAAAAATAAGAATTATTTTTCATAGTTCTTATTTTAATTTTGCCGGGAATCAATCTCAGATGTTTTGAACGCTCAACCTAGGCCATCGTATTATTATACTTGCCAGTGTCTAATTACAGCTTTGTTCTAAATTGCATCACACTTTCTCAGGTTGCTTTGTTGCCTTAACCGAGAATAGACCACATTTGAGTTCTGAGCACAGGTGTCTACCATGATGCCATCGTGTACTTATACTTGCTGGTGTATAATTACAGCTTTGTTATATGACAGTAATGACAGTATCTACGCTGTTGGATTAACTTTGTTTTTCGGTAATATAAACATATCCCCAAAAAAATGTCTTCTACAGTTTGCTGGTTAGGAGATTCTCCATCTAAAGCGCATGTGAAGTTTTTCTTGCAAATGCAAATATGTAAATGTTTTTGATGCATTTTGAACTACCCTCTCACATTGCACCCTATCTTTCAACATTAATTTGAAATATATATGAAAATACAAAAACCACTTTCCCACTGCTAATTCCATAAGTCTTTATTTGCATATAAATTATGTACTCAAGAATAATTTTGTAAACAAAGCATCAATTCTCCAAAGGACACATTCGAGATCAAAGTGCAAATTATGTTCTGAGGTACACTCGTGTGTAGCTTATGCCTATTTACTTGCATCTTATTAATATGATTTAGCTTTGATACTCTAATGAGTAGTATTATTTTGTTAATTAGTAGTTGTGTCTCCTCAGCAACGAGCTGATGATTTCTCGAAACAAGTTGTTTTTGAATATAACATACTATATCTATTTATATATTTGTTTATCTGCTTATTTCAATATGTGTACAGAAGCATTCAAACTACTTACTAATTACCGACAAAACAGGTTATTACTCAGCTCTTGTTATCTAAGTTGGATTTTTGTAAGTAAATACCTAACCGGTTTTTGATAACTTTTGTTTTAACGGGTTCGTATTACTAATAAAGTAAGAGAAGTGCAAACGAGAGAAGTGATACAGTAGACAATTGACCTTCGCTCGCGTTTCCACTTATGTTAACTCTCTAATTAACTCACACATTCAAAAGAGAAGAGGCTCCTGTATTGCCTCTCAGCGTATAGCGAAACAATTCAATCACAACCGTCGTTCATTTGCGTTTGTGTTCTGAGCAACTATGTTCTTGCATTATGGAACATCCTTATGACGCCAAATATAAAGAGCAAAATTAAGTTTTGGTTCCTTGGATTTAGAATATTCCCGTGGTAGGCATACCGGTCGTAAGAGGCGACTAATATGCAATGAGGTGCTTACTCGATGGTTAATCTACGGATATGATGCCTCTCCCCTCTCATTACCCATATTCTCGTGCCCCACGGATGGAGAGATGACATGACACAGAAGATTCAAAATCAAGGCCAAGGACTGTCTATTTCGACATCACTCCCCAAAACCTTGGGGGAGTGTTTTTGCTGTTAGGAACAACAACAACAATAGCAACAACACTTTAGCCCCGAAAAATTAATAAATTACACTACTCGACAAAAAAAATCTCCAACAATAATAGTACATTTTCTTAATGTAAAATGTTCTCCTGATTCGGAATATCACATCCATTTTTCTGTGGCAGATTTAGTTTTCGAGATATCGGTGAAAATGTGAAAATTTCAGATATAAAAACTTTAAAATCAGAAGAGGTCCATTGACGAAAAAACGTTAGCCATCCTGTGTTGTCGGAAATCCAATTACGAAAATTTTAATCTTACCACTACAAAATTGTGATGTGCTCTTTACTTCGTAAGCCTTGTTATATTGAAATTACTCAATCAAAAATTTTCTGTTTTTACCTAAGAAATTTTCCGAAGATTCTATATGCTTGACATTTGATAAATAATTTCAATGTCAATTTTCTGCTGATTCCAAAAGTGTAATCATTTGGTTTAAAACTAGAATAGTTTTTGAGATTTTCTGAAATTTCAGTTTTGGAGATAAGTTAAAATTATGTATATAAAAAGTGTTTAAAAGTTGATAGTTTTCACCTTTTTTTACATTTTATGCTTCCCAAAGAAGGAACCAACCAAAGACAAAAAAAAAAATGTCCTAATAACTCAATCACCTTAATATCGATTTTAATTATTTTTGCATTGGTTAAAAGGGTATTTCATCTACTTACCCATATTGGCATATATTGCTCCATTATTTAAAAAATTTAGATAGGTGGTAACTCGGGAACCCCCCCAGTGGCAACCGCCAAGTAGATAGTCTTAAAATCAATAATACTCTCTCTATGCCAAATTTCATCCCAATCGGTCCAGCGGCTCTCGAGATAGTACCGGATATAAAAATATAATACGGTAAGGTGGCAACCCTACTTGAAAATATTTTAGTTGATATGTCGCCGAAAATACCTTTCATTCGATACCCATATTGGCATATCTTGCTCCATTAAACAATTAAACAAAAATTAAATGGTGGGAACCCTGTAAACCGCTCCAAGTGGCAACCCCCAATTGAATACTTTTATAATCAATAATACCACCTATAAGTCGAGATAGTACTGGATATACAAATATGCTTCGGTAAGGTGGCAACCCTAGGTGGCATCCCAGCTTGAAAATATTTTAGTTGGCATGTCACTGAAAATACCTTTCTTTTGATACCCTATTGGCATATCTTGCTACAAAGTTAAAAAAAAAACTGAGATAGGTGGCAACCCTGTAAACTGTCCCAGGTGGAAACATCTTAGTGTATAGCCTTAGAATCAATCCAACTACCTATATTCAAAATTTTATCCAAATCGGGCAAGCAGTTTCCGAGATAGTCCGGATATACAAATATACAAGTTTATCTCGTTTAAAGTTGTAAGATTTGCTTGAAATGTTTGAATTTGTTTAACGATTCTCTCATTCATTAAATTAAGGATATTATGACAACAGCAATAACATGAATATTGCTATTAGCAAGAAAAAGCATTGAAATTATTTCTACATAACTCAACACATAAAAAACTCACGTTCAGCAGCAAAAAAAAAAAAAATCAGAATAAAAATGCGCAAAAAAGCAAAAATAAAAATCGAACCAAGGAAACGGTGTGACATAGTTGACATCTATAATAAGCAGGAAGGAAATAAAAGCGATTCAGCGTCGAAAAATAAAATTAGGAAAATATAAATGCATTCGAGTTGTGATGCCCAGCAGCGAGTACGAGATTATGGGTCATTTACTATTTCGCCTTCGCACTCTCTTTAGACTTTGCACGCTTGGTTGCTGCGTTTGTTGGTCACAGCCCTATGAATGCCGTTACTGCAAAGTGTCCGTTACTTGCTGTTAAATGAACACCACCACCACGGCGCGCCATCCACTTGAAGAAAGTGTATTTGTGGGCGAAGAAGTAATGCCAAAGGAAAAGTTGCTAGATTGGCTTATTTAAAAATAAAATATATGAAAATAATAAACAGTCAAAGGAGTGGAAGTAAATAAGAAGCTAAGAGTCTGGGCAACAAATAAAAAAGCAGCTAGAAAATTTGTTCAGAAAAAATGCGAATAAATATTGTGTTGTATCTAGTTGTTTGTTCGCGTGGGAACAAAAAGTTGTATTTTGCTTTACACATTTATTTCGTACGCGCCGGCAAAACTTTCGCAATCATAAAATTTTTAATTTGATTTACTTGTTCACGTGCATTGTAACGTTGGTTACTGATTATTAGTTGGCGGTTGAAAGTTTCTATTGCACACAGCTTAGGTTAACAATGATGCACGAACTTCGAGCAAGAGCTTGTTTAGCTATAGCTAATGTGAACGGTAGAGTGAGTTGAAAGGGAAAGGATATATGTACCTAATTTGAAGAGATAACGGTTTCAAGGACGAAACAGTAATGACAGCCTGATAACCTAAAAAATAAAATAAAATAAAATAAAATAAAATAAAATAAAATAAAATAAAATAAAATAAAATAAAATAAAATAAAATAAAATAAAATAAAATAAAATAAAATAAAATAAAATAAAATAAAATAAAATAAAATAAAATAAAATAAAATAAAATAAAATAAAATAAAATAAAATAAAATAAAATAAAATAAAATAAAATAAAATAAAATAAAATAAAATAAAATAAAATAAAATAAAATAAAATAAAATAAAATAAAATAAAATAAAATAAAATAAAATAAAATAAAATAAAATAAAATAAAATAAAATAAAATAAAATAAAATAAAATAAAATAAAATAAAATAAAATAAAATAAAATAAAATAAAATAAAATAAAATAAAATAAAATAAAATAAAATAAAATAAAATAAAATAAAATAAAATAAAATAAAATAAAATAAAATAAAATAAAATAAAATAAAATAAAATAAAATAAAATAAAATAAAATAAAATAAAATAAAATAAAATAAAATAAAATAAAATAAAATAATATTAAATAAAATAAAATAAAATAGCATAAAATAAACTAAATTAAAATAATATAAAATAAAATAAAATAAAATAAAATAAAATAAAATAAAATAAAAAAACAAAATAAAATAATACAAAATAAATTAAATAAAATAAAAAGTTTTCGATTTTTTTGCTACAAAGTTGTAGTTATAATTATTTTCTTTCTGTTTCCCGGAAGGGGTACTTAAATCGTCCAGTACCTTGGTGGCCGAGCTTGCTTGGTGCTTTCGCTTTTTTCCAATAGTCTTACTTACCAACAAACTTTTCAAGTGGCAAAGCCAAGCAGAAAGTCTTAAAATGAAGCATACTTTCCGCAGCACAAAATCTCATCCAAATCGATCAATATACATTACTAGCTGACCCGGCAGACGTTGTCCTGCCACACATTTATTTCCTTGCATGTTTCTCTAACCCCATCCCTATATCTATTTTAATCCATATCCCTATCTTCTTCGTATAGGAGGAACCACGCCGCCTTTTTCGTTATCCCCAGTTTTTTTTGGAGGTGGCAGGGATTGATCTTATATAACTCCTCACAAAATTTCAGTTGTCTAATCTAAATACTTCCAGAGATATGGACTATGAAGTATTTCATTCGTATGGGAGGTGCCACGCCCCCTTTTTCGTTAACTCGAGTTTTTTGGGAGGTGTTAGGGATCGATCACATATAAACCCTCACCAAAATTTAGTGGTCTAACATAAATACTTGCGTACGATCTATTGTGTGACCTATCGGCTTTTTGTTGTATGCAAAGGCTCTTTATAAATTTGAGCACCTCCTCAGGTTTTTTATTCCATCCCACACAGTATGTGAACCGGCGTTTCATCGTCCAGTTCGCCAAACCGACAAATTGTTGTATCTGACAGATTAAGTTTACTCAGGTGATAAAGTTGGCTACAGTGTCCCGTATAATATCCAGTGAGGATTCTTAGATCCACCCTTCTTAAATTTATGAGCCTGGCAGATGCTCTTTGCGATTGTTCTATAAAGAGTTTGAGGGTAGTCCTCTTCGGAGGCATTCTCTGCCACAGATTTCTATTGCATGGATTTCTGCTTGGAAGATAGTGGGGTAGCTACCCATTGGTACCGATTTTTTGTAGTTCGGTCCGTAGATACCACCTCCCGTTTTACCATCTTCCAGCTTCGATCCATCCGTATACCAAATCTCCGAATCGGATTAAGCATATGGGTTCCGTGTTTCCCAGAGAACTCGATCTACGATTGAAACCTTAAAGTTTCGCGTGATCCTGTGCGTAGGAGTTATTGCCACACTTACTTGCAATATAGGAACAATTATTAAGTTCTTGACTATCTTCATATGTCCTATCATATATCCGATTTTTAGATCACAAATATTTTGAAGTCTCAATGCAGCAAGTGTGGCTTCCTTCTCTATCAGAATAGGGAAGTGAAGTATTCCCTCAAGGGCACTTAAAGCATCAGAAGGGCCCATTCTCATTGCACCTGTTATATCGACACAGACCAGCCGATGCAGCTTAGTTAATTTAGTTGCCGCTGTTCTTTGAGCAGTCTTAGGCCACCAGATTAGGGAAGCGTAGCGTAGGTGACTTCATGGGATCAATATACATACGTAGAAATAAATAAAATACAGTTAGATGGCAACCCTAGGTGCCAACTCATCTTATACGGCTGATACATTAGCATAAATTCCGAATTAACTGCGCTTTTGGGAGTTAACTTGAGCATAATCTTCATTATAAACTCCCAAAAATTAAGAAGATTTGAGCAGTTTTAAAAATGTGCACTGGCAACTCTCTGTACATAAATATACAACAACAGCAAGAAACACTAGGAAATTAAGAGTAGCTGACAGATAGGCGTCGCGCTGGTTTCTAAGATCCGGCTTTCGACAGCTAGATGTCGCCGAGGTAGGTAATAATATTGTGCAATAACAACCAAAGTAGTAATTCTCAATGCTGTTAATCTTCAATTTTGTGTGTATCAGGGTAAAATTTGGATCTGATTAAAGAAGATTTATTGGAGATAATCTCCGTGTGTGTATCCATAGCATTAAAAACATCATAGTAGGTATTCGGCTGGAAGTACCTTTCATTTGATACCTAGCTCAATATTTAAAAAAAATGGGATAGGTTGCGTATAAACCGCACCATGTGGCAACACCCAAGTGGAAAGTCTTAGAATCAAGTGTACAAATTAAAATAATTTATTTAATATTCAGTACAAATTTATTTATTAATTTGAACAATGTCTAGGTACTGATGACACTACTTATATCATACGATCTTAACAATCTGATTGCCACCGAAATTCTGATTGGCAAAAATCCAATAAGAGTTGTCGTACCGCTTATTCGCTCTCTGCTGCAATAAGAAACTGGTTTTCGCTATGAAACAAACATTATACAAGAATAGTGAGGTTACCGCTAGCTTACTCCACTCAACCATGCATTATACTCTCTCCGCAGTCAACGTTGTTAACTGCAAACGTCATACTTTATTCGGTGAACATTATTATTCTTACTGAGAGTAAATCCCAATAAGAATTGGCCGTTATCATGCAGACAGATCGCTCTCCCAGCAATATCCCACTCTTACACTGCAAGAGATGGATATGCCGTTAAGTGTTGTATTAGTGATGTTAAAGAAAGCATCACCTATTCTTACATTGCAAGTGATGATGATGTCGCAGAGTGTTGTACTCGTGATGTTAAAGAGTGCATCACCTACTCCTACACTGCAAGTGATGGTGATGACGTTATGTGTTGTACTCGTGATGCTATAGAGTGCATCAGAGGGCAGATCGAACTACAAGGGTGGCCATTGCGACTTAACTTACATAGAGATAGGCAAATTTCATAACATTCGGTCAAGCGGTCCAAAATGAGAGCAAAATGATCCCCATTCCCAAATTCGGTGTTGAGAAAAAATGCTTGAGGTTTGAGAATCCTCTTAGTTCTCAACTTGAGAACTAACGTGGCTCAAGCCTAAATGTTTGTTGGGATAAGATATAGATATGCATTTTTTTCATATTCCAAGTCAATCTATTCAATTTATTTCCTCCACTTAATAATGTCACTTATACGCCATCGGGTGCAGTTATGAAACAAAATTGAATTATACGATCCTTTGATTTTTCATAATGATCGTATTTTATTGAAATTATGATTTTTTATTAACAAAGCATTGGTGCGGCATTGTCATAGCTCTATTTAGTGATGTCAGTGTTGGTTGCATTTATGAGTCGAATTTACTTGTATAATTTGTTACTTTTCGAACCGTTTTTATAATCTTATTAGTATTTTTATTATTAATGGAACGCACAGTTTAGCTATAGAAGGCCTACATTTTTATAAATTTCTATCAAGTTGTCATGTATGTATGTCAGCACCACATTTTCCTTGGTCAGTTTTTAATTTGATACACACAATTGTATAGTAGGAATAATTTTGCTTCAATTCATCTACCCACTTATTGACATTTATTTCTAGTTAATTTGTCATAAAGTCACAATTAGGTTTACGATTTATCAATAAGACGAAGTGAAAGCTAGTCAATAATGCGCTAGCCATAAGCAATAATTTATGACCGGCAATATACTTTGTTACATTTTAATATGAGCTTACTCATTCCAAAAGCTTCTTATAAAAAAGTTAATTCCAGTCTCAGCATTCAATATGCTGCCTTCGCTGTGCATTATATTGTCACAATGGTTGTCTGCTTTCAATATTTTTTCAATGCCTTCAATTTAGTGTGACATAATTGACTAACACACTTAAACATTGCTATTGGCGTCTATTTTTATATAATATTTTGCTCATTTATGAAAGACTTTGTAACAAATCTCCAATTTTGATTTTTATAAGGACAAAAGGATTCTTTGCAAGTATATCGAAAAAACGCATTCATGCGAAAGGGACATTGCTATTTAAAAAGTATTTTTGTATATTGCGTGACAATATGTTTTCTAGCAAAACTAATTATGTATATCGTGAAATTTTGCAATTTTAGTGCACTTTTTATAAGTCATACACGGCTATGTATGTAAGAAAAGGTAAGATAAAAGCTATTTTCTGGTTTGGTTGATATCTCCGAAACGCCTTATAATACATCGAGGTATAAGAAAGTTGAAGAATAATAACTTTATAATAAATTTTATTGTTTCCATGTCCTTAAAGGATAATTACAAATATAATAATACTAGTATATACCCGCGGCCTTGCCCGCCCCTGCGAAGTACCCTTTCAACATTAGGTCGTCGAAGTTCACCAAGGTAGGTAGATTGGTCAAATAAAAAACTGTTGGAAGATCTATTATTTGTTTATGTTCCTAGAGTTTTAAAAAAATAGTATGTATTGAAAAACGGGTTTCAAAAATTTTATTTAATATACATATCCTTGAAATCGATTGAAATTGAGGTTTCTAAAGTTAAATATTGCTTTGGCTTTAAGTTTGGATATAAATGTCTCAGAAAGCATTTATCGAATAGTTCATCTAAACTTCAAACTTTGATATTTATATAATACTAGCATGGTACCCGCGGTCTTGCCCGCACCTACAAAATTGCAGATAAGAATGCGGCTGTCGAAGTTTACCACAAAGAAATTAAAAGGCGTCAATAATATGTAGTAAGAAAAATCGGTCTTCTTAAAAGGATTCATTCAAGATAAAAGTATGTACATATATGTATGTATTTAACTTTGCCATGGGAGATATCGTGGTGTGACAGTGCATACCTTTTCTTTGTATTTTAATGAGTTTTACCTGTCACCCCAGGATATAGTCTATAAAAAATATTAAATAGATATATTCATTAAAGATGATTATAGAAGAGACTGGCTGTAAGAAAAAACGTAAGGGAAATATTTTAGTTCTTACCTCTTATTTTTTTTTTTATTTTTTGTTTTTGCGGGTGGGCAAGAAAAATGCGTAACGCACCATAATTGATGCCGTCGCACCAACCGTGTGTCCGTAGACTAAAAAACTTCCCCCTGGTGGAACCGTCTCCCAATCCGAAAGCACATTTGTACTGCTTCAGATTGGCGTTCCCTGCATTTTATTTTTTAAGAGCCTTCAGTTGCGCCTGCGTCCAGGTCCCGCTTTTTTGCTCTGATTGCGGTTTCCATTGTTCGCTGATCATCGCAGTTTTCCTTCAATCTAACACGCTTCTATAAACAACGTTGTATGATTTATTATTTTCCGCTAAAACATACAAATTTTTGGCGTTTGAAACACGTGAGCAACCGACATATAGCTGACCATGTGAGAAGCATGGAGCGCCTAAATGTATCCCAGCTACTTTTAGGGTTTGGCCTTGCGATTTGTTTATTGTCATAGAAAAAGCCAATTTTAATGGAAACTGCAGCCTTTTAAAAAGAAAAGGTAAGTTATTTGGAATGATGGGTATACGTGGAATTAAAACGGTCTCTCCTGTTGCTACTCCAGTAATTATAACAGCTTTTACTATGTTGGTGCCAAGCTCTGTTATACGCAATCTTGTACCATTGCACAACCGAGGTGCATCAAGGTTTCTCATTAGTATGACAGGAACACCAACCTTGAGTACCAAATTATGAGATGGCACACCTGCTAACTCTAAGGAGTTTAGAAACTCGATGGGGTATGTTGTGCTGTCATCATTAGCCATTGTGGTATCCATGGATTTGTATAATTTGGAGTTTCCTGTTATTGTGTCTATAATTTGTATGTTTATTTTATTCACCCATTCGTTTGTTGGGGATAGCACAGCCCTCTCGCGTAACCATTGTGTGTTTTTTAAATTATTTTCAAGATCAGGAAAAACTTTCTTAATAAGATCATTTTCTGTCTCTACTGGAGTACAAAATTCATTATGGAACATAATTTTACCTTCTGAATCTGAATTTAGGCGACCTTCTCCAATCTCTAGTAGCTTACTTGCAAATAAACCTGATGCATGGTCGTTGTACAGCTGAACTCGCATATTGCATGTAAGTTGAAGCTTTTCTGTACTTACCCACAATGGTGATGATTTCAAGCATGCATTGATTTCATCGGCAGGTGTGCCTCTCTCAATAACAGGTAACGTCTGTCTAAAATCGCCTGCAAGCAAAACGATAACACCTCCCATTAATGCCTGATTGCTACGAATGTCCTGAAGACTGCGGTTTAACGCTTCGAGGGCATGTTTGTGTGCCATTGTGCATTCGTCCCATACTATGAGTTTGCATTGCTGTAAAAGACGTCCTCGCGCACTGTTTTTGGAAATATTGCATGTTGGTGTATCCTCGGTTGCAAGATTAAGCGGCAGTTTGAAGACAGAATGGGCTGTACGACCGCCGTCAAGTAACGTTGCAGCAATACCCGAGGATGCTACAGCCAAGGCTATATTACGGTTCATGCGCACGTGAGCTAGCAAGAGATTTAGCACAAATGTTTTTCCTGTGCCGCCGGGAGCGTCCAGGAAAAAAAGTCCTTCTTCTCCGCTACTTAGTCTATTTAGTATTACATTGACAACTGCATGTTGTTCAGGAAGCAGTTTCGGTGTTGTTTCACGGACATGCGATTGCAAATCTGGTATATCGTAGCTAAGCTCTCGTGCAACATCGCTTGATATTTCTCCTCTTCTCTGTGGTGTAGGTAGGCCAAAATCTGCAAGGCATTTACCAGATATGGTAAGCATTTTATCTTCAATGAGTACTAAGGCTTCGTTGTAAATAATATCGTTGTGGGTATCTTGCAACCTATGCGCTATATCTTCTGATAAATCGGCCTTGTATTTATTCCACAAATTAAGTGGATTCGATAAACCACATGTGCTCACTAAAATCGCAAATAATTCTCTCAATTTAGTTGCAGAGCGACAAAGAACGGCTTCGTTCATAGTATCATCCCAATGGTTGTCATTTTCTAACAAACCTCTTGCCTCACATGCTTCTCTGAATGTCGCTTGTTCTTCATCGTTCACGGTTTTAAGCATCTGGAAGCTTGTAGGACCCCGTACCTCATTGAGTAATATCCGCAAGCAAAAACATTCAAAATTACTGACATGCACAGTATATATTCGACCCAATGCGTCAGCTGCTTTAACACCCGGCCAGCCTTCAACAGCTGTTCCCTGTAAACGGCGTTTCCACTCTTTTCTGGATACATTCCAAGTGTAGTATCGCGGTACTTCACTATATAACAAAGTTCTGGCAAAGTTGTCACTCTCGCATAATTGGAAAAAAGCAGTGAGTGTTGTTTTTGGCGGTGATACTACTCTATCCTGAAAGTTGCCTTGTGTAAAGTACACGCGCTCTCCGTTAGGTAAATGAACTGCAAGGTGCGTGACAGTGGGGTACCTTTCGTGCAACGGTAATGTAAAAATTCTCCACGCTGCTTCGTTACTGCTAACATATCTGCCTGCACGAAATAGCTGGACTTCGTCACGATCGTTAATACTGGTGTTACCCTGCTGGACACTAAATACGGCTTGGTCGTTTCCTTTACATATGTATTTGCAAATGTATTTAATAGCTTGTACGGAACTGCAAAACTCGACGTTCAAATGTGCGTTAAATATTTTAGACAGCAGTGGCGAATATGGCACAACCCAACTATTGTCTACTTCAACCTCCTCATTTACACCACGAATTTTAATTTTAATTACTCTGCCCCCTTGGTCGGGTGATCGGCGCCTATATAAAGGATAACCATTGACATTCGTTTGTGTATTTTCCAATAATGCCCTAGGATATTTTTTAGTACATTTACCGTCTTTCATGCAGGGTGACTGCTGATTGTGAACACCACAGGGACCATGAATATTATTTTTAACAATTATTTCATGCAACGATTCGTCTATACGTGGATCAGGAATCTCGGCGCTTATAATATCGTCTATTTGGCTGGGACGTAGTTTTTCTTTTAACCAAAGTAATAGATGCACGTGTGGTAATCCACGTTTTTGCCATTCAATGGAATATAAAAAACATCTCATCTCTCCAAATATTTGTCCCTTTGTAAGCAGAGCAACTAATTTCTGCACCTTTAAGTTAAAAACTCTGGCTACAATATCATGCCTGTCGATCGCCGTTTGACCTGGCATAAGTGCTTGAGTAATTTCTGTCCAATTAGGGTTACATGTTAAGGTTATGAATAAATCTGGTCGGCCGTAGTTACGAACATATGCGAATGCATCCTGTGTGTACTCATGCAGATACCTTGGACTATTTACAAAAGAAGAGGGAAGTATGATCATTTGTCCTAAATCGTTAGGATTTACATTACCATCGGCTCTTACTGCATCTTGCAAATGTATATAGTTTTCAGCTCGCATTTTAGTCTGATTCAGTGTTACATATCTCAACCGTTCGCTCTCTATTTTTACATACATATCTACCAGAAATTGATGAAAAAGTTGCTTACATCGCATGATTAAGTTGAAGTCGTTTCGCCTGACCATCATGTGATAAGCGTAAAAGTCTTTGCAAGATACTTTTTTACTCGGGATCGGACAACCGGTGCTTGGATTCACTAAAGGAATGTCAAAGTGATAGCCTTCTTGCCCCTTCCAATATATTATGGGATATTCTAAGGCATCATAGAATCGGTGCGTGTCAGAGATTCTGGAAAGCGTACCATCCCGCGTTCGTAGAACAATATCTCTAGCAATGGTTTGCTCATTACCAGCGATGACGACTGCTATTTCGTTAGTTGTTGGTGCATTGTAGCGTCGTTGGTGTTGTCCACGTGGTACGCGATCAGGGTGGATGACTATTTTACAGCTTTCGTTAGGCATATTTTCAAGCGCAGTTTTAAATTCTCTAACTAATGCGTTATTTTGGTGTAGCACGCGCTGTATTTTTCGCACTATTTCGGTATCAACTCCTTGAATAACTCTTGACCGTCGTTCAATCTCAGCTTCTTCGTCGCCCATAAAATAAACTTGCAAATACTTTGAGTCCATATTAGTAGGCGGCAATAGAGATCCAAGTCTATGGTAGATCTGGCCTTGTATGGTAAAAGTTGGTGAAAATCCCGGCATTGAAATGATTTTATCTGCACCAAAAGATGTCATATGAAAACTTGAATTATATTTTCTAATATTACTTAAAAACATGCGTGACTCTGTATTTGCACAGGTAAACAATTGCTTCAATGACTCGACCGGCTCTTCTATTAAAGGAAGAGAAACTTTTCCTCCGGAGCAACACATTCCTGGCTTTTCGCCTACCCATAAAAGTGCCTTACAAAACTTACACTCTTTGTTTAAATTTTCTATTTTTATAAGTCTATGGTCAGCGTAATTAAGTGAAGTGTCATATTCAAACGCTGCCTTTTCAAATACAGACCATGTGTTTCGTGTAAAAGTCCGTCGGCGTTGGGCTGCTCTTTCAGAAAGCATTTGTCGTCGATTGTATGCTTCCTCAGTGGTTTCATGAGAGCGTTGCCACACCAAGTATTGTGCATGTTGTTGAAGCCGTTGTTGAGTTGTTTCCGGTGCTTCATTAGCACGTTGCGTGGATACATATGTGGCTTGTTCTAGGCGCCGTAATTGAGCTTGTTCTGGAGTCTGTGCAGCTCGTTTGCTTTGCATGTATAAAGCGTGTTGTTGAAGCCGTTGTTGAGTTGTTTCCGGTGCTTCATTAGCACGTTGCGTCGATACATATGTGGCTTGTTCTAGGCGCCGTAATTGAGCTTGTTCTGGAGTCTCTGCAGCTCGTTTGCTTTGCATGTATAAAGCGTGTTGTTGAAGCCGTTGTTGAGTTGTTTCCGGTGCTTCATTAGCACGTTGCGTCGATACATATGTGGCTTGTTCTAGGCGCCGTAATTGAGCTTGTTCTGGAGTCTCTGCAGCTCGTTTGCTTTGCATGTATAAAGCGTGTTGTTGAAGCCGTTGTTGAGTTGTTTCCGGTGCTTCATTAGCACGTTGCGTCGATACATATGTGGCTTGTTCTAGGCGCCGTAATTGAGCTTGTTCTGGAGTCTCTGCAGCTCGTTTGCTTTGCATGTATAAAGCGTGTTGTTGAAGCCGTTGTTGAGTTGTTTCCGGTGCTTCATTAGCACGTTGCGTCGATACATATGTGGCTTGTTCTAGGCGCCGTAATTGAGCTTGTTGTGGAGTCTCTGCAGCTCGTTTGTTTTGCATGTATAAAGCGTGTTGTTGAAGCCGTTGTTGACGTTTTTCCGTGGTTTCAGCGGCGCGTTGAATAGTAGCTCTATATTTTGCTTCTTGTAGACGGCGTTGTTGTGAGGTTTCAGGACCGCGATATCTTTCAAAGTATTCGGCCACCATACTCCTTTGTCGGCTCTGTTCTGATGTTTCAGGGCAACTATTGTTTTCAATGTATTCTGCCACCATACGTATTTGACGCGCTTGTTCTGATGTTGCAGTACCAAGGTTGCTTTCGATGTATTCAGCGACCTGAAGTCTTTGGCGTGCTTGTTCTGATGTTTCAGGACCGCAATAATTTTTAATGTACTCGACCACCATTCGTCTCTTTGTAGCCTGTTCTGATGTTTCAGCACAACTATTATTTTGCCTAGTTAACTTCATTGTCCGAGCTTTCTTGTTTTTGGTATGTAGATTTGTTTTGCGTCTTTTTGGCATTTTAAATGCTACGGAGGTGTTTTTAATAAATATCAATAAAATGTATATATAAAATTATTTGGTGTTAAATCGTAACGCTAAAACTTGAAAACAGGGTACGAAAATAGTTGCTTGAAAATTGCTTGAAAACCGCTAAACCTCATTTTTAAGGGTTAGATATCTCTAAACGGGGTTAAGGTGAGGGCCTGAAAATTAGTATGGAGGTATACGTTATCAATACCAATCTTACTAAAAAATTTGGAGTTATCGGAAAAGAGCCATGTTATTTAGAAAATTCCGCTATCAGCAAAAAAATATTTTTTTTCCAAGTGCAAAAACCGCTATCAGCATGGTTAGACAGTGCTACATAAAAAAGGGAATACACTTTTAAAGCGAGCTAGTAGAGATTGCTCATCTGGCCAACTTATACACGAAACACCCTTCAAAATATTTCTTACACCCCCAAAAAAACCGTTTTTTCAGTGTCTTCGTTAAAAAAAAATTCATTAAAAATTTAGTTAAAAGCCCATTTCAAAATTCTCAACGGTTTTGGATAGAGAAATGTTGACGCTTTCGAAATATATATAGTGTTTTGCTCATTTGAAAAGAGTACGACATGTTTTTCAACCGGGAATTTGAATTTTTTGCAAAATTTATCCGGTTTTCCAGCTTTGACGTCATTTTTTGGTACTAATTTGCAATGAATGATATTCAACCCAGAAAACATTTATCGAATAGATCATGTATACTTCAAACTTTCATATTTATATAATATTATGGCATAAATGCAGAATACCGCAACCTCCTTAATTAAAAATTGAAGTATGGGGATCGAAGGATATAGTTAACGTGAGTATAAATATGTAAATTTTTTTCGGGGCAAACAACAAAAACGAAAGTTATTAAGGGTCAAAGGTCATATGAAGCATCACTTAAAATAAAAATTTCTTAAAAACTATTGAACCGATTTCTAATTTTTTTTTTGCATTGGATAGGTAATTAAATAACCTTTCATTTGAGGTACCATTGCTTTAGGTGCAAAACCTCGTATGTGCAAAATTCGATGCACATTTTCAAATCCGCTAAACCTCATTTTTAAGGGTTGAATATCTCTAAAAGGGGTTAAGGTGGGGGCCTGAAAATTAGTATGGAGGTATACGTTATCAATACCAATCTTACTAAAAAATTTGGAGTTATCGGAAAAGAGCCATGTTATTTAGAAAATTCCGCTATCAGCAAAAAAATATTTTTTTTTTCGAAGTGCAAAAACCGCTATCAACATGGTTAGACAGTGCTACAAAAAAAAGGGAATACACTTTTAAAGCGACCTAGTAGAGATTGCTCATCTGGCCGACTTATACACGAAACACCCTTCAAAAGATTGCTTTGGGTGCAAAACCTCGTATGTGCAAAATTCGATGCACATTTTCAAATCCGCTAAACCTCATTTTTAAGGGTTGAATATCTCTAAAAGGGGTTAAGGTGGAGGCCTGAAAATTAGTATGGAGGTATACGTTATCAATACCAATCTTACTAAAAAATTTGGAGTTATCGGAAAAGAGCCATGTTATTTAGAAAATTCCGCTATCAGCAAAAAAATATTTTTTTTTTCGAAGTGCAAAAACCGCTATCAGCATGGTTAGACAGTGCTACAAAAAAAAGGGAATACACTTTTAAAGCGACCAAGTAGAGATTGCTCATCTGGCCGACTTATACACGAAACACCCTTCAAAAGATTTGTTACACCTCCAAAATCTGGTTTTAAGGTCAAAAAACCGTTTTTTCAGTTAAAAAAAATTCATTAAAAATCTAGTTAAAAGTCCATTTCAAAATTCTCAACGGTTTTAGATAGAGAAATGTTGACGCTTTCGAAATATATATAGTGTTTTGCTCATTTGAAAAGAGTATGACATGTTTTTCAACCGGGAATTTGAATTTTTTGCATAGAAATATTAAAGAATATATAAAGCAAAATTTATTTATTATTTAGATGTCGATTAATTTATGCGAAAACAAATCTCTTTCGTTCTATATTTGCATTTTATGCAAATTTGAGTATAGCAAAGTCGAAATTAAACCCTTGGAATTTCTGTTCCGTTTTATTTCGTAGTTGTATAAAAGCTTACAGCCCAACCTAATATAAACGCACTCCGTCAGTTATCTGTCAAAAATGTCTCATGAAAATACAACTTGCATGGAAGCAAACGAAATTGAACGTACAACCTAAAAATCTAACTTGATTTCCAATTTTTGTTCTGCGTGACATTTCGATTAGACGTTTGCATACAGGCAGAGTTACAAACGCACGCTTATTTATTTCGGCTAGAAGCAAAAAAGTCGCTCGTGTCCGTGCGGTAAACGAACGCCGTGCGGTTTTGTTAGGTTGGGCTGTAATATACTCTATGGCTACCACGTTTTTATTTTACATTTTTACTTACAGTAATGATAACTTACTTCACACTGCAAAAACTTTAAAAATTCAATTATTTAATTTTCTTTATTTTTCACTTCACTTCACAAATTACGTCTATTTATTTGGGACACAAAACTCTTTTTGCCTAATTGCATCAGGATGTATGCAAAACCAAATGTATTATAACGGTATAAACAAAAGAGAATATTTGAGAGCAAAGAAAGTAAGTAGATTTGAAATATGTAGGTATGCAATGGATATAATATTGAGTTTTGCATTTAACAGTACCTTCCAACAAAAGAGAAAATTTGAAAGCAGAGAAGTTAAATAGTAGGTTTGCAATATGTATGTATTGGAGCTATGTACATAATCATTCTGTTCATACTCTTTTACTGCGAATATCACTTGCTCAGGATGTATGCAAAACCAAATGTATTATAACGGTATAAACAAAAGAGAATATTTGAGAGCAAAGAAACTAAGTAGATTTGAAATATGTAGGTATGCAATAGATATAATATTAATTTTGCATTTAACAGTACCTTCCAACAAAAGAGAAAATTTGAAAGCAGAGAAGTTAAATAGTAGGTTTGCAATATGTATGTAGTGCATGTAATATTGAAAGTGATACTCACACTCTAAAATTTAAAGTCTAAATACATATGTAAGTATGTACATTAGGGTGGTCCTTATAATCGAATGTAATATTCTTTCCAGTCTCACCACCTAGATAGGTTGCACCACGATCAATTGTATCGCACTAAAATTTTTATCCCGATTGGAGATGGCTTAGGCGTGTCGCAGGAGGATCAAAGTTGAGATTGCTCTATGAAGACCCTATAACTCAGTTATCGATAAATTAATCGAAATATATCGAAGGCCAAATGAAACCGGGTTCCATTCCCTTTTGTTTGATACCCAAATTGTGGGGCAATATTAAGGTTTTGGGCAATCGCATTTTGACCGATAACTCAGTTATCGATATATATCGAGGTCCAAACGAAATCTTGGGTCATCCCTTTTCGTTTGATATCCATATTATAGGGTAATATTAAGGTTTTTCGGGAATCGCATTTTGACCCATAACTCAGTCATCGATAAATTTATCGAAATATATCGAGGTCCAAATGAAACTTGGGGACGTCCCCTTTCGTTTGATACCAATATTGTAGGGTACCATTAAAGTTTATGAGCAATCACATATTGACCGATAACTTAGTTATCGATAAATTTATCGAAATATATCGAATATCGAAATATATCGAAGTCCAAATGAAACTTGGGGCCATGCCCTTTCGTTTGATACCCATATTGTAGGGCAATTTTAAGGTTTTTGGGCAATCACATTTTCACCGATAACTCAGTTATCGATAAATTTATCGAAATATATCGAAGTCCAAATGAAAACTGGGGTCATGCCCTTTCATTTGATACCCATATTGTGGGGCAATTTTAAGGTTTTTGTGCAATCACATTTTCACCGATAACTCAGTTATCGATAAATTTATCGAAATATATCGAAGTCCAAATGAAACCTGGGGCCTTCCCCTTTCGTTTGATACCCATATTGTAGGGTAATTTTAAGGTTTTTTTGGCAATCACATTTTGACCGATAACTCAGTTATCGATAAATTTATCGAAATATATCGATAGCCTATACTTCCTTCCAGACTATTAGCTGTCTGGATGTGAAATTTCAAGAAAATCCGTCTTGCCATTCTCACGTGATTGAGGAACGAAAATCGTGAACATCCAAACATCCAAACATCCAAACATCCAAACATCCAAACATCGCTACATTCAGATTTATAATATTATTAAGATTATTGCGGAAACGGTCAAAATTCTAAAATTAAAATTCTGAAGTCAAAATTCCGGAATCAAAATTCTGGGTCGACAAAATTCTGGAAATCGGAATTCCGCACTTCCTTCGCCTTTTTTGGCTGTATTTCAAAATTCTGGTTTTTCATAATTCCGGAATTTACGTTTTCCAGAATTAATTCTGGAATTTTGAGCAAAATCGTGTATTTTAATAAATTGTGCTTATATTTAAGAAATATACATTGACTTTGATTTTTTGGTCATAAGACAGAAAACCAGCGGAACAATTTGTATTTCTACTCAGCTGTGTATGGAAAATAGCTGCCTCATCAACGTTGGAACAACGTCAAATTTACCGTCCATAATCCAGCAGTCGCTTTCATTTAACAACTGCAGCGAAGATTTTGTTCCAAAAATAAGAATGCATTCGCCATAACTTTAATAACTTTCTCACTTAAAATAAATAGTTGACCTTCCAAAACATAAAGTGATAATAAAGGAATGTCTATTTTTTCAACACAAGTTGGCTCTTTAAAACATGAAACAGTCATTGTCTTCTAATTTTTAACTTAAGGGCATTTCTTGATGGCAGATAATGTCCAATGTGTTTTTCTGTCATAGATACCGAACGCTGAATTATTTGGCTAGGCTGCAGAAAACTCAAGCGAAACCATATTTTTAAAATGATTATTTGGATCTGCAACCGATTTTTTATGCGCACATGGATCACGAGAATGTTCATATTTTTTTTTGTATAACATTTCACAGCCGTGAAATTGTGTGTCAATACGCACGGTACATTTGTTTTTAATTCCTTCAGAATAAGTCCAGTTCAATGTTAAAGGCAGAATTCTGTAATTAATGATTAACAAGTAAGGAAAGCTGTCTTCGGCTGTGACGAAGGCTAAATACCTTTCATGAATAAGCGTCACGATTTTCACTGTTTGATCCCAGTACAGCCTGTGTGAATTTAACTTAAGCTCATACCGAAATTATCGGAACTGTCGATTATATGGGGGCGATGTGTTATATTGATCCAATCTCATTGATTTTTTAACATCGACATTCCACATTCTAAAATAGCAATAGTTACGGAATTTAACGTTCCTACCTATATAATTACAGGAGATATCTACCAAAATCCGTTTATCGGAACAATCGATTGTATGGGAAATATTTATCCCATCTCGATGATTTTCAACATCGATATTTCACATATAAAAGTAGCGATACCTCCAAAATTTCACGTTCCTACGCGTTTAATTACAGGAGTTATAGCCCAAAATCCGTTTATCGAAATAATCGATTGTATGGGAGCTAAGTGAAATATTTATCCCATCTCAATGATTTTCAACATCGATATTTCGCATACAAAAATAGCAATACTTACAAAATTTCACGTTCCTACCTCTTTAATTACAGGAGTTATAGCCTAAAAGCTGTTTATCGGAACAATCGATTGTATGGGAGCTGTATGTAATATCGGTCCGATCTTGCTGGTTCCGACAAATGATTCCTATATGGGAAAATGGTGGCCGCATACAAAATTTCAGCCAAATATCTCAAAAACTGAGCGACTAGTTTGCGTTCAAACAGACAGACAGACAGACAGACGGACAGACGGACATGGCTAAATCAACTCATCTCGTCATCCTGATCATTTCGGTATACTTATTGATGGGTCCATCTCTTCTTCTTCTCATACTTACAAACATCGGACCAAAGTTGTAATACCATTTCATATTCATGAAAGGTTTAAAAGTGCGCACTTTTTTTGTTATCAACACGCATTTTTAATCATTAATTACAGAATTTTGAATTTCAGAATTTTGGTTTCCAGAATTTTGCAATTTAGAATTTCGTTATCCAGAATTTTGGATTCCAGAATATTGAATTCCATAATTTTGATTTCCGGTGTTTCGACTTCCGGAATTATGAATGCAGAATTTCCAAAAAAGCAGAATTTTGACCCCAACCCATATTATTGAATACTGAAGCATTTACCAAGGGTATTTAAAATTTTCAAAATTCCCATCAATGGGGAGAGGTCGATTGAATAAATAATTTAAGTTTTTTTGGCGATCACGTTTTGACCGATAACTCAGTTATCGATAAACATATCGAAATACATATATCGAAGTCCAAATGAAACCTGCGGATT
>CAXKVI010000001.1:166220882-166262407 GCA_964058755.1 Campiglossa producta
CCACCACCACGGCGCGCCATCCACTTGAAGAAAGTGTATTTGTGGGCGAAGAAGTAATGCCAAAGGAAAAGTTGCTAGATTGGCTTATTTAAAAATAAAATATATGAAAATAATAAACAGTCAAAGGAGTGGAAGTAAATAAGAAGCTAAGAGTCTGGGCAACAAATAAAAAAGGAGCTTGAAAATTTGTTCAGAAAAAATGCGAATAAATATTGTGTTGTATCTAGTTGTTTGTTCGCGAGGGAACAAAAAGTTGTATTTTGCTTTACACTTTTATTTCGTACGCGCCGGCAAAACTTTCGCAATCATAAAATTTTTAATTTGATTTACTTGTTCACGTGCATTGTAACGTTGGTTACTGATTATTAGTTGGCGGTTGAAAGTTTCTATTGCACACAGCTTAGGTTAACAATGATGCACGAACTTCGAACAAGAGCTTGTTTAGCTATAGCTAATGTGAACGGTAGAGTGAGTTGAAAGGGAAAGGATATATGTACATAATTTGAAGAGATAACGGTTTCAAGGACGAAACAGTAATGACAGCCTGATAACCTAAAAAAATAAAATAAAATAAAATAAAATAAAATAAAATAAAATAAAATAAAATAAAATAAAATAAAATAAAATAAAATAAAATAAAATAAAATAAAATAAAATAAAATAAAATAAAATAAAATAAAATAAAATAAAATAAAATAAAATAAAATAAAATAAAATAAAATAAAATAAAATAAAATAAAATAAAATAAAATAAAATAAAATAAAATAAAATAAAATAAAATAAAATAAAATAAAATAAAATAAAATAAAATAAAATAAAATAAAATAAAATAAAATAAAATAAAATAAAATAAAATAAAATAAAATAAAATAAAATAAAATAAAATAAAATAAAATAAAATAAAATAAAATAAAATAAAATAAAATAAAATAAAATAAAATAAAACAAAATAAAATAAAAAAAAATAAAAAAAAAATAAAATAAAATAAAATAAAATAAAATAAAATAAAATAAAATAAAATAAAATAAAATAAAATAAAATAAAATAAAATAAAATAAAATAAAATAAAATAAAATAAAATAAAATAAAATAAAATAATATAAAATAAAATATAATAAAATAATATAAAATAAAATAAAATAAAATAAAATAAAATAAAATAAAATAAAATAAAATAAAAAAACCAAATAAAATAAAAAAAAATAAAATAAAATAGAATGAAATAAAATAAAATAAAAAAACAAAATAAAATAAAACAAAATAAAATAAAAAGTTTTCGATTTTTTTGCTACAAAGTTGTAGTTATAATTATTTTCTAAATCTGTTTTTTTGAGAAAAATTTTACCCACGCGCTGCAGGAACCAGACAAGCCGACATATGTTTCGATGATACTGGAATTACATCTCTTCATGGACTTTTCTTCCCGGCATTGTGAGAGTCGAACTCACAACACTGTAGTGACTTGTATGCTAGAAGGTCTAACACCTTAGGCCACTACCCAGCTTGAAGGTAAACCCTTCTCAGTGTCCATTTATGCATATATTTATAAAATAAAATAAAATAATATAAAATAAAATAAAATGAAATAAAAAAAATAAAATAAAATAAAATAAAATAAAATTAAATAAAATAAAATAAAATAAAATAGAATAAAATAAAATAAAATAAAATAAAATAAAATAAAATAAAATAAAATAAAATAAAATAAAATAAAATAAAATAAAATAAAATAAAATAAAATAAAGTAAAATAAAATAAAATAAAATAAAATAAAATAAAATAAAATAAAATAAAATAAAATAAAATAAAATAAAATAAAATAAAATAAAATAAAATAAAATAAAATAAAATAAAATAAAATAAAATAAAATAAAATAAAATAAAATAAAATAAAATAAAATAAAATAAAAAAACCAAATAAATTAAAAAAAATAAAATAAAATAGAATGAAATAAAATAAAATAAAAAAACAAAATAAAATAAAACAAAATAAAATAAAAAGTTTTCGATTTTTTTGCTACAAAGTTGTAGTTATAATTATTTTCTTTCAAGCAGAAAGTCTTAAAATGCAGCATACTTTCCGCAGCACAATGTCATGCAAATCGATCAATATACATTATTAGCTGACCCGGCAGACGTTGTCCTGCCACACATTTATTTCCTTGCATGTTTCTCTAACCCCATCCCTATATCTATTTTAATCCATATCCCTATCTTCTTCGTATAGGAGGAACCACGCCGCCTTTTTCGTTATCCCCAGTTTTTTTGGAGGTGGCAGGGATTGATCTTATATAACTCCTCACAAAATTTCAGTTGTCTAACCTAAATACTTCCAGAGATATGGACTATTAAGTATTTCATTCGTATGGGAGGCCCACGCCCCCTTTTTCGTTAACTCGAGTTTTTTGGGAGATGTTAGGGATCGATCACATATAAACCCTCACCTAATTTCAGTGGTCTAACATAAATACTTGCAGGGATATGGCCTATGAAATGTTTCCTTCGTATGGCCCCGGTCCCTTTTTCTTTATCTCCAGTTTTTTTTAGGGATTAATCTTATTTAAATCCTCATGAAATTTCAGTAGTGTAACCTAAATACTTCCCGAGATATGGATTATTATTTTTATAAGGCCTTATTTCATCGCGACCATTAGTACGATCTATTGTGTGACCTATCAGCTTTTTGCTGTATGCGAAGGCTCTTTATAAATTTGAGCACCTCCTCAGGTTTTTTTATTCCATACCACAGAGTATGTGAACCGGCGTTTCATCGTCCAGTTCGCCAAACTGACAAATTGTTGTATATGACAGATTAAGTTTACTCAGATGATAACGTTGGCTACAATGTCCCGTATAATATCCAGTGAGGGTTCTTAGATCCACCCTTCTTAAATTTATGAGCCTGGAAGATGCTCTTTGCGATTCTTCTATAAAGAGTTTGAGGGTAGTCCTCTTCGGAGGCATTCTCTGCCACAGATTTCTATAGCATGGATTTCTGCTTGGAAGATAGTGGGGTAGCTACCCATTGGTACCGATTTTTTGTAGTTCGGTTCGTAGATACAAGCTCCCGTTTTACCATCTTCCTGTTTCCCAGAGAACTCGATCTACGATTGAAACCTCAAAGTTTCGCGTGATCCTGTGCGTAGGAGTTATTGCCATACTTACTTGCAATATAGGAACATTTATTAAGTTCTTGACTATCTTCATATGTCCTGTCATATATCCGATTTTTAAATCAGATATATTTTGAAGTTTCAATGTAGCAAGTGTGGCTTCCTTCTCTATCAGAATAGGGAAGTGAGGTATGCCCTCAAGGGCACTTAAAGCATCAGAAGGGCCCATTCTCATTGCACCTGTTATATCGACACCGACCAGCCGATGCAGCGTAGTTAATTTAGTTGCCACTGTTCTTTGGACAGTCTTAGGCCACCAGATTAGGGAAGCGTAGCGTAGGTGACTTCATGGGATCAACATACATACGTAGAAATAAATAAAATACAGTTAGATGGCAACCCTAGGTGCCAACTCATCTTATACGGCTGATACATTAGCATAAATTCCGAATTAACTGCGCTTTTGGGAGTTAACTTGATCATAATCTAATATCTTTAAACGAGTTAATCTTGTATATTTGTATATTTGTATGTTCGGACTATCTCGAGAACCGCTTGACCGATTGGGATGAAATTTGGCACAAAGATAGTATGATGGATTCTAAGACTACCCACTTTAGGGTTGCCACTTGGGGCGGTTTACAGGGTTGCCACCTATCCCATTTTTTTTTAATTATGGAGCAAGATATGCCAATATGGGTATCATATGAAAGGTATTTTCGGCGAGATACCAACTAAAGTATTTTCAAGTAGAGTTGCTACCTAGGGTTGCCACCTTACCACAATATATTTGTATATCCGGTACTATCTCGAGAATCGCTTGACCGAATTGGCTGAAATTTGGCATGGTGATAGTATGATCGACTTTAAGACTACCCACTTTAGGGTTGCCACTTGGGGCGGTTTACAGAGTTGCCACCTATCCCTTTTTTTTAATTATGGAGCAAGATATGCCAATATGGGTATCATATGAAAGGTATTTTCGGCGAGATACCAACTAAAATATTTTTCAGAATTGGCTGAAATTTGGAATGGTGATAGTATGATCGATTTTAAGACTATGCACTTTAGGGTTGCCACTTGAGGCGGTTTACAGGGTTGCCACCTATCCCATTTTTTTTAATTATGGGGCAAGATATGCCAATATGGGTATCATATGAAAGGTACTTTCGGCGAGATACCAACTTAAGTATTTTTAAGTAGGGTTGCGACCTAGGGTTGCCACCTTACCGCAGTACTATCTCGAGAACCGGTTGACCGATTTGGATGAAATTTGGTATGGTGACAGTATGAAGGATTCCAAGGCTATATACTTTAGGGTTGACATTTCGAGTAGTTTACAGGGTTGCCACCTATCCCATTTTTTTAATTATGGAGCAAGATATGACAATATGGGTATCATATGATAGGTATTTTCGGCGACATATCAACTAAAATACTTCCAAGTAGGTTTGTCACCTAGGGTTGCCCGCACTATATTTCTATATCCGGTACTATCTCGAGAACCGCTTGACCGATTTGGATGAAATTTGGCACAGTGATAGCATGCCTGATTCTAAGACTATCCACTTAGGTGTTGCCACTTGGAGGGCTTTTAAGGGTGGCAACCTATCTCATTTTTTTTTTTTTAATATTGAGTAAAATATGCGAATATCGGTATCAAATTAGAGGTATTTCCGGCGACATATCAACTAAAATATTTCTAAGTACAGTTGCCATCTAGGGTTGTCAGCTTATCGCAGTATATTTGTATTACAGGGTTGCCACCTATTTAATTTTTTTATTTATGGAGCTAGATATGCCAATATGGGTATCAAATGAAAGGTATTTTTGCTGACATACCAACTAAAATATTTTCAAGTAGGGTTGTCCGCAAAAAGTCCATTACGGCTACGAAAATTACAAAATTTTAATAATTTGCCCACATATAAAGGACAGTGTAACACATCCTCACAAGTTTGGTAAGTAAAGTTAGCACTAAATTGATAGCACCGAGCAAGCTCGGTCACCCAGGTACTCTTCATTATAAACTCCCAAAAATTAAGAAGATTTGAGCAGTTTTAAAAAATTGGCACTGGCAACTCTCTGTACATAAATACAACAGCAAGAAACACTAGGAAATTAAGAGTAGCTGACAGATAGACGTCGCGCTGGTTTCTAAGATCCGACTTTCGACAGCTAGATGTCGCCGAGGTAGGTAAGAATATTGTGCAATAACAACCAAAGTAGTAATTCACAATGCTGTTAATCTTCAATTTTGGGTGTATCAGGGTAAAATTTGGATCTGATTAAAGAAGATTTATTGGAGATAATCTCCGTGTGTGTATCCATAGCATTAAAGACATCATAGCAGGTATTCGGCTGGAAGTACCTTTCATTTGATACCTAGCTCAATATTAAAAAAAATGGGATAGGTTGCGTATAAACCGCACCATGTGGCAACACCCAAGTGGAAAGTCTTAGAATCAAGTGTACTATCTCTATGCCAAATTTCATGACATTCGGTCAAGCGGTCCAAAATGAGAGCGAAATGATCCCCATTCCCAAATTCGGTGTTGAGAAAAAACGCTTGAGGTTTGAGAATCCCCTTAGTTCTCACTTGAGAACTAACGTGGCTCAAGCCTAAATGTTTGTTGGGATAAGATATAGATATGCATTTTTTTCATATTCCAAGTCAATCTATTCAATTTATTTCTTCTACTTAATGATGCCACTTATACGCCATCGGGTGCAGTTATGAAACAAAATTGAATTATACGATTCTTTGGTTTTTCATAATGATCGTATTTTATTGAAATTATGATTTTTTATTAACAAAGCATTGGTGCGGCATTGTCATAGCTCTATTTAGTGATGTCAGTGTTGGTTGCTTTTATGAGTCGAATTAACTTGTATCATTTGTTACTTTTCGAACCGTTTTTATAATCTTATTAGTATTTTTATTATTAATGGAACACACAGTTTAGCTATAGAAGGCCTACATTTTTATAAATTTCTGTCAAGTTGTCATGTATGTATGTCAGCACCACATTTTCCTTGGTCAGTTTTTAATTTGATACACACAATTGTATAGTAGGAAAAATTTTGCTTCAATTCATCTACCCACTTATTGACATTTATTTCTAGTTCGTTTGTCATAAAGTCACAATTAGGTTTACGATTTATCAATAAGACGAAGTGAAACTGTTCAATAATGCGCTAGCCATAAGCAATAATTTATGACCGGCAATATACTTTGTTACATTTTAATATGAGCTTACTCATTCCAAAAGCTTCTTATAAAAAGTTAATTCCAGTCTCAGCATTCAATATGCCGCCTTCGCTGTGCAATATATTGTCACAATGGTTGTCTGCTTTCAATTTTTTTTCAATGCCTTCAATTTAGTGTGATATAATTGACTAACACACTAACACATTGCTATTGGCGTCTATTTGTATTTGGTTGGCTGGCTTTATTAAATTGATTAAAAGCTTAAGGTTTTGTTTAAATAAGGAAAAATGTGAGGTAAAAGTCCATTAAGCCTTCGAAAATCACATAGTTTTTATATATTTTTCTCATTTGTGAAGGACTGCGCAACAAATCTCCAACTTTGATTTTTTATAAGGACAACAGGATTCTTTGCAATTATATCGAAAAAACGTATTCCCGAGAAAGGAAGATAGAAATTTCAAAAGTATTTTTGTACATTGCGTGACAATATGTTTTCTAGCAAAACTAATTGTGTATATCGTGAAATTTTGCAATTTTAGTGCACTTTTTATAGGTCATACACGGCGTATGAGTAACATTTAGTTATGCAAGTAAGAAAAGGTAAGATAAAAGCTATTTTCTGGTTTGGTTGATATCTCCGAAACGCGTTGAGATTCGCAAATAAAACTTACTTCGTTCAGGCCTTATGATGAATGATGACGTTCAGGCTCTCATGAAAAACTATCATTTGATACCCATACCTATGTCTATGTCCTGTGCAAATATTTGCATATACATTTTCAGGACTTTTATTAGATGACAACTCCTTATAAAACATCGAGTTTTTAGAAAGTTGAAAAATAGTAATTTTAAAGGATATTGTTTCCATGTCCTTAAAGGATAATTAAAAAAAAATATTAATAATTTTAATATACATTTAAATAAAACAACTTTGATTTGTAAGGAAGGTTTAAGCGAGCTATCTATTAAAAAAAAAATATTTAACAAAAAAAAAATTCTAACAATTTCAGGATATCTTTGGATACATATATTCGAGGTATAATATAAACAAATTTGAGTCTAAAGTTTCATTTGGAAATTGAATTTGTATACTTTCAAATTTTTCCTGACTTAACTTGACACTCTCCTGAATAAACATTGTCTCTCTCTACAGAAGTAAAGCACTTTTCGAACTAATAACCTGTAATTGTTATCGATTGCTCTCATTCGATAGTGTGTCATTACTAAAACATACTAAGGCTTTTAATGCTAAAATTTTGTATGTTAAATATAATGGTTTACAAAACTAAATTGACTGTACGCTCTCAGAACTGCTGCAATTCTTAGAAATTTCTCTATCGACAAACTCCAATCCAATTAAGTGAAATAGGTGCTATGGTTATGTGTGCGAAAACAGCATGGAATTGTTATGAAATAGTTATTATCTGCTTTGACATTATTAGTTAATAAGCAGAAACACCAAACTGCAGATTAAATGCCAGAGGGAAGGCAAGAGCTACTTGATGCAGATATGGGCAAATGCCCCTTTCTTGATTGTTTTCATTTAGTAAATGCATATTGGGTTTACCTAAATGTCTTGACGAAAAGTTGCATGAAATATTGTTCCCTTGACTAGAAACTCCATTTTATATACATTTTTTTTGTTTAATACTATATTATTTTTTTTTTTTAGTTTATTTCGTTTATTTTATTTTTTTTTATGTTATTACATTTTATTTTATTTTATTTTATTTTATTTTATATTATATTATTTTATTTTATTTTATTTTATTTTATTTTATTTTATTTTATTTTATTTTATTTTATTTTATTTTATTTTATTTTATTTTATTTTATTTTATTTTATTTTATTTTATTTTATTTTATTTTATTTTATTTTATTTTATTTTATTTTATTTTATTTTATTTTATTTTATTTTATTTTATTTTATTTTATTTTATTTTATTTTATTTTATTTTATTTTATTTTATTTTATTTTATTTTATTTTATTTTATTTTATTTTATTTTATTTTATTTTATTTTATTTTATTTTATTTGATTTTATTTAATTTAATTTAATTTTATTTTATTTTATTTTATTTGATTTTATTTAATTTTATTTTATTTTATTTTATTTTATTTTATTTTATTTTATTTTATTTTATTTTATTTTATTTTATTTTATTTTATTTTATTTTATTTTATTTTATTTTATTTTATTTTATTTTATTTTATTTTATTTTATTTTATTTTATTTTATTTTATTTTATTTTATTTTATTTTATTTGATTTTATTTTATTTTATTTTATTTTATTTTATTTTATTTTATTTTATTTTATTTTATTTTATTTTATTTTATTTTATTTTATTTTATTTTATTTTATTTTATTTTATTTTATTTTATTTTATTTTATTTTATTTTATTTTATTTTATTTTATTTTATTTTATTTTATTTTATTTTATTTTATTTTACTTTATTTTATTTTATTTTATTTTATTTTATTTTATTTTATTTTATTTTATTTTATTTTATTTTATTTTATTTTATTTTATTTTATTTTATTTTATTTTATTTTATTTTATTTTATTTTATTTTATTTTATTTTATTTTATTTTATTTTATTTTATTTTATTTTATTTTATTTTATTTTATTTTATTTTATTTTATTTTATTTTATTTTATTTTATTTTATTTTATTTTATTTTATTTTATTTTATATTATTTTATTTTATTTTATTTTATTTTATTTTATTTTATTTTATTTTATTTTATTTTATTAAATTTTTTCTTATTTTTTTATTACTTATGGAATCAATTTAAATTATTAAATTTAATTATTTTTAGTTTATTTATTTTATTTGAATTTATTTTTTTATGTTTTCTTGGATTTATTTTATTTTACTATGGGTTTGTAAGTTTAATAGAACTCAAGACTAGTTTGCAAAATCATTTTTATTTCAAGAAAACTTTAAAAAAGCATCTTCACTTTACGCTTATACTTTACACTTTTTCGCAACCACTTTCCACTCAACCCAATATCGTAGTGTCGCTGTGTGTGACTGTTATTTGCCGACAAGAGAGTGAGCTACTTGTATTCACAGCTTACATAATTGAAATTGATTAGTTAGTGGCGTTTTGTTGTGGTTGCATGTCTTCAAAGTAGATAATGATGGTGGTAGTTATCATCTGGTTGTGGCGTTAGGGCAGCACACTATCTATGCTAGCTTTCTTAAACTGCTGTTTCTCATAAGAGCTGGGTCAGTGATTATAGAAATTTAATGGTAGGCTCATCAACAGCCATTCATGCATGTATTCTCACAATGCTTTTAAGGCATCTACATAGGAACGTAGGTGCATAATTTTGCCAATCTGATTATTTTGCCTATGCCATCATTGTGCATGACATGAAAGCGTTTATCAGTGCGTAAGTGAGTGGTCGATTTTCGTGTGAATTCTTAGTTAATGGAATACCGTTTAAAATTGCATTATATTGTTTAGAGTCTCTTATGTGCACTCACACATACGCTTAAATAATCTTTGTTAATGAAGACGTTATCTTGCAGTGAATGCTTCAAAATCTTAAACGAAATTCAATTGAAATAAGAGCAGGGATAAGATTTCCAACTTTTGTTAATTAAATTTTAATCATTTATTATTATAAGCTTATCTGTTTTGTGATGTATTGAAATTGACATTTAATAATAGCTAATAGCTTTGATTATTTAAATTCAGCTAATTGAAAAGGAAAGAAGCCGTATTGTGTTTAAACTTTTGAATTTATTTTTTTAGTCCCAACCAATAATTTATTTTGTAATTGATGCTACTTGACAATACTTGATTGAATGCATAAGTAGGACAATATCAAAGCATAAATGAGCCTTGTTGCTTATCCTTGATCTACGCTCGACTAGGTTCACACTTGACAAACAATTGCGTATCGTTTCCAAATTAGACACTACACATCCAAATACATTTAGAAATTCAAGCAATGCATGCAATGTTTGTGAGTAATTTAAACAGAGATCGAAAATCAAAATTCAATTACTGTCAGAATTGTATGTTCGGAACTCACACCTATAAATATTATTATATAAATAATATAATAAAAAAAATAAAATTAAAAAAAAAATAAGATAAAATAAAATTAAATTAAATTAAATAAAATACAAAAAAATTAAATTAAAAAAAAAAAACACGTGTAGGCATTACGCAGAAGTTAATTTCTTAAATAAAGAAATAACGAAATATGAACAAGGTGTATTCGAGAATGGTTTAGATTCACAATTTTTTACTTCCGAGAAGTGGAGCAGGGAACCGATCAATTCGAAAATATCTTATAAACGGTGCCTCCTCTTTCAAATTCGGTACGTGGGTATAATTATGCCTAAATTAACATGGGCCAATACGAATGGGATATAGAGGAAGAGGGCGGTGGTAGAAGGAAAGAGAAATAGGGATGGAGATCGTGTGAAGGCGAAGAAATGAAGGAAGGAGAGCTGTAAAAGGGGTTGTAAATTGCGGTTAGTTGGCAAACCTAAGTGGCAACCCTTCGTGAAATTTTCAAATTTGTAATACGGCCGAAAATACCTTTCATTAGATACCCATATTGGCATATCTAACTCTATATTAAAAAAAGGGGATAGGTGGCAACCCTGTAAACCGCTCTAAGTGGCAACACCCATGAACACCCATGTATATAATCTTAGAATGATTCATGTTGTCTATATGCCAAATTTTATCCAAATCGGTCAAGCAGCTCCGGAAATATACGAAAAAATAAATAAATTGCGGTTAGGTGGCAACCTTGAGTGGCAACCTTAAGTGGCAACCCTGCTTGAAATTATCTTATATGGAATACGGTCGAAAGTACTGTCAATTTGATATCCATATTGGCATAATTAGCTTTATAATTAAAAAAATTAGGATAGGTGGCAACCCTATAAACCGCCCTAATTGGCAAAACCCATTTATATAATCTTAGAAAGAATCAAGTTGTCTATATACCAACGTCTATCCAATTCGGTCAAGCAGTTCCCGAGATATACGGAAAAATAAATAAATTGCGGTTAGGTGGCAAACCCAAGAAGCAACCCTGCTTGAAATTATCTTATATGGAATAGGGTCGAAAATACTTTCAATTTGATATCCATATTGGCATACCCATCTCTATATTAAAAAAAAAATTGGGATAGGTGGCAACCCTGTAAACCACCCTAAGTGGCAACACCTATTTATATAATCTTAGAATGAATCAAATTGTCTATATGTCAAATTTTCTCCAAATCGGTCAAGCAGGTAAAAAATATACGAAAAAATAAATAAATTGCGGTTAGGTGGCAACCCTATGTGGCACCCTGCTTGAAGTTATTATATCTGCAGTTCGGTCGAAAATACTTTTCTTTTTATACCCATATTGGCATATCTAGCTCTATATTTAAAAAAAAAATGTGGGATAGGTGGCAACCCTGTAAACTCTCATAAGTGGCAACACCCAAGACTTATGCTCGGCCTAACTATTACAATTTGTGCAATGATCCTAGAATTTCACCTCCTATTGGATTTGCACAGCTTAACATCGTGGTGAAAATCGCCTACGCTTGAAAGTCTGCAACATACGCCTGAGAGTCGGCTACAATTTCTGTTTCCGTTGCATAATTTCCATTGCATTATCAGCCATTTTCTCAAATTTTACTCTCCATCAAAACTTCATATCGCAGCCTATGAAGTGTGGGAATGTGGGAGGCTTAGAGTTAAACTTCAAAAGCAAGAACTACAATTGAGCAGCGACAGGAAAGAGTCAGTTGAGTTGAGAAGTGACGCGGTTCAAACGAAGACGTGAATCCAACGACGTAATTTCAATTAACTATTTCAATTCATTTTTATTACATTTAATTCAATAAACCAAAACGGCATTTACTAAATATGTAAAACATAATAGCTAATCGAATAATAATTCATTTGTATTCAGTGAATGTTTAACATTGGTAAGTTGCATCCCACAGAAGTTAACTTCAAAATAAAATTAAAATAATTAAAATAAAATAAAATAAAATAAAATAAAATAAAATAAAATAAAATAAAATAAAATAAAATAAAATAAAATAAAATAAAATAAAATAAAATAAAATAAAATAAAATAAAATAAAATAAAATAAAATAAAATAAAATAAAATAAAATAAAATAAAATAAAATAAAATAAAATAAAATAAAATAAAATAAAATAAAATAAAATAAAATAAAATAAAATAAAATAAAATAAAATAAAATAAAATAAAATAAAATAAAATAAAATAAAATAAAATAAAATAAAATAAAATAAAATAAAATAAAATAAAATAAAATAAAATAAATAATATAAAATAAAATAAAATAAATTAAATTAAAAAAAAATAAAATAAAATAAAATAAAATAAAATAAAATAAAATAAAATAAAATAAAATAAAATAAATAAAAAAAATAAATAAAAAATAAATAAAACCGCAAAATTGTATAAAATTAAAAAATCGAATTAAATAAAAAAATTAATACAAAATAAATTAAATAAAATATAATGAAATTGGTTTGTTAAATTAAAATTTATGTTAAAGAAAAGATGAATCTTAATACGCTTTGGTTTGCTCACATCTGCGTAAGTTTTATGAATTTTTAGCTTTTGATAGCGGAACTGATAAGGCCAAATCTTTTTATCGAATTTGATAGGCGTTACCCTCGTTGGTCAGATTCGTTCTCTGAGTCCTGTCTCTGATATTAACACATTTATACATATATGTACAATTTGGTACTTACATATATGCCTGTTTGTAATATGTTAAACAGCTACCCACGCTCAAAATATTGAAGCCAAATCTGCCCATTGCCATTGTCAGCTGCAAAGATGTCAACACCAAGCCAAACGATGTCGGGTTCTATGTTATCTATGTATGCAACTGATATATGAGAGCATTGAAAGGGCAACAGCGACAATGTAAATACATACATAGAAACAAACATAACAATAACAAAAACAAAACACCATGAACTAAGTATTTCAATGATAAACAACAACAAGAACGCCCTATAAAGGCACAAGGCAACAGCAACAACAAATTTATAGATTGAATGCAATGCAAGTCAACATTTATAACAATGATGACGCTAACAATCACAGCAATGGTTGATTTTGCTTTTAGGTGTAGTTGTTTTTGTTTTAGTTAGTTTGTTGTTTTCCATGTGCGTGCATGTGAAAAGTATTTTCTGCCCAGATGCATATCGCAAATTTTAAAAGCCATAAACGTTTTGGCACCAAATGGCAAATGACACTTGCCGAAGATTTGATTTATGACACTAAGCAGTGAGACAAAAGGAGAGTTACATTTATTGTATAAATGTAGAAATGTATGTATGTATGTTGTCTAGCAATAAAGTTCTGGGAATTTAGTTATAACATTACAACTGTATAAAGAGTGTTCGTTATTTTCCTCGAAAAGTATGTTGTGTTAGGTTAATTCTGAGGAAAAGTTTATTCAACTTTAAAAGTTTAAGTCGAAAGAAAATCAGACAAAAATTGGCTTATTTGCGGATATCTATTTCCTATGTATTAAAAAACTTCTTTGGAGAAATACTTTTATTGAAGGAAAAAAAAAAAATAAATAAAACAAATAAAACAAAAAAAAAAAAATAAAATTAAATAATATAAATTAAATTTAATAAAATAAATAAATAAACAAATAAAAAAATATATAAAAAAATAAAAATAAAATAAAATAAAATAAAATAAAATAAAATAAAATAAAATAAAATAAAATAAAATGAAATAAAATAAAATAAAATAAAATAAAATAAAATAAAATAAAATAAAATAAAATAAAATAAAATAAAATAAAATAAAATAAAATAAAATAAAATAAAATAAAATAAAATAAAATAAAATAAAATAAAATAAAATAAAATAAAATAAAATAAAATAAAATAAAATAAAATAAAATAAAATAAAATAAAATAAAATAAAATAAAATAAAATAAAATAAAATAAAATAAAATAAAATAAAATAAAATAAAATAAAATAAAATAAAATAAAATAAAATAAAATAAAATAAAATAAAATAAAATAAAATAAAATAAAATAAAATAAAATAAAATAAAATAAAATAAAATAAAATAAAATAAAATAAAATAAAATAAAATAAAATAAAATAAAATAAAATAAAATAAAATAAAATAAAATAAAATAAAATAAAATAAAATAAAATAAAATAAAATAAAATAAAATAAAATAAAATAAAATAAAATAAAATAAAATAAAATAAAATAAAATAAAATAAAATAAAATAAAATAAAATAAAATAAAATAAAATAAAATAAAATAAAATAAAATAAAATAAAATAAAATAAAATAAAATAAAATAAAATAAAATAAAATAAAATAAAATAAAATAAAATAAAATAAAATAAAATAAAATAAAATAAAATAAAATAAAATAAAATAAAATAAAATAAAATAAAATAAAATAAAATAAAATAAAATAAAATAAAATAAAATAAAATAAAATAAAATAAAATAAAATAAAATAAAATAAAATAAAATAAAATAAAATAAAATAAAATAAAATAAAATAAAATAAAATAAAATAAAATAAAATAAAATAAAATAAAATAAAATAAAATAAAATAAAATAAAATAAAATAAAATAAAATAAAATAAAATAAAATAAAATAAAATAAAATAAAATAAAATAAAATAAAATAAAATAAAATAAAATAAAATAAAATAAAATAAAATAAAATAAAATAAAATAAAATAAAATAAAATAAAATAAAATAAAATAAAATAAAATAAAATAAAATAAAATAAAATAAAATAAAATAAAATAAAATAAAATAAAATAAAATAAAATAAAATAAAATAAAATAAAATAAAATAAAATAAAATAAAATAAAATAAAATAAAATAAAATAAAATAAAATAAAATAAAATAAAATAAAATAAAATAAAATAAAATAAAATAAAATAAAATAAAATAAAATAAAATAAAATAAAATAAAATAAAATAAAATAAAATAAAATAAAATAAAATAAAATAAAATAAAATAAAATAAAATAAAATAAAATAAAATAAAATAAAATAAAATAAAATAAAATAAAATAAAATAAAATAAAATAAAATAAAATAAAATAAAATAAAATAAAATAAAATAAAATAAAATAAAATAAAATAAAATAAAATAAAATAAAATAAAATAAAATAAAATAAAATAAAATAAAATAAAATAAAATAAAATAAAATAAAATAAAATAAAATAAAATAAAATAAAATAAAATAAAATAAAATAAAATAAAATAAAATAAAATAAAATAAAATAAAATAAAATAAAATAAAATAAAATAAAATAAAATAAAATAAAATAAAATAAAATAAAATAAAATAAAATAAAATAAAATAAAATAAAATAAAATAAAATAAAATAAAATAAAATAAAATAAAATAAAATAAAATAAAATAAAATAAAATAAAATAAAATAAAATAAAATAAAATAAAATAAAATAAAATAAAATAAAATAAAATAAAATAAAATAAAATAAAATAAAATAAAATAAAATAAAATAAAATAAAATAAAATAAAATAAAATAAAATAAAATAAAATAAAATAAAATAAAATAAAATAAAATAAAATAAAATAAAATAAAATAAAATAAAATAAAATAAAATAAAATAAAATAAAATAAAATAAAATAAAATAAAATAAAATAAAATAAAATAAAATAAAATAAAATAAAATAAAATAAAATAAAATAAAATAAAATAAAATAAAATAAAATAAAATAAAATAAAATAAAATAAAATAAAATAAAATAAAATAAAATAAAATAAAATAAAATAAAATAAAATAAAATAAAATAAAATAAAATAAAATAAAATAAAATAAAATAAAATAAAATAAAATAAAATAAAATAAAATAAAATAAAATAAAATAAAATAAAATAAAATAAAATAAAATAAAATAAAATAAAATAAAATAAAATAAAATAAAATAAAATAAAATAAAATAAAATAAAATAAAATAAAATAAAATAAAATAAAATAAAATAAAATAAAATAAAATAAAATAAAATAAAATAAAATAAAATAAAATAAAATAAAATAAAATAAAATAAAATAAAATAAAATAAAATAAAATAAAATAAAATAAAATAAAATAAAATAAAATAAAATAAAATAAAATAAAATAAAATAAAATAAAATAAAATAAAATAAAATAAAATAAAATAAAATAAAATAAAATAAAATAAAATAAAATAAAATAAAATAAAATAAAATAAAATAAAATAAAATAAAATAAAATAAAATAAAATAAAATAAAATAAAATAAAATAAAATAAAATAAAATAAAATAAAATAAAATAAAATAAAATAAAATAAAATAAAATAAAATAAAATAAAATAAAATAAAATAAAATAAAATAAAATAAAATAAAATAAAATAAAATAAAATAAAATAAAATAAAATAAAATAAAATAAAATAAAATAAAATAAAATAAAATAAAATAAAATAAAATAAAATAAAATAAAATAAAATAAAATAAAATAAAATAAAATAAAATAAAATAAAATAAAATAAAATAAAATAAAATAAAATAAAATAAAATAAAATAAAATAAAATAAAATAAAATAAAATAAAATAAAATAAAATAAAATAAAATAAAATAAAATAAAATAAAATAAAATAAAATAAAATAAAATAAAATAAAATAAAATAAAATAAAATAAAATAAAATAAAATAAAATAAAATAAAATAAAATAAAATAAAATAAAATAAAATAAAATAAAATAAAATAAAATAAAATAAAATAAAATAAAATAAAATAAAATAAAATAAAATAAAATAAAATAAAATAAAATAAAATAAAATAAAATAAAATAAAATAAAATAAAATAAAATAAAATAAAATAAAATAAAATAAAATAAAATAAAATAAAATAAAATAAAATAAAATAAAATAAAATAAAATAAAATAAAATAAAATAAAATAAAATAAAATAAAATAAAATAAAATAAAATAAAATAAAATAAAATAAAATAAAATAAAATAAAATAAAATAAAATAAAATAAAATAAAATAAAATAAAATAAAATAAAATAAAATAAAATAAAATAAAATAAAATAAAATAAAATAAAATAAAATAAAATAAAATAAAATAAAATAAAATAAAATAAAATAAAATAAAATAAAATAAAATAAAATAAAATAAAATAAAATAAAATAAAATAAAATAAAATAAAATAAAATAAAATAAAATAAAATAAAATAAAATAAAATAAAATAAAATAAAATAAAATAAAATAAAATAAAATAAAATAAAATAAAATAAAATAAAATAAAATAAAATAAAATAAAATAAAATAAAATAAAATAAAATAAAATAAAATAAAATAAAATAAAATAAAATAAAATAAAATAAAATAAAATAAAATAAAATAAAATAAAATAAAATAAAATAAAATAAAATAAAATAAAATAAAATAAAATAAAATAAAATAAAATAAAATAAAATAAAATAAAATAAAATAAAATAAAATAAAATAAAATAAAATAAAATAAAATAAAATAAAATAAAATAAAATAAAATAAAATAAAATAAAATAAAATAAAATAAAATAAAATAAAATAAAATAAAATAAAATAAAATAAAATAAAATAAAATAAAATAAAATAAAATAAAATAAAATAAAATAAAATAAAATAAAATAAAATAAAATAAAATAAAATAAAATAAAATAAAATAAAATAAAATAAAATAAAATAAAATAAAATAAAATAAAATAAAATAAAATAAAATAAAATAAAATAAAATAAAATAAAATAAAATAAAATAAAATAAAATAAAATAAAATAAAATAAAATAAAATAAAATAAAATAAAATAAAATAAAATAAAATAAAATAAAATAAAATAAAATAAAATAAAATAAAATAAAATAAAATAAAATAAAATAAAATAAAATAAAATAAAATAAAATAAAATAAAATAAAATAAAATAAAATAAAATAAAATAAAATAAAATAAAATAAAATAAAATAAAATAAAATAAAATAAAATAAAATAAAATAAAATAAAATAAAATAAAATAAAATAAAATAAAATAAAATAAAATAAAATAAAATAAAATAAAATAAAATAAAATAAAATAAAATAAAATAAAATAAAATAAAATAAAATAAAATATAATAAAATAAAATAAAATAAAATAAAATAAAATAAAATAAAATAATATAAAATAAAGTAAAATAAAATAAAATAAAATTTAATTAAGTTGAATTTAAATAAAGTTCTAGAAGAAAATGTTATCTAAGCTACTGACACAAGATTAAACATTGATATGGTTTTCTGTTTTCTGGTTGGAAATTTGTTCCCTTTAAATTTTCTGTTTTCTCTTAAAACTCTTTAAAATTACACAAATTTCAAAGGATAAAGAATCTGTTGTGAAGTTTGGTAAATAAATTTTTTTCTTGTCACAAACTAATAACCTTCGCCAACCGTTCGAAAAAAAATTTGCTTATCTAAATTGACCTCATCTAAATAAAGTGACCAGCATATTTTCGTTGTTTATTGCAAAATTATGCCGAGGCTATCTATTCATTTCCAGTAATTTATTAGTAGAGCCTTGATTTGCATTCATTAAACCTAAGAATAAAAGGAAAAAAACTAAAGTAGCCATTTTTCAATAGTTATATGCGCATAATAAGCTAACCTTAATAAATAAAACTACCTAATATTTTATAATGCGATATGAGAAACAAGGATACAAGTGCTGATATTGCTATTATGTTCTCAAGTATGCAATTTTGAAGTATGTATATACATAGGTAAGTACGTCATAAAAATGCTTCATACGCTATTCAATGATGAAGTTATTGATAAAATCAAAGCACAAAAAGCCATAAAGGTTTAGGTAATAAATAACTAAATGATATTGAACCATATTTCAATATTAAAACTAAAGTAGAAGGAACTTTGTAGAATATTTCTTAGAACTTAACAATGAACTCATAACGCAGCAAAAGCCAGCAGCGTAGAAGCTTTTATGGTTATGAGTCGATTGTGGATTTACTACACAAAACGTATTTCCAGGCAATGCATGCCCGTACATATGAAGATATGTACGCATTTATAAAGGTACTTGAACATATCATATGTAAGCATTAGCGCTGACATGCCAGGTTAATTAAAAATACGCCTTGTAGCTACAACCAATTGTAGGAGTCCTTAAAATCTAAAGCAAAGAGTTTGTTGTTGGCGACTCTAGGGTAAGCGTGGGAGAAGAGACTTAAAGTTAATAAGCATTCCTAGGTACAAAGCGTGTCATAAAATAGATGCAACATAAAATGAAAGGTCGTATGTATGTATGTCTGCATGCCTGTTTATGGCATATACAACGGAATATGGTATTTTCCATTGTAGCGGAAGTTCATAAAAATTTGTTTTACATGTGATTGTGTGTTTGTACATTGGCGTGGTCCTCAAATAAAATGAAAATTTTAAGGAAATAAATCGTATCAGTATAATTGCTGATGTCGTGTGGGTAAAACGAGTTTCTTGTCTGGAAACATGCAGCCACGAAAAAAAAAAAATAAATAAATAAAATAAAATAAAATAAAATAAAATAAAATAAAATAAAATAAAACAAAATAAAATAAAATAAAATAAAATAAAATAAAATAAAATAAAATAAAATAAAATAAAATAAAATAAAATAAAATAAAATAAAATAAAATAAAATAAAATAAAATAAAATAAAATAAAATAAAATAAAAGAAAATAAAATAAAATAAAATAAAATAAAATAAAATAAAGTAAAATAAAATAAAATAAAATAAAATAAAATAAAATAAAATAAAATAAAAGAAAATAAAATAAAATAAAATAAAATAAAATAAAAAAAAATAAAAAAAAATAAAATAAAATAAAATAAAATAAAAAAAAATAAAAAAAAAATAAAAAAATAAAAAATAAAATAAAATAATTAAAAAAAAAAAAATTAAAAAAAAAAACATAAATTAAAAAAAAAATAAAATATAATTAAATTAAGGGCAGTCGTGAGTTCAAAGTGGTCTGAAAGATTGATATGATATGATATATGATAATATCGTTTCTTTCTTTTTCTTTACTTTTCTTTGAATTTCTCTTCTTTAATAAGAGGCTAGAAAAAAACAAATTTCTTTTATAACCGTCCTAAAGGAAAGTCATCGGTCGTACATATCCCTTTCGAAACTTCTTTTTTGTTTTTGGCCTTAAAAATCTGTTTTTGTGTTTTTCCTACTATTTAAGCAAAAAAATTTTTTCTAAAGTGGTTTTTTAGCACCATTCCATATGGCATGGAATTTACTTAACGGAAAGAAATTTTACATACGTTTCCTTAGACAAGGAGGCATAAAATAACCTAGTAGGTTCCACTGGTCATATCAAATTGTTCCAGCGACAGTCGCGCAAGTACCGCAAACTGCTGGTACCGGAGGGTACCGAGTTCTTAACCGGCTAAAATCTGCCACTATCGACAATACTCCCCAAAATTTTTGGGAGGATTTTGGTCGCTCCAGCTACAACATCAACAGATGAACTCCAAGTCTTCCAAATTAACTAAGCTATTCGTCTTATCTTTGTTTAGCTTCTAAGACATGGCAATTACATATCAAGGCATCGAATCCCAAAGCTTTTTCACAATCCTGGGAATTCGGGATTTTAGGGTCCTGGGATTTTCCGCGATTATCTCAGACGCGTTTTGATTTATAATGCATAATTCGAAAGCGAAACCCGATATTTTCTGTCAAGAGATATTTCAACCCAGAAAGGTGCTCTGCACATAAGTACAATGGTTCACGCTCCAATTTTGGAATCGAACCTGGTAAAGCTATTGGATTTTTGCCATTAATTTTCCTCAGAAACAAAAACCTTTATTTTCGATTTGTGATTATTGAAGCCAAGACAAGAAGAAGTTTATACCTCTTCCGTCCTTTTTAGACGTGTTCTAACAGTTCCGGAATGCCGAAGCCCGCGGCAAATAAATAAATAAATAAATAAATGAAATTTATGAAATATGGTACGGGATGCGTGGAATTCGAGATCGGGATTCCCCTAAATCAAGTCAAAAGCTACGTAAAAAACGTCTGCCGACTTCAGCGTTTATCAAACGAATGCGATATTGGGGTCTATCAGCTATTACTGTGGAGCTACCGACGGAAGAAAAGATACCCCTCCGAGTAAGGGGTTTAGAATATGCCCGAGGTAGGTAAGCCGGTCGTAAGATGCGCCTAAAGTCCACTTGAACCCCGGCTACGGGGTCAACGAAATCGTTTCAATACAGTCGGGCTAGTACCACGAGGTGTTACTCACCGGAATGTACAAGGATCCATATCCGGCAAAGTACTGTCTACATCAGTACAAACCTGTCTGGCCAATCAAGTAACTTTTTATAAGTTTATCTTCCGACTAGGCAGGGCGAAGTACTGCCACAACAACAACGACTAAGGAAAAGATAATAGATTAATCAAAATTTGGGGATAGATTTCGATGAAGTCGATGCAACCCTTATCGACTCTCCCGAATTATTTCCGACTGGAGCTCCGCCGTAATAGCTGATAGACCTTATTGTTAGAGAAATTATGAAAAATTAATGCAGACTTTATTTCATCAATTAAAATTGTTTACTTCCGTTGGGTAAAATTTATGCCGGATGGCATATCGTGGAGCCTTACTCAACTGTCCTATGATCTTAATATTTTTAATCCCATTTAGGGCATTCCTTTTCTAATAAACTGAATTCAAAAAGTTAAAAAACGAAAGTATTTTTATTGTTAAATTATTAAAATTATGAACTAACTTTTTTTTGCAAAAAAACGAACTCGATAGGAACATTTGAGTTTTTAATTATAGCAATTTACTGGGTCCAGCTCTCAAAATTTTTATTATTTATTTTTAGAGATAAAGCCTCAAAGAAAAATACATAATTAAAAAAAAAGTAATTTCCTTAATTTAATGTTACAAAACAGCCCTTGAATTGAGACTATGCCATATGGCATAGAATATCCGAAAGGGATATACATACAATTGGATGAATCCCACAAAGTCCTTTCCCTTCCTTTCCTTTCCTTTTTTGCGTTCCTTTAAAATTCTTTCGTATCCTTTCCTTATATTTCTTTTCCCTTCCTTTGCTTTTCTTTTCCCTTCCTTTACTTTCCTTTTCCCTTCCTTTAATTTTCTTTCCTTTATTCTTTCCTTTCCTTTCACCTCTTTTCGCTTATCTGACTTGTAACATTGCTATCTATAGATTGTTATAGTAACTAAATCGCCCATTGATACAGTCCCATGTACATAGATACATATGTACATTATAGGCTTTTAATAGGGAAAACCACGGCGTATGAGTAATATTATTTTCGCCTTATCAAGTGTTGAAATTATGATGGGATTTTAAGAATTGACCTTCAACTATGTCATGCGACCGACAAATAGTGTGCACCCTAATGTACACACACGTATACACATGTTTATACTATACGTTTAAGCTTGAGTGTCTTTGCGTGTTGGCCTGTAATTAAATGTAACCAATACAAACCGCAAAGCGCGTAAAAGCAGAAAAGAAAAAAAAATTTGAATGTGTATGAAAATATAATGTATGTTTATATTTACAAATTTACATTTATATATATGTATGTTTCCGTGGTGTATGCTTACATACTGAGATACATACATTCATATGTTAAAGTGTACACATAAGAATTTCCTTTTTCTGGCACATTTCCTTTTTGACGTTTCCTGCCTTCCACTTGCATGTATGCTTTATTTTCGTTGCCCTTTTTAAATGTGACCACTCCATAGTTTTTATAACCAGTAGTACAGACATTCAATGTGCAAACAACTAAAAAAAACTATTACACTTTATAACTAGTTCAGGAAACTCTAAGACTGCTTTTCCCCACATACGATACTCTCCATTAATGATAACCTCCAACAAAAACTTAAAGGTATTTCTGAAATAAAGGCACCTACTACTGGTTATACGCTAATTAATTGCATTCACGTTTACCCAAACTCTAACTTTTTGACTTGCTTTTATTTTAATTTCTCAACCGAATGCTGTTTGCGGTTGATGTATTTCTTGCGGTTGCAAATTGGTTTGCGGAAGTAAAATGTCTTATGTTAATGTGCTATTATTTTGCGTCAGAAAAAAAAAAAAAAAGAAGATATGCATCAAATAGCAATGTGTTTAAGAAAATAGCTAAGATGAAGAAACATTTTTGTGTGGGTAACGAGTAGATAAAATATAAATAATTAACTAGTTATTTAACGTCATAGATTGCCTAACCTACGATTATAAGATCATGCGTAATCATATGTTTTACAATTTTGTTACATAAATAATTAACTAGGTATGCTGAGTAAGCAGCGGTAATGTTCAATCCAAGCAATTCAGTTGCTAGGTGTGGTAGCAACTGCTTTGGAAACTGAGATCGTGGAAGGTAGAACGATAGAAATATTCTGGTGTAGGGATTCGACCAGGCCTAGGCACATAGTGGGACTATTGTCCGAAAATCTGAGAGCCAAATTCAATCAGATATTACGATCTATGCTTGGCTTCTCGAACAGTCACATTTTGGCTTGGCTTGTGAGAGCGCTACGATCATATTGACCCATCAATGGATGTCCTTGGCTATGCTCAGTCACTCACTTCCTTCATTACTTGGGAGTAAGCGAAGCAGCAAAAAGTAATAACATAGTTTGATTGGTGCGATAGTCGCTCTTGCACTAATACACTGTAACTACTTTAGGTAAAAAGATACTACTTTAACACCCGTGGGTGTTATTTCCACGGGCTAACTAGTTGACAAATCACTCCCCAGACAGTACGGCAGGACCGCAAAGGAGTACCGGAGCCGACCGGGTTCATATCCGGCCAAGGCCTGTCATACAATCCGCGGAATTTTTTCGTTAACAACAACAACAACAATAACAACAACAACTCAATGCTGAAGCAAGGCTTTCAACTATCCATATTTATATGGTCTCATCATTACCGGTGGCAATTCTCGCCCATGTTTCTCTTTAGCACTTCAAATACATGACTTCTAATTTAAAGAAAAAAGGCTTACATAAAAAATATTTCGAATGCAAATCCGTATATTTCTGTAACCATCCAATATTTGTTCGCTACCTTTAGTGATTTTTTAGTGATTTTTTTTTGATCTGCTATGACTTTCACCTAATTTCATTCAAATCGAAGCGATGAAATTTTTAGGTAGTTCGGCTGACGAATTTAGCCCCATATGTAGAAAAATTTTTACGTATACGCTATGGTGCCCGCAGTTGAGTGCAACACATTTATGTTTCTGACTAAACAAAAATTTTAAAAAATTTTAAAAAATTTTAAAAAATTTAAAAAAAATTCCTTTGAAAATTTTTAAAAATGAATGTGAAGGAATATTAACGAGCTTGTTCGGTGCTATCCCAAAATTATGCCAAATTGAACCCAGAACGACCCAAGAATGATCCCAAAATAATCCCAAAATGACCCGAAAAGGACCCTAAAATGATCCCAAAATTATCCCAAAATGATTCCAAATAACCCCAAAAACACCCTTGAATGTACCCAAAATGATCCGAAAATCACCCCAAAATGTTCCAAAAATTATACCAAAGTAATCCTAAAATAATCCCAAAACGACCCTAAAAAGGCCCTCATATGTTCCCAAAATTACCCAAAAAAGATCCCAAAATGATCGAAACTGATCCTAAAATGATACCAAATGACTCCAAAATGATCCAAAGATTACCCCAAAATTATCCCCATATTGATCCCAAAATGATCTAAAAAATAGCCCCAAAATTATCCTAAAGTGACCCCTAAATGATCTTTAAATGATCCCAAAATAATAAAAATATGATCCCAAAAAATATACAATACAAATACAATACGTTAAAATGGTAATCCTGGGAGGCAACCCTACTTGAAAATATTTTAGTTGGTATGTCGCTGAAAATACCTTTCATTTGATACCCATATTGGCATATCCAGCTCCATAATTTAAAAAAAAATTGAGATAGGTGGCGACCCTGTTCACTCCCCAAGTGGATAGTCTTAGAATCAATCATACTATCTATATGCCAAATTTCATTCAAATCGATCAAGCATTTCCCGAGATTGTCCGGATATACCCATATTGGCATATTTTGCTACAAAATTAAAAAAAATGAGATAGGTGGCAACCCTGTAAACCGCCCCAAGTGGCAACCCCCAAGTGGATAGTCGTACAATCAATCATACTATTTATATTCAAATTTTTATCCAAATAGGTCAAGCGGTTCCCGAGATAGTCCGGATATACAAATATACAAGTTAAGCTCGTTTAAAGTTAAAAGATGACCCGATAAAACATATTTATGTCGAAAACTAAAATTTAAAATTTTGCTGTAGGAATAAACTTTCAAATACGAGTACCCACATTCATGCTTCTGGCAAGCGAACGACTATATTATTATGCAATCTACCAAAATAAATTTTTTTACAATGTCATCTTCTCACTAATACGGGGTTTCATAGTTTTTGCAAAGGATCCCGTTGTCATTATAAAAATGTCATTATACACTTTTCATTATACATATATCGGCAAACAAATTATGTAATTTTCGAAGCCTCAATGAAATTTTTAGTGAACTTACTATACGCTGCTGGCGAGAACTTTAATTAAAAACCGGCACGGAATACCATTGTCCTAGAAAAAAATAATAAATAAAACGCACCAATATAGAGGGTATGCATATCAAATTTCTAATCAAAATTTTTTTTGAACATTTTGGAGACGATCTAATGACTATATCTTCGACTGATTTAAGATGTCATTGAGCAGAACTGATCCTTTTTTATTCCGTTATTAATTTGGGGTAGGTACTTTCGAATTTTGTGCGTAATATTTTTGGTATCTATTTGGGATCTATTTGCCCAAATTTTTAACTATATTTTATTTGATGTACGAAAACTTAAATTTGATTGAGCAAAACTTAACCATGGTGCGATGACTGAGGCTAATGACTTCAATTTATTGCAACAATGTGGGAGCTTTCGAACAAGCAAGAATGTGACTTTTCTATGGTGCGACGGAACAAAAAGTAAGCTCTTCACATATTTAAAAAAAAAAAAATTGGCAGTGAAAAATAGGCTATAAAAAGCTAAAAATTGTCATAACTTTGAATTTTTTTCAAAAAAAATTGATATTTTGACTTTCTATAAAACAGTGCGCTACTCGGTGACTTAAAAAGATTTGGTTATACTTCATTTCGTGGAATAAAGTTAAAAAATAACACACCTCAACAATTATTATTTTTTTATGGCACAGTCTAATATACATAAAATGAATATGACTAAAATTACTATATCGTGTTCAGAAAGCTTGTTAATTGCTTTTATACATTTCTTGCTAATCTGCTACTATAAATACTAACACATATATATTAAACTGTCCCCAAATGTCCTTTGAATTTTCAAAAGGATAATAGGATTCTTTGCAAGGATATTGAAAAAACGTGTTTACGAGTAAAGGACATTGGAATTTCAAAATTAATTTAGCATATGGTGTAACAATAGGTTTTCTATCAAAAATAATTGAATACAACTGGAAACTTTGCAATTATAGTGCACTTTTTATAGGTACTACACGGCGTATGAGTAACATTTTCTAGTATGAAAAGAACAGGTAAATTTTATGAGATTTTTTTTATCGATATCTCGAAAACGGATTGAGATAACGAAATAAAACTAACACTACCCTCAGGCTCGCATGAACACCGTTCTTTATTCGATACCCATATTGTAAAATCATTTTCTGCGGTATGTCCAGTCAATCTCCTTTGCATCCTTAAATAGTTGGATACACATTTTCAGAACTTTCATTACAATAAAATTTTTAGAGTTTTGAAAAAGTTGAAGGATAATAATTTTAAAGGACATTACTTTCATGTCCTTGAAGAATAATTTAAAAAAGTTATATTTAGCCTATACTTCAGTTATCCCTAAAATTAGTAACCACATATCCATGAAACTTCGTCAGAATAGTTATTGGTGTATAATGCTCAAAATGTGGGGGTATACCTTTCAATAAAATAACTTTTAAATTGTGGGACAGTCTAATACATATGCATATATGCAAATATGTGTAAATTAATGAAAAGCACAAAACAGCGAATTGTTTCCGGCGACAAAGGCTAGCGGCAACAAAGAAAACGTCGCATTGGATGGACGAGCGCTCGGAAACAGGAAACGAGAACGCATTTAATTAGCAACATTTACACCATAATTTTTTTTTATTCCACAATTACTTAGTTGTTGCTTGGAAAGTTTTTTCTTTAATTAGCATTGTGCTCTTCATTGTTTTGTCTTTTTGTTCTTTTGTAGCCACTTTTTATCATTTTGGTTGCTAGTTACATATGTATGTACAATGTACATAAGGATATGGATGGTGATGTGTTTGTTTTATGCAGCTTAAGGAAAAGGATATATGCACATAAAATTTCTGCGGAAATGGGATAATAAAATACATTAAAAACTGTTGACACATTAGCAGCAGCTGCGATATGACCCTAACGCCACAAAACGCTCACCACAAAAGCTGTGAACTGTGAATGTTCGTTTCTAACGAATGTGAAATTGGCCATTTTTCGTTGTTGGTGCTAAGCAATTAAAAAATAACTGACAACATCGTTTAAAGATTTCAAATATTTGTAGAATAAATCTGCAGTAAATCAAGTGCATTTTTTTGCATTTTTAGAAAAACAAAGAAAAAAACCGCGTGTAGCCAGTACACGTGAAAGAAGTTAACTTCTTAAATTCAGAAATAACGAAATATGAATAAAGTGTATTCGAGAATGGCTTAGGGTCACAATTTCTTACTTCCGATAAGTGGGCCAGGCAACCGATCAATTCGAAAATATTTTATACATGGTGCGTTTTCCTTCAAATTCGGTACGTGGGTTGATTTATGGATTATAGTGGAAGAGGGGCTTGGTAGAAGGAAAGAGGGGAATGAAGAGAAGAAGGGAGGGAGATAGTGTGAAGGCGAAGAAGGGAAGTAAGGAGAGTTGTAAAAGGGGGTGAGGGGCAGTGTGCTCACATTTAGACAGGACGTCTATTGTATTGATGTATGCATGCATAACTTAAGTTGCGTTCTAAACAGATTAACTGATCATAACCAACTTTAGAACCTCAAGCAAAAAACCATCGATGAACTAATTTTGCCACGAAATCTTAGCTACCAACAGTATAAACTTTCCAAAAGAGATTAAAAAAAACCCATATAGGTGGCAACTCCGGAACACACCGCAAGTGGCAACACCCAGATGGAAAAAATTATAATGAAACATACTAACACTGTAATAAAATTTCATCCAAATGGGTCAATAGGTAACCGAAACCGGTCAGGTGGCAACCCTGCTAGAAATTGTCATATTTGGAATACGGTCGAAAATACCTTTTATTTGATTCCCATAATGACATATCTAGCTCTATAATTAAAAAAAAAACATGGCATAGGTGGAAACCCTGTAAACCGCCATAAGTGGCAACACCCATGAGTTCTGCAAGGCCTATTTATTGTTATTTGTGCAATGTTAGCTAGATCCTAGAATTCCACCTCCTATTCGATTTGCACAGCTAACTATCGTGGCGAAAATCGCCTACGCCCGAAAGTCGGCTACAATTTTAATTTCCGTTGCATCATCAGCCATTTTCTCAAATTTTACTCTCAATCAAAACTTCATAGAGCCGCCTAAGAAGTTAATTTTAAAAATAATATTTAACTCAAACAAGTATGTAGGGACCGCTAGTACGATTGATGCGGTTTTGATTTATTTGACCCCTCAAACCGCCAATATTTTCTCTGAATTCGCTAACTACTTCGAGCAAGCTTAGAAAAAAAATACCCATACGAATATACTAAGGGAGCGTGTCACCTCTTATATAAACGTAATTGTTCAAACTGAGTATCTCTAAAAGAGATTAAAGTGCGGACCTGAAAATTTGGTTTAGAGATAAACGATAAAAAAATTGGAAATATCGGGATAGGAGGCGTGGCATCATACATAGTAGGTTTTTAAGGATGCATATCTATAAAAAGGTTAATAGCAGGGACCTAAAAAGTGGTATTTAACTACATGATACCGTTCTCTCACAACAAAAAAATTGTACCTCCCATACATGTTTAGTTTTAAAGGTTGAATATCTCTAAAACAATTGAAGGGCTTAGAACCAAAAGGATCTAAGTAACATCATAGTTGAATTGAGATAATTAAGGTTAAAGTAAATTGCCTATTGTAAAATATGGGTAAATGCGTTTGAAATGATTCCTGTCTAAATGAATGCAGGTTAGTCAACTATTTCAGAGGATGTTTACTGCAGATGGAAAATAACTGTAAATTTCAAAAAATTATTGCAAAAATTTCCAAAAATTATTGCAATAACATTTCGAACGTTCATTGCTCGGCCAAAAGCACATGCAGTTTTGTAGCCCCTTTAATTTTAGTCTAACAAAGTGCTAAACTTAAGTTCGTAGGAAGTCTCGCTGATTTTTGGCAATTTTTTTTCTGGATCCAAGCGGGCTTAGACCCTTTTGGCTCCAAAAATGCTTGCAATAAAATTTCAAGCGTTGATTGCTCGCACATTAAAACATGAAGAATATTTTGGAGTATGCAGTTTTGTAGCCTCTTTAATTTTAGTCTAACAAAGTGCTAAACTTAAGTTCGTAGGAAGTCTCCCTGATTTTTGGCAATTTTTTTTCTGGATTTATGAAAGTGACCTGGAAATTGGTATAGAGCTCATAGGCAAAATGGGAGTTATCCTTGTTCACATATCGTCGCTCGCTTGCCAGAGGCATGGATGTGCCAATTTTTTCGATTTCATTGAATAGGATCATGTGATTAATCTCTCGTTTCTCTACGATTCACGAAAATTCTGGGTTTCCAAAGTACAAGGAACCCCGGAAATTTGCAATGCCATTTTCATGAATGTGTAGTTTTATCTCTGAAAATTGTGCCAGAAACATGAATGTGTAGCACATAATATTTAAAACTGAATTTTTAACTTTTTTAAAATTTTTGTTTTGCTAGAAACATGAATGTGTAGGAAAATTGTAACGCATACGCCATGGTGTCTGTTCTTGAAGTGCAACATATTCATGTTTCTGGCGAAAAAAAATTTAATAAAAACTAAAAATTCAGTTCTTGAGCAGCATGTGTAGCACATTCATGTTTTTGGCGAAATGAAAATTTTTAAAAAATTTCTTTGGAAATTTTCAAAAGATTAATGTGCCGAATCGCGAGGTATTGAAGAATTATTAAAAACTATATCAGTGGAAAGAGTATAATAAGCCTATAACCTGCAAAAATATATTTATGTCAATAATTAAAATTTAAAATTGTGCGAGAGGAATAAACTTTCAAATACGATTTCACAAAATTTTAATTTTGCCACATTCATTCAAAGGACCTATTGGGTCGCTCTCGTAAATGTACAAAGTTCTAAAAATAAGTACGTAGAAAGCTTTATCCCGAATTTGACGCGAACCAACTTAATTATAGCGGTGTCTGCCTATAACCAAGCTACTCTGTACCAGCACTACAGTAAACTTCGAAAAGCTCTGATATTATAAACAGGATGTGTCCAAAAAGTTAAACTTTTGTGCTTCATAGCAGCATTAAAAAAAGCGAGTCATGAAACCACCGCTAACGTGGTTAAGATAAAGCCAACTGTGTCTGTTAGCATAAAGCTTCATAGGAGTTGCTCCAAAGCTTTTGTATATGTAGTGCTGTTGATTTTAATTGTTTTTTCTAGGTACGTTTGAGCTTCCAGTTCATTAAGTTCATGTTATTTGTACAATGTATACACTTTTACACAGCATTCAAGTTTTCTTAAGTTAACTTAGAGCTTTGGTTTGAATTGTGGAGACTCGAAATAGTAGTTTAGCGGTTAATTTTCTTGATATAATTTTTTGTGGCCATTTGGTACTTTTCGGGCCTTTTTGGTTTATTTTTTGCGACATAGTTTCAGACATTTTTTTGGATCATCTTGGTATTGTTTTCGGAACCATTAAATGATTATTTTAGGGAATTATTCGAGACCGTTTTGAACATTTTCTGTATCATTGTTTATGGGATCATTTCTTGACCTGATTGTTTCAGAGTTTTCAGGATAATTTCGGAACTTCTTTTTCGTAATCATTTCGGGACTGTTTTCGTAAGAATTCCAAAAATGTTAAGTACCGAAATCACAACGCTTAAACTTTTGGCATTCAAGTTTTCTTAAGTTAACTTAGACCTTTGGTTTGAATTGAGGAGTTTCGAAATTGTAGTTTAACGATTAGTTTACATATCTATATATTTTTTGTCACCATTTCGGTACTTTTCGGGCCTTTTTCGGTATCACCTCTGGATTTTTTTGCGGCATAGTTTTATGAAAATTTTTTGGAACATTTTGATATTGTTTTCGGGACCATTAAAAGTTTGTTTAGGGAATTATTCGTGATCGTTTCGGAGCGTTATCTGGAGCATTGTTTTTGGGACCATTTCTTTAACTGTCGGGATTGTTTCAAAATTGTTTTTGGAATAATTTCGGAACTTCTTTGAGAACATTTTTTAGTTGTGCTCGGAACGTACTAGCGATAATTTATTACATTTTTCGGGATCATTTCGGGATTGTTTTTTTATTTTTACTTTTTCGTAACAATTTCAACATGGTTTTTGGGACCTTTCGAAACCTTTCCATATAATTGCACTAGAAAATATACTCGAACCATTTTCGAGAGTCCAAAAATGTTCCCAAAAAAGTCTGGAAAAATCTCGAAATTACCCTGAAACAGTCTCGAAGTAATCGCAAAGAGTTTCGAACTGATCCCAAAAATGTCCCGGAAGATCGACTTGAATGATTAGTTTAAGTACATTGATCTTACGTGCATTCAATGAAATGTACACACTAGGGTGGTTCAAAAAACTAAATTTTTTCTTAGAGACCCTCCGATTTTTTCACATCTACCAAAAGAATAATCTATGTAATATTTTAGGATTATGGAACATATAGAAGGCGGTGCTCAACGAGGTTTAATTTTCATAGATTTCTACGAAGGAGTAAATTTTAGAAATTTTTTAATTGTATTTCATTGAGGACTCAGATTTAAAAAAAGTGTTTACTGCTCAGCATGTTCACCCTAGTACACACTGAGACCGCGATCGTACAAGGTAGGTAAATATTTTTCTTAAACATCTATTCAGCTTTATTTCTTGTTACATGGACAAGGACGAATTATTGAAAGTGTTCACATTTGACCACTCTCCTTAAATATTCAATGAAACAAACTTCAACCCTGTTCATAGAAAATATAATTACAATCTTTTTAAATAGAGCTTATATAAAGTTTTTAGAACTTATGAAGTCATACTACAGTTAGATAACTAATAATAATAAGTAACTCAAAAAATTTTATATTCTATTTTCTAACGAATATAAAAAAGTTCACCAAGGTTATGGTCATCGCCTTAGGTGACTTTTCATTAGTGAGATCAGACATTTAAACAGCGTGCCAACTTACTTTATAGCTGTTGTACTCTTCGCTGAAAGTCAATAAAATTTGCTCAGTGGAAAATTAGTTAAAACGAAGGAAAGGAAAGGAAGACAAGATGAAAGACGGTTGTGTTTGAAATTCTAGTGCAGCAGAAGTGAAACTTTTTTATACTTAGCTTATAGTTGTTGCTATATTAATAAAGAGAATTTTATGCCGTGCTTCACTTCCAAATTGTCGGATCCTAAATTTTTTTTGCCCTCTGCGAAAGGTACCTTTCAAGCAGATGAACCCCGGTATGAGATAACCGAATACTTGGTATAGTAGGCCGAGCACACTAACGCTATACCACGATGGCCGGAGGCTTGGAGGTTTATTGTGCCATTATTATTTTATTTGTCATAAGCAGGTTTCAGAATTATTTATTTGACCATTTCGAAAAGGGTTTTTGTAATTATTTTTAAACTTTTCTGAACTATTTCGATATAGTTCTCGGGACCAATTTCGGATTGTTTGGAATCATATCGGGACTTTTCTGTTTCTATTTCTGATTTTCGCAATATTTTCGAGATAGTTTCGGGACTTTTATTTCGGGATTTTTTTTTTTGGAATAATTTCAGGATTTTTATGGATCGCCTCGGTATTGTTTTCGGAACTATTTCGAAAATGTTTTTGGTTATTTTCGGTACAATTTCAATATATACTTTAGGATTTTTTTTGGAACTTTTTGACCACCCAGAAATAGTCCCGAAATGATCTCGAATCAGGGATGGGCATTATTTTATTTTCAAGTGACGAAAAAATAAAAATTTTTTATTCGTTATTCAAAAAAATTTCAGTGATGAATGATCAGTTATTGGTTATTAAAAAAATCAAATAAAAATATTTCAAAACTCTTTCGGGATTATTTCTTTACTGTTTCGGTATTATTTCGGGACTGTTTCCGAAAAAATTTCTTCTGGAACATTTTCGGGATCATTTCAGAGCTGTTTTTGAGATCATTTTCGTAACATGTTTTTTTTTTTTTTTGAATAAAAAAAAATCTTTCACTCATCTCTCAAAATTTTGTAAATGTTGAATAATTTTTTTTATATTTTATTTGAATAGTTTTTTATTCGAAGTGGCCCAACCCTATCGCGAATTGGTACCGAAAGCAATCCCGAAGTAGTTTTAGCAAGTTCAAAATAAATCCCCTAACAGTTTCGAAAAAGTCCCGAAATTATACCAAAAAAATTAAATATTCGACATCCCTGCATTGGTTCCCAAATGGTTTTCTAATGCAAGCCTCAGCTTTTGAGGGGAGAAAGTTTGGATTGATTTAACAAGAGTCTTGAAGTATTCACTTCAAAATTAAATTACAATTTCTACAGAACTGAGCAGTAAAAAAAAACTAGCTACAACAGACAGTGCCTTAAGGCGCGCAAAATATGTCCGCAATAATTTTCTACAGCAACAAAAAAAGTTGAACTTTCTAGCAGGATTTTATGTCCGGCATGTAGGTACATACACATACAAACAAACGTGCGTGCTACCCTTTATATATGAACGTCGACTTAAGTCGCGTACCATAGGTTCAACTTACATTTGCACCAACAACTCAATCGGGATTATTGAACATTTCACACTTCACACAGTGGCAACAAGAACAAGAAAATATATAGCCAACTGGAAAAAGAAAATATCTTCGGCGGTAACTTAATATTTTTTTGATGCTTTGTCTCTGATATTGCGTGCCATCGCTTGTGTGGTTACGAAGATTTGAACTTTGGGAAACATAAAATTTCCACTTTGACCCAAAAAACTGGCTTAAGTGCAGTCCTTTTAGGGATTTATCTACGCGACTTATTTCTATTGGTTTAAAATGACCACTGCGGAGCTAAATAAAATAACTGCAATTGAGTTTAAAAGGCACCGAAGAGGACTAGAGGGAATTTTGCTGCTGGTAATGCAGCTAATTCGATGGTTGACTTCAACGACAGGAAATTGAGTTGATTAGCTTCCGATTTAATGTTTGGTTTTGTTTTTGTAGTGTTTTTTTTTTATTGCAATTTATGGGATTGTAAGACAAGTTAGCTGTATTTATTTTCAATTTAGCTAATTACATAAGAGTTGATGTTATTGCATAGTGAGTGCAGTGGGTTGTTGTACGACGATGCTCATCACTAGATATATTCTTAGGTGAGTTATAGGGAAGGTTGCATTTTTTATCGCTTAGTTCAACTCTGAACTAAAGCTCAATTGTCGTCGATTTCGTCAAGAGATGGCCCAGCAGAACCGCGTGAACCTCACATGGGTCACGGAACATATGGTTCAAAGAGGAGTAACGGCGTAGGTTAGGAGTGTCAATCCCGGGATTTTGTTATGTCAAGAATCCTGAAAATCCCCGATTCAAGGACGAATATCGATGTCGGTTAGGAATGCCAATCCCGGAATTCTGTTATGTGGAATCCCACAAATTTTCAGGATTCTCTATATGGTCGAGTCCCGGGATTAACAATACTAGTGTTGGTGGTATTGCAATGGCTTGCTAAAACTGGCCTAAGCGTAATTCTGCGACTGCCACTTTTAATTACATTTGATCGTTACGCTTTTTGTTTCGAAATCAGTTTATTTTTTCATTGAATTTTCTAGAAGTTTATTTTATCTATGTATGGATGTTACTTTAAATTAAATTAAAATTCTGTGTCCGAAAAGCCATCTGATGTGGAGCCTGGAAATTCCGAAACGCGTCGTGGTATCCATCGCTGTGTAAATCTTTGTCAATTTTCTCTAAGTATCAAAAATTCATAAAATTGGATTTGTTTATAATTTTGTTCAGTGAGCACCGTTGTTACCAGTGTAACTACATACATATATAAATCCATAGATTTTGATTGATGTTTTACTTCGATTGATTCTTATCGATGTGACTACTTTTTTATCGACTTTTCTCTCTGCTCTTTTATCGAATTTTATGATATGGACCATAAACTTATAAATAAACGATTTTCGTTTATTATCCGTTTTCGATTATTATCGATTTTCTGATTATTATCGATTTTCGTTCATTATCAATTTTCAATTATTATCAATTTTATATACTATTATCGGTTTTCGATTATTATCGATTTTGATTATTATCGATAACTATCGATTTTGATTATTATCGATTTTTGATCGAACATTTTCTAGGGTTAGTAATTGTATTTTACGTAGACTTGATTCGAATTCGATAATTACGGATTTTCGATTATTATCGATTTTCGATTATTATCGATTTTCTTTTATTATCGATTTTCTTTTATTATTTGATACGAATTCGATTATTACGGATTTTCGATTATTATCGATTTTCGATTATTATCGATTTTCTTTTATTTTCAATTTTCTTTTATTCTCAGTTTTCGATTATTATCGATTACTATGGATTTTGATTATTGTCGATTTTCGCTTATTTTCGGTTCTCGATTTTTACTTTTTTATCGAACATTTCCTAGGGTTAGTAATTGTATTTCACGTTGACTTGATACGAATTCGATTATTATCGATTTTCTTTTATTCTAAATTTTGGATTATTATCGATTACTATCGATTGTGATTATTATCGATTTTTGATTACTATCGATTTTCGATTATTTTCCATTCTCGATGTTTACTTTTTTTATCCAACATTTCCTAGAGTCAGTAATTGTATTTCACGTATACAAATTTTATTATTATCGATTTTCAATTATTATCGATTACTATCGATTTTGATTATTATCAATTTTTGATCACTATCGATTTTCGATTATTATCGATTCTCGATTTTTACTTTTTTTTCGAACATTTCTTAAGGTTAGTAATTGTATTTCACGTAGACTTAATACGAATCGGATTGCAAGCGGAAAGGAAAGATGAGCAATGGAAGAGCGAGAGAAAGATTCTAATGTCGTCAAGTAAATTTTCGGCTTGTCGGTTTCACACACTAGCGTTTAGGATCTCGAACGTCTGATGACCGGAAATATTTATTTAGTTAGCAGAGCCATAGTTAACATCAAATTTATTGGTATGCCAGAATTTTATACTAGAAGTTTTTTTGTGACGGCAATTCACTTGGCTGGCCAGACTGTGGGGCAAACTCTACAAAAATATTTGTTTTGTGTTACTACTCCACATTCTGACGCCGCATCCTTTGGCAATTGCTTTAAACATACAACTCTTGCTGCTAAACTGTCACATCTGGTTTAATTGATGTTTATTTAGGTTTTCTATTTTAAATATTTTTTTTGTTTTCTATTAAAAACTAACACATGTTAATCTTGAAATATATGTTTAAGGGATAAAAGCTTAGAAGGAGATGTGAATGTATAATAAAAAACACATATCTACATACTATACGGTTAAAAATACATACATACATAAACTAAATAAAGTACCATAACTCAAAAAATGTGACTTTCAATTGCTTGAAAAAACGATAAATTTTAATCTACTGATTTGTACATACATACTGCAAGTGCCTTGTAGTCGAACTCTCTGGTTGTAAACTATCCTAAGACTAATAGATATTTTCCCGTTAAGCAAGTGATGTCAATGTTCAAAACTGCACAGAGAAAAATGAGCTCTTGGAATGGATAAGAATTGACCGTGATTTTGGTTGAATCAACAGATATTTTGGTTGATATAACTATATTTTGTTTGATATGACCAAATCACTGTAAATTCTTATCCATCACCAGCTCAATTTTCTGTGTGTGTGGTACAGAAATATATCAGTATAAACGTATTCAGCTCAAACCAATGCCGAGGTCAAGAATAAAAAGTGAAAATAATTTAAATATTTCCGGGCATAGTGGATAAGAACTGGGCTGATATGGTAGAGGTCTTAGTTCTGATGAAAGAAACAGCAAACCACTAGACTTTGCTCTATTCTTGGTATCTACAAATTCGATTTTTTTTTTGGACTAGTTTGGGATAAGGTGTAAAAATTTGTATTTAGTCTCACTATTAAAACACCAACTGCTGGGTAAGCACTTGTGTTTGAGTATTTTGGTATTTGTATAATATAGAGAAGGCTTAAAAAAGGATTTATTATGACTACATGCTTAGTTAACTATGTATGATTATGTGAAAGATTTGACCCGAATTTTATTATGGTGATACTCATACAAAAAATTAAATTTAAAGTAAGCCAGTTGTAAAGACTTAACATGGGATATTTTAGTTGATGGAATTTTAGTTTTGCAATCACATTATATCATATGGTAATAGAGTGAAGGTGGAATTTTTAGTGCATATCTCTATTTAGTATTTATTACCATTTAAATAAAATAAAATAAAAAAAAAAAATAAAATAAAATAAAATAAAATAAAATAAAATAAAATAAAATAAAATAAAATAAAATAAAATAAAATAAAATAAAATAAAATAAACTCTTTGTTGCTTTTGACTTGTAGTCTATTGCTGTAAATACCGACGGTATTGTGAAGCAATTTTCGGGATTGTATGAAAATGTGTTTTTTGAGAAAAATTTACCCACGCGCTGCAGGAACCAGACAAGCCGACATATGTTTCGATGATACTGGAATTACATCTCTTCATGGACTTTTCTTCCCGGCATTGTGAGAGTCGAACTCACAACACTGTAGTGACTTGTATGCTAGAAGGTCTAACACCTTAGGCCACTACCCAGCTTGAAGCTAAACCCTTCTCAGTGTCCATTTATGCATATATTTATACTTCCATATAGAACATTTCTTTAATTTCAATGCTAACTTATATGAAAGATTTGCGAATTTTTAGGACTTGCCGGGAAGAAAAGTCCATGAAGAGATGTAATTCCAGTATCATCGAAACATATGTCGGCTTGTCTGGTTCCTGCAGCGCGTGGGTAAATTTTTCTCAAAAAACACATTTTCATACAATCCCGAAAATTGCTTCACAATACCGTCGGTATTTACAGCAATAGACTACAAGTCAAAAGCAACAAAGAGTTTAAATGTTTAAAATGAAAAAATATTCGTGCATTAAGCATAGAAAATTCTTTCATAGGTTTCACACCAAGTCCTAAAAATTCGCAAATCTTTCATATAAGTTAGCATTGAAATTAAAGAAATGTTCTATATGGAAGTATAAATATATGCATAAATGGACACTGAAAAGGGTTTACTTCAAGCTGGGTAGTGGCCTAAGGTGTTAGACCTTCTAGCATACAAGTCACTACAGTGTTGTGAGTTCGACTCTCACAATGCCGGGAAGAAAAGTCCATGAAGAGATGTAATTCCAGTATCATCGAAACATATGTCGGCTTGTCTGGTTCCTGCAGCGCGTGGGTAAATTTTTCTCAAAAAACACATTTTCATACAATCCCGAAAATTGCTTCACAATACCGTCGGTATTTACAGCAATAGACTACAAGTCAAAAGCAACAAAGAGTTTAAATGTTGAAAATGAAAAAATATTCGTGCATTAAGCATAGAAAATTCTTTCATAGGTTTCACACCAAGTCCTAAAAATTCGCAAATCTTTCATATAAGTTAGCATTGAAATTAAAGAAATGTTCTATATGGAAGTATAAATATATGCATAAATGGACACTGAGAAGGGTTTAGCTTCAAGCTGGGTAGTGGCCTAAGGTGTTAGACCTTCTAGCATACAAGTCACTACAGTGTTGTGAGTTCGACTCTCACAATGCCGGGAAGAAAAGTCCATGAAGAGATGTAATTCCAGTATCATCGAAACATATGTCGGCTTGTCTGGTTCCTGCAGCGCGTGGGTAAATTTTTCTCAAAAAACACATTTTCATACAATCCCGAAAATTGCTTCACAATACCGTCGGTATTTACAGCAATAGACTACAAGTCAAAAGCAACAAAGAGTAAAATAAAATAAAATAAAATAAAATAAAATAAAATAAAATAAAATAAAATAAAATAAAATAAAATAAAATAAAATAAAAAAATAAAATAAAATAAAATAAAATAAAATAAAATAAAATAAAATAAAATAAAATAAAATAAAATAAAATAAAATAAAATAAAATAAAATAAAATAAAATAAAATAAAATAAAATAAAATAAAATAAAATAAAATAAAATAAAATAAAATAAAATAAAATAAAATAAAATAAAATAAAATAAAATAAAATAAAATAAAATAAAATAAAATAAAATAAAATAAAATAAAATAAAATAAAATAAAATAAAATAAAATAAAATAAATGAATGTTTTTAGCGACCTTTTAAATTTAAATGAGCCAGCAAAAATTCAACAAATTAAAATAAAATAAAATAAAATAAAATAAAATAAAATAAAATAAAATAAAATAAAATAAAATAAAATAAAATAAAATGAAATAAAATAAAATAAAATAAAATAAAATAAAACAAAATAAAATAAAATAAAATAAAATAAAATAAAATAAAATAAAATAAAATAAAATAAAATAAAATAAAATAAAATAAAATAAAATAAAATAAAATAAAATAAAATAAAATAAAATAAAATAAAATAAAATTAAAAAAAATAAAATAGAATTAAAAAAAAAAAAAATAGAATAAAAAAAATTAAAAATAAAACATGTAAGGAAGGCGATGACACGCCCACGTTAAAAAATTAATCAAAAAATCATTATAGAATGACCAGGGGGATAAATTTATATCATTTTAGCTATATCAGCTACCGATATATGTCAATGTGTGTGATTTTCGATATCGATAAAGGGGGCGTGGTTATCACCCGTCTTCGCCCATTTTCAATAGCAACCTACATTGGCAAAAAGTAAGCTGTATACAAAATTTCATGCAAATATCTAAATTTTTACTCAAGTTATCGTATACACCGACATACGGCCGACGGACAGACGCAGAACTTTCATATATGGAACTTTATATCTATCTCGATTATTTTGTGCCTTCACGTAGTAGCGTTATGTGGAAAAATTATAATACCCTTGTACTAGTAGTAGTACGCTGGGTATAAAAATAAAATATGTAGAAAAAAATAAAAGAACTAAAAAAAAAAATAAAAGAAAATAAAATAGAATGAAATCAAATAAAACAAAATGAGATAAAATAAAAAGTAATAAAATGAAATAAATTAAAATAAAATCGATGGGTATGAAATGAAAGGTAGATATTCTCGGAGAAATACCAACTAAAATATTTTCAAGTACGGTAGCCACCTACAGTACCGGATTAACCCTAAGGCAGAATAGGCAACGGCCTATAGGCCCCTCATAGACCCGGGGCCTCGTCCACCCAAAAAAAAATATATATTCTAATGAACGAAAACTTTATTTGAAAATTGGTATGAATTACCAGCAATTCACGATTAATAACGCATAATAGACCGGTCAAAATAAACATTTGAAAAAACATTATTTTCCACAGAGCCAAATTTTTGAAGAGAGTTCAGATTTCAGATTTTCTGGCATTTTTATTATACAAGATAACTCCATTTTCTCAAACTACGCGGTAAAAATGAAAGTATACTTTTAATAGATGTCGCTATTGAAATTAAGCCTTTTTAGAATTAAATTTGAGTTTTAATACTAAATAGTATTAATTTAAGACTCTGAAAATTTTTTAACTCCAAAGAGTTTTAAAATAATTCCAAAATAATACTAAAGCGCTCTCCCTATATCTCTCTCATTATAATATTTTAAGTACTTTTGG
>CAXKVI010000001.1:166267607-166280107 GCA_964058755.1 Campiglossa producta
TGCTAACATCGAACCTTTTTAAACCTTTCGAAGCTTTTCGAACCTTTCGAACCTTCTCGAACCTTATCGAACCTTTTTAACATATATCCGTTCCGTTTTTTTTATTTAGGTACCAAGTATGCGATAAAATCTATGCAATAGCTTAATAATGCCCATTGCTGGCCAATATGGGTATCGAAAAAAAGGTATTTTCGGCCGTACTCCAACGATGAGTTGCCACTCACAGCATTTTTTATTTTTTATATCGTATACTTTCTCGGTAACCGCTTGACCGATTTGTAGGGTAAAAAATAGATTTTCGTTTTTGTGGAATGGCATACAGAAAATCGAATTCCTCGTCAAAAAATTAGTATAATGAACAAATATGAGTTTTTTTTTTATTAATGGGAAGGGGTTCCTAAGATGGGTAATGAAAGGTGAGAGGCATCATATCCGTAGATCAGCCATCGAGTTAGCACGTCATTACTATGTGCATATTAGTCGCCTCTTACGACCGGTATGCCTACCTCGGGTATATTCTAAACCCCTAACCCGCAGGGGGTGCAAAAGCCCCCATCGATCCCATTTGTGCTGAAAAAGTTATTCGGGGTCAAAAGTCGGGAAAAATTGAAAAAGAAACCCTCTATATTGACCGGACTATAAAGTTTTGTGAAAAGTTGTGTAGTTCAAAAACCTTAAAATAAAATTATATCATTTGAGTTACATTTAAGAACCATTCGGGATTACTTCGGGACTTTGTTGCACCATTTTGGCTTCGTTTACTGGACTTCCTCGGTATAGTTTTCACTATAAGTTGAGAACTTTTCCATAACCATTTCAGTATTATTATCGGTATCAGTAGTGCGGGACTTTCTCGAAATGTTCCGAGATGATCCTAAAAACAATAACCCGATGATCCCGAGAAAAAAACAACTTTTTTTTCATTTTGGCCTCTTTATATAAAGGTAGTCTTATACAAAACTTTTATAATCGTTTTATTAAAATGCATAAAAAGAAGAACTTATCAAAATAAAGATTAGAAAATTTCAAAATAAAGTAAAACAAGTAAGGAAGTCGTAAGTTCGGGTGAACCGAACATTAAGTACCCAATGGTAGTTTTCATATGATTTTCGAAATTTTCGAAATCGAAAGTGGGCGTGGTTGGAGGGCGATTTTATCCTATTTCATCAGGTATACTTGCAACGATACTAGTATGCTTTGTGCCAAATTCCATCGTTCTATCGTAATCAGTTTAAAAGTTACGACCAGTCAAATTTTCAAAAATGCCTCATTTAAAAGTGGGCGGTGCCACGCCCACTATAAAAAATTTATGGAAAAATCAAAAGAGAATGACCAGGGAGAGTCACCTATAAAATTACATCATTTTAGCAATTTCAGCTACCGAGATATGTCAAGTTATGTGATTTTCGAAATTTTCGATATCCAAAAAGGGGGCGTGGTTATTATCCGATTTCGCCCATTTTCAATAACAACCTACCTTGGTTAGAAAGTAGGGGGATTCACCTTTAAAATTATATCTCTTTAGCCATTTCAACTACCGAGATATGTCAATTTATGTGATTTTCGAAATTTTCGATATCGAAAGTGGGCATGTTTGGAGGGCGATTTTATCCAATTTCATCAGATATACTCCCAACGATACTAGTATGCTTTGTGCCAAATTCCATAGTCCTATCGTAATCAGTTTAAAAGTTACGACCAGTCAAATTTTCAAAAATACCTTCCTTAAAAGTGGGCGGTGCCACGCCCACTATTACAAATTTATGTAAAAATCATAAGAGAATGACCACGGGGATTCACCTTTAAAATTATATCATTTTAGCAATTTCAGCTACCGAGATATGTCAATTTATGTGATTTTCGAAATTTTCGATATCCAAAAAGGGGGCGTGGTTATTATCCGATTTCGCCCATTTTCAATAACAACCTACCTTGGTTACAAAATTTCATGCAAATTTCTCAATTTTTACTCAAGTTATCGTATACACGGGCAGACGGACGGACGGGCAGACAGACGGACATGCCTTAATGAACTTTTTTTCAACCTAAGAATTTTCATATATGAAACTCTACATCCACCTCGATTATTTTGTGCCTTTACGTAGTACCGTTATGTGGTCAAAATTATAATACCCTTGTACTAGTACTAGTACACTGGGTATAAAAATTGCTTTTAAACTTAAATAATTGCAGATCTCCTTTGGAGCTGTTGTGTGCCATCTATATTAATGAAATTAAATTGGTTGAGGAATGCCCACGATTTAAGCAACACTCTTATCTATGGCTACCGAAGCTTATGCTGCTTTGTTCTAGCATCAAAAGCAGCGGTCGCCAGGGTTTTTAACCTATTGAGCCATACAACATCATTTCTGGAATCACAAAAAATTACTCGAAAGAAATATTATAGGACTACCGTTATGCATTCTCACTCGAAATGAAGAATAACATTGCAATGAATTTTCTTTGTTGTTGTAGAGCCACAGCGAGCCAAAAGAGCCACTACATGGCGATGGCTGATCAAGAGCCTACTTTCAATCAGTCATTTATTATGCTATCGCATAACGTTTAAGATAAAATAATAATTCACGCCAGATACTTAGCTGTACAAAATTCTATAATAAATTTTTTTTTGTTACTTAATGAAATATTTTGCTAACAGATAAAAAAATTTTATTGCTTCTAATCAATCCACTCATTCTAAAGTGCATTCAAGCTTTTCGCCAATGCGGCCATCTTTGTATTTCTGTATAGAGCGCATCACCCGGACATTCAGTACCTTTTCGCACCTGACGATGTCCATACATAATGTAGTTCTTACTCAAATAGCCAGTTCTTACTGAGAAATCAGTGAAATCATGCGCTACTGCTAACATTTTCGGTGTTGGTAGATTCACTGTGGAAAAAAATTATTAGTTCAAAAATATTGTTTACACTAATTTGACACAATCGCAGAAATCGTTCTTATCACTTACCTCCATAATCACCAATAAATAACAGACCGATACTGCGATTGTTGTGGCTGGGTGCATGAGCACCCACAACGCCATAGCCTCGTCCCACATACACATTACCGTCACCACAAATGGCAAAACTGTAACCAAGATCATCCCAACCATTTCTTATCATGTGCATATCCTGTATATATTGCATATCCGCTATGCAGTCCTTTTGTGTGGAAGCAGCAGCAGCTGGATCATAAGAGTGATGTATAATAAGAAAGGGTGCAGGTGCTTTGAAATATTGTCTTTTTCCAACTATTGGGCGTGCACCCCATTCGTTGCGCTCTATAAAAGTCCAATTAGTGAAGGACTGCGGTGAAGACGCTGAAAAATGTAGGAAATCATTTGATTTAATATTAAAAAAAAAAAAATATATGTATATAAAATATAGGCAGAGTGGGTTAAAAAAAAGGCGTGAGTACCAAGTAATCGTGAGGTTGGATGTGTAAACATGTGTATTCTGGATGAAACTTCATCAATGAGTAATTTTTGACTCATTAATAAGTAATTTTTACTCATCAATGATTCCTTTTTGACTCATCAATTACTCATTTTTGACACATCGATGAGTCATTTTTGACTCATCAATGAGTCATTTATGAGTCATCCACGAGTCATTTATGAGTCATCCACGAGTAATTTATGACTAAAACTACAATATACCCTGCCTACAACTACAACATACCCTGCCTACGCTACCTACAACTACAATATAACCTTCCTATACTGCCTATACACTACCCTGCCTACAACTACAATATACCCTGCCTGCAACTACAATATACCCTGCCTATACTTCCTACAACTACAACATACCCTGCCTACACTGCCTACACCTATAATATTCCCTGCCTACACTGCCTATACAATAAAATATACCATGGCAATACTGCCTACACACTACATACTACTGCCTACAGAGTAAATTGATTGGATGATCCCCCAAAACGATCCCGAAACGATCCCAAACCGATCTCGAAACAATCCCAAAACGATCCCGAAATGATCCCAAAAGGATTCCGAAATAGTCCCGAAACTAAAATGCCTATACAATCAAAAACGACCCTGCCTAGACTGCCTATACAATACAATATACCCTTCATACACTGCCTACACACTACATACTACTGCCTACAGGGTAAGTTTCTTGGATGATCAGCTCAGAACTCTTTTCAAAAATGTTTCTCATTAAAAGCAAATAAAGAGTTTCCAAACCCCTTCATCTAAAAAAAAAAGTTGAAGAAACTCCCCGTTTCTCAATTTAGTTTAAGAACCCAGTGGGAAAGTAGGTAATGCATTACCTTTTTCATCCATGAAAAGAAGCATGAGCAAAGTAACGCATGAAAATATATTTGAAAAATCTTCCCATGTAATGTATTTCGTAAGGTTTTATTTTTTAAAAACATTACTTTTCCTATGACATTGCTGTAGAAAAAGTAATGCATGAATTCCATTATACATACAAATTTTTATAGGGGGACATTTCTTTATACATTACCAAACATTACCTTTTCCCAGTGGGAATGGCTTCTGCTCAGAACTCTTTTCAAAAATGTTTCTCATTAATAGCAAATAAAGAGTTTATATTGAACAAGTAAGGAAAGCTGTCTTCGGCTGTGCCGAAGGCTAAATACCTTTCATGAATAAGCGTCACGATTTTCACTGTTTGATCCCCAGTACAGCCTATCTGAATTTAACTTTAGCTCATACCGAAATTATCGGAGCTATCGATTATATGGGGACGATGTGTTATATTGGTCCAATCTCATTGATTTTTAACATCGACATTCCACATTCTAAAATAGCAGCATTTACGAAATTTCACATTCCTACCGATATAATTACAGGAGTTATCTACCAAAATCCGTTTATCGGAACAATCGATTGTATGGGGGCTATGTGAAATATTTATGCCATCTCAATGATTTTCAACATCGATATTTCGCATATAAAAATAGCGATACTTCCAAAATTTCACGTTCCTACCTATATAATTACAGCAGTTATCTACCAAAATCCGTTTATCGGAACAATCGAATGTATGGGAGCTATGTGAAATATTTATCCAATCTCTATGATTTTCAACATCGATATTTCACATATAAAAATAGCAATACGTCCAAAATTTCACATTCCTACGTGTTTAATTACAGGAGTTATAGCCCAAAATCCGTTTATCGGAATAATCGATTGTATGGGAGCTATGTGAAATATTTATCCCATCTCTATGAGTTTCAACATCTATATATCACATATAAAAATAGCAACACTTACAAAATTTCACGTTCCTACGTGTTTAATTACAGGAGTTATAGCCCAAAATCCGTTTATCGGAATAATCGATTGTATGGGAGCTATGTGAAATATTTATCCCATCTCTATGATTTTCAGCATCGATATTTCACATATAAAAATAGCAACACTTATAAAATTTCACGTTCCTTCGTGTTTAATTACAGGAGTTATAGCCCAAAATCCGTTTATCGGAATAATCGGTTGTATGGGAGCTATATGTTATATTGGTCCGATCTTGCTGGTTCCGACAAATGATTCCTATATTGGAAAATGGTGGCCGCATACCAAATTTCAGCCAAATATCTCAAAAACTGAGGGACTAGTTTGCGTTCAAACAGACAGACAGACAGACAGACAGACAGACAGACAGACAGACGGACAGACGGACAGACGGACAGACGGACATGGCTAAATCAACTCATCTCGTCATCCTGATCATTTCGGTATACTTATTGATGGGTCTATCTCTTCTTCTTCTCATATTTACAAACATCGGACCAAAGTTATAATACCATTTCATGTTCATGAAAGGTATACAAATTAGTTTTGAGGGGAAATATGATATGAGGTGGTTCCCAAAACAAATTCTGGAACAACCTCTTGTTGGTATAGAACATTCTTCCACAAGTTCGTTGAGGTAAATTTGAGCGATTTCGCTTTGATACCTTTATTTCAAATTAAAAAAAAAATTAAAAAAGTGATAACTATAATCTGCATTTTAGACACTGTGCGACATACGATTGTTCGGTTTTTATACATATATAACTTACCCGCATATATATCAAGGCCTCCTCCATTTAGTACAATGAAAAATGTTAGCAAGTATTTAACCAGCATGTTAGCGTAGTTATTAATTTGTATTTTATTTTTATCATTAGCTTTGTTAAAATGGCCCACAATAAATATTTCGTGTTATTGTTTTGGTGACAAACCTTCAATTGAGTTGCGATGGGAAATTGCTTTCAGCTTTTATACGATAATATTGCTGCTATCTATCACTTCTGGTATGCGCTTAAATGTCTTTGGTTGTTGTTGTTACACTTATGGAAATTACCCAGTAAAAAAGTATAAAAAATAGCAAACTTTTACAAAAAAGAAAAAAATAGTTTTAATTTTGTTTTGTATAGCCTGGTCAAAATAAACAAAACTTTTTTTTTGGGTATCTTAAGCTGAATTTTGGTAGAGAGCTTAGGTTCGCCGTCGGAAAGAAAATTGCAACAGTCCTCATAGATACCGTTTGTGCTAAAAAATCTAAAAGATCTAAAAGTCTAAAAACCACACCCGTGGGGCGGATCCGTGGCATATATTTTGATATAATTTCCGGAGCTAATTTTGCATTTGCCATATCTCAGAATCTGGTAACTCTTAACATTTTTGTAGAGAATTTTAAGGTCTACAACTTGGTCGCAGGTAATATTTCGAAAACACTTACCGTTTTCGAGAAAAGTCCAAAAAACTCCAAAATTTGACCTTTGACCTCGAATACCTTTTGTGTACCTTTCGTGGAAACGATGTGGACTTTAAAAGTTTTTGTCTTAGAAGTGAACCTAAACTTTTTGTTTTTTAAACCTTTGTGTTTATGTCTATTTTGACCGGAATATGATATTTAGATTGTTTGCAAAATTTTAATTATTGAAAAATATTGCTTATTCCATCACTAACAACTTCTTTCCACTCACATTCCAACATATTTATCAGCAGACAGTTTGATGACCGATATATTTGCTGTTACTGTATTTACACTGCTAAAAAAAGAACCTAAATTTAAAACGCGTCAAAATTTTTAGCAATTTTTTTTTTTAATTTTTTGTACGTTATTCCAAACATTTCAATTACTTACCTACAAAGAGTTTCAAGTTTTTTCGGTTTCGATTTAAGATCTAAATGAAAAAGCAGTCTAAAATTTTTTTTTTTTGGTTTTTTTTCTAAAAGATTTTTCAAGTCATTGAATATTGATCACAAAGCGTATGTCTGGGGCATAGCTCAGCGGTAGAGCAGTCGACTGTCATTCAGATCGCCTTGGCGCGAGTACTGCCAACTGATGCAATATTTTTAAATTTATTTTATTTTTAAAAAATTTTGGTTTAAAATTAAAACTCTTCGGTTTAAAATTAGAAGTTTTTTGTTTAAAATTGCCACTTTTCGGTCTAAAATTTTTGTGTCATTTTTCATTTATTTTTGAAAGCATTTTCAAGCCATTTTACCCACAACAGTTTTGGTTCAAATCCCTGGCAACGAAAAAAAATAATATTTTTTTCTTTAAAAAAATGATAAGACATTCTGGTTTCAAATGTAAACCTGTTTGATTTCACAAATTTTCTTGACAACTGGTCTAGCTTACATATGAAACTAAATTTGGTTTGCTAGTTCAAAAAATTTTAAAATTTAGACTAAAATTTTTAACAGTGTACTGCGTACGACGACTATGTAATCATTTGCCATTTTATTGGCATTGAGCAGATTTCGGGAAATCTTTGTTATTATTCGTAGAATGTGTAAACTTTCTGCCCGAAAATTTCCATCAGACTATATATTTGATTCTATGAAACAATCTCGGAATTATAGCTAAAAATTCCTATAAAGTATAACTTCTACTGGCATAATATTTTACCATCATAAAATTTCTTTATATAATCAAAATAATGCAAATATTTACAAAACAGAAGGCTCACAAAAGTACCCCACTTGATTAAAAATGTTTTTATTAATTTAATTATTATGACAGCGTCAGTCGATAACCAATTAATTTTATAATTTTGTGATACTCACATTGGTTTCGTAACCACCGCTCAACAGGTGCCTTTGCCGTTAAGTGTTTTAGCCGGTACTGTTGAATTAAGCCGACACGCCACGTTCACTTCTGCCGATATGAGTAAAGTGTCTTAATACAATACCAGTGCATAACTTCAATGGTTTATGAGCGTATGTCGTCCAAATAGTTGTTGAAACCTTACTCAAATACCAAAGATAGCTAAGCAACACCCATATTCTAGTGCTGGGTAACACTGCGCGACGTTAGATCTCTGCGCTTATACAGGCAGAGCACAAAGTGCTGGTTATAGCTGATAGAAAAAAATCACCCTTCATGGTCCTGTTTAATGGAAGAAGCTCACTCCAATTTTCGCCGTTACCCAACACTGATGCTACAGGCTCATACATATTTGCATTGACATTTACAACACGTTGAATAATATCTTCGGAATTCTCTGCGAAACGGTGTAAAGATTGAGTGAAACTTGCTGGCAAGTTTGCGTACAAATATTCATACCAGCAATGTGCGTACATTACACCATTCAAAAATAATGATAGGTATTGTTTTACTATCAGAATAAAAAAAAATCAAATAAAATAAAATAAAATAAAATAAAATAAAATAAAATAAAATAAAATAAAATAAAATAAAATAAAATAAAATAAAATAAAATAAAATAAAATAAAATAAAATAAAATAAAATAAAATAAAATAAAATAAAATAAAATAAAATAAAATAAAATAAAATAAAATAAAATAAAATAAAATAAAATAAAATAAAATAAAATAAAATAAAATAAAATAAAATAAAATAAAATAAAATAAAATAAAATAAAATAAAATAAAATAAAATAAAATAAAATAAAATAAAATAAAATAAAATAAAATAAAATAAAATAAAATAAAATAAAATAAAATAAAATAAAATAAAATAAAATAAAATAAAATAAAATAAAATAAAATAAAATAAAATAAAATAAAATAAAATAAAATAAAATAAAATAAAATAAAATAAAATAAAATAAAATAAAATAAAATAAAATAAAATAAAATAAAATAAAATAAAATAAAATAAAATAAAATAAAATGAAATGAAATGAAATGAAATAAAATAAAATAAAATAAAATAAAATAAAGTAAAATAAAATAAAATAAAATAAAATAAAATAAAATAAAATAAAATAAAATAAAATAAAATAAAATAAAATAAAATAAAATAAAATAAAATAAAATAAAATAAAATAAAGTAAAATAAATAAATGAAATGAAATGAACATAAAGTAAAATGAAATGAAATGAAATGAAATGAAATAAAATAAAATAAAATAAAATAAAAGAGGATAAAATAAAAAAAATAAAATAAAATAAAATAAAATAAAGTAAAATAAATAAATGAAATGAAATGAACATAAAGTAAAATGAAATGAAATGAAATGAAATAAAATAAAATAAAATAAAATAAAAGAGGATAAAATAAAAAAAATAAAATATAATAAAATAAAATAAAATAAAATAAAATAAAATAAAATAAAATAAAATAAAATAAAATAAAATAAAATAAAATAAAATAAAATAAAATAAAATAAAATAAAATGAAATAAAATAAAATAAAATAAAATAAAATAAAATAAAATAAAATAAAATAAAATAAAATAAAATAAAATAAAATAAAATAAAATAAAATAAAATAAAATAAAATAAAATAAAATAAAATAAAATAAAATAAAATAAAATTGTTAGAATAAATATACATACCTACTACTTTAAAATACACCTCTACAACCCAATTGCATATTATCCTTTCACTATCGTTTATTATCAATTACACTTTGCTATGTATGTACTTTTGTATGGAATAAAGTTTAAGTCGATTAAGAGCATTAAAGCTTAACACACGTGTTTTTCTTTTGCGGCTTACGCTTCACCTCGGAAAACCTCTAACATAGGTTATGGACCCAGAAAGTCTGGTTTAATTCGCCATTAAATTTGAGTATCGGTTTAATTTATTTATCCGGAGTTATAAAGTTAAAAAAATATAATAAAGACAATGTCGAACTCTCTAAATAATATTGAGAAGTTGAACGCGGAAAATTACGCGACGTGGGCTGTACAAGTGAAGTGCTTGCTAGTGACATTGGACTTATGGCATGTGGTGGTGGACCCTGTTCCAGAAGACGCGGTTGCCAAAGTGCTGTGGAGTACTTCAGATCAAAAGGCTTTAGCCACTTTAATTTTGTGTATAAAACCAAGTGAACTTATACATGTGAAAAATTGTACTAATACAAAAGATGCATGGTGCAAACTAAGCTTGGTGTACAGAGGGCAAAGTGCCTGTAGAAAAGTAACATTGTTTAAAAAACTACTTCAGCTTAAATTTAAAGCAAGTGAAAAATATTCAGTTCAGTTAAATGAATTTTCATCAATAGTAGATGAGCTAAAAGAAGTTAATGTGATTTTGCCAGAAGAGCTTGTATCGGTAATTTTGTTAAGTAGCCTTCCCGACGAGCTTGAAAATTTTGTTGTAGCAATGGAAAGCCGGGATAGTTTGCCTACTCTTTCTTCTTTGACCTCTAAAGTTCTTGAAGAAGAAATACGTCAAGGTCAAAAAGTACAAGCAAATTCAGAGTCTGTCTTTGCTGCTAATTCGCGAAGTCGTGGAAATAAAAATGACAATCACAAAAACAAAGATTATGGTAGCTCGCGCAATAGTAAAAATAGTAACAACAATTTTGCAAAGAACTATACTTGCTATCAATGTGGAAAAAGAGGACATATTAGAGCGCAGTGTAAAGCAAATAAAGAAGTTGCTGGTTCAGGTAACGCATTTGGCGCTACAGAGACAGTGCAATTAAGAGAAAAGTGGATCTTGGACAGTGGGGCGTCATCTCACATTTGTATAAGAGCGGATTGGTTTGAGTCGCTCAAGCAACAAAAACAAAAAATCATATTGGCGTCAGGTGAATGTGTATTTGCCGAAGGTGTGGGTACAGTGAAGGTCAAATCATCGTTTGGAAGTGCCTCTTTGTTAAATGTACTTTATGTTCCAAATTTGCATTCCAATTTTATCTCGATTGGAAAAATTACGGAAGCTGGAAATAGTGTTGACTTTTCCAAAGGAAAAGCAGTTGTCAAAAATAAAATAAACAGAACAATATTTTGTGCATATTATGAATGTGGTGTGTTTTCGGTCAACATTAAACCGAGTATGTGTACCGAAAAAATATATGGGTTGGTAGACGAGGAAAATACTCGTAAATGGCATCGTAGGTTAGGTCATTTAAACACAGACGATCTAAGAAAACTTTCTAATAAAAATATGGTGCATGGACTTAATTTGAATGTGCATAATAAAATTGAGTGTTTTACTTGTGCTACTTGCAAAATAAATAGCAAAGCGTATGAAAGCCATTCAAATGTAGCTTCGAAAGATGTGCTAGAGTTGGTCCATAGTGACTTGTGTGGTCCCATGTCCATAAAATCGGTGGGTGGTGCGTCATATTTTTTGACATTTATAGATGACCATTCTCGGTATACCCATACATATTTTTTAAAACAAAAATCAGAAGCGTTTAGTGCATTCAAAAATTTTGCTGCGATGGCGGAGAAGCAGACAGGCCGCAAACTTAAAATGTTCCGAAGTGATAATGGGAAAGAATACATAAACTCCCAATTTAAAGAGTATTTCGCGAAGAATGGAATTCTTCATCAAACGTCCGTAGCGTATTGTCCCCAGCAGAATGGTGTGTCGGAGAGATTAAACAGAACGTTGGTAGAGATGTCGCGATGTTTTTTGGAGACATCTGGTCTGCCACAGAACTTATGGGCAGAAGGTATAAATACGGCGACGTACGTGCGTAATAGGTGTCCAACTAAATCGTTGGGTGAACAAACTCCTTATGAAAAGTGGTTTGGTAAGCGACCGTCTTTGTCGCATCTACGAATTTTTGGCTGCGACGCTGTAGCTTTGAGTAAAGGTCCGCAGAAAAAGGGCAAATTTCAGCCAAAAGGGCTTAAATTAAAGTTTGTCGGTTATGATAATTTAACCAAAGGGTATAGACTGTATGACAGTAGTAAAAGGTCTATTACAATTTCGCGAGATGTATTGTTTTTTGAAAACTCGTTTGAGCCGACATGCACTAACAACAACGAAAGCACTGATGTTTTTGTTCACGATGCTTTTGATATTTTTAATAAGCACAACAACAACTTAGAATGTGTAAACGAAGACGTGCAAATGCAAAGCGTACCTGAGCAGGTAGAGGGTACAACAGCAGTGAGAATCGAAGAAGCAGCAACGTCATCAGATGAGGAGAGTATATTAGAAGAAGTCGGAAAGAGGAAACGAGGGAGACCAAAACTACTGCGAACAGGTGCTGTGGGGAGACCAAGAAAAGTTTTTGTCGAAGAGACAAACGCAGAAGTGCTGAACTCAATCATCGAATCGCCAAATACCG
>CAXKVI010000001.1:166287607-166305895 GCA_964058755.1 Campiglossa producta
TTTTTTTTATTGAACAAAAAAATTTCATTAAAAAGTTATATAAAATGAGCCAAAGTTGCAGAATTAGTTGGAATTTAAAAAAAAAAAATAAAAATAAAAATAAAAAAAAGGTCGGACTTTTTTTGAAAAAAAAAAAAAAAAAAATATATACATATCTGGGCTTTTAAAATTTTTTTTTTATTTTTTTTCCAAAAACTACATTTAAACACAAAGATTTAAAAAAAGATCCCAAACGGTCGATTTTTGAAAAAAACAAATTTTTTTTAAGTTCATAACTTTTTTTGATTTGGGGAAAAAATTTGAAAAAATTCTGAAAAATTACTTCCGGGTGAAGAAAAAGATACCAAATTTTTAGCAAAATCGAAGGGGGTCAGGCAAAAAATTTGTCGATTTGGCATGAAATGAGCCACATATAAAGGATAAATTAAGACAATTTTGATAAAAAGTTACAGCATTTAAAAAAAAAAAACTTTTTTATTTAAAAGTTCATAACATTGTTTGATTTGGGGAAAAAAATTAAAAAAAATTCTGAAAAATGTCTTTCGGGGGGTAGAAAAAGATAGCACATTTTTGGCATAGAATGACCCTTATATAAGCTATGTCCATATAAAATTGTTTCGTCAATACCCTTCGAGATCATAATAGCTTTCTTTTGTTTTATTTTTATTAAATTTTTTTTTTAATTATATTTTTTTAATTATTTTTTTTAATTATATTTTTGTTTTTTAATTTTATTTTGTTTAATTTAATTTAATTCATTTTTAATTTTATTTTATTTTATATTATTTTTTATACTATTATGTATTATATTTTATTTTATTTTTTTTTATTTTATGTTATTTTATTTTATTTTTATATTTTATTTTATTTTGTTTTATTTTATTTTATTATATTTTATTTTATTTCATTTTATTTTATTTTATTTTATTTTATTTTATTTTATTTTATTTTATTTTATTTTATTTTATTTTATTTTATTTTATTTTATTTTATTTTATTTTATTTTATTTTATTTTATTTTATTTTATTTTATTTTATTTTATTTTATTTTATTTTATTTTATTTTATTTTATTTTATTTTATTTTATTTTATTTTATTTTATTTTATTTTATTTTATTTTATTTTATTTTATTTTATTTTATTTTATTTTATTTTATTTTATTTTATTTTATTTTATTTTATTTTATTTTATTTTATTTTATTTTATTTTATTTTATTTTATTTTATTTTATTTTATTTTATTTTATTTTATTTTATTTTATTTTATTTTATTTTATTTTATTTTATTTTATTTTATTTTATTTTATTTTATTTTATTTTATTTTATTTTATTTTATTTTATTTTATTTTATTTTATTTCCATTTATGTTAGTGGTTTTTTTTTATTCAATTTAATATTTTTTTTTTTTATTTAAGGTTTTTTTGTCTTGTTTTATTTTATCTTATATTTTTTGTTTTTTTTTTAATATTTTGAATTTTTTGTTTTCTTATTTTTTTAATTTTCTTAAATTTATTTTTTTAATTAATTTTTATTTTATTTAATTTCATATTATTCATCTTTATTTTCCTTTTTTTTATTTTAATGTTTCAGTCGGAATCTCTTCATCCTTCTAACTATTATTTTATGAATTTATTATACCTTTCATGAACATGAATTGGTATTATAACTTTGGTCCGATGTTTGTAAGTATGAGAAGAAGAAGAGATAGACCCATCAATAAGTATACCGAAATGATCAGGATGACGAGATGAGTTGATTTAGCCATGTCCGTCTGTCTGTCTGTCTGTCTGTCTGTCTGTTTGAACGCAAACTAGTCCCTCAGTTTTTGAGATATTTGGCTGAAGTTTTGTATGCGGCCACCATTTTCCAATATAGGAATCATTTGTCGGAACCAGCAAGATCGGACCGATATTACATATAGCTCCCATACAATCGATTGTTCCGATAAACGGATTTTGGGCTATAACTCCTGTAATTAAACACGTAGGAACATGAAATTTTAGACGTATTGCTATTTTTATATCTGAAATATCGATGTTGGAAATCATCGAAATGGGATAAATATTTCACACAGCCCCCTACAATCGATTGTTCCAATAAACGGATTTTGGTAGATAACTCCTGTAATTAGAAAGGTAGGAACGTGTAATTTTGTAACTATTGCTATTTTAGAATGTGGAATGTCGGTGTCAAAAATCAATGAGATTGGACCAATATAACACATCTCCCCCGTATAATCGATAGTTGCGATAATTTCGGTATGAGCTAAAGTTAAATTCACACAGGCTGTACTGGGATCAAACAGTGAAAATCGTGACGCTTATTCATGAAAGGTATTTAGCCTTCGGCACAGCCGAAGACAGCTTTCCTTACTTGTTTTATTTTATTTTATTTTATTTTATTTTTTCTATTTTTTTTGTTTTATTTTATTTTATATTTTATTTCATTTTATATTATTTTATTTTATTTTATTTTATTTTATTTTATTTTATTTTATTTTATTTTATTTTATTTTATTTTATTTTATTTTATTTTATTTTATTTTATTTTATTTTATTTTATTTTATTTTATTTTATTTTATTTTATTTTATTTTATTTTATTTTATTTTATTTTATTTATTTTATTTTATTTTATTTTATTTTATTTTATTTTATTTTATTTTATTTTATTTTATTTTATTTTATTTTATTTTATTTTATTTTATTTTATTTTATTTTATTTTATTTTATTTTATTTTATTTTATTTTATTTTATTTTATTTTATTTTATTTTATTTTATTTTATTTTATTTTATTTTATTTTATTTTATTTTATTTTATTTTATTTTATTTTATTTTATTTTATTTTATTTTATTTTATTTTATTTTATTTTATTTTATTTTATTTTATTTTATTTTATTTTATTTTATTTTATTTTATTTTATTTTATTTTATTTTATTTTATTTTATTTTATTTTATTTTATTTTATTTTATTTTATTTTATTTTATTTTATTTTATTTTATTTTATTTTATTTTATTTTATTTTATTTTATTTTATTTTATTTTATTTTATTTTATTTTATTTTATTTTATTTTATTTTATTTTATTTTATTTTATTTTATTTTATTTTATTTTATTTTATTTTATTTTATTTTATTTTATTTTATTTTATTTTATTTTATTTTATTTTATTTTATTTTATTTTATTTTATTTTATTTTATTTTATTTTTTTTTATTTTATTTTATTTTATTTTATTTTATTTCATTTTATTTTATTTTATTTTATTTTATTTTATTTTATTTTATTTTATTTTATTTCCTTTGTTTTTTGTTTTATTTTATTTTATTTATTTTTATTTTTATTTTTATTTTTATTTTTTTATTTTATTTCCTTTGTTTTTTGTTTAATTTTTTTTTTTTATTATTTTTTGTTTTATTTAATTTTATTTTTTAAATACATATATTATATTTTATATCATTATTATTTTTTGTTTCATATTTTATTTTGTTTTGTTTTGTTTAATTTTTTTTTTTTTTTTTATTTTATTTTATTTTATTTTATTTTATTTTATTTTATTTTTTATGGAACAAAATTGTTATACATGTTATACATACCAGCACAACTGGGTATAAAAAAGTCTAACTGTACTTTTGAAAAGTTGACTAAATAACCACATAAAAAATAAACTTTCAACTGTTTATGTTGACATTTTGGTTGTACAGTGCTTGCAAGTTGTCAAGGCATGACCTCCTGTCAATTAATTTTACGCATTTTAGACAAAACAAATTCGGCCATATGGTAGCGATTAAATATGAATGTTTGTTTGCATGGGCGTAGAAGGAATTTTCGTCCTGGGTTGAGAGACTATTTGCGTCACATGTTGTTATCAGAGGTACCTAGGCGAAACAACCACGCTTAACGATTTTTCATGTATGTATGACCAGCGACAAAGTATGATTTCGAGGTGAGCCTAAAAGTATGCATGCGTCGCTAGAAATAAAAGCAAGACTGGCAAAATCACTAGTTGAAGACTCGAGTGCTTAAGAAGCTCGGTTTAGAAGCTTTTCTATGCATCAAAGGGAATCTCAACAACGTCCTGCCTGGGACTATACACATAACACTTGCTGGTTTGAGATTCGAGAAGACTTTGCACAGCAAAATGGAACTTGGTTTTTTCACGAGAAAATGTTAGATCCCTGCTTTTAGACTAACTCTCTAAGGGTCCCAATTTTTCAGTTTGAAAAAAAAGTAGCCTTTGTGTTTACTCCTTGCTCTATACGCGATATTTAACTATACGGTGCATACTTTTAGGCACCTTATAAAGAGTTTCCTTTAACTAGTTATTGGTGCGAATAATTATGTAAAGCATTCAACTATTTTTCCTAAGAATTTTTTAATTTTTAATTTTTTTCCGCTTGCTTGTTAAAATCTCTACACGACTTCCATATAAAACAAATTTTCTTTGAAATGTAACGAATATGTTTTAAAACCGATCCTAAAAGTATGCAAGTTCTTTGTCTTTGGAATGTCCGCCGTCTTTGCCTCCTTCCATGACTATTCATATCCTCTACACATATCGTCACTCGCTTTCCAGAAGCATGAACGTGCCAAATTAAAATTTTGGGGAAATCGTATTTGAAAGTTTTTGGCGCAACAAAAATGTTTGAAAATTAAATTTCTATATTTTTTGAAATTTTCGTTGTGCCAGAAACACGAAAGTGTAGCAAAATTGTTACGTATACGCCATGATGTCTGTGGTTCAGTGCAATACATTCTTGTTTCTGGCACAACGAAAACTTTTAAAACTTCAGAAATTCAGGATTTTCGTGAATCGTAGAGAAACGACAGATTAGTCACATGAGCCTATATGATAGCGAGCGACGATATGATATTTGATGAACCTTTTTGTGTGACAACATCTGCGTGAACATATATAAAATTGGCTCCATCTCCTTATGTAACTTAATATTATTGGTTTTTTTTGTTATCATATGTAGATGGCATGTCAAGCAGTCATTTCTCAATTTCATTTAAGTCACGTAATTAATAATTCTTTAACTTGTAGCAGTTGTACATTTTTTTATGTGAAATTAGGATCTAATCTAATATACACATTAGGGTGGTCCTTATAATGAAATGTAGTATTTTTTTCAGGCTCACCCCCTAGATCGGTTGCACCACTGTCAACTGGAGATGGTTTAGGTGTTTAGCAGTTCAGACCATACCATGGAGACTCAAAAGATTAAAATTATTTCTTTTTTATATAATACTTGGAATCGATAGGACTATCGTCGGAGATACCACATACAAAATTTGGTTCCGATTGGACACACTTAAGGTGTGTTGCAGGGGGTAGACTTAACTTTAGCCCCCCTGCGACACGCCTTAGACGTTTCCAATCTAGACCAGATTTTTCATGTGATGTCCCCGACCACAGTGCTCTCCATAGAGTAATCTGAACTTTGACCACCCTGCGATACGCCTAAACCATCTCCAATCGGGATACAATTTTGTGTGTGATATCTTCGGCTATATTACTATCGATTTAGGGGTTGAGCCTTTGGAAATATGAAGATAAAATTATCGCCATACAAATAAGGACCACCCTAATACACATATAATTGGCGAAATGTCAACATTCAATAAAAGGCGAAAGGAGCACATTTAAAGGGTGGTCCGTATAAATAGGTCCTTTAAAGAAAGCGCGCAATAAGAAGTCGCTTGTTTGAAAATTAGTTCGGTCACTGGTAGATTGAGGGAGGTCGGTCTAAACGGAGCTTCGGAGTCTAATTTCATTTTATGTTATTTAATTTAGTTTGTTTCAATTTAACTAGTTTTTTTTGAAGTTAACTTCTTAGGCGGCTATGAAAATGAAAAAATAGTGGCAACAGTGTTCGGTGTCTATATCTCGGGAACGGCTAAAGCGATTTGGATCAAATTGGGTCTATAGATAGTTTGCTTCATTCCACAACTTTCTATTTAGGCGTTGCCACTTCTGGCGTTTTACAGAGTTGCCACCTATATATATTTTTTTTTTAAATCTTGATCAAGTTATGCCAATATGGGTATCAAATTAAAGGTTCTTTCAGCTATATTTCAACTCAAAAGTTTTCGTGCGGGGTTGCCACCTTATCCCATCTAATCGCAATTAATTTATTCCTTCGTTAGTTCGCTAAAGGGACAAATTTTGTTACATACATAGATAATATGCTTCCTTCATAGACTTTCTTATTGAGCGTTGCCACTTTGGGTGGTTTACAGAGTTGCCACATGTCACAATTTGAGCAAAATATGGCAAGGTATTTTCGGCGTCATACCAACTGACATATTTTCAAGTTCCCAGGGTTGCCAACTTAACGCAGTATATTTGTATATTTGTATATGCGGACTATCCACTAGAACTTGGGGAGTTTTACAGAGTTGCCAACTATCTCAATTTTTTGAATATCGAGTAAGATATGCCAATATGGGTATTAAATAAAAATTATTTTCGCGACATACAAACTAAAATATTTTCAAGTAAAGTTGCCACCTAGGGTTGCCACCTTATCGATAAATAGTTGTATATTCGCTACTATCTCGAGAACCGCTTAACGGATATCGATTAAATTTGGCATAGAGATAGTAAGCGATTTCTAAGACTATCCACTTGGGTGTTGCCACTTGGGGGGGTTAACAAGGTTGCCACCTCTCTCAGTTTTTTTTTTTAATTATGGTGCAAGTCTTGTCAGTATGGGTATCAAATGAAAGGTATTTTCAGAGTTTCCGCCCAGGGTTACCGATTTAGCGTATTGGATTTGTATATTTCGGGGTTATTCTGAGATCATATTTAGATTATTTTTAGGATCATTTTGGGATCATTTAGGGGTAATTTTTGGGCTATTTGGGTTCGTTTCGGGTTCAATTTTGGATCATTTTGTGATAATTTTGGGATTATATTTCGGGTAATTATTGGATCATATTGGGATCATTTAAGCATATTTTGGGGGTAATTTGGTTATTATTTTGGAGTCATTTTGGATTTATTTTATGGTCACTTTAGGATCATTTTTTTGTAATTTTGGAATCATTTTGGGGTTCCGATGTAACTTGGCATAGAGATATTTTACTTGATTTTAAGACTGTTCATTTGGGTATTGCCACTTGGGGGCTTACAGGGTTGCCACCTATATTTTTTTTTAAATATCGAGACAATATGGGTATGAAATTAAAGCTACTTCCAGCCGCATACCAACCATGATTTTTTTTTCTATTCACTTCATAAACCACCCTGTAAATTGTTATTATCGCCATCTAGTTTTCGCAGACACCTTTTATATTCATTCGGCATACACAACATAAAACGACATACAACTTATTGACCCTAAACATGCAACAGTAATTTAATGTCGCCTCTGTTAAGGCCAAACGAAAACATTTTATCCATGTCACACATTGTCATCAAAAATTTCCTCTAAATCCGCTGCTTGAGCCACTTTGGTGTCGTTTGCATGAAAACGGAAAAGTGAACGTGTCAAGCAATTGACACGGATGATATAGCGTTTAGCTTTGGCAAATAAAACTTTCCTTTCAACCACGGCCCCATTCCCCGCTGGCTTCTTCTATTAAGTTATTATTGTTTATTTTGTTTTTGTTGTGTTTCTGTGTTGCGTGAGCGACTTGCCTCAATGAAAATATTATTGTTGTATAATGGTTGAATGGGTCAATGATATTTTGTTTATTTGCAGTTCTGAGGAAATATACTGATTTACATATTACGTGATGAAGTGCCTAAATTACGACGCGTTGGGTGTCCTCCTCTGATATTCGTTCAAGTGGTGTTTTTTGTAGGTTAAAGGTTTTATTATGTCATTTAAATGCGAAAAAGTTTTACAATTGCCACACCCAAAAAAATCGAGCTTATGTACCTACAGTGAGTTTATAAATTGTAGCCCAAACTTTGTTTTGCCAAAATATCTAGCGTAGCTTGGTAGTTTGGGGATAAGGGAAGATTTCGTAAAATTTTTTCTTTTTTGTGTTAAATTTTTTTATAGTTTTTATCATACCTTTTTATCATTAAAAATCAAAAATATATAATCAACCTCTGTTTTTTTTTTGTTCTGGGCATAATTTTTTTTACTCAATAGAAAGTCCTGAAATGGTTCCGAAATGATCCTGAAATTATTCCGAAAAAGGGACTCGAAAGTCCCGACAAAGTTCAGAAATAAGCTCAAAATTACACAAAATTATTTAAAAGTTTTTTTTCGAAACGATTCCGAAAATATCCCGAAAAAGTCCTAAAATGATTTCGAAAACAAGTTTGAAATTATTCCAAAAAAAAAAACCCGACGTGGTCCCGAAAAGGTTTCAAAATGATCCCGAAATGGTCCGAAACAGTCCAGAAACTATGTACAAAAAGTACCGAAAAGAACCCGAAAATATCTTAAAGAAGTATCGAAATGATCCAGAAAATATTCCACAAAAAATTCCAAAATGATTCCGACAGAAAGTCCCGACATTATCCTAAAAAAAGTCCCGAAACGATCCCAAATAAGTCCCGAGTTTATCCTAAAAGTATCCCGAAATAGTCCCAAACAGTCCCGGAATGGTCCTGAAACTGCCCAAAAATTTCCGAACTGATCCAAAAAGAAGTCTCCAAATGATTCCGAAAATATTCCGTACAGTATCGAAATGCTCTTAAAACTATTTAGAAACTATTCCAAAAAAGTTCCGAAAATACTCGAAATTATTTTAAAAAGTCTCGAAACAATCCCAGAAAATATTCCGAAAAGATTCAAAAACTCTCCCGAAGCAACGTCGAAATTATCCTTAAAAAGTCCTGCAATGATTCTGAAACTATCCCAAAATAGTTTGAAACAGTCGCGAAATGATTTTGAAACTGTTCAGAAATTATCCAAAAAAAAGTATCGAAATTATCCGGGAAATGTTCCCTACAGGACCGAAATGATCCTGGAACTATTAAGAACTTATTAAGAACTTATCCCAAAAAAAACCCAAAATTATCAAAAAAAAAGTCTCAACATGATCCGGAAAACATGCCGCACAGTACCGAGATGATCCTTAAACTATTTAGAACTTATCCCAAAAAGGTCTCGAAATGATCCTGACACTATTAAAAAAATTATACCAAAAAAGTTCGGAAAAGAACCCGAAATTATCCAAAAAAAAATCTCGAAATGATCCTGAAACTATGCAGAAATTGTCCCGAAAAAGTTCCGACAAAGACTCGAAATTACTCAAAAAAGCCTGGGAGTAATCCCGAAAATACTTCGAAAAAGTCACAAAATGATCGCGAATGCCGAAATTATTCTGAACCTGTTCAGAAATTGTCCCAAAAAAATAACCCGAAATAATCAAAAAAAAAGTCTCGAAATGATCTAGAAAATATACCAGAAAAATCACAAAGTGATCGCGAAAAACAATGCCGAAATTATTCTGAGCCTATTCAGAAATTGCCCCGAAAAAATTTCGAAAATAACCCCAAATAATCCAAAAAAGTCTCGAAATGATCTAGAAAATATACCGGAAAAAAGCCACGAAAAGATCATAAAACTGTTCAGAAATTATTCAAAAAATTTCTGAAAAAACCGAAACTATACAAAAAAAATTTCAAAATCATCCACAAAATATTACAAAAAGGTCCCAAAACAACTCGGCAACAATACCGAAATTAGCCCAAAACAGTTATGGAATAATCCAGAAACTATCCCGATATAGCTTCAAAAATTTCTGAAAATGATCTCGAAAAAGTTACGAAGTGATTTAAAAAAAAAAAATGTCAGAAATGTACATGAAAAAATCCCAAAGTGATCTGAAAAAATAACATAAAAACTGCTCGACAAAAAAATTACCAAAAGTACATTTTTTAAATATGAAATATTTTCCTAGTTTCCGTGATATCGGTGAAAATATGAAAAAAATTAGCAAAAGGGAAAATATATTTTCTTAAGGTAAAATCTTCGCCTGATTTCGAATATCATACCCATTTTTCTGTGGCAGTTCTAGTTTCCAAGATATAGGTGAAAATATGAAAATCCCATTTTTGCAAAACCACAGCCTTGTTATGTTGAAAGTCCTCAATCAAAAATTTTTTGTTTTTACCCAACAAATGTTCCGAAATTAGTCTAAACAATTTTTTAAAATGATCTCGAAAAAGTTCCGAAGTGATTTAAAAAAAAAAAAAAAATGTCAGAAATGTACATGAAAAAATCCCAAAGTGATCTGAAAAAATAACATAAAAACTGCTCGACAAAAAAATTACCAAAAAGGAAAGTACATTTTTTAAATATGAAATATTTTCCTAGTTTCCGAGATATCGGTGAAAATATGAAAAAAATGAGCAAAAGGGAAAATATATTTTCTTAAGGTAAAATCTTCGCCTGATTTCGAATATCATACCCATTTTTCTGTGGCAGTTCTAGTTTCCAAGATATAGGTGAAAATATGAAAATCCCATTTTTGCCAAACCACAGCCTTGTTATGTTGAAAGTCCTCAATCAAAAATTTTTTGTTTTTACCCAACAAATGTTCCGAAATTTCCATATTCTCGACATTTGATACATGCTTTCGAGGTAGAGTTTTCTGCTGATTCTGAATACGTAAACGCTTGGTTTAAAAGTGGAACGGTTTTCGAGATATCTTAAAATTTCAGTTTTTGAGATATCTCGGAAACTAGATCTGTCACTGAAAAATGGAAGCGATACACGGAATCAGGAGAAAATTTTACTTAGGGAAAGTTTTTTTATTCTTGGTTTTCGGTTTTCGAGATATCTTGGAATTTCAGTTTTTCAGATATCTTGGAAACTAGATCTGCCACTTAAAAATGGAAGTGATACACGAAACCAGAAAAAAATTTTACTTTTGTAAAGTTTTTTTTTTTGTTATTCTTGGTAATTAAAGTTGTTGAAAATTTGTTGAGTAGTGTAATTTAAAAATTTTCAAAAAAATCCAAAAAAAAATGTCTTTTTTTCGCAGTCTAATGAAATTATTTTTACTAGGTAAAAGTAAATTTCAACCCGTTCAGTTATTTAATTACTTTCCAATTGTTTGAGAAAACAAAAAAAACAAGAAATCATTTAATGACACTTTATAAAACCACCTTCAAATTTTTACTCATTTGGGACTCAAAGGTGCATTTTTGCAACAAATCTACGTTTGATTTAAAACTTTTACACTCATTTTAAATTTTCACTGTATTCCTTGAATTTCAGAACTTTATTACTTTTTCTTTGTCTGTTTTATTTGTGTTCTGCTGGAGGCGTGTTAAATGACGAATATGAGGGATTATTTGAAAACTTTTTTAATACACATACCCACATAAATGTTACGAAAGAGTCATTATTAGTTTACCCCCAATCAACGCATCGTTCGTTTTGCGCTTGAATAGTTGTTTATTTATGCAAATCTCAATGATTTGAAAAAGTTTTAAAATACTTCTACGCTCTGATACAAGTTTCTTTAACTCTTTTAAATTTCGAAATTTAATTGATACTTTCAAAACTTTGGTACCCATTTTTACTCGTATAGTCGCTCGCTTGCCAGAAGCATGAATGTGCCAAAATTTAAATTTGGGAAATCGCAGAATTTAAAATTTTAGTTTCATTTTATATATGAGTAGGTACCTGAGTGGCCGAGCTTGCTCGGTGCTATCAATTTAACGCTAACTTAACTTACCCGAAATGATCCCAAAATGACTCGAAAATTATCCCAAAATATTTCTAAAATGATCCCAAAAAGACCCTTAAATGTCCCCAAAATCTTACGAAATTGAACCCAAAACTACCCAAAAATGTTCCGAAAATGATTCCAAATCGACGCCAAAATGACCCTAAAATTATCCCAAAATGATCCAAAAATGATTCCCAAATGACCCGAAAAACACCCTTAAATCTACCCTAAAAAGATTCCAAAATTATCAAAAAATGTTCCCAAAATAATCCTAAAATAATCCCAAAACGACCGCAAAAAGACCCTCAAATATTCACCAAAATGATCCCAAAATGATCCCAAAACGACTCTAAAATGATCCGAAAATTACCCCGAAATTCTCCCAAATTAATCCAAAATTGATCCCAAAAATAAACAAAACAAATATTATACGGTAAAATGGTAACTCTGGGCGGCTACCCCCTACTTGAAAATATTTTAGTTGGTAAGTCCGCGAAAATACTTGTCATTTGATACCCAAATTGGCATATCCAGATCCATAATTAAAAAAAAAATAGAAAGGTGGCAACCCTGGTCAGCCCCCAAGTGGCAACCCCCAAATGGATAGTCTTAGAATCAATCATACTATCTATATGCCAAATTTCATCCAAATCAGTGAAGCGGTTCCCGAAATAGTCCGGATATACAAATATACTGCGGTAAGGTGGCAACCCTAGGTGGCAACTCTACTTGAAAATATTTAAGTTGGCATGTCACTGAAAATAACATTCATTTGATACCCATGTTGGGATATTTTGCTACAAAATTATAAAAAATTTAGATAGGTGTCAACCCTGTAAACCGCTCCAGGTGGCGACCCCCAAGTGGATAGTCTTAGAATGAACCATACCATCTGTATCAATATTTCATCCAAATAGGTCAAGCGGTTCCCGAAATAGTCTGGATATACAAATACACATAAGGTAAAATAAATAAAACCCGGTCAGATGGCAACTCTAGGGGCTACCCTGCTTGAAATTATCAAATTTCAAATACGGTTGAAAATACCTTTCATTTGATACCCATATTGGCATATCTTGGTCCATATTAAAAAAAAATAGATAGGTGGCAACCCTGTCAACCGCTCTAGGTGGCGACCCCCAAGTGGCTAGCCTTAGAATCAACCATACTATCTATATTCAAAATTTCATCCAAGTCAGTCAAGCGGTTCCCGACATAGTCTGGATATACAAATATACAATTTTAGCTCGATTAAAGATATAAGATATAGGTTTTAGGTTAATATTCCTTCAATTCCTCTTTTAAAATTTGCAAAGTAAAGTTTTTGAAAATTTTCGTTGTGCCAGAACCATGAATGTGTAGCAAAATTGTTACGTATACGCAATGGTGCCTGTTGTTCAGTGCAATACATTCTTTTTACAAATTCAATTTTTAAACAATTTCGTTCCGCCAGAAACAAAAATATGTAGCTAATTCGTTTTTCTGGCACAATTTTGAGAGATTGAAAATGACATTGCAAATTTCCAGGGGTTGCTTGTACTTTGGAAATCCAGGATTTTCCAACTTCTTTAGCACATTTATGCAGAAAAAAGAACCAGATTGGTTTTTAAATGTTTCATCATAATTTATCTGTCGAGGGTTTGACCTTTTATCACACCAGACAACCCCTCTGACGTCAATTGGAATCACCACCTGCTTTTCCTCAACCCGCCGCGGTCTTCCTCTTCCTCTGATAAGCACCACATCTATCTCGAATGCCTTTCATAATTATTTCTATTCAACTAATAGGGCGCATTCAAGTTTTTCCGCTTCTCACAAATGTTTAGCACCACCTGAAATATTACGCCATTTTGTAGCCACAACGCAATTAAATTAAATTGTTTTGAACACACACACAAAACCTTTTGACACTTGCACCGATGCTCGTGCACCCACATCCGTTAATATGCACATACATACATATGCTCCTATTCAGCTAAATAACTATTTTGTAGCATACATTTTGGCGTGCAAACGTGTTACCTACAGGGTTCGGAAATATTCACTCTCGTTCACTCACATTCACGAACATGGAGAATACAAAAAAAAAAAAAAACAATTGAATTCGCGTTCGTTAATAAAAACGCACCAAAAAATCCACGCCGTTCACGTTCATGAACGCCTTCGCGAATCATTCACAAATGCATTCTCGAATCTAGATAAGAACGTTCTTCTTGTCGTTCATCTTCATAAACATATGCATGCGAATCCATGGACAATAGAAAATAAAAATTGTATTCGCGTTCGTAAATGCATTCGCGAATCATGAATTCGTGAATGCGAGTGCAAAATAACGTACTTGAATGTTCATAAATGAATAATTCCGAACCCTGTTTACCTTGGTAACCTGTAACCATTATAAAGGCATTGTGCGTGCCTGAGATCGCATTTCGTCGTCTGTTGCATTGCTTGTAACCACCCCAGAAACACCTCAAATCCCACAAGAACGTCAGCAGCGGCAATATATAGAATTTCAAAGATGCTGTATTTCATATTCAGTTTTATATTTCACACAAGTTTTAGCTGAATATAAGCATCGGTGATGCAAAAATTAATATGAGCGTGCATATGTGTTAGTATCTTGTGTTATCGGAGTGATGTGTTTGCTTATACAAAGTGCACAAAATTTGCATGAATGCGCATTTTAATATTTTTCTTATCATACAACGCATTTTACTTTGATACCAGAAGATAGCGTACAAACACGAGAGAGGCAGAGCTCTAGAATAACAGAGGCAACTAATTTCAAAAATCTCAGAAAGTTACGCTGCAGGTTGTAGGCTGTAGTGTGTAGGCTGTAGGGTATAGGCTGTAGGGTGTAGTGCGTAGGCGGTAGGGCGTAGTATGAAGGGAAAGGAAAGGAAAGGAAAGGAAAGGAAAGGAAAGGAAAGGAAAGGAAAGGAAAGGAAAGGAAAGGAAAGGAAAGGAAAGGAAAGGAAAGGAAAGGAAAGGAAAGGAAAGGAAAGGAAAGGAAAGGAAAGGAAAGGAAAGGAAAGGAAAGGAAAGGAAAGGAAAGGAAAGGAAAGGAAAGGAAAGGAAAGGAAAGGAAAGGAAAGGAAAGGAAAGGAAAGGAGAGGAAGGAAAGGAAAGGAAAGGAAAGGAAAGGAAAGGAAAGGAAAGGAAAGGAAAGGAAAGGAAAGGAAAGGAAAGGAAAGGAAAGGAAGGAAGGAAGTTTAACCTATAATCGATTTCTAAATGCTCTATCTCAGAGTAATTTACAATGACGATTTATCTGAACGAAAACTTAATATCATTTCAACTAAGTTTGGGCATGAAGGACTTGTGATTTTTCATATAACATTTATTTTGGAGCCCTGGAAAAAACAAAAAACAAATTCATGCGCTTTGAAGGTATACTTTCAGGCGCCATCGAAGTGAATTGCTGTGGCAGCATCACTTGTTATTTTTGCACCTGTAAAACGAGCAAATATGAACACTTATAAATATGTAGGTAAATATAAATGTGAGAGCGTCTATCACCTTGAAAAGGAAACTCGATGAAAAACTGCAGCGTTGCTTTGGCTTCACAATTTTTTTTTTGTTTTATATTTTTGTTGCTTTCACTTTCATTCGAATTGCTACGTGAAGCATTTTTCGTGCGCTCTTTTTAAATTCTGACAACTTTTACTGTAAGCTCGTATGTCTGGGTGTATATTTTTATACACAATTGGTGTTGATATGTTGCTGGCTGTCTTTTATGTTGCACACAAACGGATTGTCACAATCTTGTTATGAGCAATGATACTGTTAAGAGCTATTGTGCGTGATCTCGATAAAAGTTGATAGGAGCTTAATTTAAGTTGGAGTTGAGATCTGACACAAAGTTATTTTGACTTTTTAAGTAAAATGCATATTTTTTTTTGTATATTGCAAATTGCATGCAAATGGTTTTAAAAGGAAAGGAAAGGGAAGGGAAGGGAATGTTATAATTTTCCTCAACTCCTATTGCAGCATAGTCTAGTATTTCAGGAACCGACTCTATTTTTCTCTTGTAGGATATGCTTGACCTAGATTATGAAATGTTGTGTTGCTTGTGAAGCTTTTTGTAGCAAGGTTGAATTCTTTGAGAACTGAGTTTTTGGATTTCGTTGTTACCTTAGATTCTTGAATGACTCGGATCTCATTCGGTTTTACGTTTCTATATTCCAATCACTTTTTTGCATACAAATATACTTATATACATATGTATATTGACCTAAATGTTTTTGCTTTGTTTCACACTGTTCCGCACACTGTCAGATAAATATGCCAAACGACAGAAATTGAATATCAAATTTACGATACCCACAGGTCATACTCATCCCATGCCCTAAAGCACGCGCACATTCATCTAATACGGTTGAATGGATAGGCGCGTATTTTAGTTTTGTATTTGAAAAATTTGGTGTGGCAAAAATTGGAATCTCTTTACCGCTTAGTATGCGTGTGAGTGTGTAAATGTGGTGGCGTCACATATATATGAGTTTGATATTATACAGTAAGCTTTTGGTAGCATGGACGCAGACGAAAACAGCTTGACAGTGATACCATTACAAATAATAAACTAAATTGAAAAGTAATAAAATAAAATAAAACAAAAAAAAAATAAAAATTAAATAAAAAAATATGAAAAATTAAATAAAAAAATATAAAAAAAAAAATAAAAAAAAAAAAAAAAAAAAAATAAATAAAAAAAAAAAAAAAAAAAAAAAAATTTTATGAAATAAAGTTAAATAAAACTAAAGAAAATTAAAAAAATTAAACAAAATAAAATAAAATTGAATTAAATTAAATTAAATGAAATGAAACTAAATAAAAACAAAAAAAAAATTGAACAAAATAAAATAAAACAAACTAAAGAAATATGAAAAAAGGAAAGAAAAAAATTTAGAAAGTAATATAAATTAAAAATTAAAAAAAAATTAAATAGATGGAGATTAAAAAAAAATAATAATAAAAAAATAAAAATAAAAAAAATAAAAAGAAATTAAAATAAAATTATAAAATAGAATAAAATTAAAAAGCTAAATTAAAAATAAAAAAAAATTTGAAAAATTATTAAAAAAAAACATAAAAAAGACAATAAAAAATAAATTAAAAAAAAAAAACAAGTAAGTAATCAGTTTTAAAGTTATGACCAGTCAAATTTTGAAAAATGGCACCCTCATAAATGCATCAGAAAATTATAATAGAATTTAACAAATTATATAATTTTAACCATTTCCGTTACCGAATTAGGTCAATTTAGGTGATTTTCGAAATTTTCGATATCGGAAGGGGGCGTAGTTGGAGGGCGATTTATCCAATTTCATCAGGTATACTCCAAACGATAGAGTATGCTTTGTGCCAAATTGCATCGTTCTGCCGTAAAAGTGGGCGTTGCAACGCTCTCTTTAAAAAGTTTATCAACTAATCATAATAGACTGACCAGGTGAATTCCGCTGTAAAATTATATTATTTTAGACGTTTAAGCTATCGAAATATGTAAATTTACTTTTTTTTTTTTTTTCGAAATTTTCGATATCGAATCTATAGCAATATACCTTGACCAGAATGTTACCTACATACCAAATTCCATGCAAATATCTCATTTTTACTCAAGTTATCATGAACACGGATAAGAACTTTCATTTATAGAACAGTAAATCTATTTCGATTATTGTGTGCTGTTACGTAGTACCGTTATAAGACAAAATTATATACCCTTGTACTAGTAGGTACTAGTACGCTGGGTATATAAAAAAAACAAAAATTCAGTTTCAGCCTCAGGCGTTATGGTCTCCTATATTCAGGTTTTACTGTACTCTCTTGTGCGTATGTGCCAATTTGAAATATGTCAGGTTTACGCTGTTAGCTTGGGGCGTTAAAATATTGTATGTACGCCATTTTTTTTTTTGTTTTGGGCTCTCACCAGGGTTATGGTTGCAAAGCTAGTTTGGCGGTTTATGGTTTAACGGATACGATCCACTAGGCTGTGGCCTCCCAGCCAATTTGTAATAGGCTTTACTATAAAGCTAACACTATAGTATATGACTTAGTTTATATCCAGATGTTCAGCTTCACCAATATATCGCATTTTAAAATCATTGCGTACAATTTTGTTTGTTTTTTGATTTAGTACCTTTGCTTTATGTATGTATGTATGTGTGGTGGCGAGTGTGCGGGTTAGGATGTTGGTATGCCGCATCCGCGTAAAGTCTAAATTTTGAATTTTCCTACTAACGGAAAATACAATCACAATCGGTTTTATTTTACTGTAGTTGGTTAGTGGTTAGCGTTGGTTGTGTGTTATGGGTGCGATCAGAAGGTTGTGCGGTGCAAATGAAGTGTCACTCAACAATTTTTGGATAATTTTAGTACCCGTTATCATTCAACTAAATAGCTGAAACATGTTGCAGTAAATGGGTGAATATGTGTATGTAAAACAATTTAAATTCAATAAAGGATGAGAGTGGATTAGCAAATTGACTTACTGAAATTGATAAATTTTTGAGTTGTTTGGGGTGACATTTATGACTGCTGAGGGAAAATTGATATAGGGAAAGAAGTCAATTTTTTTACATTTTAACTCATTTAAGTTTATTTGCGCTTAATAAAAAAATTCGAAATACCATC
>CAXKVI010000001.1:166306095-166328595 GCA_964058755.1 Campiglossa producta
TCCAAAACGTATTTTAGAACATATCAGAGTTTGTAAGGACTTCACCAACCACTTATTTAAATTTTTATTTAAATTATCAATTTTTTTATGATATCTATTCTTTTTTATTTTATTTTATTTTATTTTATTTTATTTTATTTTATTTTATTTTATTTTATTTTATTTTATTTTATTTTATTTTATTTTATTTTATTTTATTTTATTTTATTTTATTTTATTTTATTTTATTTTATTTTATTTTATTTTATTTTATTTTATTTTATTTTATTTTATTTTATTTTATTTTATTTTATTTTATTTTATTTTATTTTATTTTATTTTATTTTATTTTATTTTATTTTATTTTATTTTATTTTATTTTATTTTATTTTATTTTATTTTATTTTATTTTATTTTATTTTATTTTATTTTATTTTATTTTATTTTATTTTATTTTATTTTATTTTATTTTATTTTATTTTATTTTATTTTATTTTATTTTATTTTATTTTATTTTATTTTATTTTATTTTATTTTATTTTATTTTATTTTATTTTATTTTATTTTATTTTATTTTATTTTATTTTATTTTATTTTATTTTATTTTATTTTATTTTATTTTATTTTATTTTATTTTATTTTATTTTATTTTATTTTATTTTATTTTATTTTATTTTATTTTATTTTATTTTATTTTATTTTATTTTATTTTATTTTATTTTATTTTATTTTATTTTATTTTATTTTATTTTATTTTATTTTATTTTATTTTATTTTATTTTATTTTATTTTATTTTATTTTATTTTATTTTATTTTATTTTATTTTATTTTATTTTATTTTATTTTATTTTATTTTATTTTATTTTATTTTATTTTATTTTATTTTATTTTATTTTATTTTATTTTATTTTATTTTATTTTATTTTATTTTATTTTATTTTATTTTATTTTATTTTATTTTATTTTATTTTATTTTATTTTATTTTATTTTATTTTATTTTATTTTATTTTATTTTATTTTATTTTATTTTATTTTATTTTATTTTATTTTATTTTATTTTATTTTATTTTATTTTATTTTATTTTATTTTATTTTATTTTATTTTATTTTATTTTATTTTATTTTATTTTATTTTATTTTATTTTATTTTATTTTATTTTATTTTATTTTATTTTATTTTATTTTATTTTATTTTATTTTATTTTATTTTATTTTATTTTATTTTATTTTATTTTATTTTATTTTATTTTATTTTATTTTATTTTATTTCATATTACATTATTTAATAAATATATTTATTCTACTTTATTTAGTTTTTCAATTTACTTTATTATATTTTATTTTTTAATTAAATTTTTTTTTTTTCGTATTGATCATGTAAAAGTAATATTTTCTCTTACTTAGTATACTTATTTTAACTCATATCTGGCGATATAGAGTATAAGCTCGAGCTACGCTCACTTTAATTTTCTTATTCAACATTTGTTTATTTTAGTCCACAACAAGTAGATGAAATCCTGAAATTAGGACAATTTTTCATTTTTTCTCCGCAATTCTAGTGAATGCCAGCGAATGTTAAAATGGCTCAAATATAAAAAGGTTGAGTTAAATGCTGTGAATAGAGGGCATACTAGTACTTACACATACACAAGTATGTATGTACGTATATGGCTGCCTGTGCACACATGAGCAGCTGAGTAGCTAACAAATTTGTTGAGGCATTTTATGTAGTATTTTATAAGGATTTGTGAATGTTGAACAAATTTATTTGCTCTAACAAAGACTTTTCGTACTAAATTCCTCGAGGACGGACACATATGCAAAGCGTAAATGCGAAATAATCACACAAACTTGTAACTATTCGTTCGTATGAGTATAATAGAAATGTCAGCGCAATTATTTAAAAGAAAATGTTTTAAATTACAAAACTTGCTACCACATAGTGGAAGTGGATAAACTTTTGTATGGTTGAGTGGTAGACCGGGTAAGATATTATTTAATTTAATTTAATTTGTCAGGGTCTGGGGGGTTCCCCACGTTGGGCTGGCCCAAGGCAATGACAAACCTGGACCGCTCGAAAGGGGAATCGAAGTAAGGGTTTAGCAGGCAAAGGGGCGAACATAAACTAAAAAATTACCCAAAGATATCTAGAGTCGATCCGTTGAGTTTTGTCTGGTGTAGCAGCGTATCGGCCGATGTTCTCTCCGTCGATGAGGGTCAAGTCGGCGGGGAGTAACTGCAACCCGGCGGATCTGAAAAGGGTACATAAAGTACAAAATTCTTTTTGAAAATATAAACCCAGAATACTTCCCGTAATATGTCGTGGAATCCGTCAGGAGTCCCAGGGCAGGTCAACCGGCATCGGTAACAGCATTTCACCCAGATATGAACACAATTGGTGCACTCTATGGGGCACATGTTGGCGTTGTTGTTTGTGCCATTATCACCACGACCTCACCTCTTGGCCAGCACTTTAGGGCGTTGGGTTTTTTTTTAATAAAATTATTTACTGAGGCCGGCATCTGGCACATTCCGCGTTTTAAAATTAATATTTTGGGCCAGTAATTTTATTAATTTTAAGTTTTACAAATTTTTTCTGGGCCTTGCGTCTGTTTTGGTTGTCGAGAAATGTCAAAGGCAATGACATTTAGGCTTTCCACCAAATGGAAAGTTCGAAAGCTTTCGGCGAAAAGGTTGCCACACGTCAGTTTTATGTTGCGGTGGGTACTTAGGGAAAAGAAAAGGACGGATACTAGGGAGGTTGTCGTTGTTGGCTGGAATCGGAAACAATAGCAAAACGGTAAGAGCGAATGGTGTTACGGTTCTGGCTATGTTATATATGGGGATGTCGTGTAGTTCATAGAAAAGAAACTGTAGAAACTGCGAAGGTAGACGCGTCGAGTGCGCGCTGTGCGGAGTTTTAAACACGGTCAATAAAATTTTGCAAAGTGAAGCTAATTTTTTTTCAAGTATTTCCCTGCCAAGTAATGGCCGTCGCAAACAAGTTAATAATTATCAAGTGCGGTGCAAAGTCACAAACCGTAAACGTTGTGTAGCGCACAACAAAACAAAACATAGCCAATCTTAACTATATGCCCTAAGCGAGGGTGCAACGACCGCTAATTACACCACCGGCATTATTAAGTCATCACTAAGTTTCGCCGGCTAAATATATATAGGAATACGGGAGATCAAGGACCCGGGATAGCAGTAAAGATCGTCAAAAATTTATACTAATACCCGAAGGGCGACGTAATCCTAAACCTGGTAAGTGAGCTGATCATCAAGTTTTTTTTTTGCCCATGTAACTCGCCCTTGTTCCGCGCCATATTTGGCGTTCCCGCCAATGTAAATCTTCGACTCCGGTCACAAAATTCTCCGGAAATTCGGATCGAGCATGATGCGCATAAAGATTCAGATTTCCACGAATGAAAATCCCCACTCAATCTCGATTCACATATTTAAAATTCCCATAAGATAAAATTTTTGTTCATTGTGAACAATACATAATTATTAGATTATTTTCTCTTGAATTTCAAAAAATTACGAAAAACTTCAACAGATAATAAAATTTTTTTTTAGAAGATAGCTTAATTAGTTTTTTTAAATGACAGTAACCTTGAGTTTTCTTTAAATACAAGAGTCTTTCGGAACGTAAAATAATAAAAAAATTTCTGATTTTTGGTAACCTCGTTTAAAAAGGTTTGAATATCTTCCAATAAATATCATAGTTATAAAAGGTTATAATTTTCGGAGACCCAGAAGGAATTATTGAAAAGAAATAATTATTTTTGGGATTTTTTTTTAGATTGGTTAAAACAGTTCAAACCCTCTTTCCGTTAGAGAATTTTTTTGGGACATAATTTCTTCGCAATCTTTCGTGTTTTCGAATGTTAATGCTCGTAGGGATAAAAATGGTGCGGACGCCAAAATGGCGCGGAAGCACCTCGGATTTCCGCCATTTTTTTTAATTCCCACATTTTTTCTATAGCGGGAGACCCATCTTAATAATTGCAAGCTTCTGGTGGAGCGGCAGGGAAATAATTCAACACTACGTATTAAAATTTCACCATCGCAACATTCTACAAAGCTCTACCACCATATTCAACATCCCTTACGATATTTCCGCCATCAAATACAAAATTCACCCACTATTGTCAATTCCCACCAGTTATCATTTTCACCATCGAATATAAAGTTCACCATTGCAAACAACTTTTCACCTTGAGTAAGGCATTTTTAACTCGGCTACCATAGCGATAGCCACCACAAAAGCTTTTGGTTATGATAACCCAGCGAGCAGAAGGAATGCAGTTTCGACGTACTTAGGCTTAAGAATAACATACTTAAAATTTTATTTGAATTGTTTTTTTTTTCTCTTTTTTTTGTTAAATTATATATATATTGTTTTGTCGGGAAAACCGTCGTCGGTCATACGAAATACCCAAAAACTATAATTTTGAATATCTAATTTTTTTGAGTGGCTGAATATTTCAGCTCCCTTGAACCCCTCAAACCACCGAAGAGAGCTCTTTTAGGTAGGGTATAGTAGGGTCTTGGGGTACGCGTGCACAGCATATATTTGAAATCTCTTATTTGGAGAAACTGAAAAAAATTTGGGTTTTCGAATGTGCTGATCGAAAGTCCCAGTCACATATATGTATATACATAATATATTATAGATGTTTTTATGTTGATATACATGTTAATTTTTATTTATATGCATGTTGATTTTTTTTTAGTACAAACGTTAATTTAAAATTTCGTGGTTAACGTCATATGCAGGTGTCTAAGCGGTTTAAACCTACCGTGAGTGTGCCTTTTTTGGAGATATAGTTTTAATATTTTTTTGTACCTTTTTTTGTTGTAATATGATATTATTGCAAACGGTGTGAACGCACATACCTTTTTAAATTTGTATATTTTTGAAATTTTACTTTTTATTAAAATGTTAACCTGAAATTTGAAAGAAAAAAAAATATGGTCGGCTAATTTAAATTGTTGGGGAGGGGGAAGATGACATAAGGGTAGGTAGTGTGGAAGATGTGGAGCAACGTTGAGATATGGGGACCTGCGCGAACCGGAAATAAGACGAGCGGTCCAAGGTAGGGTGGGCTTCTTGAGGAGATGCCCAAAATAACGTAAGTATGGAGTAGGGATAATTGTGACATCCGCCCTGCTGCCAATGTGGACAAGGGTTAAGGATCACGCCCGTGCTAACTGAGCTAGCTGGTGCCCACATTGGTAGCGCTTAAAAGGGCGGATACACGCATATACGTGGACGTGACAAATTTTATAACATTTTTTTATTTTATTTATTTGTTATATTTTTATACCCAGCTGTACTTGTACACAGGGTATTATAACTTTGTTAGAATAACGGTTGGTTGTACAGGTGTAAAGGAATCGAGATAGATATAGACTTCCATATATCAATATTATCAGGATCGAAAAAAAATTTTATTGAGCCATGTCCGTCCGTCTGTCCGTCCGTCCGTCCGTCCGTCCGTCTGTCCGTTAACACGATAACTTGAGCAAATAATGAGATATCTTCACCAAATTTGGCATGCGTACTTATTTGGGTTCAGAATAGATTGCTATTGAAAATGGGTAAAATCGGACCATAACCACGCCCCTTTTTCGATATCGAAAATTTCGAAAAACGTATAAAATGGGTTAATTCAATATTAGAAGCAGCTACAATGATAAAATTTGCAATATGTATTGATTTAGATGTTCTAAGGCCGATTTTATAAAAATTTTTGAAAAGGGGGCGTGGTACCGCCCACGTATATTTGAAGAAATTTTAAAATTTTGACTCTTAATAACTTCAGAACAGTTTATGCTAGTATAACGAAATTTCGTAGAGGACATACTATTGTTGTGGTAATTCAGCTATAGAAAATAAACGAAATCGCTTCGCGACCACGCCTACTTTTTCATAAAAGTTATATTGAAAGGAGGTGGAAATATTGAAAAGTCCATATCTAATTAACTGATTTCGCTATAATAATATAATTTGGTACATACATCAACTTTCATATTCTTTACATAATTTTTTCAAAATTTTGGAAAGTGGGCGTGGCACCGCCCACTTATGAGTCAAGCAATTTTTAAATTCGACTGCTAACAACTTCAGAACGGTGTGAGATAGATTTACGAAACTAGGTACCAGGCATGTTATGTTTATGTAGAGTACTACCACAGAAAATAAGAAAAATCGGTGAACGATCACGCCCACTTTATGTGCACAGCTGGGTATGTAATGTTCGGTTTCACCCGAACTTAGACTTCCTTACTTGTTTTATTTAATTTTATTTATTTATTTAATTTTTTTACTTTTTTTTCTATTTTATTTAATTTTTTTATTTTTTATTTTTTTTTATTTAAGTTTTTTCTTTTAATTTTTTTATTATGTTTTATTTTTTTTTTTTTTTTATTTAACTATATTTTTTTATATTTTTTAACTTTATTTTTTCTATTTTAATTTTAATTACATTTTTTTTTATTTTGTGTTATTATATTTTATTTTTGTGTTTAATTTTTTTATTTTATTTTTTTATTTTATTTATTTGTTGTATTTTTTTATTTAATTTTCTTTATTTATTTTATTTTTTTCACTTTTTTTCTATTTTATTTAATTTTTTTATTTTTTTTTTATTTAAGTTTTTTCTTTTAATTTTTTTAATCTGTTTTATTTTTTTTTTTTTTGTTTTATTTTACTATATTTTTTTTTATTTTTTTACTTTATTTTTTCTATTTTATTTTTAATTACATTTTTTTTATTTTATGTTATTATATTTTATTTTTTTTTTTATTTTTGTGATCAATTTTTTTTATTTTATTTTTTTATTTTATTTTTTTTTTTTTTTTTGTTATATATTACAATATTTAATTTTTTTATTTTTTATTATATTTTATTTCTTACGACATTCTGATTGCGAGCTTGAGGGCTAGGAACAATGAATTTTGGTTTTCTTCAAATTTCATTATTGCTTTGGATTTTCAATTTTTCAAACGCCATAGCTTCATAGATCGGTTTCGGGAGTTGCTAGCTCCACTATTTATTTATTATTTTTTTTTTTTTATTTATTCTTTTTTCACCAAATTTTTATTTTTTTTTTTTATTTTTTCGTTTTATTTTTTTTATTTTTTTTTTTTAAATATTTTTTATTTTATTTTTTTTTTATTTTTATTATTTTTTTGTTTTATTTTTTATTTAGAAAAAGTAAATATTTTGGATCACACGCCATACCTTCATAGATCGATTTCCGGAGTTGCTAGTTCCACTTTTTTTAATTTATTTTATTTTATTTTATTTTATTTTATGTTAATTTATTTTATTTTATTTTATTATTTTTAAATTTTATTTAATTTTTTTTTTTTTTAATTTTTTTTATTGAATTTTTTTTCCTAGATTTATTTTATTTTAAAAAATTTTGTTTTATTTCATTTTATTTGATTTTTTAAATTTTTTTATGGATATATCAGCAGCTGACTTACATATACATATCCACATAAATATGTGAATATAATCGTAGTATCAAATGATTCAAGCGTTTGCTTGAGCGGAAATTTCTAATTTACAACTGTTAAAAGTTTTGATTGCTCAAATACTGCCGTAGGCTAGCCTGCTATGTTTAGACTTCTAATAGAGACACCAACATCTACGCACAAGTAAGTGCGTATGTGAGCTTCTCCTGAATACACACATATGCACAAAAAGTATGTAATAGCAACCTAATAAACTCGCATCCAGACACATGAAGTATTTTCATTACTTAAAGTTAAAAGGAAATACATGTTTTAGATGACATAAAATGTTGCAGAGTGTTTCTAATTAATGTACAAAGCAAATAATCAACATATTTCTAAGCTATTTGTGTGTAATTTACTATATTAATAATGTTACAAATAGGAAAAGATTTGAGATTTGAAGAGACAAACGCTCTCTAAATTTTTCTTAGAAATAAATTATATAGAAGCAACATTACAGGATTTTGTATTTTCGATGCTAGATACAAAAAAATATTTTACATAAATGAAAAGAAAAAAATTAAAGAAGCAAAAAAAGGTCACAAGTCAAAACAGTCTAAATAAAAATCACTCGATCGAGACGCTCTCTGTATTATGAAAAGGTACATCAGTTTTCCATATGTTTAATCTAGTATAAATGTAACAAGTAAATTAATTTAAGAAAACTGTTATCTCGACTTAGGCGGTTATGTCTCGTGACTGGTACAATTTTTTTGCAGAAGAACGAGGTATGTAGGAGAATATAATGATGCAGAAGAGGAGGAGACATAAAAGTTAGCAAAAGTTGTTATTAAAAGGACAAGTACCTGGGTGACCAAGCTTGTTACTTACTTACCCAAAATGACCCTAAAATAATCCAAAAATAATCCTAAAATGATCCCACGAAGATCCTTAAATGTTTTCAAAATGATCCGAATTTGAACCCAAAACGACCCAAAAATTATCCGAAAATGACCCCAAAATGACCCTAAACTGATCCCAAAACGATCCAAAAATGATTCCCAAATTACCCTAAAACACCTTTAAATGAACCCTAAATTGATCCCAAAATTTATCCGAAAATGATCCAAAAATGACTACAAAATGATCCCAAAATGACCCCAAACATGTCCCAACTTAATCCAAAATTGAACCCATAATTATCTCAAAATAGCCCCAAAATTATCCCAAAGTGACCCCGAAATGATCTCAAAATAAACCGAAATTAATCCAAATATGATCCCAAATATATACAATACAAATACAATACGGTAGAATGGTAACACTGGACGAAAACCCTACTTTTTAGTTGGTATGTCGGCGAAAATACCTTTCATTTGATACCCATATTGGCATATCTAGCTCCATAATTAAAAAAATTGAGATATGTGGCAACCCTGTACACCCCCCAAGTGGAAAGTCCTTAAGTGGTTAGTCTAAGAATCAATCATACTGTCTATATGTCAAATTTCTTCCAAATCGGTCAAGCTGTATTACCGGATATACAAATATACTGCAGTGAGGTGGCAACCCTACCTGAAAATATTTTAGTTGACATGTCGCTAAAAATACCTTTCATTTGCTACCCATATTGGCATATTTTTCTACAAAATTAAAAAAAAAATTGATATAGGTAGCAACTCTGTAAACCGCCCCAGGTGGCAACCCCCAAGTGGATAGTCTTAGAATCAATCATACTATCTATATTCAAAATTTTATACAAATCGGTCAAGCGGTTCCCGAGATAGTTCGGATATACAAATATACAAGTTTACCTCGTTTAAAGTTATAAGATACTGAAAGATTACTAATTATCTATTATTAGTTCCATTCTATGGAACATAACAACATTTCATTTAGAGATTCCTAATCTCCTCTCCTTGGTTCGATGACCAGTAAAGGTGATGACAAATTTTTAAGCAACAATATAAAGCGGTTTGGCAAGATCCTTCAACAAGATTGAAATTGCAATCATCGTAGTTGGTGTTGTTTTGTAGCATTTTTTAACTTGTTTTCGCCAAAACTCAAAAAGAGTAATTTGATAAAAGTTATTCGACTGGTCAAAAGTCCACAAAATTTTCAAAGTTCGTAAATATAAATGTCCAACAATAACAATAATAATAACTAAAACATTTCATTTTAAGTACCTACCCAAACTTATCAGATTTGAAACCCATAAGCAAAATGGAGTCATCATATCTAACATGCTAAACTTCAATTGGGAAACTTCCATCCCATTGTTTCGGTTAGTTTTAAAGTTATGCAAATTTTATACCCAACGTTAAGAAACTCATAATTTACGCATTAACATTATATTAAAATTTAAAAGATAAAATTTGTGCATTAATTGTTTTTAATTGGCCTCATTAAAATTCTTGAAAAGGTAAAAAAAATTTGCGAAATGAAATTTTGAATACCACGCGTTTCCTTATTAGCTGAGCAGCCAGCTTTGACCACATTTAAACTTTTAACAACAACAAAGGATATGCCTACAAATTTGTGTTGCCCACCATTAACACCTACAATTTTCGTTTACCAAATCGCTTGTGGCATGTTGCTTATGTAAATCACATGGAAATGCGCAAGCAATAAGCTGATTACAAATATGTATGCGTGAAATTGAGTGTGTTTCGGCACATTACATCGTTTAACGGTAATGGCTTGTAATCGATTGCCGTGTTACGTAAAGCCACTACAGACCGTGATGCTCTGATGTTAAAGCTGTTTCCGCTGCTGTGTCTGTCTCGTTTACTGTTGTTACCAATATTGCTATTGCCGCATGTTTGTATGTATGTATGTGTGTACGTCTGTTAGTATGTATTTTAGTTGCTGCATATTTTATTTTGGCTAATTAAAATATGTGCTTACATTAATTACTTGGCGTAATTGTGTTTCATTTTGGTTGAAAACGGCCGGCTTTCTTGCGTTCCATTCAAATGATATCCTGACTGATCCCTTTACATGCTGAATGAAGCTCGCCTACGCGAGGCGTTTTCAATTGTAAATACTTGTTACTTTTAAAGCTTTCGCGTATTAAAATTACTTACAGGAAAGCAATTGCTTCATTTCAGGCCAGTATCAGCTTTTTCTCTAGCTTTGGTTGTAGGATTTATTATACTTTATTTGTTTTATAACTTTGTTCATTTTATACTTGTTATTTTTAAATATTTTTAATCATGATATTTCATTGTAAATGCCAATATTTAGTAGAATAATATTCACAATTATATTTATTATAAAAATATATATTTTCTTTTTTTAACAATACAACTAATTTTGATAAACTAAAATTTCATTTTGATATTTTAACAAAAGCCAAAATTAAATAAAAATAAAAATACAAAATATTAAAGTACATTTCTTGCAGGTAAATACCCCCACATTGGTTTCGAACAAATTTCATACCAAACAAAAATAAAATAAAATAAAATTAAATAAAACAAAATAAAATAATTTAAAAATAAAGTAGAAAAAAAGATAAAATAAAATAATTTAAAATAAAATAGAATTAAAAAAATTAAAAAAAGCATTAATATAAAATAAAAAAAGAAATAAAATAAAATAATTTAAAATAAAATTAAATTAAATAGAATAGAATAGAATAGATTAAAGTAAAATAAAAACAAATTAGATTGAATAAAATAAAACAATTTAAAATTAAATACAAAAGTAAAATAAAATAGAAAAAACGATCAAATAAAATTAAATTAAAAAATTAAAAATAAAATAAAAAATTATAAAATAAAATAAAATAGGATTAAAAAAAAATTAAAAAAAAAGAAAATAACAATTAATTATAATTAAATTAAATTTAAATAAAAAGAAAATAAAAATAAAAATAAAATAAAATAAAATAAAATAAAATAAAATAAAATAAAATAAAATAAAATAAAATAAAATAAAATAAAATAAAATAAAATAAAATAAAATTAAATAAAATAAAATAAAATAAAATAAAATAAAATAAAATAAAATAAAATAAAATAAAATAAAATAAAATAAAATAAAATAAAATAAAATAAAATAAAATAAAATAAAATAAAATAAAATAAAATAAAATAAAATAAAATAAAATAAAATAAAATAAAATAAAATAAAATAAAATAAAATAAAATAAAATAAAATAAAATAAAATAAAATAAAATAAAATAAAATAAAATAAAATAAAATAAAATAAAATAAAATAAAATAAAATAAAATAAAATAAAATAAAACAAAATAAAATAAAATAAAATAAAATAAAATAAAATAAAATAATATAAAATAATATAAAATAAAATGAAACAAAATACAAAAATAAAAAAATAAAATAAAATGATATAAATTAATTAAACAAAACAAAATAAAATAAAATAAAATAAAATAAAATAAAATAAAATAAAATAAAATAAAATAAAATAAAATAAAATAAATTAGAACAACGCAACATAAAATAAAATATATTATTATTATTATTATTATTATTATTATTATTATTATTATAAGGCCTTATTACACCGCGACCATTAGTACGATCTATTGTGTGACCTATCAGCTTATTGCTGTAGGCGGAGGCTCTTTATAAATTTGAGGTGCTCAGGTTTTTTATTCCATATCACGAATGGATTGAGAGCTAACGCAATGCAATCGCAGAGTATGTGAACCGGCGTTTCATCGCTCTGTTCGCAAAACCGACAAAATTGTTGTATCTGACAGATTCAATTTACTCAGGTGATAACGTAGACTACTATGTCCCGTATAATACCCAGTGAGTGTTCTTAGATCCACCCTTCTTAGATTTATGAGCCTGGCCGTTGCTCTTTGCCATGGTTGTATATAGAGTTTGGCCTGCCTCTGTCCTAGGCTGCTAAGCCTAAACTGTTTGTCTTCCCAGTTGCTTATGGTCTCCCTTACGTGGGCCTTGGTGAGAACACAGAAGGGTTCCGTACCATAAAATGCTGTTAGAGCACCGTGTTTTGCAAGGTGGTCCGCTTTTTCGTTGCCGTCATGTCCTTCATGCGTTGGGAGCCAACCTAACAAAACTTTTGTTTTTGGCCCCCAGATCATTAAGGATTGTGACGCACTCATCAACAAGCTTCGAAGTTTTTGTGTACGACTGCAAGGCACGTAGGGCAGCCTGACTGTCCGACATAATGTAGATTCGCTTAGAGGATAGTCCCCTGCGGAGGCATTCTCTGCAACAGATTTATTTTGCATGGATTTCCGCTTGGAAAATAGTGGGGTAGCTACCCATTGGTAACGATTTTTTGTAGTTTGGTCCATAAATACCAGCTCCCATTTTACCATCTTCCAGCTTCGATCCAGCCGTATACCAAATCTCCGCATCGGATTCAGCATATCGCTTCCATGTATGCCAGAGCACTGGATCTACGATTGTAACCTCAAATTCATTCAGAGCGTATTGTAGCCTTCAAATGAGCATTCCATGTGAGGGTTTTGTCCAATGTTACTCCTAGGTATTTTGCCTCCGTTGAAAAAACGTATGCGGCTGCCTCCTAAGGACGGCTCTAACAAGGACAGCTTTCTTCGCCGCGTGAAAGGCAACAAGTTTGTTTTGTTTGGGTTAATAGCATACCATCTCGCAATGATGCATTCCTGTTACGCAGACTGCTAAGTCATTCGCATATCCCTGTACGTCAAAGCCATTGCCCTTCAAAAGATTAAGAAGTTCGTCTATGACTAGGGTCCAAGTAGAGGAGAAACTACACCTACCTGAGGGCATTCTCTTGTGGCCACGATTGAGCCAGCACTCCCTCCTATCTCAAAGCTGACTTTTCTTGGCTTTAGCATTGCCCCAGCGAGTGATCGTTGGGCTTACGTCCTTGCTAATCATGGCTTCCTCAATGGCCTGATACGACGCATTATAGAAAGCGCCTGATATATCGATAAATGCACACAGGGCTATGTTTTTAGACTCTATGGCCTTTTCAATGTTTGCAATTATTTTGCAAAACACAGTTAAAGTCAACGAATGGTGAATAAAAACGAACACAAATATAAGTGTTAGATATGTATGTTTTTATTTATTTTTTAAATATATATTTTGAAACGCAATAATTAACGCATAACTGCCATTTTCGAAAGAAAATAAGTTAAAAATAAAACACATACACACAGAGGTGCCAGATGAGTGGTTCTTCCAACAAAAACTAAAAAAATATAAAACAGCAAAAATCAATTAAACTAACTATGCTCAGTTGTTTTCATATCTATACTTTTACATAAAAAACATTACTAAAATCCGATTTTAAATAAAACACCACCACATTTGTTTACACTTCTACACATAATAGAGTTTTTATTTAGCAAAGCAGCGTGAATGATTTTCAATTAAAACGTGTTGATAAATGAAATTGAATTGCATGCAATTCAACACTTTTCATTTATTCAAATAAATAATATGTTATCAAAGGGATTTTTTCTATTTACAAATCTTATTGATAGTTACGCGTAAATACTACAAATTACTTATGCACATATGTAATATGTATGCATGTATGTAAGAGATCAAGCCCTGTATGTGAGAAAGGACTAAATGTTACGTATACGCCTACGTGCACACCTGCTGCATTTGCATATTTATCGTTAAATAATTTATCAAACTTGCAAGTATGGACGTATGTACGTACATACATATGTGTGTTTATTTGATTATTTGCTATTGACATATGCATGTGACTTTGACTAATTAACACATATGTATTTCTACATACAAGTGTAAATTTATAAATGCATATATGTTTGTATATAGGGTGGGTTGAAAAAAAAGGAAAATCTAGCAAAATTAAATAAAATAAAATAAAATAAAATAAAATAAAATAAAATGAAATGAAATGAAAAGGAATGAAATGAAATGAAATGAAATAAAATAAAATAAAATAAAATAAAATAAAATAAAATAAAATAAAATAAAATAAAATAAAATAAAATAAAATAAAATAAAATAAAATAAAATAAAATAAAATAAAATAAAATAAAATAAAATAAAATAAAATAAAATAAAATAAAATAAAATAAAATAAAATAAAATAAAATAAAATTAAATAAAATAAAATAAAATAAAATAAAATAAAATAAAATAAAATAAAATTAAAATAAATTAAATTAAATTAAATTAAATTAAATTAAATTAAATTAAATGAAATTAGATTAAATTAAATTAAATTAAATTAAATTAAATTAAATTAGGTTAAATTAAATTAAAATAAATTAAATTAAATTAAATTAAATTAAATTAAATTAGATTAAATTAAATTAAATTAAATTAAATTAAATTAAATTAAATTAAATTAGGTTAAATTAAATTAAAATAAATTTAATTAAATTAAATTAAATTAAATTAAATTAAATTAAATTAAATTAGGTTAAATTAAATTAAAATAAATTAAATTAAATTAAATTAAATTAAATTAAATTAAACTAAAATAAATTAAATTAAATAAAATAAAATAAAATAAAATAAAATAAAATAAAATAAAACAAAATAAAATAAAATAAAATAAAATTAAATTAAATAAATTTAAAGAAAATTAAATTAAATAAAATAAAATTAAGTTAAATTAAATTTGATGAAATAAAATAAAAAAAAGCGAAATAATTAACATAAAAAATTAAAAAAGCATAAAAAAATTAAAAAGAAAAAGAGATAAAATAAAATAAATAAAATACTTTGGCCTTCTAGGTACTACCTTAGACATAGAGTTAAAGTCCTTTCGGGACGCCTGGATAGTATTGCGTAGCAAATATTTGCAGGTAATAATTTTCCGTAGATCAGCACCCACCATATGTTGATTGAGCACGTCAATTAGTTTGACCCAATTGGGATATTTCACCACATTCCTGTATAACCGTTAGCATTTATGTATATAATTAACGCCCAGGTATCGCGTGTTAATTATATATAAAACATTCAGTAGAAAATTTGTTAAACGGTATGAACTGAAAGTTGTCCGTGAAAATATCATGCATCTTACATACATACATAACACGTAAAGCTAATTCTGGGATTAATGGAAACGTATTTGAACAGCTTGAAATTTCTTCCATTCTGAAAAAATGTATAAGCCTATTGTCAAAACTTAATATTTTCTTGAGTTTTTAGAAGCCACAATCATAAACCAACAAAAATTGGCTTTTTATATCAAATTACATTTGTAACTGTTTTTTGCGTGTTGATTACTACTAAAATCAGGTGTTACGAAAATTGTCGCCTCCACTTTTCTGATCTGATGTTAGCCTACATAAAATATAAAACGCAAAAATGCTTATCACATAAGGACAATAACAACGCGCCACCGACATAAGCACACATACAAATGTTGATGCGAACAGATATCGACTGTAAAGTCGTGCTGTAAACACAACCGAGAATATTCGACAATACGGTCGGAAATATGTGGTTAGCTGAACACGGACACGGAATAGTTAAATAAACACAATGGCCTGCAATTGTTTGGTGATAATGTCCAATGACACGCATAAAGCACATGCAAGCCAAACACTACTCGGCACGTGTGCACCAAACTGTTTGACGTATATCCAAGCCTACAAATAAGTAAACAACGACCAGAAACTGACAAATGTGCTAAGTAGTAATTTGGTCGAAAACGTATGAGTTGACGTAAATTGTCAGTATATCAACGCCTATTTTATGCCATATTAGTACAAATATACGCATGTATGTACAGAACCACTGTGAATATTTGTTTGTGATGCAGGAAGTGTAGACCCGAAGATAGGAGAATCTACACTTTTAGTTCTTCTAAAATAAAATTAAAAAAATAAAAAATAAAATAATTAAAATAAAACAAAATAAAATAAAATAAAATAAAATAAAATAAAATAAAATAAAATAAAATAAAATGAAATAAAATAAAATAAAATAAAATAAAATAAAATAAAATAAAATAAAATAAAATAAAATAAAATAAAATAAAATAAAATAAAATAAAATAAAATAAGATAAAATAAAATAAAATAAAATAAAATAAAATAAAATAAAATAAAATAAAATAAAATAAAATAAAATAAAATAATTAAAATAAAACAAAATAAAAGAAAATAAAATAAAATAAAATAAAATAAAATAAACTAAAATAAAATAAAATAAAATAAAATAAAATAAAATAAAATAAAATAAAGTAAAATAAAATAAAATAAAATAAAATAAAATAAAATAAAATAAAATAAAATAAAATAAAATAAAATAAAATAAAATAAAATAAAATAAAATAAACTAAAATAAAATAAAATAAAATAAAATAAAATAAAATAAAGTAAAATAAAATAAAATAAAATAAAATAAAATAAAATAAAATAAAATAAAATAAAATAAAATAAAATAAAATAAACTAAAATAAAATAAAATAAAATAAAATAAAATAAAATAAAATAAAATAAAATAAAATAAAATAAAATAAAATAAAATAAAATAAAATAAAATAAAAAAAAAATTAAATTAAATAAAATAAAATAAAAAAAATAAAATAAAATAAAAAAAAATAAAATAAAATAAAATATTAAACAAAACAAAAAAAACTAACATAAAACAGAAAAAACGGCGTGTAACCAGTACACGTGAAAGAAGTTAACTTCTTAAATTCAGAAATAACGAGATATGAATAAGGTGTGTTCGAGAATGGTTTAGATTCACAATTTCTTACTTCCGGTAAGAAGACCAGGGAACCGATCAATTCGAAAATATCTTATACATGGAGCGTTTTCCTTCAGATTCGGTACATGGGCAAAGTTACGCCTATATACAGGGACCATTACGAATGAGATATAGAGGAAGAGGGGAGTGGTAGAAGGAAAGAGGGGAATGAAGAGAAAAAGGGAGGGAAATAGTGTGAGGGCGAAGAAAACTAGGAAGGAGAGTTGTAAAAGGGTTTGTAAATTGGGGTTAGATGGCAACCCTAAGTAGCAACCCTGCGTGAAATTGTCATTTTTGGAATACGGCCGAAAAAACCTTTCATTTGATACCCATAATGCCATATCTAGCTCTATATTAAAAAAAAATTGGGATCGGTGGCAACCCTGTATACCACCCTAAGTGGCAACACCCATGTATATAGTCTTAGAATTAATCAAAATGTCTCTGTGCCAAATTTTATCCACATTGGTCAAGCAGTTCCCGAGATATACGAAAAAATAAATAAATTGCGGTTAGGTGGCAACCCTAAGTGGTAACCCTGCTTTAAATTATCTTATTCGGAATACGGTCGAAAATAGATTTCATTTGAGGCCCATATTGGCATATCTAGCTCTACATTAAAAAAAATTGGGATAGGTGGCAACCTTGTAAACCGACCTAAGCGGCAAAACTCATGTATATAATCTTAGAATCGAAATCGGTCAGGCAGTTTTGGAAATATACGAAAAAATATATAAATTGCGGTTATGTGTCAACCCTGCTTGAAATTATCTTATTTGGAATACGGTCGAAAATACCTTTCACTTGATACCCATATTGGTATATGTAGCTCTATATTTAAAAAAAATTGGAATAGGTGGCAGCCCTGTAAACCGCCATAAGTGGCAACACCCATGAATTCTGCTCGGCCTAACTATTACAATTTGTGCAATGTTAGCTAGCTCCTACAACTTCAACTCCTATTTAATTTGCACAGCTAAATATCGTGGTGAAAATCGCCTACGCCTGAAAGTCTGCAACATACGCCTGAAAGTCGGCTACAATTTCTATTTCCGTTGCATCATCAACCATTTTCTCATATTTTACACTCAATCAAAACTTCATATCGCCACCTAAGAAGTTAACTTCAAAAAATTGAGATAGGTGGCCACCCGGTAAACTTCACGAAGTGTTAACACCCAATCTATATGAAACGTTTTATTCAAATCGCTTAAGCAGTTGATGGGATATTTAACTCGGAATATCCAAATTTTAAAATACTTCAAACAATACATCACTAACCCATGCGTAAGTACGAATTCCTACATAAGTATGTGCCTACCTATCACGAAGACATATGCATGCATGTGCTGACATATGTTATGGGTTTCATGTCACTGTCCGTTCCAAACAAAAGTTGTTCGCATGGAATACTTAATAAGTAGTTTTCACCAGCTGTTCATGGCGTGCTCAAATATAAGGCGTAGTTGATTTCAATATTGTGCACTAAAGTTATACAAATTGGTTTTCTCCCCTATGCACTAAATTTATAAACAAATGTACATAGTTAGCGCTTATATATCATATGTACATACCTACAAACAAAATCTATCAAATGTTAACAACTATAATATGAAAAGAAAATAACTATGTCGAAAGAATTTTTCTGTTTATCAGATTATTTCGACGAAGCTTAGAAGTTCGTTAAAACATACGAAGATAAATTTAGGTGGAAGCGGCTCAAGAAAATTTTTTGAAATTTTTCCCTTGTGCCAGAAACATGAATGTGCTACACAAAGAGTTAATTTGGTTTTATGTTTTAAAGACAGGGTGGATACAAACCGGTTTGTTACAAAACCAAAATTGACAAGGGATGACGAAAAATCGTTCCAATATACATCTGCTACACAAATGTTTAAAAACTGAATTTTAAAATTTTTGTTTTTTCCAGAAACATGAATGTGTTGCATGACACTATTGCGTATACGTAACAATTTTGATACACATTTATGTGTAAAACTTCTATCCCACTTCGAGTACTACATAGTTATTACAGGGAGGATACAATCTATACAATTTAGCATGGCCAAGTGGTCACGTACATAATTTTGTTAGTGTCAATCATGTGAAAACTATTTCGTTAACAATATTATTTCTTTTTTGTGATTATTCGCTGAAAGCTGCCGAAAATATGCTAACTGCCCTTCATTCAACTCAACTAGTTTTATAGTAACCCAATACAAGTCAACGAAACGGCCGCAACTAGTTCGAGTTACTAGTTGGTATAGTGGCGGATTCAGGATTTTGGGAAAGGTGACTAAGTTTTTACTACATTTTTTACTTAATTTTTTGGGGTGAATTTTACTATACCTTTTGTGTATTTTTTTTCATATTTTTTTGTCTAATGTTTTGTGTAAATTTTACTGCATTTTTGCGTACTTTTTGCAATATTTTTTGTGTATTTTTTACTTTATTTTTTCCGTAATTTTTAGTCAATTTTTTGTTTAGTTTTTACAGTATTTTTGCGTGGTTTTTACCATATTTTTAATGTAATTTTTACTATATTTTTTTAGGGTAGTTTTTACAACATTTTTTACTTAATTTTTTTAGTTTTCACCATATTTTTTGTGTAATATCTACTATGTTTTTTTGCGGCGAAATTTTTACTGTTATTTTTGCGAATTTCTTACTATATTTTTTGTGCAATTTTTACTATATTTTTTGTACCTTTTACTATTTTTGAAGTTAACTTTTTAGAAGGCGATTTGAAGTTGATTGACAGTAAAATTTGAGAAAATGGCTGACAATGCAACGGAAATTGTGAAACGGAAATAGAAATTGTAGCCGACTTTCAGGCGCAGGCGATTTCCACCACGATGTTTAGCTGTGCAAATGAAATAGGAGGTGAAATTCTAGAATCTAGCTAACATTGAACAAATTGTAATAGTTAGGCGGAGCAGAATTCATGGGTGTTGCCACTTATGGCGGTTTACAGGGTTACCACCTATCCCATTTTTTTTTAATATAGAGCTAGATATGCCAATAAGGGTATCAAATGAAATGAAAGGTATTTTAGGCCATATTGCAAATGAGATAATATCAAACAGGGTTGGCACTTAGGGTTACCACCTAACCGCAATTTATTTATTATTGATTCTAAGATTATATACATGGGTGTTGCCACTCAGGGCGGTTTACAGGGCTGCCACCTATTCCAATTTTTTTTTTATATAGAGCTAGATATGCCAATATGGTTACCAAATAAAAGGTATTTTCGACCGTATTCCAAATATGACAATTTCATGCAGGGTTGCCGCTTAACCGCAATTTACAACCCCTTTTACAACTCTCCTTCCCATCTTTCTTCGCTTTCACACTGTCTCCCTGCCTTTTTCTCTTCATTCCCCTCTCTCCTTCTACCACGCCCCTCTTCCTCTATATCCCATTCGTATTGGCCCCAGTTATTTTAGGCATAATTCTACCCACGTACCGAATTTGACGGAAAACGCACCATGTTTAAGATATTTTTGAATTGGTCTGTTAACTGGTCCATTTCCCGGAAGTAAGAAGTTGTGAATCTACACCATTCTCGAATACACCTTATTCATATTTCGTTATTTCTGAGTTTATACCATGTTTCTGAGTCCCGAGACTGACTTTCCTAGTGTTGTGAAATATTAGGTATATGAAATATTTTTAAACCCATTTTCATATCTTCCAACTTAGCATACAAAATTTCATAAAATCGATCAAGTCGTTTAGGAGATCTACTTTTCCCATACCGCGACACGATATATTAGATATTACATGAACCAACAAACTTTAATCTATGGCAATGGGTAAATGCAGTCAAAGTAAATTTTTGTGGATTTTTCCAGGAGGTCTTTATAGCTTTGATAGTTAAAATCATTACGTGACATTAGGTATTTAAAACTGGGTTAGAAACTATTCATTTATGAATATTCAAGTATGTACGTTCTTTAGCATTCACGTTCGCGAATAAGAACGCATGATGTTGATTCATTCGCATTCGCGAACAAGAACACATAAAAAAGGAACATTCGCGTTCGCGAATGCATTCACGAATCATTATCCTATGCATTCCCCATTCAGTTCTCGTTAAACTTCATAAATGAGTACATAGGTTGCGTGGTATCATTCACGAATCATTCTCGAATGCTTTCGCGAATCAGCGTATGAACGTTCCTTTTCTCCTCGATTGCATATGTTGTCTGAAGTCATTCGCGAATTTATTCGTAAAAACGATTTTCTAGTTGTTTAATTTGAGAAACTACCATAATGTAAACCAAAATGGTCTTTTGCCGTTTCTTCTTGGTTTTATTCCAGAAAAATTTGTCGAGATCATTTTAGGACTTTGCCAGGACCATTTCGGGAATTCGTTAGAGATCATATCGAGGAACAAAGACCTAGGATATCGAATACATATCCATCAAATGGATATCAACATCGGTAACATTCCCATAATCCTCGTTTTGCGTGACCTAAAGAATGGTACATCAAACGTTCTATCCCGATATTTTCCATTGATCAAGGTTCGGGGTCTTGGGATCACAATATCAGCCTAAGTACGAACTGTTTGTGGGTTCTTGTATCACCACAGCAGTTTCATTCAATGTGTAGAACTTACGTCATCTGACTGATTTTCTGGTTTCAACCATTTATATTTTGGTCTTTGTAAGCTCGTATTTGTAAATTTTTCTCCTCTCAAATCACAGCTTGTGGTGGAATGTTTTTTTCAACTACATAAATACTTTCGATATTTTTACCGCTGAGCTCTATTATCTCTGCTGTTTTATTGTTGTTAGGTTTATTTCAATTTTTTTTAACTTTGCGCATTCCTTGATTGCCATTCAGGTGAGCTTGAGCTGTCAACCTAAATATTTACTTCATATTTTTATTTTTGTGAGTTTTTTCTTGCCATTTTTGCGTTTTTGTTTGTTTTTGTTTTCAGATTTTCTGCACAATAGCCAACTAACTTTGTCCCTGCCGTAATGCACAGTTAAGCCGAGTGGCTATTAAGGTATTACTTTTCTGCTTGCAGAGGTTTTACTATTTTTTTTATTTAATTTTATTAACTTCTTTTTACTTCATTTGATATTATTTTAATTTTTTTATTATATTTTATTTTATTTACTTTATTTTGTTTTATTTTTTTTTATTTTTTATTTTATTTTATTTTATTTTATTTTATTTTATTTTATTTTATTTTATTTTATTTTATTTTATTTTATTTTATTTTATTTTATTTTATTTTATTTTATTTTATTTTATTTTATTTTATTTTATTTTATTTTATTTTATTTTATTTTATTTTATTTTATTTTATTTTATTTTATTTTAATTTTTTTTATT
>CAXKVI010000001.1:166333595-166376095 GCA_964058755.1 Campiglossa producta
TTAGGGTTGCCATCTAACCGCAATTTTTTTGTTTTTCGTCTGTGGATAAAATTTGGCATATAATCAATTTGATTAAATCTAAGATTACATTCATGGGTGTTGCCACACAGGGTGGTTTACAGGGTTGCCACCTATCCCAATTTTGTTTTAAATATAGAGCTAGATATGCCAATATGGGTATCAAATGAAAGGCATTTTCGACCGTATTCCAAATAAGATAATTTCAAGCTGGGTTAGAGCTGCCACCTTACCGCAATTTATTTATTTTTTCGTATATATCGGGAACTGCTGGACTGATTTGGATACAATTTGCCACATAGACAACTCGGTTCATTCTAAGATTATATACATGGGTGTTGCCACTTAGGACGGTTCACAGGGTTGCCAACTATCCCAATTTTTTTAAACATAAAGCTAGATATGCCAATATGGGTATCAAATGAAAGGTATTTTCGGCCGTATTGCAAATATGACAGTTTCACGAAGGGTTGCCACTTACGGTTGCCACCTAACCTCAATTTACAACCCCTTTTACAACTGTCCTTCCTATCTTTCTTCGCCTTCACACTATTTCCCTCCTTTTTTCTCTTCATTCCGCTCCTTCCATCTATCACGCTCCTCTTCCTCAATATCCCATCCGTAGTGGCCCCTGTTAATTAAGGCATAATTCTACCCACGTACCGAATTCGAAGGAAAACGCACCATGTATAAGATATTTTCGAATTTATCGGTTTCTTGGTCCACTTCCCGGAAGTAAGAACTTGTGAATCTAACCCATTCTCGAATATACCTTATTCATATTTCGTTATTTTTGCTTCAATTAAGATCTTTTAAGTATTTGTCTGAACGGTCCTCTAATTCACAATTTTATTTGTCACATTGGAACCATCAACCCAAGAATGTACGGCACAATTCGAGAAAACGACAGCAAATCGCTATGGATGGTCACATTTGTAAGGTTAGTTGATGGTTAATCTAGTCATTGCGTTCCTACAGGACATGCCACCTGTTTAGTGATCACGCAACACACCCTGAACTAGCAAAGGTTGTAGACTTTGATAGAAGGGTGTGAAACGTCATCGCATAACAGGTGCCATGCACCTGTAGGGCGTGCGAAGAAAAGAGAAGTGATGACTGACAGGAACGACATGGTCGCGAAACATTCGGCTCGTGCCATGTCGCTTTCCTGCCAGCCATCATAATTACCAACCGACCGGCGTAGCGCACAGACGCAATTGAAAGTATAGTTGCAATAAATAAATAAAATAATTTAAATTGTTTTTCGGGAGTCTTAATTAAAACGAGTTGAGCGGTATACAATTGCGAGGTGGTGACCCGCAGGAGATCGATACAGGAGCAGAGACCCTCAACCAGCAACAACCAAGGTTCTCCAGCAGGTAACTTCCCAACAGCAGCAACCCGCACGCGGTAAGTGGTACACCGCCGCGAAAGCAGGTCAACATGGCGACCGTGGGGCAGGAGCCTCCAGTTTTCTGACGAAGGTGTGCAGTGGCGGTGAGTAGAGTTAAGTGTGTGTGCGTGGAAAAATCGAAATTGGAAATTTAAAATGTTAAAACTAATAAATCAGAAAAACTAAAGAAACAGAAATAATTTTTTAAACCAAAATGTATAACAGAAATAACTATAGGCAACAAAAATAATGTCTAAATACTATATAATAAAATTAACTAAATTCTACAGAAGTAATACGTAAATTAATCTATATATAATAAAATAAACTAAATTCTACAGAAGTAATACGTAAATTGATCTATATACATATATAATAAAATAAACTAAATTTTGCAGAAATAATACGAAAATACCTAAAAATATAATAAAATTAAAATTTTTGTTTGATTCTTAAAGAAATCCATTATAATAAAATTAGCTAAAATATACAGATATAACTTTTATACAAATTTTCAACATAACAAATGCAACTAAATCATACAGAGATAACCAAGAAACAACTTTTTTATAATAAAGCAACTAAAATCTACAGAAATAATTTAAAAAAAAAACTACGGAAATAAATTTTTCAACATAATAAAACAAACTAATAATTACGGAAATAAAATTTAAAACACTAGCTATAATAAAAGAAACTAAAAACTACAGAGATAAACTAAAATTTTTTACATATGCGAACTGGGTATTTTCTGGTACTGTACCAATCATCATCATCATAACTGGTCATCAAATAACGGCACACTCCACCACGCCACTTAACATAGCGGCATTTTTTTTACTCACGCCACTCACACTGCACAGCAACCATCAGCAGCGAGCGAGACAGCCGCAGCAGCAGCAGCGGTGAAAGCAGCGGCAGCGGCAGTAGCAGTGCAGCGGTGGAAGCAGAGTAGCAGTTATTAGATATAAATATGTATATGTGATTTTTTTTCCCTTAGGGTTCTTTTTTACAATCATATGTACACATAAATTTTTTTTCTGATACACATTTTTGATTTTTTTTTAAATACGGTGGTCCCGTGAACAACCATATTACATTTTGACTTACAGCGGTGCGTCCGCTTGTACCCCAACGGTGGTTCCGTACAACAACCATATATATTACATTTTGATTAAAACGGTGCGTCCGTTTCCATAGCCCAGTAAACACAAAATTTTTCATTTGTATAACTTTTCAAAAATAGAACAAGAGCTGTAATTGAAATAGATTTTTTGCCATTTTTGTTTTCTTAAATAACTAAATTCAGATAACACAATCGTCAAATAATTAACTCGCTAATTAAATTAAAATACTACATTTGTAATTTAATTACCTTGTTAATTTAAACTACACTTTCGTTGTAAATTCTGTAAAAATTCACTTTAATACAAAAATACACTTGAAAAAATATTGCTTTGTTTAGAATTGCATGATCCCCTAGTTCCAATTGCATGCTATATCCCAAATTTTTGCATGAATTTCAGCGGATTACAGTGGATACACTATGTACATACGTACAGTGGGACAATTTCATAAATTGGGTAAACATTTTTTTTTGTATTTAATTGAATTTTAAATGTCGCAATCACATTCCGGTCATATACCGACATAATATATATCAATCCATTCTCAATCAACTTCTATTATTGTTGCCTTATCATATTTACCACATTGCGCTAAATTAAGCTCCTAAATATTTTCATCATAAATTTTCGATTTTTTTTCTAAATATTCTCTTCATAAATTTTCGATTTTATTTTTTTTTCAAAATTAAGCTTCTAAATATTCTCATAAATTTTCGGATTTTTCCAAAATAAACTTCATACATTTTCAATTTTTTTTTCTTAATTTCAATATACATATATGTCAGAATCCGACTCTGGAAGTTCAAAAGATAACGAAATAGTAGTTTCAGATTCTGAGTCAGACTCTGGAAGTTCATCGTCGGTTAAAACAGCGAAAAAACAGAAAACTAAATTATCACTTTCTGCTGACTTCAGAGGATTCGGAGATTCACCTCCCGCAATTCAAGCTTCAACTTCTTCTAATTTAAATTCAAATCTTAACGAGTTAAACAGTGTAATCGCCTTAGTTTCTTCTATTAACACGGATCTAAACGATCAAAATACTGCAATTTCTTCTATTAATCCAGATCTAAACGATCAAGATATTGCTTCAATTTCTTCTATTAATTCAGATCTAAACGATCAAAATATGGCGACACCTGAGCAAAAGAAGTCGTTTATTAGCATGTGTGCTACTATTATTAGAGAAAACTATAGCGGTGATCCGCTGGCACTTGAATCATTCATTGACAAAATTTCATTAATCGAAGATTTAACTGATGAAAATTTAACTACAACTTTTATAGCATTTTTGAAATCCAAACTTGAGGGCAAAGCGCGTGAAGCAATTCCAACCGAGGTAAATTCCGTTAGTCAAATTTAAGCCGCGTTAAGAAATAGAATTAAACCCGACAACTCAAAAGTTGTCGCGGGCAAAATCGCGTCTTTACATGTTGTAAACAATAACTATGCGGAATTTGCTAAACGTGTTGAAGAATTGTCCGACTCATTAGAACGTTCTTTGATCATTGAAGGGATGACCCAAACAAAAGCGCACGAAATTGCCGTAGAACAAACAGTTAACGTTTGTAGACTGAACACTCGTTCAGAATTCGTTAAATCGATTTTAGCGTCAACTACCTTCAGTGATTCAAAAGACGTAGTTGCAAAAATGATAGTCGAACGCAACAATGAGGTTAAAGAGCGTCAAGTGCTAGCGTTTCACTCGCGGTCGTATAGGGCAAGTAGTTTTCGTGGAGGATTTAGAGGTAACAATTTCAATAGTCGGTACAATAACAGTTATAATCGTTTTAATAGCAATGCAGGTAGATATAACAATAACAGAGGTAACAATTTTAGATATGGCAACAATAGCAGAAGAAATAATAATTCTAACAACAACAATAGTAATTCTGGTAACAACAATAGTAACAATCGAAGTAACAGTTCTAGAGCATCAAATGGTAGAGGTAGAAATGCTAATGTCCGCGCTTTAAACGCGAGTGCCCCTCAGGAGCGAACACTGGGGGAGGACGAATACAGCAATTAAGCAATCTTACTTCACCAAAAGCCATTTATTGTTTAAATTTAAATTACTCAGATTTCATTGAATTGCAACTTAACGAGTCACAAAAATTTTGTTCTTTCTTAGTAGACACACAAGCAGACATTTATTTAGTAAAAATCTCAAGCATAGGCAGAAATATTCCTTTTAATACAAACGATATTATTAACATTACCGGAGTCACTTCTAATTCTGTTTCAACTTTAGGTAAAATTACCGTAAACTTAAATTTTTCCAACTTTTCTGTTAAACATACTTTGCACATAGTAAATGAAGACTTTAATATTCCATCCGATGGCATTTTGGGTAAAGATTTTCTGAAAATTAACAAATGCATCATAAGTTATGAAAAAAATAATATTTCCTTTTGGGTAGGTGATGAAAAAGTCGCGGTACCAATCCTTCACGGAACAGAAAGCGACAGTTGTGTAATACCGCCCAGATGTGAAATATTTAGACTTTTTGATTTAGGAAAAACACCCGACCCACTTTTCGTGGATTCTCAAGAAATTGAAAAAGGTGTTTTCACAGCGAGATGCATTGTTAATTCCATTAACCCAATAATTAAAGTTATAAACACAACAGATGCTGTAAAGTATGTTAAAAGAAATAGTATTCGGACAGAAAAACTTTCAAATTACAACGTTTATTCAATTAACAAAACAGAAACGGAAGAAAAACGTACGCAAAAACTGATTTCAATTTTAAAAAACCAAATTCCTCACAATGCTCATAGTAAATTAATCGACCTTTGCATAAAATATGCTGACATTTTCGCTTTGGACACAGACAAAATGACTTTAAACAATTTTTACGAGCAAACATTAAGAGTGACGGACAACGACCCGGTATATGTTAAAAACTATCGATTGCCATATTCCCAACGTGAGGAAATAAATCGCCAAGTAAATAAGTTGTTAGATAATGATTTGATTGAGCCTAGCTATTCTTATTACAATAGTCCTTTGATTGTGGTCCCCAAAAAGGATACTAATGGTCAAAAAGCATACCGTATGTGCGTAGATTTTCGCGGAGTTAATAAAAAACTCATTGCTGATAAATTTCCTCTTGCTAGAGTTGACGATATCTTAGATAATCTCGGTAGAGCTAAGTATTTTTCGACATTAGATCTTTTTTCGGGATTTCACCAAATTCCCTTGCATCCTGACTCTCGCGACATTACTTCTTTCAGCACTGATCGAGGTGCATTTAGATGGAAAGTACTTCCATTCGGGTTAAATGTAGCTCCAAATTCATTCTCACGAATGATGACCATAGCTTTTTCGGGTATACCACCCAATGTTGCATTTTTTTATGTCGGCGATATTATCGTCATTGGTTGTAGTGAAGCACACCATATCAAAAATCTTTCAAAAGTTTTCGAAACTTGTAGGTCTTTCAATCTTAAACTAAATCCTAACAAATGCAATTTCTTACGACCAGAGGTAACTTTTCTAGGTCACAAATGTACAGCAAAGGGTCTGTTGCCAGATGACTCAAAAATTAACGCTATTAAAAAATACACAAAACCGACCGATAAGGATGCGGTTCGACGTTTCGTCGCATTTGCCAATTACTACAGGCGTTTTATACCTAATTTTGCGTCACTGGCAGCGCCTTTAAATCGGTTAATTAGGAAAAGAGTTGAATTTGTTTGGGATGTTGAATGCGAAAGATCATTTTTATCCATGAAAGCAGCTTTGCTTTCACCAAAATTGCTACAATACCCAGATTTTACTAAACAATTTATTATTACAGTAGACGCTTCAATAACTGGATGCGGTGCTATTTTAAGTCAGGATCATGAGGGCAGTGATTTACCAATTTGTTTCGCTTCTAAAGCATTTAATAATGCCGAAAAGAAAAAACCAATCATCGAATTGGAACTTTTAGCCATTTACTTCGCAATAAAGCAATTTCGACCATATGTGTATGGTACTAACTTTATTGTAAAATCCGATCATAGGCCGCTAGTATACCTATTCAATATGAAAGACCCCTCTTCAAAACTTTCGAGAATTAGGCTTGAACTAGCGGAATATAACTTCACTATTGTTTATATTAAAGGTAAATCAAATGTAGGCGCTGATGCACTTTCACGCATCACAATCGATGAAATTAAAGAATCTAACAAACAAATTTTAGCAGTACAAACTAGGGCGATGGCAAACCGATTAAACGACAAAAACTTACTTAAGGAAAACGTCACAACTATAGACAAACATCAAACTTTACAAGTTTACGATAAATTTTCATTTAACTTTTCAAATAAAATACCGCGTATCAGATCGGAAATCATTTACGATAAAAATAGAAAAACTACATATTTACATATTTTTGCGCATATTAAACATAAAAAACTCGAGTTACTTAGTTTTGAGGTTGCTAACGAAATAATGTCTTTAGAGAAATTACTTTCGAGGCTTGATTCAGAAGCCAGCAAACGCAAAATTAAGCAAATAGAATGGCCTAAGAATGATATATTTTTCAATCATTATACTATTATAAATTTAAAAGATCGCGGAAATAAATTACTCAAATTTTTAGAAATTATTTTAACTGATCCAGTCGAAACTGTGACAGAAGACGAGAAAAAACTTAAGTTGATGACAATTTACCACGACGACCCTATTTCAGGAGGACATTGTGGTTCCAAAAAACTTTACGCAAAATTAAGAACAAAATTTTACTGGAAAGGTATGACTCGCGATATAGCAAAATACGTAAAAAGTTGTAATAAATGTCTTTTGAACAAGGTGAAACCAAAAACAAAAGAAAATCTTGTAATAACTCCAACACCTTGTAAACCTTTTGATGTATTAGTTATTGATACTATAGGACCCCTACCTGAGTCCAAATATGGTAATAAGTTCGCACTAACCATGATTTGTGACATGACAAAATATTTAGTAACAGTAGGTATACCAGATAAGTCTGCAAAAACAATTGCATCTGCAATTTTTGAAGGCTTTATCTTAACTTACGGTGTAATGAATTCCATAAAATCAGATTTGGGCACAGAATTCAAAAATGAATTAATTGCTGAAATAACCCAACTGTTGAACGTAAAACATGATTTTTCAACTACATACCATCACGAAACTGTTGGTACAATTGAACGTAGTCATAGAGTCTTTAATGAATACTTACGTGCATATTTGAATGATACCCGTTCAGATTGGGATACTTACTTAAAATATTTTACATTTTTACACAATACTGCAACAAGCACAGTTTTTGACAATAAATTTTCACCTTTTGAATTAGTATTTGCAAAAAAGGCAACTTTGCCAAATGAATTAACAAAAGATAAAATTGATCCAATTTATAATGTCGAAAACTATGCTAAGGAAATTAAATTTCGGATGCAAAATACCCACAAAATGGCACAAAATCTAATAAATAAAAACAAATTACAAACTAAAACTTTCTATGATAAGACGGCTCGCCCATTAATTGTTAAAATTGGCGATAAAGTCATTTTACAAAAGGAACCAAGAAATAAACATGAAAATATATATCAAGGTCCTTTTATAGTTAAGAAAATTGATGAACCTAATGTTACTTTATTCGATGAATTAACAAACAAAGAAAAAACTGTACATAAAAATAGACTCTGTAAAGTAAATTAGCATATATTTTTCTCAAAATGTCAAAAACTTTTATTTAATCTTCTATTGGTAAAAATCAAAAAAAAAAATTATTATTTTTCTAAATTCACACTTATTAAGATAAGCGTTTTGTTATATAGCCAAGAAGGCAAAATTTCAAAATGAACATGTATTTAAAAATACACAAAAAAAATTGTATTATTTGTTTACTAAACAAAAAAAAAAAAACAAAACAAAACAAAACGAAAACATTGTACAAACACAAAAAAAAAAGAAAACAAAGGCATAAATAATCTCTATAGCTATTATTTTCATATCTGTAATATTTAACAAATACTATAAATAAATAATAGTTAAGCGTTTTTACATTTTAAGTGTTAGTAAAAGTTGGTCGAACGAACGAATTAATAAAAAGGGGAGGAACACCCAAATGTATAGCATTCGTTCATTCGAACAACTTTAAATTAAGAATATGGGCAAGAAGAATCTATCAAGACTGATCACCTTGCTAAATTCTTCTTTTCCCTAAAAGGATGATGTAAGGTTAGTTGATGGTTAATCTAGTCATTGCGTTCCTACAGGACATGCCACCTGTTTAGTGATCACGCAACACACCCTGAACTAGCAAAGGTTGTAGACTTTGATAGAAGGGTGTGAAACGTCATCGCATAACAGGTGCCATGCACCTGTAGGGCGTGCGAAGAAAAGAGAAGTGATGACTGACAGGAACGACATGGTCGCGAAACATTCGGCTCGTGCCATGTCGCTTTCCTGCCAGCCATCATAATTACCAACCGACCGGCGTAGCGCACAGACGCAATTGAAAGTATAGTTGCAATAAATAAATAAAATAATTTAAATTGTTTTTCGGGAGTCTTAATTAAAACGAGTTGAGCGGTATACAATTGCGAGGTGGTGACCCGCAGGAGATCGATACAGGAGCAGAGACCCTCAACCAGCAACAACCAAGGTTCTACAGCAGGTAACTTCCCAACAGCAGCAACCCGCACGCGGTAAGTGGTACACCGCCGCGAAAGCAGGTCAACACATTCAACCATCACAAAAATATGTATATACATACCACCACCTCTACAAATATGAGAAAATATCGTTCGCTCAATTGAAGTATTGCAAACGCCAATATCACTTTATTATGCCTGAATTCCTCATTCGGAACTCCACCCAAGTGTATTTCAAAATCATCGAAGTTTTCAAATAGTTCAAATACTAACTAACTAGGAGGTACCCGTAAAGCATGCATAGACGCATCAAGCCATATGCGACCTTCTGCCACTACACTTTGTAGGCAAGCCATAACTATTCAAAGTACGCAGAAATAGTAACCCAACGAACCAAAATAGGAGCTATTTTAACAGAAAACTTTCATTTCAGATATAAATACAAAACAAACGCGAATTCAGCTAAGGATCTAAAAATGCTTCAAAGTTTATTTTAAATTACTTCTTTATTGAGCAAAATACTTAATACTCCTAATAGAGTCGTTTTCCGCCAGTTTACTGGTATATGATATGAAAATTTTCTGGGAGTCTTTGTGTTTAACAAGCATTCGAACAATGTCACCGGTAAATGCATTCAACTATTGTGCAATATTCTGGCACTAACAACGCAAAATTCAAATGAGAGTCGGTATTTCGTGAACCTGGACCACGAGCTTGCATACAGTTAGATATAAATATGTTTGCATGTATTGAGAAGAGCTAAACGTACCTACAGCCATTTTCATTGTCAGACAGGTCCCGCGAGAAGGGGCAACTTTTCGGGGGGCGTAAATAATACACAATATTTAATCTATTTTATGTTTTTTAATTTTTTTTTTAATATTTTTTTTGTTATTTTATTTTTTTTTTTATTTAATATAATTTTATTTTACTTTATTTTATTTTATTTTATTTTATTTTATTTTATTTTATTTTATTTTATTTTATTTTATTTTATTTTATTTTATTTTATTTTATTTTATTTTATTTTATTTTATTTTATTTTATTTTATTTTATTTTATTTTATTTTATTTTATTTTATTTTATTTTATTTTATTTTATTTTATTTTATTTTATTTTATTTTATTTTATTTTATTTTATTTTATTTTATTTTATTTTATTTTATTTTATTTTATTTTATTTTATTTTATTTTATTTTATTTTATTTTATTTTATTTTATTTTATTTTATTTTATTTTATTTTATTTTATTTTATTTTATTTTATTTTATTTTATTTTATTTTATTTTATTTTATTTTATTTTATTTTATTTTATTTTATTTTATTTTATTTTATTTTATTTTATTTTATTTTATTTTATTTTATTTTATTTTATTTTATTTTATTTTATTTTATTTTATTTTATTTTATTTTATTTTATTTTATTTTATTTTATTTTATTTTATTTTATTTTATTTTATTTTATTTTATTTTATTTTATTTTATTTTATTTTATTTTATTTTATTTTATTTTATTTTATTTTATTTTATTTTATTTTATTTTATTTTATTTTATTTTATTTTATTTTATTTTATTTTATTTTATTTTATTTTATTTTATTTTATTTTATTTTATTTTATTTTATTTTATTTTATTTTATTTTATTTTATTTTATTTTATTTTATTTTATTTTATTTTATTTTATTTTATTTTATTTTATTTTATTTTATTTTATTTTATTTTATTTTATTTTATTTTATTTTATTTTATTTTATTTTATTTTATTTTATTTTATTTTATTTTATTTTATTTTATTTTATTTTATTTTATTTTATTTTATTTTATTTTATTTTATTTTATTTTATTTTATTTTATTTTATTTTATTTTATTTTATTTTATTTTATTTTATTTTATTTTATTTTATTTTATTTTATTTTATTTTATTTTATTTTATTTTATTTTATTTTATTTTATTTTATTTTATTTTATTTTATTTTATTGTATTTTAATTTTATTTCACTGGACCCTTTTGTCGTCTCACCTCTAGACGCCCCTGTTTCCAGTGATAACAGTAAGGCCCATGTTGTTGCCAAGAAAACAGCGTTATGGTTGAAAAATAATGTTTATACCAGTACCACTAAATTGCTGGCATTGTTCAACCTATTTTGCATGCTATGGGAATATCTGCGATGCAGCTTTTATTATCCCATATGTTGGTAGCCACGTTAGCTTTTGTTAGTTTTATTACCATAGACTGCAGTCAAGTGCGTAGCAAAAACAACAATAAGCAGTAACTGCAGATATCCGCTACCATTTCCGCGACATAAAATGCAATAAACCGAACAAATATGTTTGTATGTAAAAGCAACACGAACAGAACGATTGAATCTTAAAAGTAAAAGCTATTAAGGCTGAAGGTGAAATTAAAGCAGCAGGCAGCAAGGGAGTTGAACTCGTAAAACAATTATTGCTGACCAGAACTTTTTTACGATAAATGCTTTAAACGTGGTAGAGAAGTTGTAACCTTTCTCCTTTTTTTTGTGTTAAGAAAGTTGGATAACTAAAAGCAAATAAAACACCTTATAAGGCTATAGAGCTATTCAGAAATGGCTTGTTAAGCGTCACGCCATATAATACAAATTTCGTTTTGAAATGTGATGATGTGGTAAAGCATATTTAAAGAGATTAAGGAGTGATGATTTTATTTTGCGTGCCAAATATTAATAAAATCGGACCATAATAGGGATTTTGCAAATATAGCGCCTCCACGGTCATCTAGCGGTGGAAAATATCGTCGCTCGCAACGAAGACTAACACGGTTCAGTTTTTTGCGTCGAAGACTAACATACTTCGTTCTCTGCTTCAGGAACTGTGTTAGTCTTCCACGCAGAAAACTGAAGTGTTTTAGTCTTCGACGCAGAAAACGAACCGTGTTAGTCTTCCACGCTAACTGAACCGTCTTAGTCTTCGTTGATAGCGACGATATATCCTATGTTGAGAGGACTTACCTAAAAAATAGACTATACAATAGGGTGATTCAAATAAAAAAAATTTGGTTATTTTTTCGGTCTTACCCCTGACACTTTAGGTATTAACGAGAAAATAAGCCTTGCAAAAAATTTGCGCTCTAACTTAACCCTTAGGGGTGGCTATTTTTTTCGCCCTTTCCCATACATTTTGTATGGGGAAAAATGGTATTTTTTTCAAAGTGAATTTTCTTTCAATTTTTGAAACTTTTTTGAAAATATTTTTACATACATAAAGTTGAAGCTTTGAAGCTTCCAAAATGGTAAGCCACTTTCTCCAGGTCTGGATAGGTGGATAAGGACGAGCTGATTTGTGGAGTTGCCGTCTGGGTTCGTGGATTAGGTTAATATGGTATTCTTTTTTGGTTTTATTAAGTTTTATATTTTGTTTTTTTTTTCTGAGCTACATCTTGACGCAAGCTACCGAGGATGCAAGACGAATTTTTAGCACTTCCTCTAGAGCGATATTTGCAAAAACTTCAGAATATTGCAGTCAGCGGTTTCAGTTACTTCAGATGATCTAAAGGGATGTATGAGTTGGTTTTGTTGGGAGTCCAAGGAAACTAGCAGTTTCCACATGGTTGGACCAGAGGGAGACGGGTGTTTGAAGAGTGGGCTCCGCAGAGCAGGTGAATAGATGGTTGGTGTTATGAGGAGACGAGCCGCATGCCGGGCATTGATTCGGCACGTCGGGCTTTAGTCGGGATAAGTAGGAGTTTAACCTGCTACTTTATCCAGAACGTAATTTAGCCATAGTGAGGCTTGTATCTCCTCGTTAGCAACGCGCGGTGTTCGAGTATGCAAAATGGCGGTCACCGGACAGAGCTCAAGATGGGAGACAACATATGTCGTATCGAAGTGCTTCAGGGTCTTCACATGAACCTCTGGATCAAACGGCGATGTTGCGAAGTGCCGAACCTCATCAAAATTTTTACGTAGATGCGTCTTTACGGTCCTAGGAGGCGGTACTATAGCAGTTTATGGTCGAATGAAACCTTTTTCAAATGAAATGAAACTTTTTTCAAGTCAAATGAAGCTATACCTGAAGCAGTTGCCTGTTAGGATGTTGCGGTTTTCAACAATCTAACGGGAGCTGCCTGCTCAGCATTTCATTATGTTTCCAAACTGGGAGCATTTTCTTCTAATGATGTAAATAAGGTAGGTATAGGAGACATAAGGACACACCCCGTAGCGGTTCTGAGTGCGGTGTTTTGACAGTCCTGCAGCTGACTCCAATGGACGTTAGAAAGCCCCGGAGACCATATCGGCTGTGTGTATGTATGTAGGATGTATGAGTAACAGTTTTAAGTTTCGTAACCCACTTCTACATTTTTTAATAAACTCCACCCTTGTGGGCATCACTCGAATTACTGTTTCAATCAAGATGGTAGATCCAAAATCTCTAGTAAACCAGTCCGCAGCATGGTGCGTTTTAGCTACAGTCAATTGTGGAAATGAAAATATAAGCAGTAGCCTTTTCTCTTTTCGATGTGCAAAAGCAAAATCATTCCATTCTAAAATATTTTCCTATAGGCCACATTTTTGTGCACCACTTGTCACTTCCTACACTCTCTCGTACATAAGTCTTAGCTGTTTTGCACCCAATTTGAGCAAGCTAGCTCCCTTGTTTGCCTGCTTAACTATGAATGCGTGCCCATCCGTTACGGTAGTAGCACGTCCGCTCCTGCCCAAGCTCATCATATGCTCGCGTTGTTGAATGTCAGGCACGTCCTCCGCATGAGAGTAATGCTTAAGTAAAAGCACACCAAATTGCTTTCAATTCTTAGAGTATTTGTATTTGTATACGAGTATTTTCGAACAAAGCTGCATTTAGAAAATTATTAGTGCGCTATTGCAATTTATGAATTGGTTTTATGGAAGTGTGGTACGTGACGTTGTTGGATTTGCTGGATTTGTGATTTGTCGGACTTTGAATGAATTTGGTGGGATTGCTTTAAAAAGCGTCAAGTAATTGAGCTAACACACGGACGCAGTTATAGTTACGCTAAATTGTTATATTGTAATATATATACATATGTATGTAAGTACGAGAAGTGGTTGATAGGAACGTGAAGTAGAGGGGGAAGAACTCTTTAAAAAATCAATATTTTGATTGCAGTAATATTTATTGTGAATTTATTACGAAATTTAAAGTTATCGAGCATGCTTAAATATTTTTTTTAATTTCCTTTCCTTTAAGGTAATTAAATTATTTTTTCTGTTCTATTTTATTTTATTTTTATTTTTTTTTTTTTCATTTTATTTATTTTTTTTAATTTTATTTTTTTTTTTTATTTTATTTAATTTAATTTTTTTTTTTTTTATTTTTTTTTTATTTTATTTTATTTTTTTTTTATTTTTTTTTTTTTTATTTTATTTTATTTTATTTTATTTTATTTTATTTTATTTTATTTTATTGTATTTTATTTTATTTTATTTTATTTTATTTTATTTTATTTTATTTTATTTTATTTTATTTTATTTTATTTTATTTTATTTTATTTTATTTTATTTTATTTTATTTTATTTTATTTTATTTTATTTTATTTTATTTTATTTTATTTTATTTTATTTTATTTTATTTTATTTTATTTTATTTTATTTTATTTTATTTTAATTCAATATTTTGATTGCAGTAATATTTATTGTGAATTTATTACGAAATTTAAAGTTATCGAGCATGCTTAAATATTTTTTTTAATTTCCTTTCCTTTAAGGTAATTAAATTATTTTTTCTGTTCTATTTTATTTTATTTTTTTTTTTTTTTTTTATTTTATTTTATTTTATTTTATTTTATTTTATTTTATTTTATTTTATTTTATTTTATTTTATTTTATTTTATTTTATTTTATTTTATTTTATTTTATTTTATTTTATTTTATTTTATTTTATTTTATTTTATTTTATTTTATTTTATTTTATTTTATTTTATTTTATTTTATTTTATTTTATTTTATTTTATTTTATTTTATTTTATTTTATTTTATTTTATTTTATTTTATTTTATTTTATTTTATTTTATTTTATTTTATTTTATTTTATTTTATTTTATTTTATTTTATTTTTTTTTTTTTATTTTATTTTTTTTTTATTTTTTTTTATTTTTATTTTTATTTTTTTTATTCTATTTTATTTTATTTTATTTTATTTTATTTTATTTTATTTTATTTTATTTTATTTTATTTTATTTTATTTTTTATCTTATTTTTTTATTTTATTTTATTTTATTTTATTTTAATTTAATTTATTTTATTTACTTTTTTATTTGATTTTAATGGTTTTAATTTTACTATTTTCTTTTTATTTTATTTAATTTTCTCATTTTTTATTTTATTCCCTTAACGTCCAGACCGCACACTTATCCAACGTGTCTCTCAACTAGTCCCTCTCACATCGCCATAAAATTATTTGTAACGCTGATTGTTTATGACAAAAGCATTTTTTGTTTAGCATTGGTTTGAAAAAAAAGCAAACAAAAAACCGTAGCGAAGTTATTTGACTGTGCCTGCGTGCCCCCAATCCTAGTTTTGGAGTTTCGTATTTGCATTGCATTTATGTATTTTGCCATCGCTTACATTGCAATGCCTTTACTGTGCAGCCATGCATGAATTTAATTTTTTCAAGCGCAATGCTTTTGCTTATCAATTTTGATGATTTTTTCCTTCTTTGTTATTTTGTTGAATTAAAAAAATCTATTCCCTCCTATTTTTTTTTTTTACTCATTTTTCCATGCGCATTAAATGCAATTTAACGAATATTTCTTTTGCTGCCTCTGCAGTTTTTATGTTGCTAAATGATGTTATTTTGCAATTTTTCGTATTTTTCTTTTAATTTTTTTTTTTTATTTTACCCTTATCACATTGCTCTATTTTTTGTGTTTATTTATCAGCACGAAAGCTCGCATAAACAAAGCGAAAACAACACAAATTCCATTAGGCAACCCAGCACAATTTCACTCAACTCACTGCTCAATACAGCTGAACGAAATTTAACTTCATTTCACGTCATTCCCAACCACTCAGCGCAGCGCTAAGTACCATTCACAGATAGGTTGCCGTTTTCCTTATTCCACTTGTATCAAAATTTTTGGCTTAAATAATTGTAACAAAGGCAGATATTGTGTTCTTCAGTTCTCAAAAGATTCTTAGTAGATTTTTGACAAACAACTAAGAATTCATTGCAGATGATAATAAATCTTTTAAATTTTTTAACACTTTAACTCTATGCGAATTTGCATAATCTGCTATGGATAGGCAAAACGTGATATCATCATTTTTAATTGAACATAAATGAATATGATGTGATATCGTATGATTGTATGATCACTTTCAATGTGATTTGGCCTTATTTAACTTAATATTAATAGTCTTATATTTTACTTAATATAGATATTTTACATTGTAAAAGGAATGCAATGTGAACTTAGTTTCATCTTATACCTATCACATTATCTAATATGGGCTTATATAATGTCTTATTAAGACATGGTATGATGTGATATACCTTGTATTTTTATCATGTGATACCAAAGAAAATGTGTGATATCTACATGTTTTGTGTGATAAGTATGTTATGGCTTAAAAAAAGTCGATGCTTTGGATTGGATTTCATCCTTTCGTATCCATTAATAAGTTTTAAGATGCAGCTTGATGCGGTTATGCTTGAGTTCATCTATGATGATGTGATACGATTTTACTTTGTCGGATATGATATTTCGTTTACGGTAAGCAGTGATATGATTTAAATGATATGGTTATGATGTGATATCACTCGATATAAATTTTCCTTATATACATTATTGTGACTTTTTTCATCATGATTGACTAACATGAAGCCATAACTCTAAATCATTTGACATGATGTTTTTTATTTGTTTGTGTATAACATACACTAGTGCGGATCGGTCCCCATACAAAAAAAAAAAGTTTTTTCCAGTCCACCCCTAGGATTATAGATATTTTGAAGGCGATCCCATTTAGCCATTTCAAATCCGATTTTAATGAGCCGTACACCGTTGTTCATGGCTTGGAAGCCACCACAATTCTTACCTTAATCATTTTTTACTCCTAGTTCAAATTCTAGTAGTGACTGTCGGGTTCTCGTTTCACATCATCACATCACATCATATGATGGCTTGGAAGCCGCCACAATTCTTACCTTAATCATTTTTTACTCCGAGTTCAAATTCTAGTAGTGACTGTCGGTATCTCGTTTCACATCATCACATCACATCATCACATCACATCATTACATCACATCATCACTTCACATCATATGATATATTTGCATGAAACTTGGTATACACCTTACCTTCTGGCCAAGGTAGGTTGACATTAAAAATGGGCGAAATCGGATGATAACCACGCCCCCTTTTTATATATCTCAATTTCTAAAATCACATAAATTGACATATCTCGGTATCTGAAATGTCTAAAATGATATAATTCTATGTGTGGTCAAGATATTATAATTTTTTGATAAATTTGGTTTAATGGGCATGGCACCGCCCATTGTTAGGGAAGGAGTTTTTGAAAATTCGACTGGTCGTTACTTTTAAACTAATTACGGTATCGTTGGGAGATACCTGATAAAATTTGATAAAGTCCCCCTTTACTCACGCCCACTTTCGATATCTAAAATTTCGAAAATCACATACTGTTTTATCGCCTTCTGAAAACTACCGCTGGTTATTTAATTTTCGGTTTAACCTCAATCATTTTCAAAAAAATTTACCACTTTTAGAATTATGTAAAAAATGTTCAATGATCTCTTTCATTATTTTCAATTTTTATTTTCAAATATAACAAAATATTTATCTTGCTCAAATTTATACATCTATTGCATTTGTTAGGCCAAAAATGTTGATTGAAAGCGGTTTCCGCCATTCATTTTAATTAAAAACGTTAACAACTACTCATAGTCAAACGGCAATGCGTAAAACTTTCATATTTCTGCCTCGTTTGCAATATGCCGCCAATCACTTTGTGTTTGTGCGAATAAAATTTTCCATTTAATTATTGGAATGGTGTGTGCACATGAAAATGCACACACACACACATCCATACAGTATATATGTGCAAATATACACCCAGCCATATGTAATTAATTGCTTTTCTACGTTATATACGACATTGAAATGTTAAGCTATAATTGCATTGTTTACATCCTTTGAATAGTTTTTTGAGTGGCGTACCGCACAGACAACCATAAATTTTTGGGGCGACTTATAGTGGCATTCAACATTTTCAAGCTTAATAATAATGCGACTTGTGTCTGTGTTTCTCACTATTGAATAAGTAGAGTGCAACTTCATCTAACGCCATCAACCTAATCATATCAAAATTGTAGACGTCTGGCGAGCCATGGCATGGACGATTGTTTAAGAAAGTAAAATTATATGCCACCCTTTTTTGATTGCTTTTTGATATTACACGACCCCAGGGTTATTTTCTTTTTTATTTTTATACCTTTCATGAACATGAAATGGTATTATAACTTTGGTCCGATGTTTGTAAATATGAGAAGAAGAAGAGATAGACCCATCAATAAGTATACCGAAACGATCAGGATGACGAGATGAGTTGATTTAGCCATGTCCGTCTGTCCGTCTGTCCGTCTGTCTGTTTGAACGCAAACTAGTCCCTCAATTTTTGAGATATCTGGCTGAAATTTTGTATGTGGCCACCATTTTGTAATATAGGAATCATTTGTCGGAACTGACAAGATCGGACCAGTATAACATATAGCCCCCATACAACCGATTGTTCAGATATAAGGTTTTTTGGCCAAAACTTCCGCAATTAAACAGTTAGGAACGTAAAATTTTGCAACTCGAGTACTTTCTATTTATGTAGTGTGTATAGTGAAAATCAAAAAGATCGGGCAAATGTAACATATAGCCCCCATACAACCGATTGTTCAGATATAAGGTTTTTTGACCAAAACTTCTGCAATTAAAAAGTTAGGAACGTAAAATTTTGCATCTCGAGTACTTTCTATTTATGTAGTGTATATAGTGAAAATCAAAAAGATCGGGCAAATGTAACATATAGCCCCCATACAACCGATTGTTCAGATATAAGTTTTTTGGCCAAAACTTCTGCAATTAAAAAGTTAGGAACATAAAATTTTGCAACTTGAGTACTTTCAATTTATGTAGTGTGTAGAGGAAAATCAAGAAGATCGGGTAAATATAACATATAGCCCCATACAACCGGTTGTTCCGATATAAGGTTTTTTGGCCAATACTTCCGCATTTAAAAAGTTAGGAACGTAAAATATTGCACCTTTAGTACTTTCTACATATGTAATGTGTATAGTGTAAGTCAGTACAATTGAACACGTATAATATATAGCCTCCATACAATCGATTGTTCCGATAACTCGGATCCTATTATTTTGTAAGTTTTTTTAAATTATAACAAAGATGTGTAATGTGTATGGTAAATATAGTTAAATTGAAACAGGCTGTACTGGGGATCGAACAGTGAAAATCGTGACGCTTATTCATGAAAGGTATATAGCCTTCGGCACAGCCGAAGACAGCTTTCCTTACTTGTTTTATTTTATTTTTATTTTTTTCTTTATTATATTTTATTTTATTTTATTTTATTTAAATTTTTTTTTCTTTATTATATTTTATTTTATTTTATTATTATTTTTTTTATTTTGTTTTATTTTGTAAATGTGCGTGGCACCTCTCCACTTACTGACTTCATGTATACGGTCATGTTTATGCTATCGCAAAGACTGTATGCCATTTAAGCTCATATTTACCTCTTACACAGTGCAAACATGAGATGCGAACAAAGATTTTAGGTCAAGCGTCTTTGTTTTCCATCTGCGTATCCTAGGTTGGTTGTAAGTACTTTAATACCTCCAAACATACTTACTAATATAGTGTTGATAGTTTTGTGGGCGTTTGTATGTTTATCGCATGGTGTGTGTGTGTGCACACATGCACGCCCATTAGTACGCCCATAAGTTTGTTTGTTTTTAGGCTTGCGTTTGACATTACCTAATATAGGTGGCTTAGCACTTTACTGTCTATGTATGTTTACACATCGGTATGTGTGCGAATGTTTTGTAAGTGTCCCTGCGGTAGCATAATATCATCATTTATTGATTAAATTTATGTGACAAGCGTAACTATCTGATTGTGGACATACACTTCTGACAAAATGACACCTTCATTTCCTAAAGCGGCAAATTCGTATAAAACACCACTCGATTTCATTGCTTTCACGTCATTTGTTATGCATTTTATCGTCGTCGCTTTAACATAGTGTAACGTCTCAAGTGTATTTATTCAAATATATGTACATATGTGTATCTATTGTGTATATATGCATGAATTTCGTGGGTAGTTGAAATAATTTATGTGAGCTTGTAGCATATGGTAAGAAATTAAGCTTGCCACATACTTAATTTGGGGTTCTTGGTGCAGCTTTTTCCTTGTAATCTAGGTAGACTTTGTCTAGTACACACAAATATTCGCTTTACTTCAGACTTCCTATCCCAAGTTTAATTATGCACATGAACTGAACTTAACAAAGCCGAAGAACACTGATTTAAGATATTGAGAAAGATATAAAAAAACTAGAAGCTTTTTTATGTTGTTTAGTTTATTTTATTTCACTTTTTTTAATTAAATTTTTTTTTTAATTTACTTTTACTTTTACTTTTACTTTTATTTTTTTATTTTATTTTATTTTATTTTATTTTATTTTATTTTATTTTATTTTATTTTATTTTATTTTATTTTATTTTATTTTATTTTATTTTATTTTATTTTATTTTATTTTATTTTATTTTATTTTATTTTATTTTATTTTATTTTATTTTATTTTATTTTATTTTATTTTATTTTTTTTTATTTTATTTTATTTTATTTTATTTTATTTTAATTTATTTTATTTTATTTTATTGTATTTTATTTTATTTTATTTTATTTTTTTTTGTTTATTTTATTTTATTTTATTTTATTTTATTTTATTTTATTTTATTTTATTTTATTTTATTTTATTTTATTTTATTTTATTTTATTTTATTTTATTTTATTTTATTTTATTTTATTTTATTTTATTTTATTTTATTTTATTTTATTTTATTTTATTTTATTTTCTTTTATTTTATTTTATTTTATTTTATTTTATTTTATTTTATTTTATTTTATTTTATTTTATTTTATTTTATTAGGTTTTTTTTTTTTTTTTTTTTTTTTATTTTTTTTTTTTTTTCATTTTTTTTATTTTTTTTTTAGTTTATCATTTTTTTATTTATTTTATTTTATATATTTTTCTTTTATTTTAATACATTTTTTTTAGTTCATCTTGTCTTATTTTATTTTATTTATTATTGTTTTATTCATACTACATTTATAAAATTTACCTTTGAATGTATTAAAAAGTAATATATTATCAACAGTACTTCATTATTGTTTATGGTTATTTTGTATGATTTTAATACCTTTCAGTTACAAAACACATTTATTTCCAACACTCTAACATGCATGACAACTTCCCATCATATCAGATATGCATCATAATAAATATACAAATAAAAATGCGAAGTGATGAAAGGGTTTGATGAACTGGCTTCGAGTATTTTACGCCAAAAGATCCTTCATAAATATTAAATATTTCAGTGCCGAGTGGCATATTCAAGGTAAAATATACATAACATTGAACATAAATAAAAGTGCCAACTCAAAAGCTTGCTAGCGAAGTCCTTGGTTTGTGGTTAGAGCGTGATATATGCTGTCTATAGTTGAGGTAAGGCTGTGGTAATAAAAACAGGGAAAGCAATCAAATGAAAGGTGTATACAACAGATAGTCATACAAAAAAATCAAAATTCTCAGCTGGAAGGATATACGCACGTAGCTACACGCAGTTATGTGGGCAAACATAAATTGGCGTAGGGTGTTTGATGTGTGTGTGTGGCAACAAGCACCTATTTGTTTTATTCGCTTGACGCTATTGCAACCATTAATTGTGAATACATGTCATCTACTCACTCTTTCATGCGTACATATATCTATTTGCATAGTGGCATATGTGTATGAGTGTATGAGTGTATGCGTGTTTGTGTGCTTGAGTGTGTGTATATATGTTTTACCAAGAAATTTATCGCCTAGCATGACATTTTGAGTGACTACTTGATTGATGTCATTTGTCCTGTGAATGTGAATGCGTAATTGAATGGCATCGATCATGTTCACACACACATACATATACTAATTTGTGTGTTTGTAGACATTTGAAAAATATCAATTTATATGCATATTCAACCGAAATTCTGGAAAAAGCCTAGATAACAAGACAGATATATATGTACGTATGTATTTCCTTAAAAAAAGCACGAAAAAGTATCAGTTAAGCCACAAAGGCTAACAAGCAGTAGCGCTGCTTCTCTATCCATTGTGTTGAATATAATTAAGTACTTTAATCATATAATACAATTATATAAAATTTGTCATTTGTTTTCCGTCATGCCTAATCACTTAAAAGAAAGCAACATACATTTAACCTCGTAGATATTACTCTAACATCGGTGTGATAAATTACATTGTGCGACAGCATATTTTGGGGCGGAAATCTTCCAACTCCCGCTGCAATATCATACCTTTTTGCTATAGCTGTTTGGAACACAATTTTTTTCATGATGATTTTAAATAATAATTATTATATGTATATTTATTATTATCTGACAAATACTTCGTAGAAGAAACCTAGGAAGGCTCCAACAAATATAAATGAAAATTAACGCCTTGAAGTATGCAACATTTTTACGTGCTTTACCATACAACTGAACTCCATTGCATCAGTGTTGCCGCTGAAAAATATAAAAAATGGTCCTAAAAAGGCTCCTAACCGAAAAAGGGGGTCCCCTATTCTATTCAAAGTAACACATACAAAATCTATTCATTTTTAAATGGCTGTAATTAGTTTAAAAGTAATAATAATCGCATAATGTAAATTTTGTTTTCAAACTTCCAAGTCTCCACTTTAGGAATATGTTAAATTTTTTTTGAAAAAGGTTCCAAAAAATTATCAGAAAGTTCACTTAAAAAATGCCAAATGTATGGGAAAGGGGGAAAAAGCGACATCTAAGGGTTAAGTTACATAGCAAAATTGTTTGCAAGGCTTATTTTCTCATCAGTTTCTAACTTTTTATACCTAAACAGCAAATTTTTGAAGTTAACTTCTTAGGCGGCGCGATTTGATGTTTTGACTGATGATGCAACGGAAATTATGCAACGGAAATAGAAATTGTAGCCGACTTTCAAGCGTAGGCGATTTTCTTATATCTCGGGAACCGCTTGACCGATGTGGATAAAATTTGGCATTATAGATAGTATGATTCATTCTATGATTATATGCGTGGGTGTTGCCACTTATGGCGGTTCACAGGGTTGCCACCTATCTCAATTTTTTTTAAATATTGAGCAAGATATGCCAATAAGGGTATCAAATGAAAGGTATTTTCGACCGTATTCCAAATATGAAAACCTCATGCAGGGTTGCCACCTAGGGTTGCCACCTAACCGCATTTTATTTATTTTTCTCTATATCTCGGGAACCACTCGACCGATTTGGATAAAGTTTCGCATTATAGATAGTATGATTCATTCTAAGATTATATGCATGGGTGTTTCCATTTGAAGCTGTTTACAGGGTTGCCACCTATCCAATTTTTTTTTAAAATAGATCTAGATATGCCATTATGGGTATCAAATGAAAGGTATTTTCGGTCGTATTTCAAATATGACAATTTCTAGCAGCGTTGCCACCTAACCGCATTTTATTTATTTTTCTCTATAGCTCGGGAACCACTCGACCGATTTGGATAAAGTTTCGCATTATAGATAGTATGATTCATTCTAAGATTATATGCATGGGTGTTTCCATTTGAAGCTGTTTACAGGGTTGCCATCTATCCCAATATTTTTAAACATAGAGCTAGATATGCCAATATGGGTATCAAATGAAAGGTATTTTCGTTCGCATTTCAAATATGACAATTTCTAGCAGGGTTGCCATCTAGGGTTGCGTGGGTGTTCCATTTAGTTACTCTTGCGTGGGTGTTCCATTTAGTACGGGATCGAGTACTCCTAGTTTGATTAGGTGATCCAATCCTTGGACATCGCCATGTTAATTGGAGCACCTTTTTATATGTAATAGGAATTTTCTTGGAGTAGTAGGGATACTGTAACGTTTTTACAGGGTAAGAATGACATTTAGAGAACGGCAAGGGTTGCCGATGTACAAGTAAAATAGGAAAAAGGAGTTTTTTTTTGTTTTTTAACAAAAAACGATAAATTTAAATTTCATTTTAGTTCGAAAGTGAAAAAGGGTCAAAAGGGTCCCGAGTTTTGAAAAAAGGGTCAGGCATCGTACTTTTCCAAAAAGTAGGGATCGCGGTTATTTAAAAAGGTCAAACTGGCACTTTAGGGTCCTCAACGGAAAAACTGTATTGCATTCATACTGTTCATGTTTTAATTGCTTACTTGACTAAATAACCCGTACTAGCATTGTTCAATCTAAATCCTTGCTTTGTAAATTTTATAATCTTCAAAAGCTCAACGAATCCCACAAACAAAACATAATTCTATAATCCAGACCCGCACACTTGCAAGGAAGCTTGCAAATTGTCACTGCCATTTTAGCTTCTATCATCAGCAACATCATCATTTTTATCAGTCTACTCATTTTTTTTTTTTAAATAACCAAGCGACAATTTGGCTACTTTTTGTATTGGATTATTAATGACTTTTGCACAGACACCTTTTTTTTTTTGTATGCTCATTCAGTTGGCTGTAACGTGAAAATGCAACAAAGCAACACTTATGCGATGTTGAAAATGGTACAGAGCGATATTTTTATCGCTCGTCAGCTATTCAGTCTATTTATCGTCTAGTCACACAATAAAGCGTTTGGTCAACCAGCGAGTGATTCAGTTACTTACTTGAGGTTTGAAAAAAAAAATAACAGAAAAGTATGATAATGTATATACAAATGTATCTTTAGCTTTAATACATACATTTTTTTGTATTTATGTAAGCATTTCGCATTGCAGTTATTTTGTACGGCACAGTGTGTCGTTTCAGTAAAAAAGTTGTGAACAATTTTTCTCAAGTGAATACTAATAAGAAATTTTTTGCAAAATGAATCTTCAAAGAATATTTAGGTATATTTAAGTTAACACTATGTATTAAAATTTTTTTTTTAACAGATGACAACACTTTTCTAAAAAATTATACTTGTTCACATATCCAATACCTAACTTTTTACAAAGGAAACCATTTCATATTAAGGCAAACACCTAACATGGAGATAAAAGGAAAGTTAGAGAAAGCAAGGGAAACCGCGGTTGCCACTACCACTTTTCTCTTGGTATCTTAATCAAATTTTTATCACCTAATTGTAGTTATCTGTCTACTGTGCCTCGTTGCCATAACGCTCTTACATCCAGCAGAGCAATTTACGATGCCGCTTTCGATAAATTGATAAGCATGAATAATGTATAGTATTTCTATATATACTTAAGTAAAAGGAAAGCTTATAGCATAGTATAATGCAGTATCGCATGAACGATGCCATTTATAATAACAGTAAATATATACACATACATAACAATGTATACATATCGAGGACATTATTGATGATTGTTACAGATGTGTTGGCGCATTTTAGAAATGTTTACTCATTATTTATTTTCCCTATTGTTGGTGCATCTGAGAGAAGAAAATGTTGGGGAACACATTGGATAAAATAAAAAAAAATAAAAAAAAATATAAAGTAAAATAAAATAAAATAAAATAAAATAAAATAAAATAAAATAAAATAAAATAAAATAAAATAAAATAAAATAAAATAAAAATAAAATAAAATAAAATAAAATAAAATAAAATGAAATAAAATAAAATAAAATAAAATAAAATAAAATAAAATAAAATAAAATAAAATAAAATAAAATAAAATAAAATAAAATAAAATAAAATAAAATAAAATAAAATAAAATAAAATAAAATAAAATAAAATAAAATAAAATAAAATAAAATAAAATAAAATAAAATAAAATAAAATAAAATAAAATAAAATAAAATAAAATAAAATAAAATAAAATAAAATAAAATAAAATAAAATAAAATAAAATAAAATAAAATAAAATAAAATAAAATAAAATAAAATAAAATAAAATAAAATAAAATAAAATAAAATAAAATAAAATAAAATAAAATAAAATAAAATAAATTAAAATAAAATAAAATAAAATAAAATAAAATAAAATAAAATAAAATAAAATAAAATAAAATAAAATAAAATAAAATAAAATAAAATAAAATAAAATAAAATAAAATAAAATAAAATAAAATAAAATAAAATAAAATAAAATAAAATAAAATAAAATAAAATAAAATAAAATAAAATAAAATAAAATAAAATAAAATAAAATAAAATAAAATAAAATAAAATAAAATAAAATAAAATAAAATAAAATAAAATAAAATAAAATAAAATAAAATAAAATAAAATAAAATAAAATAAAATAAAATAATATAAAATAAAATAAAATAAAATAAAATAAAATAAAATAAAATAAAATAAAATGAAAGAAAATAAAATAAAATAAAAATAAAAATAAAATAAAATAACAGTAAAGAAATATAAAATAATATAAAATAAAATAAAATAAAATAAATAAATTGAAATTTAATTTAATTAAAAAAATATAAAATAAAAAAGGTAAAAGAAAATTTACCAAAATTAAAAAAAAAATTAAATAAATACTCAGGTGAGATGTTCCCCTTCTCTGTGCCGAATTCGGGTGCTCATAGAAAAATATTTTTCCTTGAGCTTCTTTGTTGTGAAACCATGTTTCATAAAATGTATGTTGGTATTTTTTGTTATGCAGAAGAAAGGTGCGAAAAAATTTGATACTTAAATTAAAACAAAAAACACATTTTACCAGTCTGCCCAGTTCATAGCACACAAAAGTGGCTAGCTAGCCAGTCAGCTATTGCAAATTCGCACTTTTGGCGCTTGCAAAGTTCATTCCAAAATTAATTGCTTTTCACTTGAGTGCCAGTTACTCACTTTTTATCAAAGAATGCAACAACATTGCAACAGCGAAATACACATCGATTTTAGGCGAGCCTTCACAAGCGTTTCTGCAAACCTTCAAAATATTTTAAAGTGGCGCCCCACGAACGATAAGTTTTCAGTCCATCGACACGCAATCTGACGCTTGCTAAAATATTGCCCAATTTAATGAAATGAATATAGGGTATACAGTGGACAAAGTTTGAAAAAAAACCTGCAATAAAATAAAATAAAATAAAATAAAATAAAATAAAATAAAATAAAATAAAATAAAATAAAATAAAATAAAATAAAATAAAATAAAATAAAATAAAATAAAATAAAATAAAATAAAATAAAATAAAATAAAATAAAATAAAATAAAATAAAATAAAATAAAATAAAATAAAATAAAATAAAATAAAATAAAATAAAATAAAATAAAATAAAATAAAATAAAATAAAATAAAATAAAATAAAATAAAATAAAATAAAATAAAATAAAATAAAATAAAATAAAATAAAATAAAATAAAATAACATAAAATAACATAAAATAAAATAAAATAAAATAAAATAAAATAAAATAAAATAAAATAAAATAAAATAAAATAAAATAAAATAAAATAAAATAAAATAAAATAAAATTAAATTAAATTAAAAATAAAATAATAAAATAAAATAAAGAGTAATAAAATTATATATAAAAAATAAGTAAAAATATTAAAATAAACAAAATAAATTAAGTTAGATAAACAACTACTGCTTTCATTTACTCGAAAATTGCTCATTAATTAAAGCAGTGCAACAAAATACATACCATATTACTCTTATTCAGTCCTGTACTCGGTTGCGCCAAAAAAGCGAACTCATTGGATATTGTTCGACATTTACAATACCCAACACTTCAGCATGACAGGTAAATAAATAAATAAATAAATAACTTTTCGCCTCAAAAGCAAACACTACAAAAGAATTTCCACAATCCTCATTGATTGTAGTGCACCCATCCGGCGGAAGTGGAAGCGTTAGCTTTGCTGGCCTAACACAATCAACTTAGATGGTCTAGCTTATTGTTTACTCAACAATACTACTTTCGTACGCACATAAACATACATACATTTTTTATGTAAGCGTAACAATAGAGCATGTTGTGTAAACTAAACCTCTGTTGCAAGGCAACAACTAAAATAAACAGAGCTCACAATGCATGTGCTCAGCTCACCAACCAACAAAACGAAACCAAAACTATAATTTAAAATTTTCAAACAAAATAAAGGTGTGCTACATACACTCATAAGCTATACAGTCAAAGAGGCAAAAGTGCTAAACAAGCAATTTGATACAGAAAAATGCTTACGTTTTGCCAAATGCAATTCACTTATGTGGTGTTCACACCTGCTTGCATTAGCATGTTTACATCAATTTAAATCTATTCGCATTGTGGAGAAACACTTGAAGGGAGAAAAGCTATTATTTCTTAACTGAATGAATGTTGTGCAGAGATACAGACATATGGATATATGTAACTTGATATAGGGTGTGTGTTATTTTTAACCACTGCAAAAGGGAATCTAGCGAGCTCCTCAATAAAAGTTTTGATGATCTTAATGGTAATAATTATAAAGGCAATAATCATTACCATTAGCACACGGCTTTAAAATTTGAACTTAAATTTTAAACTTTTTTGGACTACATATATGACCAAACCAAATTTGGTTTCAAATTCAGTCTAGACCAATTTTCAAGAAAATTGGCTAAATGAATCGGGTTTCAATTATAAACCAGAAATATTTTAACAATTTTTTAAAGATAAAATAAATTCTTTGTCCGATGGCGGGGACTCGAACCAAAACTCCCCGCATCATGTCCGTCTGCTCTACCACTGACCTACATCGCACACATAAATGTTGTTGGCAAAATTCAATCATGAATAAGCTTTCAAAAATAAATTTGAATTTTCAACCCCAAAAGTTTAAATTTTAGACCGAAAAGTTTTAATTTTCAAACCAAAAGGGTTTAATTTTAAACCGAAAAGTTTTAATTTTAAACCAAATAATTTTAATTTTAAACCGAAAAGTTTTAAAAATAAAATAAAATTAAAAAAATGTGGCACTTGGCAGGATTCGAACGAAAACGCTCAGGAGTCATAACCGACTGCTCTACCGCTGAGCTATGACGCACTTTAAGTTTTGGTGGGCAAAATTCAAATACATTCAAACAAACCAAAAATAAAAAATTTTGACTGCTTTTTCATTTAGATTTTAAATCGAAACCAAAAGAAATTGAAAATCTTTGTAGGTATTTGGACGGTTTGAAATTTTGTTCAAAAAAGTTTGAAAGATTGGTTAAACTTTATACGGGTTTAAAATTTAGGTTCATTTTTTTAGCCGTGGATAATCTTTCTAATAACCGTATCTGTAAATGTGAACACAACCCGTAACCCCTAACGCAGCCATAAGAATAAACCTTACCATATTCGTAAAAGTAAAAGAATCATTTACATCAATCTTAAAAGTAGCCATAATTTTAACGTAACCGTAGTTACAACAACCTCTAATGTTACTCTAAGAGTAACAGTTATGTAACCGTAACCATAACGTAAGCGTAGCCTTAACGTAACTGTAACCATAACGTAACCGAAAGAGTAAAAAATACTGCAAGTTTAAATGGAACCGCTACAGCAACCTTCAACGTAACCGTAACCATAAGGTTTAGGAAAAAAGTAACAATTACAGCTACTTTTAACCCAATTGTGATACAACGTATTCGTAAGAGTAACAGTTACAGCAACCTACAACAAAATTATAAATATAACATAAACTTAAATAATAGTAGTAACTACAGCTAAGTCTAGAAGCTAAAGCTAAAATTTACGTAACCATTACTTAACTGTTATCATAGCCCAACCGCAAGAGTAACAATTAAACTATTTTTAACGTAACTGTAAACATAAAATAACTTTAACCGAACAATTACGGTAACCATAATGCAACCGTAACCATATCCATAACCGCATCGGTAACCCTTAATTGTAGAACCCGAAACTTTAAGTGACACTCTAGCCACAGTACTAAGGGTAGTAACAGTTCCCGGTTAGGGTTATTTTAAAGGACGTATTAAGACTACAAACACGTTCCATTTTTCTATTTCTTCCTCTCTCTTTGATTTCGTCAAAGTACTTCGTTAAAATTTTGAATTTCGATATCTATACATATGTATAATCTTAATCGATTTACTTTTGTTTCATTTCATTCCAAATCATTCAAAACTTTAAACGTTTTTTTTTATACACGCAGCTTTAAAGAAAAGTAAGCTTTTGGGAACATTTTTTTTGTTCTGATTTACTTAAATTTTGTACAGATTTATTTATAGGTCTGAATGCGAAGAATCGTTTGAACTATAATTTAATAATGTAACGTATAAATGTCTGCATATGCATGGCTAATGTGGACCTCACTTCATACAGTAAAAGTGAATAAACTATTGTTTACAACAGCTGAGTTCGTAGTAGTGTAGCCGAGTGCAGTGTTACCAACTTTGTAGTTTCTCTTTAAATTTATGGTAAATCTTTAAATGGCTAAAGTTCTAAAGACTGTAATCGAAATGATAGACAAAACGTTACCACAACCATATCCACAAGTACCACTGTACTTACCGTAAACGCGAATATAACCATGACCATAACGTAATCATAACCATAAACATGAAGTCCCCATAACCATACCATAGTGGTACTCTTAACCGTAACCATAAATATAACCATAGACATAAAGTAACCATAACAATGACTATAAAGTTAACATAACCGTAGACATAAAGTAACCATAACCATGACTATAACGTTCACATAACCACATACATATAGTAACCATAACCATAAAGATACACAAAACGTAACCATAACCATGGACATAACGTAACTATAACCATAGACATAGAGTATCCATAACCATAACCATATACATAAAGTAGCCATAACCATAGACATAAAGTAACCATAACCATAACCATAGATATGAAGTAACCATAACCATAACCATAGACATACAGTAACCACAACCATATTCATGGTGGTACTGTTGTTGTTGTTGTTGTTGTTGTTGTAACGAAGCGTAGCCCTGCCCAGCGTGTACTTTTCCTTAACCTAAATTGTCATCAATTTCTTCTAACGGGAGTCCTAGGAAACTTGCAGTTTCAACAGGGTTGGACCAGAGGGAGATGGGTGTTAGAAGAGTGGGCTCCGAAGAGCAGATAAATAAATGGTTGGTATTATGGGGTGACGAGCCGCATGCCGGACATTCATTCGGCACGTCAAGGTCTAGTCTGGATAAGTAGGAGTTTAACCTGCTACAGTATCCAGAGCGTAATTGAGCCAGAGTGACCCTTGTCTCTCGAGGAAGATGACGCTCCTCAGCCGCGACGCGAGGTGGTTTGGCGTGCAAAACGGCGTTCAGTGGACAGAGCGAGACATAAGACGCAACGGACGTGTCATGGATGTGCTTCAGGGGCTGCGTATGTACCTTTGGATCAAACGGCGAAAGTGTGAGATGCCGGATCTCATCAAAATGCTCACGTAGATGTGCCCTTACGGTCCTAGGAGGTGGCTCATACTCAAGCAGTAGTCTGTTGGGATGTTGTGGTTTGCAACAGTTCAACAGGTACTGCTTGTTTACCATTTCATTGTGCTCCAAAACTGGGAGCATTTCCACCTCATGATGTAAATGATGTTTTGGAGACATAAGGACGCATCCCGTGGCGGTTCTGAGTGCGGTATTTTGGCAGGCCTGCAGTCTTTTCCAATGAACCTCAGCAAGCCCCGGCGACCATATCGGCGACGCGTAATTCAGGATCGGCCGACCAATTGCTTTATAGGTTGCCAGCAACGTTTCTTTGTCTTTACCCCAAGTGCTGCCGGCTAGCGACTTGAGAATTTTGTTGCGGCTTTGTAGCTTAGAGACAATTGCGGTTGAATGAGCAGCGAATTTGTGCATGGGGTCGTAAGTTACCCCTAAGATTTTGGGGTGAGAGACAGTAGGTAATTTTTGATCGCCTACGTAGATTTCTAACTCCATGCCAACTTGCGCCGTCCAGGTCGTGAATAGTGTCGCCGAGGACTTCGTTGGCGACAATGTCAGGCTCCGGGCAGTGAAAAACTCAACAAGAGAGGGGAGATAACCATTGATCCTGGAGCATAGCTCATCTACGGAAGTGCCAGAAGCCAGGATCGTACAATCGTCTGCGTAAGAGACAATCGAGACTCCATCTGGTGGGGAAGGAAGCCTCGAAATATAAAGATTAAACAGAAGCGGGGAAAGGACACCACCCTGCGGTACCCCTTGTTTAATCTTTCTCGGTTTTGATTTTTTGTTTCTGAAAACTACAGACGATTGACGACCACTCAGATAATTGGCGGACCAACGCTTAAGACAGGGGGGGAGCGATGAATCTTCCAAATCGGATACCAGTTGTCCATGATTTACTGTGTCAAAAGCTTGAGACAGGTCAAGAGCAACTAGAACCGTCCTGTGATGAGGGCTTTTCTGGTTGAGTCCGTCAGTTATCTGAGTGTTAATGGCATTTAGAGCAGATGTTGTGCTCCGTATTTTTCTAACGCCATGTTGGTGCTCGGCTAACCTCAACTTTGATGTGTAAAGAGGAAGTAATACCGCCTCCAATGTCTTCACTACTGGCGAGAGGAGCGATATCGGACGATAAGACTCCCCTACGTTAGCTGGCTTGCCAGGCTTTAGTAGTGGGACCACGACTGCCTGTTTCCATTTTTCAGGTATGACAGAAGTGGCCAGGGACAAATTGAAGACGGTAGTGAGGTATTTTACTCCCTCTTCGCCGATGTGTCTTAAATGCACCATGGCTATGTCGTCAGGGCCCATAGCTTTAGAGTTTTTGGCTTTCCTGATGGCCACTCGAACCTCTGTAGCGGTGATGGAAACGGGGGCATTGTTTTTGTGTTTATGCGCACACCTGAAGATCCTACGTCTGTCCCTGTCCTGTGCAGGGTGTGGTACAAACTGTCGGCAAAAGGCCGTTGCACTTTTCTTCGGGTCACTAAACGTCTTGTCACCGAAGGTGATGTCTACGTTTTTTGGTGGACCCGTCGAATTTGACAGGGAATTGACTGTGGACCATAATTTTCCAACACCGGTAGAGAGGTTACAAGACCTCAGATGCTCCTCCCATTTGGCATGTTTGTGTTCATCTACCAACCGTCTGATTTCCGCGTTGAGACCACTGATCTGTGGGTCTGCGGGATCGATGCTACGTATATGGTCACGTTCATTGGCCAGGGCTGCAGCTTCAGTTGGGAAGTTTGGCCGTATATTCTGTATTCTCCCAGCTGGTATAAAAAGGGCTGCAGCTCTATTTATGACCTTACGTATTTCCTTTTCACCTTGGCGTACGTCAGTCGGTATGGGAAGAGCACCAAAGGAGCTCTCAGTAAACTCAGTAAAGCCAACCCAGTCAGCCCTCCTGAAGTTTACGTAGGATCTCTTCTCAGAGGTGGTGAAATCCGGGGCACGATCAACGGACAGGATGATTGGCAGGTGATCTGATGCCAAAGCCACCATTGGGCGCCAGTTTATGCAGTTTATTAGACCTGGACTAACAATTGTTATGTCCGGGGAGCTACTGCAATTTACTGCCATCCTCGTGGTGGCGTCCGTGTTCACCGCGCAGAATGTGGAAGCGTCAATTTGCTCGGCTATTTCCCGTCCTCTGCCGTCAGCAGAATGGCGTGAATGCCACATGTCATGGTGTGCATTAAAATCGCCCATAATGACACGGTTATCGCCCCGTAGGAAATCGCTTAAATCAGGGCGATAACTTCTGGGACAACAGGTGACGGGAGGTATGTAGATGTTTATCAGCTCGAGATCAACACCTCCAGCTGAAATGACAATACCCTGTCGCTCTAAGGGTATGTCCTCTTGGTCGGTGTTGAATGCAAATTCCCTATACCGCACGGTTTGGTGGATGATGAACGCAAGACCACCCCCACCGTCCGTACGATCATGCCGGAGAATGTGGTAGCCACCACTCGCTCTGAGATCCGAGTGCGTGCCAAGTTTAGTCTCCTGGATTGCAGCAATTTTGATAGAGTTTTGCTGCATAAACTTGGTGATCTCCACAATCTTGCCAGTTATACCATTGCAGTTTAACTGCATTATTTTGAAATGCGGGGGAGAGGCAATGGTCACTCTGGGAGTCAGGGACTGGTGCGCTCGCCGTGGAGGTAATATGCTAGTCCGTGATCGTCGTCGCAGTCCTGAAGGCGACAAATTCCGCTCGTTGGGAAACGAGGTAGAATTTGTCGGCAATGTGGGCTGCACAGCTCGACAACACGGCGCAACATACGCATCAGTCCATAGATTTCTGTTTGCGAGCCCTGAGCATATGCGCAGGTTACATTGGCCAAGGCAGATATTGCACTTGACCGATGGCACTCTGGACGCATATATTCTGTGCCGACAAACAGTGCACATAGTGTGAGGGACCAGGAGCTGATGGCCTTGATTCACACTTGTGCCGGTACCGGAAGAAGTAGAGGGGAGGAGAATATTTTGGGGCGGGAGTTGTAGCTCAGCAGTGCTCACAACATCAATAGATGTGCTACGTAGGGAGTAGTATGAGCTGCTGTGTGAGGTGTTAGCGCTCTAGGGCGCGAGCTACAACTGGGAACACACAATGTTTGCTGAGCAATAGATATATTGCGAAGGGGAGGCGATAGCGCTACGCCGGAGCGTCGCGAGCCACGGGACGTTCTAAGACGTGAACAGCAAGGTGCCACGAAGGTTTTGAAAAAACTAAGAGGCCGGTGTGTTTTGGGATCTAGTCCGGAACAACTAGACTTGTGTAGCCAACCTTTACAAGATGTGCATTGCACCGAATGCGAACATCTGGTATAAATTTTCTTCCGGCACACGCAGCAGAACCATTCTGTTGGACCAGGGTTTAGCTCAACGCCAGACCGGAACAACAGAATAGGGAGCAGCCCTGCTGCAAGTAACTGCTCCAGGGATGACAATTTAAGGGGGAGGAATCGTGACACGTTAGACAGGGTCACTTCGGGTGTACTGCTCTTGGCCAGGCTGTAATAAAAAAATACAGCCTGGGTCGTTTCGGTACGAAGGGTACTGCGCAAGCACATGTACCTTTCTCGCAGAACCGGCAGTACGTAGAAACGCCGTTACCGTTAACCGTTACCATGAATATAAACATGACAATAACGTAACCATCACCATAAACATAAAGTAGCCATAACCATAAATGTTACCATAACAATAAAAATAACTATAACCATAACAATAACCAAAACTACAACCATAACAATAACCATAACTATAACTATAACAATAATCATACCCATAACTAAAACCATAACCATAACCATAGCAGCAAATATAATAGGAGCCATGCGGTTCTATTGAGGTTGAACTCCCGCAGTTGGTAACACTGGCCGGCCATATGGCGTTCACATACATACATATATCTATAGGTACATTTGCGTATCTCTGAAAAACGAGAAACTGAAATGTTGCACTGCGTTGCTGCATTGTTGCTTGCCAACAATGTTTCATTATTTGTTAACACCTGCACATTGAAACAAAATAAAATGTACACGAATTTATATATTACATATAACTAAGAGGAAAGTAATACCTGAAAAGCCAACTGGAGCATCTGCATAACCAAAATGCATCGTTACACAAGTAACTGAAGCGGTGAGTCAACGATTTGTGGCGTTTCAAATAGGTCTGTACACATACAACCATACATACATACACTCTCTTCCATACACATGGAGGCCATGGTTGCTGGTATTATAGGGCATATTTTGAATTGTTAAATTGCTTAAATTGTTGTAAATTCAATTTCAAAAATTTGGTCCTTGTTGTGCGTGTGGTGTGTTTCATATCAAAAGGTGGATAGCATGCGCTCAATGTGGGTTAGAGGCAGATGTGAAGTTGTTTCGTGAAGAGAATTTTTCAAAATCAAAATAAAAAAAAATAAAAAAAAATAAAATAAAATAAGATAAATCCAAATAAAATTAAATTAAAAAAATAAATAAATAAAATAAAATAAAATAAAATAAAATAAAATAAGATAAATCCAAATAAAATTAAATTAAAAAAATAAATAAATAAAATAAAATAAAATAAAATAAAATAAAATAAAATAAAATAAAATAAAATAAAATAAAATAAAATAAAATAAAATAAAATAAAATAAAATAAAATAAAATAAAATAAAATAAAATAAAATAAAATAAAATAAAATAAAATAAAATAAAATAAAATAAAATAAAATAAAATAAAATAAAATAAAATAAAATAAAATAAAATAAAATAAAATAAAATAAAATAAAATAAAATAAAATAAAATAAAATAAAATAAAATAAAATAAAATAAAATAAAATAAAATAAAATAAAATAAAATAAAATAAAATAAAATAAAATAAAAAAAATAAAATAAAATAAAATAAAAATAAAAATAAATTAAATTAAAAAAGTAAACCAAAATAAAAAAAATAAAATAAAATAAAATAAAATAAAACAGAATAAAATAAAATAAAATAAAATAAAATAAAATAAAATAAAATAAAATAAAATAAAATAAAATAAAATAAAGATAAAGTGAAATAAATTGAAACAAAATAAAGTAATATAAAACTAAATAATAAAAAGTAAAATTAAATAAAATAAAGAAAAATTAAATACATCTTGTAAAGTAAATAATTGCTCATCCGCCCTGGTTTACCAACATCTTCAAGTAGTCAAAGATTTCATTGCTTGCATCTTGAGAATATTTTTCTACAACAAAAATGCAAGTTGAATTCACAAATACATTCATATTCAATTGTTGGCTTGGATTTCAAAGCAATCTTTTATGTTAAACTACGAAAATTCAATATGAGCTTTAATGACCTTGCGCTTGAAATAATGACATTTTGAACAAACAAGAACATAAAAATTTATACGAACACTTGCGTTTGAATTGGTTTGACATTTTGTGTTTATGTTGCTTTTTTTTGTTCAATTTTGCCTAGAGAAAAACTTGAAATAACCACATTGACATTTGAAACAACAGCAACAAAAACAATACTACAGTAACAACAACGCACAGCTAGACAAAAACGGTTTGCTGTCAGTTACGATTGCTGTAAATGAAAGTGTTGTTGTTCAATATTGTTATGGTTGTACAGCAAAAGCCATGTGGCAAGTGGCATGTGGCATTTGGCAAGTGGTAGAAAAAAAAATTTAAGAAATGCAATTTTGGAACATTTTAATTAAATTTAAGTGTCTCAGTTATATTCTGGTAATGGATTTGCATTGAAGAAAATTGCTAGCTACAATGACGTGCTAACAATAATGGTTGCAATATTTTCAAGTGCTTCTCAGAGAATTTTCAAATTTTAAATTTATTTACTCTTCAATTATTTTTGCAAATGTGGGAAATATAAAATTTACAATAGAAAAGTTTCAATATCGATAACAAATTTATACATACATAAGAGAGTATTTTCTTTATACTATGACTTTTTGAACAAAAAAAAAAAATTTTTTTAGAAGAAAATTAAATTGAATAAAATAAAATGTAAAATGTAATTTGTATTAAATAAATTTAAATTTTTTTAAATAAACTAAAATAAAATTAATTGAAATAAAAAATTACAAAAATTAGTTAGATTCGAAAAAAATAGAATAGATTAAGGTAACATATAATAAAATAAATTTTCAGAAAAGTTATTTTTTTGACAATGGTGAATTTTTTAACAGTGACTTTTTTAACCAGTGACTGTTTTAACCAGTGACTTTTAGAACAAGTGACTTTTTAACAAGTGACTTTTCTAAAAAGTGACTTTTTCAACCAGTGACTGTTTTAACCAGTGACTTTTTTTAACCAGTGACTTTTTTTAACCAGTGACTTTTAGAACAAGTGACTTTTTAACCAGTGACTTTTCTAAAAAGTGACTTTTTCAACCAGTGACTGTTTTTAACAGTGATTTGGATGAAATTTGGCATATAGATAGTATGATTGATTCTAAGACTATCCACTAGGGGTTTTCCACTTGGGGAGTGTACAGGGTTGCCACCTATCTCAATTTTTTTTTTAATTATCGAGTTAAATAAGCCAATATGGGTTTCAAATGAAAGGTATTTTCGCCGACATACCAACTAAAATATATTCAGGGTAGCCGCCTAGGGTTACCATTTTACCGCATTGTGTTTGTATTGTATATTTTTGCGATAATAAGTATTTGGATTATTTTGGGATAATTTTTAGATCATTTAGGGGTCAATTTGGAATTATTTTGGAGCTATTTTAAGATGATTTTGGGTTCAATTTTGGATTATTTTGGGACAATTTTGGGATAATTTTCGGATAATTTTTGAGTCATTTTTGGATAATTTTTAGATCATTTTGTGATCATTTTTGAGTCATTTTGGACACATTTGAGGGTATTTTTGGGGAAGTTTTGGGATTATTTTGGGAACATTCTTGGATAATTTTAAGATAATTTTAGGTTACATTTAAGGGTGTTTTTGGGATCATTTGGGAATCATTTTGGGATCATTTTAGGGTTATTTTGGGGTCATTTTGGGATCATTTTCGGATTTTTTTTGGGTCGTTTTGCGTTCACTTTCGTATCATTTTGGGAACATTTAAGGGTCTTTTTGTGATCATTTTAGGATTACTTTGGGATTTTTCTTTGGTTATTTTGGGATTATTTTGGGTAAGTCAAGTTAGCGTTAAATTGATAGCACCGAGCAAGATCGGTCACCCAGGTACTTTAGTATAAGTCACTGAAGCCGATCAGTTGTATAATAAATTTTATTATCTCTTAATTTTCTATTGTCGGCATATTTCAATAAGGCTTTTACTGTCACTTAAGTGCAATATAAGAGACCCTGTTGCAAAATCGCTTAACACCACACAAAATACTTTAATGACACTCAAAAATTTGGCAATATTCACTTTCCTTTATTTCACAGCAATATCTTCTTTGTTTCGCATATTTTCCCCCTATATTCATTTGTTTTCTTGCATAACTAGCACTCGTGTTCGTTATGCTTTTAATGTTGTTTGCCCCCTTTTTTCGTGTGCGCTTTTCACATTTTTGCTTGCTCATAAAATTTAATTTTATTAAAAGTCGAGTGTACTTTGCCTTTGTATTTTCGTCTTATTTATGATGCTAATTACGCTTCTAATGGGGTGCAAATCCGGTGTTGGTGCACTTTTGCTGATGCTGTGCGCTGCCACGCCCACACCACACACACAGGCACACACACACACAGCTTTGCTTGAATTGCAATCATTGCTTTTGTTTGTTAACGGCTTTTGTTATTCCTTTGGGGGTTTTTATGCTTTTCGGGTCATTTGTAAGGATTTGTGCCACAGCAGTAGCATGCCAGTCTGGCCACAAGAGTCCATATTAAATTTGATGAACAAAAGCTGTGTAAATATTTTCACTTAATTTCGTTAAAATTGAATTTTGGTATTAAAACTAAATTTCGAATTGTTTGAAAGTTGTGTTTGCTAAATATTTATGTAAGTATTAACACACAGCTTTTTTAAATTTACCATAACAACTGACACAATGCGATAGCCAGTGTTTGGAGTTGGCTGTTTTTCACAATTTAATTTACGGAAATTGTTAATAATTAAATTTTTTGGCTTAAAAATTTTCTAGAAATGTTATGTGAAGATTAGCGTAATCGTTTTATTATTAAAAAAAAGAATTTCTGTTGACTTCACAAACAACAGAAGTGAAGTTTCTTTTTCATATAGCGCGCATTGTTGAAACGTGCTATGGGTAAGCCCACACAAATATTGATAAAGTCCAATTTTTTATAAAATTTCATTTTATTTTTTCTTATTTCTCTTTTTTCAGATGTTTATCCTTTCATTTTTTTTTTTTTTTTTGTATATATTATTTTATTTTACTTTATTTTATCAAACTTTATTAAGCTATTGCATAGCTTTTATCGCAGGCCTTGGCGGTGGAAGTGAAATGAAAAAATGTTAATGTTAAAAAAGTTCGTAACGGACTTTTTTCAATGTTAAAAGGTTCGGCGTTAGCAACATAACTTGACAAAAATAAATATAAGCGTTGCCTACATTTAGGCGTATGACGTATGTTAGCAGCAGGCCGATTACATAAAATTGTATCTGTAAGCGGTGCCTACATTTAACTGATATTTGCAGCAGGCCGATTACATAAAATTGGAGCTGTATAGGCTATACTGTTAACAGGTTAAGGCTGTACTGCTCTAAAGTCATAAATGTGCTCATTGAGTTTTCATAAATATTATAATTGCATAAGATGATAAAAAGTGATATGCAATAGCTTTACCGCGGCAGTCCGCGAATGCCACACGTCCTTTTTTAATATAATTTTATTTTGTTGTTTTTATTCCATTTTATTTATTTTTTTAGTTTATTTTTTTAACTATTTTTTTTTTTTTTTTCATTTTCTTTTTATTTTATTTTACTTTATTTTATTTTATTTTTTATTACCTATCTTTTTTTTTAATCTTGAACTTTTATTTTATCTTTTTTTACTTTTTTTGTTTTTTTTGTTTTTATGTACTTATTTACTTTTATTTTATTTTTTTTATTTTTTTACTTTATTTTTTCTTTTATTTTTTTATTTTAGTTCTCTTTTTTTTTTAATTTTGTTTTACCTTTTTTATTTTATTAGTTTTAAGTTTTTTTTATTTTTTTTATTTTTATATAGAACATTTCTTTAATTTCAATGCTAACTTATATGAAAGATTTGCGAATTTTTAGGACTTGGTGTGAAACCTATGAAAGAATTTTCTATGCTTAATGCACGAATATTTTTTTTTCATTTAAACATTTAAACTCTTTGTTGCTTTTGACTTGTAGTCTATTGCTGTAAATACCGACGGTATTGTGAAGCAATTTTCGGGATTGTATGAAAATCTGTTTTTTTTGAGAAAAATTTACCCACGCGCTGCAGGAACCAGACAAGCCGACATATGTTTCGATGATACTGGAATTACATCTCTTCATGGACTTTTCTTCCCGGCATTGTGAGAGTCGAACTCACAACACTGTAGTGACTTGTATGCTAGAAGGTCTAACACCTTAGGCCACTACCCAGCTTGAAGGTAAGATATGATACTGGATCATCGAAACATATGTCGGCTTGTCTGGTTCCTGCAGCGCGTGGGTAAATTTTTCTCAAAAAAAAACAGATTTTCATACAATCCCGAAAATTGCTTCACAATACCGTCGGTATTTACAGCAATAGACTACAAGTCAAAAGCAACAAAGAGTTTAAATGTTTAAATGAAAAAATATTCGTGCATTAAGCATAGAAAATTCTTTCATAAGTTTTTATTTTTATTTATTTTTTTTTTTTTATTTTCCTTTTTTATTTTTTCTACTTTTATTTTTTATTTTTTTATTTTACTTTCTTTTATTTAAAATTATTCTTTTTTATTTTAAATTTTTTTTTTTTTTTTTTCTTTTTTTTTTATACCTTTTTTATTTTATTTTATTTATTTTTTTTTTTATTTTTTTTTCATTTATTTTTTTTTTTATTTCATTTAATTTTTTTTGGTTTCTATTTTATTTTTTTTTTTCTTATTTGTATTTTTTTTTTTTTTTGTAATTTTTTTTTACTTTTCTATATTTTTTATTTTTATTTATTTTACTTTATTTTTTTCAATTTATTTTATTAAATTTTTTTTTTACTTTATTTTATTTTTTTCTTTAAATTTTAATTTTTTATTTTTCTTTATCATACAAAATTTTTTTTTTTTTTTTTTCATTTTTTTTTTAAGAGAAAATCTTTTATTTTTTTATTAAACCTTTTTTTATTTTGTATCTATTTTTTCTTTTTATTTTTTAATTTTATTTCTTTAATTAATTTTATTTTAATTTATTTTTTTTTTGTTTTTTTTTTATTTAATTTAACTTTTGTTTATTTAATTAAATTAATTAAATAAATATTTATCATTTAAAAAAATTGTACTCCGTCTCCTTGCTTTAGATGCATGAACAACAGGAATTCCTTAATTCCTTTAAATACTATCGAAGCTCAAAAACGAAGAACACCGAAGTAGATATTTCAAACCAAGATCTCATGTCCGCTCAGCTATTTCCCAAAATCCGCTAAGCAAACCAATCTACACACAATCCAGTGTGAAGGAGAATGAATGAAGTAAAATCCTTTGAAACGCCGTCTGACATTCAATAAC
>CAXKVI010000001.1:166381095-166393364 GCA_964058755.1 Campiglossa producta
ACCAACTAAAATAAGGAATGCTTGCTGCAACACATTTAATTGAAATTACATAAATGTGCAGCAAAAAGGAATAAGTGAATATGTTTCGTTTTCTTTTTTTTTTTGTTTGTTTTTTCTTTGGGTATGTGTTGGGCGCGTAATTTTTCACAATTATTCGTTCCTTTGCACTCGAGCGCGTCACTTTGAATGCTGATTTTATTGCGCACACTTTTCCGCTCTACTTTCTTCGACGTTGGTAAACATCCTGTTGTGAAACAGCAAATTAGTCAGGAAAAGGTTTTTTGTTTAACCCGTGAGTTTTCTGGCTATTATTGAACTAGTTTGAAAAAGGCGAACTAATCTCCGAATTCTGTAATTTTGTCTCGTTTGAGGTTTGATATGGACAAAATGGAATTGGAACACAAAATGTCTCTATTAGTGACTAGAGACAGCTTACATAATTCTAGGCATTGTGGTATAGTGGAGAGAGTCCCTATATTCCGCCTAAAAGTATGCAATCATTATTCTATTGATTGAACTCAGGTGCATTGTGATGCCAGATCGATATAGTTTATGTAATTTCGGAAAATTATAAGGTATGGGAATGGAAAAAGGCCGGTTGTCTTACTGTATAGTTGTGTTTTGTCTCAAACTAGTTGTGAAGTAATTAACAACTAGTTGCTTTCACAGCAGGGAAATTACCAAAATGCATTGGGGTGTGTACGTTTCATATTGGTTTGCGGCATTTACGGCGCTTCGTTTCCGTTCCAATTTTTATTTCGTTTCTTTTCTTGAACTTTACAAAATTTAATTTAAATAAAAGCCAACGCTTAAACACACATATTTGCAAAGATGTTAAAGACAATTTTTTTGTAATTTTCTTAAAAGCGGAAAATGTTAATTACATTTGCTTATGCTTGCGCTAAGTAAGTTGAAGATAAAGAAACATTACGAATAGTGCGAAGTAGACGAATGTTGTCATTATCTGATGAAGAAAGAAATGAAATAAAATTAAAAAAGAACTTTAACTTTGACGGAAATTTTGGTTTTCGCGTTAAGGGGACACCCCCAAATGACTATCAAGTAAGAGTGATGTGGTGGGAGCTAGCACCAGTGCGCTGCATACGCATTTAAGCATCCATCAGCCAACATCAAACGCCGGACATCGAAATTGACAGTGCTTAGCCGGATATGAACCCGGTACGCTCTGGGACTCCCTTGAGGTACTGCCCGACTGTCTCGGTAGCGATTTGGTATGACCGGTGGAACCTTCTAGGTCATGTCATCCCTACATCCGTAAGGAAGGATAAAATGGGTAATGAGAGGTATCATATTCGTAGATCAAGCATCGAGTTAGCACGTCTTTATCAATGTGCATTTTAGTCGCCTCTTGCGACCCGTGTGCCTACCTCGGGCATATTCTAAACCCCTAACCCTCAAGAAATCCCTTCAAACGCCAAAGATCGAACGGGGAGTTAAAACCCCATACGAAGTGGCATCAGAACAGACCCGGAGTAGGCAAACTCAGCTTTGTTGAATTCACCTGGGGCAGGATCCTTATAGGTATACTTGACCGAAATAACAACTGTTGGGCCATTCCTTAAGACCGGTGGCGGTACGTGCGAAACGAAATCGGTACCACCCTTCTCGACGTGATAAGGGAGTATCCGGGTGACACGACGTCAGGGTACTGATGCGGGATGGCACCTGCGAAGCATTCGCTTGCGAGTATGCAAAAACTGTTGCACTGTGCAAGGCAGCAGTTGCAAGACTGGTTAAAGTCTACCCAGGGTCAAAAATCGATGTCGTCGACTGGAAGGACATTCCGCCAAATCGTGCAGGTGCGCTGAACAGCTCGTAGCCTCGACTGATCTAAGCATTCGTCTTTCTAAAGGCGATGTAGATGTGGTCCTCAACCAAGAACTCTTGATCAATAGCCTTGTACAAGCTTGTCCAGTGCTATAACGACGCGGCAAGCATAGGCCACATTCATGGTCCTATGAATGTGGACTCGCTCCGCAAAATCCTGCAGGAAACAATTTGATAAGGCCAAAAGCCTAGGCACGTAGTCTCAATGGCTGGAATCCGTACAGCCCTGTCTAATCCGTCACGTAACTTTTTATAAGTGGATCTTCCAACTAGGGCGAAGTACGGTTGCAACAACAACAACACAGCTAGACTTAGATGACTAGTCTCAAAAACTCAAACAGCCATAAAGAAACCCTAGAGCTGCTCCTGCAACCAACCTGGCAGTAAATATACCCATCCTTATTGGACGGCACGTAGCAAGGCAAGGTGTAACCTATCGACGATGATGCACGAGTGGCAAAGATGATGAGAAGGACGAAACGGTGGAGCACCTCATCTGCAACTGTCCGGCTTTAAGCGGCTCAGGAATGAGCTTTTTGAGAGTTACCTTCCTGGATAACCTACGTCAGGTCGTGGAGCTGGACATAAAGGACTTGATGGCCTTTATCAAGTCATCTAAATGGTCCGAGGAGGAGTAACGGTTTCGGAGTGTCAGTCTCGGGATTCTGCTATATGGAGAATCCTGGCAGGGTGAATTTCCTAGTCTTAGTTCGAAACTATCGTATAAATGGTTGGATTTACTTGAAATTTGGTATGTAGGTAGCGTTATGCTTAGGTTAAAGTAAGTATGGGATGCTTTTTCTTTCGGGAAGTGGACCAGGAACCGATCTGTTCTAAACAATCGCATTTATCGCTCGATTTGTTGAAACTTGGTATGTAGGTAGCTATATGCTTAGCTTAAAGCATGGGATGAGTTTTCTTCCGGGAAGTGGACCAGGGCCCGATATATTCTAAACAATTATATCTATGACTCGATGTGCTTGATATTTGGCGTGTAGCTGGCGTTTTATCTTTATGAAATATGAGATAAAAAATCTTCAGAGAAGTAGGTCAGAGACCAAAAAATTCGTATGGAGGTAGAATTTTTGTTAGTTTAGTACATAGAATAAGTTTTCTTCTAGGAAGTAAACCAAAAAGCAGTTTATTCTAAAACATCATATTCGTAATGCGATTTCTTTCTCTTTAATTTAAAGAATTTAAAGTTCTGCACTTGAGTTTTATAGATTTTTAATCAAAATAAATTGCAATAACTAATTGCTATGAAACATTTTGTTTGAATGCACTCAGATATAGATTACTCTATGCAAACGAACGAATGTTTCATACTAAACAGCTCCACCTCGGCTACTTTGCATATGCATTTGCTTACGAGTACGATCATTACGTGCAGCTGTGTTGTACATTGTACGCAGTCTGTACACCAAATACCTACTTAATTTCATCAAAGTTTTAACTTTAACATGCTCGAATACACGAGTTCTTCAATCTTCTTTTTCAACCACTTTTGTTAAGTGTTTGTTATAAGTTAAATAAACTTTTACTTTGTAGCGCTAACTTCATCTGTTGGGTATACTCTACAACCGGCTGCTGTAACTGAGTACTTTTTCTGGGTTGTTGTTTTTTTCTTGTTTTTGTAAAATTGCTTTGATGATGTAAATACCCACTAAGAAATTGAAATGCTATAGCTTTCAGCGCAGACCATCTCTTTGTAGTATATATGAACTGACTGTTCTTCATCTTCGAGAGAACTCGGCTAAGACCGGACTGAGCTCGTGGCACTGGAGACTTATCAGAAGCTTTTTAACTGATGGACGACGTCGATAAAATTTAGGAACGCAAAATCCACAGGGTGGGGTCCTATCCCCGACACCTTTTAACTTCTTTTGAACGAAGATGCCCCCTCCAGCAGAGTGTGTCTCCATCGTTTCTTATGCCGACGACTGTACAATAATGGCTACGAGGAAGGGCCCCCATACTGAGAAACGAGTTAGACATTTACGTTAATGGCGTTAAGCCACCAACTGTCAGCCACACAAAGTTATTAGGGGTGATATGAGATAACACTTTCTTATATGCAGGTCATGTGTCTGCAATGGTTTCAAAGGTACGAGGTCGCAACTAGATCCTCAAGTCACTTGGCGGCAATACTTGGGGAAAAGATAAAGAAACGTTGTTGACTATATATAAGGCCATTGGCTGACCGGTCTTTCACTAGGCTGGACGAGATTACAAGTCATGTCTTTTAAGTCTCACCTTCATCAAGAGGCTAAATTGTTCAAAGTTAGGGAGGTTCCTTCCGAACTGTCCCAAAACGGGCATCCAAACCGTCATCTTTGATAAGATCCGGCATCACATTACGTTATCGTTTGGTCTGCGGGACCATAAGCGAGCTTTAACTGACATCCACACTGAGTCAGTAGATACCTCTATCAGGTCTCGGCCTGTGAACCTTATTCTAAACAGTCATCCACCCGAAATAGCTGAAAAAACCCCACCTTATCAAGGGAGACTAGAGTCACTCTGGCCCAACTTCGGTCTGGATACTGTCATAGGTTAAACAACATCATTTCAAGCCCCCCCACCCCCCTTTTTGAAACTGCTCGTTTCCTGGGACTGCCGTTAGAAGGGCCTAATGAAGATCTTCGGAATGATCATGCAGTCTAGGCAGGGAGAAGCACTGCCAACAACAACCCTTCATTTCACCTTCCTTTGCTATTTTCTCCCCATACAATCAGTTAGGTAGGACAAATCACGGTTATGAGTCATATGACAAATGCTTTCGTCACATCATAGTTCGTCCGTCCGTAGAGTACGCATACTTCCGTGATAGCTGCTGTACTGATACACACAGAATAATTTTCATGTAAAATCAGCACTTTTTAACACTTTTTCAGGTTATTATTTTTTAACACTATCGATCATGTTATTTTAACATGAAGCTCATGTTGAATAACTTCACTTCGTGTTAAATTAACATGACTTTCTGTTAAATTAACATGAAGCTCCCGTTGAAAAACTTGACTTCGTGTTAAATTAACATGGGGTCCTGTTAAATTAACATTAATTCCTTTTAAATTAACATCAGTTCCTGTTAAATTAGCATGAATTCCTGTTAAATTAACATCACTTCCTGTTAAAACAACATTATCTGCCTCATTATCTCATGCAAATTTAACAGGATCTTTCTTGATAGTTTAACCTGGTTCATGTTGACAAAAATGAATCTGTGTGTACTCAAGTGGAGCTTGGATAACCAATAAAGGAATGGCCATGCCTGTCGTAAAAGAAAGGTACAAACCGCTAAGGTAAGAGTCCCGAAAAAAACCATTGGACACCTGAACGGCACTTACTTCGTCTGCGAATGAAGGAACTACGTACGTAGTTGACTACATTGTCCCAATAGCTCGTGCTTTATCTTTTGTAGAATACTTTTGTATAAAACTAAAGACTACTAATCAAAGCATGTTGAGCTCTTAGTTTAAAACAAAGCATCTAAAAAATGGGGTTTAACCTCAAAAACCCTGCGCGTTGATTGCAGCGTATTTTTAGACCAGGCCTAGATAGCTAGTGGAGCAATTGTCCGAAAATCTGAAAACCGAACTCACACAGATTATTAGCTCTTTGCTTCGCTTCTTGAACAATGAAATTGTGAGAGCTTTATGATCGTACTGACCAATCAATGGATGTCTTTTGCTATGCTCAGTCGCTCACTTGCAAGCAACCACTCAATAACATACGCTGTTGCTTCGCTGCTTGTTAGTGAGCGAGGGAGCAAAAAACAGATGATATTATTTCATTGATGCGATGACCGCTCTTTCACTAATACACGCTAACTTTTATTTTTGCCGGGCCCTGTTTTAGACTGACCCAAACGCCCCAGTTTACTATTTTACTAAAAAATTTACTCCAGATTATAAAGTGCTTTGCACGCTGTTATTTTTTTTTCTTTTTTGTAACCATCCCAGCCAACGGGCTGCTGCCTGCCAGCCGACACAATGTCACTACACATGCCCTTTGCACCGTTTATTTTTTTTTTTTCACACTCTCAAAAGTTCCCTAGAGCGGAGTTTTTAATGCGGATTTAAAATCAGGTTGAGGAGCTTAGTTCACAAATGTATGAACCTACCACAAACTGGTACATTTTCTCCATGAATGTGTGTATGTGTGTGTATGTGTGTGTATGTGTGTGTATGTAAATTCAAGTGGCGCTGTTCTCTGCAGTTAATCCAAACCAAGTTTAACTGCCGTTGTGGGCTTTGGGAGTAAATATGTGAAATTACTTAAGACTACAACTAAAGAGGGAATTTTCATTACAGCCGTAAACATGGGAATGTAAGAAATATACAAAATATCTACTAAGCTTACTACAGTCTCGTGTATACTACCTAATGCCAGTTCGCATGTCCCCTACTCGTAAATGATTTGGCGTGACTTTTTCCGAGCTCGTCAATTTGGCCTAAGATTGTATTATGACTTCCAGATGGATTAGATAGGAGCACACTCCACTAAATTTTGAAGCAGTTGAGTGAGGCAACAAGGCACCATAAGCCGACTGGCTGTCCGACATAACTTTTTTATCAGTCTTAAAAATACCTGCTCCCCGTCGAAAGCATTCTCTACCGCAAACATCATGAAACTCCGCTTGAAAGTATGCTCTCATTTCTTCCATTCGTGTAGCAGAGTCCCGGGACTCGGTCATATTGAAAATCCCGCATTTGTCGGAATTATTCACACTGACGTAAACCCGAAACCGTTACTTCTCCTCGAACCATTTAGATGACTTAATAAAGGCCATCAAGTTCTTTATGTCCAGCTCCGCTACCTGACGTAGGCTATCCAGAAAGAGAACTCCCAAAAAGCGCATTCTCGCTCCGCTTGAAGACGGGCAGTTGTAGATGAGGTGCTCTACCATTTCCTCCTCATCATCATCTTTACAACTCCTACAGCATCGTCTGTAGAGCACACCTAGCCTTGCTGCGTGTCTTCCAATAAGGCAGTGACCCGTTAATACCCCTATTAAATTGGCGATTTCTCTCCTTATTAGGATGTAGCTTATGTTAGGAACAAGTTGCTGCCGCAGAGATACACTTAGGCCCGTTTTGATACCACCAACACTAGGAAAGATAGTCCCGGGACTCGGGTATATTGAAAATCCTGCATTTGTCGAAATTCTCCACATAGCGGAATCCCGGGACTGATACTCCTAAACCGACACCGTTACTCCTCTTAGAACCGTTTAGATGACTCGATGAAGACCATCAAGTCCTTTACATCTAGCTCCGCGATCTGGCGTAGGCTATCCAGGAAGGGAAATCCCGAAAAGCGCGTTCTCGCACCGCTTGAAGCCGGGCAGTTGCAGATGAGGTGCTCCACCGTTTCCTGCTCCACATCATCATTGCAACTCCTACAACATCGTCGGTAGGGCACACCTAGCCTGTCTGCGTGCCTACCAAATTAACTGAGAAGGTACTTATTATGCTTATACTTAATCGCCTAGTCGATTTATTGGCGATAACTCGCGCCTAGTGGAAACACCAAGAGAGTCCAAGTCATCCTTCACCAGGGTTTTCCATCACAGTCGAGAGATTCCTTATCCTCTGGAGCCGAACTGAGGTGTCGACAGAAAAATCTTCTAGGCTGGAACTGACAGTGGCTTAGTGAGGTACCCAAAAATAAATTATACATTTTTTTCAAGGCGAACCCTTTCATCAAGTAAATTTTATTTAATTTTAAACATTTTCCAAATCTCTATCAAAATAGTTAAATACAAAACTAAGTCACTAAAAAGTGTTTACAAAATATTCAATTATTACTAAATACATATTTAAAACAAATCATCAACTTGGCAGCACTTCAAGTCCAGGCAACACGTTTGCGTGCAAACTGTGGGCGCGAAGCCGAGTCGGGTGTGACGACACTTAACGAACGTTGTGTAGTCAAACGTGGCGAATCGATGCCATGGCGTGCGGCGGGCAAGTCTTGCCAAACATCCAAATTTAAGTTCGTAAACGAATTCGTCACCTTGGGTAGCTCAGTGGGCGTTTGTCTACGACGTCCATAGGTCGGTAATTGAGGCGGCAGCAACATATTCGAGCTGCTTGCGCTTCTCAAACGTGCGCTACTTGGCATGCGTTCGGCAATACTAACATTATCATCGGCTACAGAGCGACGATCTTCGGCAAGCAATTGTGTGGGTGATTCGCAGTTGGTTAGCGAAGTAGCATTACGTGGCGATTGTTGTTCCTCAGCTACCAATTGTTTCAACTTCTCATTAGAGTTCTCAAGTGCGCTGAGATGTGTAGACCGCACTTCATACACATCTGTTTGACGTTGCAAATTTTCGCTTATGCGTTCGCTAAAAGTGCAACGCTCATCAGTGAGCAGCTGTTTCATTTCGTGATAACGTTCCAAGTGTTGTTGTTGCCATGTGGATTCGAGACGTTGCAAACTATATTTAGCTTCAGATTCGTACATGGCCTCCACTTGCGTATATGTGTATGATTCAGCATCTAAAGCTTCTTTATATTTAGTCAGCAGCTTCTTGACATAGTCAACGCGTGTGGTGTAAGCGCGCAAACGCTCTAGTATGCTGGTACACAGTTTGATTTGATTGCAGAAAGTTTCAGCGCGTTTACGTATGCAGACTTTGATTTTTTTCAAATTAAATGCTTTTTCCATATCCGAGGTATCTTTTATTAGCCCGCAACTCTCCTCCAACAGCTCCAACTCTTTCTCCACATCGCTCAAGCAAACGCGCAAATGTTTCTCCTCGTCCTTCAAATTATCGGCCTCATTTTGACGCTTCTTCAACGCATCCAAATGTGTCTCTTGCAAGCCGCGTATTTCTTTGATCTCCTGTTCGCGTATGACTTGACGTTCGCGTTGCACTTCTTCAGTGCGATTTATCTGCTCTTGTAGGCGTAAGTTGCGCTCCTGTGATTGTGCCTCTTCACGTTCGCGATCTTGTTGCTCTTCGATTTTCTTATCCAACCAATTTAGTTTGGCCAGCGTTTCGTTTCTGGATTTCGATTCGAAAAGCAGATTATCATCATCCACACCATGACGCCAACGTCCATAGAGTTTGGCTTCCAAATCGAGTTTACGTTTGATATTTTCACGTTCTTTAGCATTTTGATCGATTTTCGCCAGCAATTCATTGCTTGCATTTATCTTACGCGAACGCGGTCTGCTGCTTGTGACCATTTCACGCTCATACAGTCCTTTCTCTTTATCGAATAGCTCACGCAAACGTTCACGTCGTTCATATGTCTTTTGTTCTTTCTCACGGTTTTCACGTTTTTGTTTAAGTTGTTCTTCGGCATTCTTATAATATTCGGGTTTTGTCCAATTTTCAAAGCGCGTCGTTACTTTACCCCAATGATCATAATAACGGTTAAGAGCTGCTGTGCGCTCAATACGATCGTGTTCGATTTCGCGTCGTCGCGCGAAGAGCGCCTGAATCTGATGAGAACGTACGGACATGTTGACGACACACGGCACTTGAAAGATTTGTTGTTTTGCTGAAGTGGCCAATCTGTAAAATATTGCGGAAAAGATTCGAATATTTAGTGAAAAAATTTCAAAAGTAGTAAATGTTTACAAAATAAAAAAATATGATTATGTCAAAATTGAAAGTATGAAAATATTTATGGCATAAGGAAACAACAGTGGCAAAAAGTTTTAATTTTCGGTGATCAATTTTCATAACCGAAAATAAAATAAAATATACCGACGGAGCTTCCCGATAGGATTAATTCGTGACAGTCGATATATATTTCATCGACTCAATCGAAATTCTCACCATAATTAAGAAAGTGGAATTCAGAAAAAAATTTAAATAAACTAAATATAAAAAATAAAAAAATTAAAAAAAAAATAAAAAAAAAAATAAAAAAAAAAATAATCATAAAAAATATAAAAAAAATAAAAAAATATTTATATTTTTTTTTTTTAATTTTTTTTTATTTTTATTTTTTTTTATTTTTTAATTTTTTTTTTATTTTTATTTTTTTTTTATTTTTTAATTTTTTTTATTTTTTTTTATTTTTTTTTTATTTTTTTTATATATTTTTTTTATTTTTTTTATTTTTTTTCCTATTTTATTTTTTATATTAAAAAAAAAATAAAAAAGATAAAAAAAATAAAAATTAAAAAAAAATAAAAATTAAAACAAAATAAAAAGAAAAGAAAATAAAAATAAAAATTAAAGAAATAACAAAATAAATAAAATAAAATAAAAATAAAAGGGAAAATAATAAAAACTAAAAATAATAAAATAAAAAGGAAAAAAATTCAAATAAAAAAATAAAAATCATATAAAAATTGAAAAAAATAAGTAAAAATATTAAAAAAAATTTTAAAGTTTAAGAAAAAAATTAAAAAAAAGGAAAAAATAATAAAAAATAAAAAATAAATAAAAGGCAAAAATAATTAAAAAAAAAAAAAAAAAACAATTAAATAAAGTCCGATTAGTTCACCGACTTAACTGAATAAAATGTTCTGGTTGTAGCGGCAAGGCAAATCCTCCTAAGTCATATTAATTTAACAGGAAGTCATTTTAATTAAACACGAAGTCAAGTTTTTCACCATGAGCTTCATGTTAATTTAACACGAAGTTAAGGTATTCTACATGAGCTACATGTTAAAATAACATCGCTAGTGTTGAAAAATAATAACCTGTAAAAGTGTTAAGTGTTATTTTACATGCAATTTTTCTGTGTGTAAAACATAAATTTTCCTCGACTTAGATGCAGAATTGCTCGAACTGCCAAATTAAAAATAAAGTATGGGGGTCGACAGATACATATTATTGTAGTGAGCATAAGTGTCAGTTTTTTTAGGGCAAACAGCAACAGCAAAAGTTATTGCAGGTCAAAGTTCATATAGAGCATTTTTTAAAATCAAAATTTCTCGAAAACTAATGAACCTAACCGCAGAGAATTTTGAAGTGATTTGCAGCCCTTAGTTGTTGTTGACAAAAAAGTACTGTTTTCGGTTTACCTGGGAGAAAAATTGCAAAACCTGTTAATCCCAACCCTGTTTAAATACTACTCGCCATCATCCTCTTTTCGTCAGCTGCCTTTCCTCTGCCATGCCTCTTTCTATCACATATGTTTGAGTTAAGCCCTCATCTCTATCGATATTTCCAGTAGTGTTTCGGATATATTTCCTCCTTTCCATCTCCTTACCCTCAATTCCTCACGTGCCCCTTAATCTTAAAAATATGAGTTGGCATTTTACTGATTTACTATTACTTTTGTGTTTTCCTGTATTATTTGAATAATTTTTTCCAATTTTTTTGTAAAATTTTAACATTTTTTTTCGTGTAATTTTTACTATATTTTTTTTTGGGTAATATTTTATTTTATTCTTTTCCGTATTTTGTATTATTTTTTTTTCGTATATTTTTTTCTATATTTTTGGCTTTATTTTTACTACATTTTTTGTGTAATTTTTACTGTATGTTTTGCGTAATTTTTTCTATATTTTTTTTGTAGTTTTTACTTTTTTTTTGCGTAACTTTTACTGTAGTTTTTGTGTAATTTTGTTCGCGTAATTTTTACTTTTGCGAATTTTTACTATATTTTTTGTATAATTTTTACTTTATTTTTTGCGTAACTTTTACTGTATTTTTTGTGTATTTTTTTCGATATTTTTTGTGTAATTTTCTTCTATATTTTTTGCGTATTTTTTACTGTATCTTTTGTGTAAATTTTACAGTATTTTTTTTTTATTATATTTTTTGCGTAATTTTTTTACTATATGTTTCGAGTAATTTTCTACTATATTTTTTGCGTATTTTTATCATAATTTTTGTGTCATTTTTGCTATATTTTTAGAGTGCATTTACCAAATTTTTTGTTTAATTTTTGATATATTTTTCGCGTAAGTTTTACTCATTTTTTGCGTAGTTTTTACTATATTTTTTTCCTTATTTTGACTATATTTTAAGGTTATTTTTACTACACGTTTTTCGTATTTTTTACCATAGTTTTTATGTAATTTTTGGTATATTTTTAATGAAATTTAAAAAAAAAATTTTTTGTGTAATTTTTACTATATTTTTACTGTATTTTTCGAGTATTTTTTATTGTATTATAAATTCCTTTTACGATTCTACAAGGTTTCATTCAATTCAAGAAAGTCACTGCAGCTTGCATTAATTTGCTAGCTTTATTGTAGTGAATGGGAAAATAAAATATTAAGGATATTAGACTGCAATAGAATATAGCTTTTAACCTTAAAGATGGCTAAATATGCAAGTATGTACATAGCTATACTTGTAGAGTTAAGTGAACGTATTCACACACATTCAAGTGTGTGTATAGTATGGATGCTGTTCACATTTAGTTTGATTTAGATTTTATGTAATGATGGCTGCTTTGGCTTATGACTGCCTCAAGGAGCAATGCAGTGATGTT
>CAXKVI010000001.1:166393564-166443564 GCA_964058755.1 Campiglossa producta
AAAATCTAAAGACTTTGGGGGGTTTTCATTATGAAAACAAACAACGCGTCTAAAAAAAAAAAAAAACAAGTACCCAAACTAAGCTAAGTAGTCTGGTGACAAATCCACTAATTTATGTCAATATATATTATTTTTCAATGTGAATTTCATCCGAGCTATCGAAGCAATTAAGAGGGCAGAGAGAGCAAAATGCAAGCAGTAAATAGCAACAAAAATTAATGCTCAAAGTTATTAGCGACAGTGATTAAGACAGAGATTAAGAAGTTGGAAATAATAAATTCTCTAGCATCGAAAGTCTCGCCGCACGCAGCAATAATCAGATGCTTGAACTTAATAAATAACACAAAAAAGTATTTAAGTAAAACCGAAAATCACTACGTTACAATGGCATATCGACAAAGTACAGTATGGAGCTAAACAAAAGCGCCAAAAATCTCGCCTCTGGTCAAAATTGGATTATATTCATTTTAAATTTTATTTTACTTATTTTTCATGTCATTTCATTTTATTTTATTGCACTTTTTAATTTAATTCTTTTAAAATTTTTGTTATTTAATTAAAAAAAAACTTATTTTTTATTTTTTCAGTTTATTTAATTTTTTATTTTATTTACTTTCATTTATATAATTTTTTTTTTTACATTATCTTATTTAATTTTGTTTTGCCTATTTTCATTATTTAATTTTTTATTTTATTTATTTAGTTATTTGTTTTTTTTTCATTATATTTTATTTTATTTTATTTTATTTTATTTTATTTTATTTTATTTTTATTTTATTTTATTTTATTTTATTTTATTTTATTTTATTTTATTTTATTTTATTTTTATTTTATTTTATTTTATTTTATTTTATTTTATTTTATTTTATTTTATTTTATTTTATTTTATTTTATTTTATTTTATTCTATTTTATTTTATTTTATTTTATTTTATTTTATTTTATTTTATTTTATTTTATTTTATTTTATTTTATTTTATTTTATTTTATTTTATTTTATTTTATTTTATTTTATTTTATTTTATTTTATTTATTTTATTTTATTTTATTTTATTTTATTTTATTTTATTTTATTTTATTTTATTTTATTTTATTTTATTTTATTTTATTTTATTTTATTTTATTTTATTTTATTTTATTTTATTTTATTTTATTTTATTTTATTTTATTTTATTTTATTTTATTTTATTTTATTTTATTTTATTTTATTTTATTTTATTTTATTTTATTTTATTTTATTTTATTTTATTTTATTTTATTTTATTTTATTTTATTTTATTTTATTTTATTTTATTTTATTTTATTTTATTTTATTTTATTTTATTTTATTTTATTTTATTTTATTTTATTTTATTTTATTTTATTTTATTTTATTTTATTTTATTTTATTTTATTTTATTTTATTTTATTTTATTTTATTTTATTTTATTTTATTTTATTTTATTTTATTTTATTTTATTTTATTTTATTTTATTTTATTTTATTTTATTTTATTTTATTTTATTTTATTTTATTTTATTTTATTTTATTTTATTTTATTTTATTTTATTTTATTTTATTTTATTTTATTTTATTTTATTTTATTTTATTTTATTTTATTTTATTTTATTTTATTTTATTTTATTTTATTTTATTTTATTTTATTTTATTTTATTTTATTTTATTTTATTTTATTTTATTTTATTTTATTTTATTTTATTTTATTTTATTTTATTTTATTTTATTTTATTTTATTTTATTTTATTTTATTTTATTTTATTTTATTTTATTTTATTTTATTTTATTTTATTTTATTTTATTTTATTTTATTTTATTTTATTTTATTTTATTTTATTTTATTTTATTTTATTTTATTTTATTTTATTTTATTTTATTTTATTTTATTTTATTTTATTTTATTTTATTTTATTTTATTTTATTTTATTTTATTTTATTTTCATTTTATTTTATTTTATTTTATTTTATTTTATTTTATTTTATTTTATTTTATTTTATTTTATTTTATTTTATTTTATTTTATTTTATTTTATTTTATTTTATTTTATTTTATTTTATTTTATTTTATTTTATTTTATTTTATTTTATTTTATTTTATTTTATTTTATTTTATTTTATTTTATTTTATTTTATTTTATTTTATTTTATTTTATTTTATTTTATTTTATTTTATTTTATTTTATTTTATTTTATTTTATTTTATTTTATTTTATTTTATTTTATTTTATTTTATTTTATTTTATTTTATTTTATTTTATTTTATTTTATTTTATTTTATTTTATTTTATTTTATTTTATTTTATTTTATTTTATTTTATTTTATTTTATTTTATTTTATTTTATTTTATTTTATTTTATTTTATTTTATTTTATTTTATTTTATTTTATTTTATTTTATTTTATTTTATTTTATTTTATTTTATTTTATTTTATTTTATTTTATTTTATTTTATTTTATTTTATTTTATTTTATTTTATTTTATTTTATTTTATTTTATTTTATTTTATTTTATTTTATTTTATTTTATTTTATTTTATTTTATTTTATTTTATTTTATTTTATTTTATTTTATTTTATTTTATTTTATTTTATTTTATTTTATTTTATTTTATTTTATTTTATTTTATTTTATTTTATTTTATTTTATTTTATTTTATTTTATTTTATTTTATTTTATTTTATTTTATTTTATTTTATTTTATTTTATTTTATTTTATTTTATTTTATTTTATTTTATTTTATTTTATTTTATTTTATTTTATTTTATTTTATTTTATTTTATTTTATTTTATTTTATTTTATTTTATTTTATTTTATTTTATTTTATTTTATTTTATTTTATTTTATTTTATTTTATTTTATTTTATTTTATTTTATTTTATTTTATTTTATTTTATTTTATTTTATTTTATTTTATTTTATTTTATTTTATTTTATTTTATTTTATTTTATTTTATTTTATTTTATTTTATTTTATTTTATTTTATTTTATTTTATTTTATTTTATTTTATTTTATTTTATTTTATTTTATTTTATTTTATTTTATTTTATTTTATTTTATTTTATTTTATTTTATTTTATTTTATTTTATTTTATTTTATTTTATTTTATTTTATTTTATTTTATTTTATTTTATTTTATTTTATTTTATTTTATTTTATTTTATTTTATTTTATTTTATTTTATTTTATTTTATTTTATTTTATTTTATTTTATTTTATTTTATTTTATTTTATTTCATTTTATTTTATTTTATTTTATTTTATTTTATTTTATTTTATTTTATTTTATTTTATTTTATTTTATTTTATTTTATTTTATTTTATTTTATTTTATTTTACTATTTTATCTTGTTTTATTTTACTTTTTCTCTATATTTGAATTTTTATAAGGACAACGGGATCATTTACCAGGATATTGACGAATGTATCCTCGAGAAAAGGACATTGGAATTTGAAAAGTTGTTTGATATATTGCGTAAAGATATTTTATCTAGCAAAAAAAAAATTGTTTATATTTAGAAATTTTGCAATTATAGTGCACTTTTAATGGGTCATACACGGCGTATGAGTAACATTTAGTTATTCAAATGAGAAAAGTTCAGTTACATTTGTCTCATGCTTTGGTTGATATATCGAAATATATCAAAATTAGAGTGTGTGCCTTTAAATAAAACAACTTTGATTTTTTGGGACAGTATCTTTTTGAACCTTATAATATTCCTTGGCACGCCAAAATCATACACTGTGCACTATGTGTAACTTTATAACAAAGAGAGATACTTTCATCGCAAAAACATTACAAATCTTAGCAATTGATAAGAAATATCTAAGCTCTCAAACAATAATTCACACGAGTGCAAATGGGAATTACAGGGAATCACTTCAATCCAAACTCGTGACAGAAACTATAAAGCTCATTATCAAAGTTAACGCGGCCGGGAAAATCACTCTATCTCAATAAAGTACAAAAGCAACAACAATAAATTTTTTAGTAATTTTAGACAATGAAAATGCAACATTCATACGTCACGCATTCAATTTAGGTTAAAAAGGTGCCGGTGAGGCTGACACATTATCGCACTGCTACCCAGAGGCTGCTGTTAATGTTTACTTTGCTGTTGGTCGGCAATATTGACATGTTTGCATGTGAGTTAATTACGAGTTTAATTGCCGTTAAAAAAAATAAATATTGGGAATTTTCGAAATTCTATGAATCAAATTAGCCAGCAAGTGAGTGAGTGTATATGCAAAAGCAAAAGTAATTAAAATAAAATAAAAAGCACTTGAAACGAAACTAAATTAAATTGAAATTAATTTAATTAAAAGATTTTAAAATAAATTGAAATTAGTTTAATTTAATTTAAAAAAAATTTAATTAAAAAAATTTTATTAAAATAAATTAAATTTAACTAAAGTAAATTAAAAAAAAAATTTACTTGTATTAAATTAAAGTACCTGGGTGTTTTTGATTTTGCCAATAGCCTTACCAACATTTTTTCCAAAAGTCTTAGTTACCAACATAAACTTATATACGAATAAATAAATAAAATGCAGTAAGGTGGCAACCCTAGATGCCAACTCATTTTTAAGACATCATTGTTGGCGGCTGAAAGTACCTTTGATTTGATACCCATATTGGCACAAATTGGTAAATATTTAAAAAAAAAAAATTAGATATGTGGCAGGTCTGAAAACCGCCCCACGTGGCAACACCCTAGTGGAAAGTCTTACAATCGAGTATACTTTTTCCAAATTTAATCGAAATCGGTTAAGCGGTCCAAAATGACCCTACAATGACCCTAAAATGATCCCAAAATGATCCCAAAATGATCCCAAAATGTCCCCTAAATGATCCCACAATGACCCCTAATTAATCCCAAAATGACCCTTAAATAATCCCAAAATGTCCCCAAAATAATCCCAAAAGATTAAAAAAATCACCACAAAGTGAACCCAAAATTACCCCAAAATAATCCCAAAATGATCCTGAAGTGACCCTTAAATGACCCAAAACATACAAATACAACGCGGTAAAATGGCAACCCTGGGCGGCAACTCTACTTGGAAATGTTATAGTTGGTATGTTCCAAAAAATAAAAAATACCCTAAAATGATCCAAAAATGATAACAAAATGCTCCCAAAATCACCCCAAAATAATCCCAAAATGACACCCAAATAATCGCAAAATACACCTTAATGATCCCACAATGATCCCAAATTGACCCCAAAGTAGTTCTAAAATGCTACCAAAATGATCCCAAAGTTACAAAAAAATGACCCAAAATTAATTCCAAGATAACCCAAAACTACAAAAACAATAAGGTAAAATGGCTGCCCTGAGCGGCAACCCTACTTGAAAATATTTTAGTTGGTATGTCGCCAAAAATACCTTTCGCTACTATGCTGATACCCATATTGGCAAATCTCGCTCAAAGCTTTTTATAAAATTTACATAAGTGGCAACCCTGTGAAACGCCCCAAGTGGCAACAAATCTGAGAATCAATCACACAATCTCTATGCCAAAATTTCATCGAAATCCCTCGAGGTAGTACCGGATATACAAATATACGAATATACTGCGATAAGGTGGCAACTCTACTTCAAAATATTTTAGTTGGTATGTCGCCTAAAATTCCCTTCATTTTATACCCATTTTGGCATATCTGTTCAATATTTAAAATAAAAATTGAAATAGATGGCAACTCTGTAAGGCCCAAGCTATAAGATTTAAAATAAGTCTTACATTTCTTGAAAATATATATTATTGTTGATTTGCTGTTAACACACATATTACCATATGCTGTCAGGTGTCTGTGTGCCAAACTAGCCATGCATCTCTATAATCCATGTTGAAAGCTCAAAAACGTGTTTTCATAGAAATTTGAGCATGTTCGCTCCATGATTTGGATCTAATAAACACTAACCACAAATGTTTGTACTCCCAACCCTGATCTCTCCACCCGCATACATATGTGCATATATTTAGGTATCAAACCGACAGTTGCTAGTGCTATACCCAACTACCTCAGTGCAGATATGAACAATGCGACGATAGCAGCAACACCACCAACAATAATCAAATATTTACGCGTGACTGGAGCTTAATCACGCGCAACGAATGGCTTGCCCGCCCACCAAAAACAATCACCAATTTTACCGGTTCAGCACCATATGTTATACTACATCATTCCTATCAGCCTGGCATTTGCCGGACACTAAATGCCTGCAAGGCATCAATGCGTTCCATGCAAAACTTTCATATGAACAGTAATGATTGGCCGGATATTGGGTACAGTTTTGCTGTAGGTGGTGATTGCAATATTTATTAGGGACGTGGTTATGGTGTGATCGGTGCACCTGCACCCAACTATAATAGCCGCAGTATTGGTCTACTCTTAATTGGTAATTTTATGGGTAAGTTTTTTGAGAGAGAGAGAGAGAAAGAGTGAAGAAAGCTTCGCATGGTGTGGATGCATAAATGACAAAATCATGATTGCAACATGTTTGATGAACTGACTTTGTTTTTGTTGTGTATTTTCAGAGCACCCACCGCCAGCATTGATGCAACAAGTAGCTCAAGACTTTATTGAATACTCCATGGAAGAAGGGTATTTGCGTGATGATTACATTTTGTAGGGACACCGTCAGGTGCGTAATACTAAATGTCCTGGTGATGCGCTGTTTGAGGTCATAAAGGAGTGGCCACATTGGCAGGCACTGCATTGAATAAATCATCATTGAAAAGTGCTTAGCAAGTAGTTTTAGGTGCTGGTGTACATATTTAGTGTGTATGTAGGTTATACAAAGTGAAGTGAAGGAAAAATGTATGTATGTACTTGAAGTACTTCAAGTTTGTGGCAATGTGAGAAAGAAATAAAGGAAACTTGTATGGCAGTCAAAGTTCGAGAGTAATTGAATAGTATTTAGCAGCTATGAGCATCAGCAACAAAGTTTCAGTATTTGTTCTGGAGAAATGACATGCCTATATAAATAAAATTTTTTTTTTTTATTGTTTTTTATTTTTTTTTTTTTTGTTTTAATTTTTTTTTTTTTTTTTTTTTTCATTTAAATTTTTTTTTTTTTATTTTAATTTTTTTTTTTTTTTTTTTTTTCATTTTAATTTTTTTTTTTTTTTTTTAATTTTGTACTATTGCTCTTTTAGCATGTGGAATGTCGATGTTAAAAATCCATGAGATTGGACCAATATAACACATCGCCCCCATATAATCGATAGTTCCGATAATTTCGGTATGAGCTAAAGTTAAATACATACAGGCTGTACTGAGGATCGAACAGTGAAAATCGTGACGCTTCTTCATGAAATGCCTATAGCCTTCGGTACAGCCGAAGACAGCTTTACTTACTTGTTTTTAATTTATTTAACTTTTGTTTTATTTTATTTCATTTTGCTTTATTTTATTTTATTTTTTTTTTTATTTTTTTTAACAATTATTTTTTATTTATTTTACAAAAATGCAAGACCACTAAAACAAAAACCAGTTTTTTTCATTTTTTATTTTTTTTTTTTTTCATTTTTTATTTTTTTTTTTTGTTTTGTTTTATTTATCTTATTTAATTTTTTTATTTTTTTTTATTTTTTTTTTTTTTTTTTGTTTATTTTAATTTTTTTTTTGATTTTTCTTTGTTTTTAGTTTAATTTATTTTATTTTATTTGTATTAATTTTTTTTTTAAATTACCTAATTTTATCTCATTTTATTATTATTATTTTTTTGAATTTTTTTTATTTTATGTTATTTTATTTTATTTTATTTTACTTTACTTTTGTTTAAGTTTTGTTGTTGCTTTTTCTAGATATGTACGTCGAATCCATATCCTACTCTTGGCAGCTATTAAAATTTCGTGCTGTGCTGACCAAGTACAAAACAATGAATTGAGCTAATAGCGCATTTGAAAATAAGTCTTTGGTAATTTGCACGTAATGCAACGTTTGTTATTTTGCTCGACATTAATATGGTGTTTCACTTCGTGTTTATAACCAATTATAGCACACATTCACACATACATCCAAATAGAGATTGAATTTCGTTCCGGAAAATAAAGAAAATTGGTGCCTAGCTGTAAAAAAAAATTCTGCAAAAGAAAGTATGTACTTATTTTTGTTTTGCGATATAAGAAGGACGATCCCAGTTTTGTCCACATAAGTACCAAAACAATATCTGATCCCCTCAATTTTGGTCACTACCCTTTTTATTTACAATCTTTCGACAAAATATTGAGCGTATAATATATCTATTCTAATATTTATACCGTTTAAATATGGGTGGCTAATTTATTTACCATACAAATTTATGACTAACTTAATCACGGTGGTTATGAATCGCAAATTACCCCATTCTTGTGTAAGTACAGGCGTACTTCAGCACAGATATCATATTGGCAAGAGATTAGTTCAAGTATATTGATAAGGTACCACTTGAAGTTACCACCTGCCATTTTCACAATCTTTAAAATATGGAATATTCCAGTGCATTTCGAAACAATATAAACAAAATACAATACAAAAATATTTTTTATGTAAAATGTTTTCAAAATGGACAAAAAATAAATAAATATAATAAACAAATTTTATTTTTTTTTATTTTTTTTTTATTTTCTTTTTATTTTCTTTTTATTTTTTGTTATTTTATAAATTTTTTTATATTATTTTATTGTATTTTAATTTATTTAATTTTATTGTTTTTTGTGTTTTTTTTTCGTTTTTTTTATTTTATATTTTATTTTGTTATATTTCATTTTTTTTTAACTTTTTGTTTTATTTTATTTTATTTTATTTTATTTTGTTTTATTTTATTTTATTTTATTTTATTTTATTTTTTTTATTTTATTTTATTTTATTTTTTTTTATTTTTTTTATTTTATTTTATTTTATTTTATTTTATTTTATTTTATTTTATTTTATTTTATTTTATTTTATTTTATTTTATTTTATTTTATTTTATTTTATTTTATTTTATTTTATTTTATTTTATTTTATTTTATTTTATTTTATTTTATTTTATTTTATTTTATTTTATTTTATTTTATTTTATTTTATTTTATTTTATTTTATTTTATTTTATTTTATTTTATTTTATTTTATTTTATTTTATTTTATTTTATTTTATTTTATTTTATTTTATTTTATTTTATTTTATTTTATTTTATTTTATTTTATTTTATTTTATTTTATTTTATTTTATTTTATTTTATTTTATTTTATTTTATTTTATTTTATTTTATTTTATTTTATTTTATTTTATTTTATTTTATTTTATTTTATTTTATTTTATTTTATTTTATTTTATTTTATTTTATTTTATTTTATTTTATTTTATTTTATTTTATTTTATTTTATTTTATTTTATTTTATTTTTTCGTCGCGTTGATCCCAAATTTACATTAATCAATTTTTTTTGAAAATTAACATAATAAAAAGTTATCTTCACGACCGCAAGCAAACGGGGAGTTGGAAGTCTACGTCGATGGAGCTTTCATCCCGACTGGCCGCCGGCACCATGCATACAAAGCCACAAAACCCCTGATGTTGTTATTGTAACGACAAAAACCCTACCCAAGGTTTTGGGAAGTGTTGTCGAACAAATAGTCCTTTTCCGAAAATTAATCCGCTAGGCTCCGGTACTCCCTTGCGGTACATCCCGACTGTGGTAGCGATTTATCACCAGTGAAACCTTCTACATAGGTCATGTTATCCCTCCTTCCGGAAGGATAAGATTGGTAGTCAAAAATTTCTTATCCAGATTGCGCCCAAATGTGCCCAATGTTTGCATGCGGCACTTCTCCTCGCGACACTAACCACTTATTCGCCTGCTCCTCCGAGCTTAGTCTTCTTAAGCTAATTTCACGTTGGTCCAAACCTATTGACATTTAGGACAAAAGCGTTACTTCTGGGCAGGACTAGGCTTCCTTACAATACCAACAACAACGGAAATACAGACCTAGTCTAGGTATTGCAATGCTACCAAAAGGAGCGAACAGCTCTTCCGAAGGAGTGCTAATGGGAGCGAGGAGTAAGTATGGAGTCTTTACGGAATCCAAAAAGGGAGTGTGTATTAAGGGAACACCCTAGGTGGGTGGGCGCAAAGCTCTGGGAATCCTAACGGAGCACCTTACGGACTCGTCTGGTTATATGATATGGACGCACACGTTTCGCTCTGTGTGTTGGTGTTGAATGCGTCAAAAATCGCCTAGGCGGACTCAAGGCGAATTCATACAGGTAGGTTCGAGCGAATTCAGAGCTACACACACGCACACACTGCTTGTAGCTGAAAATGTCGGACAAAGCAACAACATAAGCAATTTGACAGCTACGATTCGATTTTCAAGGAGGGATGGGAGGATGGGAGGATGCCACCTGCAATGAATTCGCCTTGGGCGGACTCAACGCCAAAATAAAGAAACATTTTCATTTATATTTATTTAGTTTATTACAAAATTTGTTAACAAAAATCGTTTTGGCGATTTCTAACGTTTCGGTTTCGTTCTTTTTCAGATCAAAATAACGGTAAACTTTTCGGTTTGGGTTTTGAAATATGAATCGGTTATAGTTACGGTTTCGGTTTCACTCCTTGGTAGATATGAATATTAGAGCGTATCACGGTGTATGGAGGAAAAAAAAGTTGAAAATGTCCCCCCCCCCCAATTTGAACACTTACCTTATGAGGTTTTCAAAAAAAAAAATTTTAATTTTTTTGTCACCCTGTAAAAACAGCGAAATTTGTTTTTTTCTATAATTTCTATATTTCTCGTTCGATTTTAGAAAGTGATACATTTTTGGAAAGGTATTCACCAAGGCAAGATTTCATCCATAGAAACTTTTAGCCCTTCATGCCAAGCTCAGTTTTTATTCTATTTTTACTAAAACCAACACCCTGTATTTGAAAAAAAAAAAAAAAAATTCCGGAAAACTAAGAAAAAAAGGGCTGATGAAATATTGCCTTGGTGAATACCTTTCTAAAAATGTATCACTTTTGAAAATCGAACTAAAAATATAGAAGTTATAGAAAAAAAAACCAATTTCGCTGTTTTTACAAGGTGAAAAAAAAAAAAAAAAAAAAATATTTTAAAAACTCATAAGGTAAGTGTTCAAACTGGGGGGGACATTTTCAACTTTTTTTGGTGATACGCTCTAATGTATATCAATTATGTCCACTTGAAAAATCTCATTTTCAAAGTACATACTCATGTCTTATCTGTAGATCAAAACGTCGCTCTCTAGCCAAAAATTGTGTATTATATTGTTTTAACACTCAATTAATAAACTAATCATATTTTTTGAGTTGTTTTGGCAGTTGAATCTCTCAAAAAGCGTGTCACTTTGTTGTTGTAACACGCGATAACAACACTCACTATCTCTTTGTGTTCTGTTAACAATGTTGTCTATCGATAATAGGCGCCCGCTCAACGACTCATCAATTCCAGAGACTCTTCATCGCACAATCATAAACCGTGTGCGGTTTGGTTTGATTCCATTTGGTATTGGTATTAGTTGCAAAGATATCTATAAAGCTAGTGATTTCACAAATAGATAACCGTATATGGCAAAGGTGGCTAGACAACCGTGCAAAACGAATTCACAAAATGAAACGGAAACAAACGCGCAAATGGAAAAGTTAACAGACAATCCTAAGAGCAGAAAGCAGCGCATAGACAATAACAAAAAGTCAAAGTGGATTGCTATTCAATTAAGCTACTACATAAAAGACTGGGAAAGCAAAATCTAAACAACATTTGTGTGAAAAGTGAAGCAGGAAAATTTATTTAGTCAACGCAAATAAATTGAGATTATGGTGATAGCATCTTCTAGTGATTGAATTAAATAGTTTTTTTTTTTGCAATTTTTTTGCTAAACAAGAATTAATAAGCCACTTAAAAGTAATTAGTTGAACTAAAATAGTGGGTAAATCCCCAAAAACAAATTTTAATTTGCAACGTTCATGAAACTTGCGTTTTTTTTATTTCCTGCGGAAAGAGTATAAACAAGCAGTAATTACACAATGTCAGCGTTTGGATTATTTCTTTTATCAATTTGGGGTAAGTTATCAGTATATGATGTCATTAATGTAAATTTATGAATATGTGCTAATATCTGCAATCAGTTTTTTAAGTTGATAATTTTTTTTTGTTTTTTTTTCAACTTCGATTAAATATTTTTTCTTTTCGTTGTTTTTATACCTTTTGATGAACATGAAATGGTATTATAACTTTGGTCCGATGTTTGTAAGTATGAGAAGAAGAAGAGATGGACCCATCAATAAGTATACCGAAATGATCAGGATGACGAGATGAGTTGATTTAGCCATGTCCGTCTGTCCGTCTGTCTGTCTGTCTGTCTGTCTGTCTGTCTGTCTGTCTGTCTGTCTGTTTGAACGCAAACTGGTCCCTCAGTTTTTCAGATATTTGGCTGAAATTTTGTGTGCGTCCACCATTTTCTAATGTAGAAATCATTTGTCGGAACCAGCAAGATCGGACCGGTATTACATATAGCTCCCATACAACCGATTATTCCGATAAACGGATTTTGGGCTATAACTCCTGTAATTAAACACGTAGGAACGTGAATTTTTGGAGGTATCGCTATTTTTATATGTGAAATATCGATGTTGAAAATCATTGAGATGGGATAAATATTTCACATAGCCCCCATACAATCGATTGTTCCGATAAACGGATTTTGGGCTATAACTCCTGTAATTAAAGAGGTAGGAAAGTAAAATTTTGTGAGAATTGCTTTTTTTATATAAGAACTGCCAGTGTTGATAGTCATTGCGATGGGATAAATATTTCACATAGCCCCCATACAATCGATTGTTCCGATAAACGGATTTTGGTAGATAACTCCTATTAATTATATAGGTAGGAACGTGAAATTTCGTAACTATTGTTCTTTTAAAATGTGATAAAAATCAATGACCAAATAACATTTCGCCCCCATATAATCGATAGTTCCGATAATTTCGGTATGAGCTAAAGTTAAATTGAAACAGGCTGTACTGGTGTTTGAACAGTGAAAATCGTGACGCTTATTCATGAAAGGTACTATATAACCTTCGGCGCAGCCGAAGACAGTTTTCCTTAATTGTTTTTTTTTTTTTTAATTTTTTTCTATATTTTATTTTATTTTGTTTGGTTTTATTTTATGTTTAATTTTTTATTTTTTATTTGTTTATTTTATTTTTTTATTTTTTTTTATTTTATTTTTTTATTTTTTTTTTTATTTTTTCTTTTTTATTTTTTTTTATTTTTTTTTTTTTTTGTTAAATTTTTTTATTTTTTTTTTAATTTTCTTACTTTTTTATTTTTTTTTTATTTATTTTACTTTTTTATTTGTTTTTTTTTTTTTAATTTTCTGTTTTTAATTTTTTTTTTATTTTATTTAATTTTTTTTTATTTATTAATTTTTTTTACTTTTGTTTTTTTTATTTGTTTAAGTTTTCTATTTTTTTTATTTTTAATTTAAATTTTTTTTGTTCTTTTTTATTTTATTTCTTTTTATTTAATTTTTCTGTAGTTTATTTTATTTAATTTTTTTTTAGTTTTTATTTTAAACTTTTATTATTATTTTTTAATTTTTTTTTTAATTTTTTTTTTTTTATTTTTTTATTTTTTCATTTTTTTCAGTCATTTTTATTTTGTTTTTATAATATTACTTATATTTTTAAATTGTTTAATTTCATTTTATTTTTTTAATTTTTTTTTATTTTTTGTTTAATTTTTATTTTATTTTTTTTTTGTTTATTTTTTTTAATTTTTTTTTTTTTTTTATTTTTTTATTTTCTTTTTTTTATTTCTTTTTTTGTTTTTTTTTTTTATTTCATTTTACTTTATTTTTTTTTTTTGTTTTATTCTATTTTATTTATTTCTTAACTCTTTTTTAATTTTTTTTTTATTATTCACATATGTATATAATTCTTTATACTTTAGGCTTATGGTGTATCAACTTTTTATTCCCGCAGTTAACATTTCCATGTTGTATCTTTTCAATTACATGTCATATTGATATTTTTACAACCACCCAATGTAATTAAATTATAAAACTACTTAATTACTGTGTCAACTTGAAATCATCATTTTATGTTTGCTTCATTTATGGATAAACTCAATTATCACCACAAATAAGCTTCAAGGTTTACAAAAGTTGCAAATTAAATTTTTGCGTGGTCATTAAGGGTTAAACTTAATTTTGGATCGTTAATAAGTCATGCTTACAAATTAAATACACTATTCAACCGCAATCTGGCAACAGTGCTTTCCACGAAGAGCTAACTACTTTGAACTGATAAGCGATAAAGCCCTCTCTCCATCACAAAGCTTATGCTTTATAAGTCCCTCGTCATACCCTCCTAATATCGCTAGGCGATTAATGCTAATTAAAAGAAAAAATCGGTGATTGAGTGATTAATGAGTTTGGTTGTATTTATGTATAATTATTAAATAAAAAAAATATCAGCCATTTCTTGTCGAACAAATTTGTTAAGTACTGTAAAAATGTACAACCATTTATGTTTATGAAATTTTTATGAACGTTGTACTTTTTTTTTGATAATTTTGTACGTGTATAAGTGTTATGTGCCATTTCATTTAATTGTCACATTTAAAATTTAATTTTCCACTTGTTGCCCAGTTTATGACCCCGAACTTATTTGGTTAGTAACAAATTGGTTTTCGTGCTGTTGGCCTTTTCGAAATGTATAACATATAATATTTAATATTCAGGCATGTATTTAACAAATGAACCAGGCAGGGAAATCATTGAAACACGACCAGGCACGTCATCAGAGTTTTTTATTCCACCTTACTGGTATCGAACCTCGGCATACTGCATTGACATTGCGTCAAATAAACGCTTTCAGTCATATCCCAATGCACCCTGTGTTTTCTCACTTTATAGACTTCTTGAACACCTTGTGCTTTTAAGATGATTACAGGAAGCTTGTGAGTTTTTAGGTGCGCTTATCGAAGCAGTTACCTATTATGCTTGTATATGGGGAGCGCAAATGTTTGTATGTATATGAACCGTTCAGATTAAGCCTGAATTCTGAAGTAGTCTCTGTATAGAATTGCCACCTTATCTTTCGACAGGGTGCAAATATAACAAATTTGCAATTACATGCATGTAATAAAGTTTTTTGATCGACATGAAGATATGAGAACTCAAGCACATGTGTACATATTGTAATTGTGCATACGAAAAAGCCTAATTAATTTATACTTTAATATTTACATTTTTCACAATTTGTATTACAATTGTTTTACATGTTATTAATGTTCAGAAAAAAACAGCCAACAAGTTAAACTATGGGATTTATATTGTCTTTTTTCAGTGAATTACAGTTATTAATTCCAGGTTGCTCCATACATTGGCATAGTCAACGAGGTGGAAAAACTTAAATTTAAAAAAAAAAAAACAAATTTTAAAGTTTGATATTTTCTATTTTGAATAATAATTTTTATCAAATTATTCTCCCCAGATTTTGGCGAAAACAGGTTTAAAATGCTACAAACACAAACAATACCAACTACGATGATTGCATTTTCGACTTTGTTGAAGGATCTTGTCGTGCCGGCAAACATTTTAACCAGTAAAGGTGATGTAAAATTTCTAAGCAACAATACAAAACGGTTTGACAAGATCCTTCAACAAGGTAGAAATTGCATTCACCGTCGTTTGTATTGTTTGAGTTTGTACCATTTGCCACTAATTTTCGCCAAAAACTCAAAAGAATAATTAGATAAAAATTATTCGACTGTTCAAAAGTCCACACAATTTTCAAACTAAACTACTAGCAACTAAATTATTTTCTATTTTTAGTTAAAAATAATAATTAAAGTAAAAAAGTAAGCAACTTACCTGAAGAAAGTCAGTCAAAAATGTTGTAAAAATTCTCTTGATCTCTTAATGCGGATTTTGTTCATACATTTTTATCTGAGCTGAACCTGTAACGAAATTTAAGACTTCTAATAAGAAACAATTTTATTTCAACTTTTATTTCTAAAGTTTATAAATAATTAATAAAGTCAAATCATTTAACGAAAACTTTATTAATTTATGATTTCAAAATAAGTCAAGTATGCGTGTAATTTTAGTTATGTGTGACCGCATTCACATTCACACATTTATCTCTTAACACCTAATTAATTATGCGAAAAACGTAACAAAACTAATTAAAATGCATTGCTTATCAGCCAAACATTTTACATTCATCTACATACATAATATTTTATCACTGGCACTAAAATGTAAACAATTAATTTACACTAATAGGTATTGAAGTGGTTGTAAGTATGTTGCCCTGTGAGCAAATTATTAAGTTACCACTACCATACCATTACCATACCATTACCATACCATTACCATACCATTACCATACCATTACCATACCATTACCATACCATTACCATACCATTACCATACCATTACCATACCATTACCATACCATTACCATACCATTACCATACCATTACCATACCATTACCATACCATTACCATACCATTACCATACCATTACCATACCATTACCATACCATTACCATACCATTACCATACCATTACCATACCATTACCATACCATTACCATACCATTACCATACCATTACCATACCATTACCATACCATTACCATACCATTACCATACCATTACCATACCATTACCATACCATTACCATACCATTACCATACCATTACCATACCATTACCATACCATTACCATACCATTACCATACCATTACCATACCATTACCATACCATTACCATACCATTACCATACCATTACCATACCATTACCATACCATTACCATACCATTACCATACCATTACCATACCATTACCATACCATTACCATACCATTACCATACCATTACCATACCATTACCATACCATTACCATACCATTACCATACCATTACCATACCATTACCATACCATTACCATACCATTACCATACCATTACCATACCATTACCATACCATTACCATACCATTACCATACCATTACCATACCATTACCATACCATTACCATACCATTACCATACCATTACCATACCATTACCATACCATTACCATACCATTACCATACCATTACCATACCATTACCATACCATTACCATACCATTACCATACCATTACCATACCATTACCATACCATTACCATACCATTACCATACCATTACCATACCATTACCATACCATTACCATACCATTACCATACCATTACCATACCATTACCATACCATTACCATACCATTACCATACCATTACCATACCATTACCATACCATTACCATACCATTACCATACCATTACCATACCATTACCATACCATTACCATACCATTACCATACTATGATTTGTCTAAATTCACTGTAAATCGATGTGATCCTTTAGTTCTTCCCGAAGACGCTTACCATCCATCTTTTGAAATAGCCTACGAAATCATAAACTATAATCGCGATTGTATTACGAAACCTTATGACTCTATTAAAACTTTTGATTTCTCTAGAGCCAACTTCAAAAAGATAAATAAAGAACTTTCCAAACTTGTTTGGCCTCATTACAATGAGGACGTCGAGCGAAACTTATCTCACTTCAATAGTACCATATACAGCCTCTTTGAAAAGTTCGTACCAAAGCGCATCTGTTTACGTAATGATGAGCCAATGCAAGTCTGGTGCACTAAAGAACTCAAATCTTTAAAAAATCGAAAGTCACGCTTCTTTAAACTATACAAAAAAACTGGTTTACACTCTGATTATGTACAATACTCTGTTTTGCGCCATAAATATTTAGAATTGAATAAAAAGTGTTACAATGCTTACTTATGTAAAATTAAAAAGAACATTATTTGCAATCCGAAGACATTTTATGGTTTCGTAAACGCTAAACGCAGGGTAAAAGGGTTTCCTTCATCTATGAAATTTAAAGATAAAATCTCTAGTGACGACCTAGAGATTGCCAACTTCTTTGCTCAATTCTTCAAGTCCAATTATTCTTCTGGAATAAATTTATCATCTAACGGATACCCTTATTTACCACACTCCATTAACTCAATCCATGTTCCTCATTTAAACCCAGAAGATGTTTTATTACACCTAAAGGCCTTAAAGGAGTCTTTCAAATATGGCCCCGACTTAATCCCGACATGCTTTCTTAAAAAGTGTGCTGAATACATCTACCAGCCCTTAACACAGTTGTTTAATCTGTCTTTGCAGTGTGGGATTTTCCCAACTTCATGGAAAGAATCTTTTCTTATACCTCTTTATAAAAGTGGGAGCAGGTCCTGCGTAGAAAATTATCGTGGAATAGCAAAGCTCTCCGCCATTCCCAAGTTATTCGAAGCCATCATTACCAATTATCTAGCATTTTCTATCCCAACACTGATTGCAAGTTCTCAACATGGATTTTGTAAAGGCAAATCAACCATAACTAATTTACTTGAATTCACTACCTACGTCTCGAATGGGTTTAGAAATAACTTAAGCACTGACGTTATATACACCGACTTTAGTAAAGCATTTGACAAAGTTTGCCACGCTTTACTCATACATAAACTTGATCTCATAGGCTTTCAACCTGGTTTTACTCGTTGGATCTCCTCCTATCTTTGTGGTAGAACACAACGTGTAATTTTAAAAAATACGTATTCAAATGCCATTGATGTCTCTTCTGGTGTCCCTCAGGACAGTCACCTTGGCCCGGTTCTGTTTTTGCTATTCATAAACGACATGTGTACAACAATTAAGTACTCTAAAATCTTGTTATATGCTGACGATGTGAAACTATTTAAGTCATATGCGTTGACGGAGGAACGTTCTTTGCTTGACGGAGGAACGTTCTTTGCTTCAAACGGACTTAGACCACTTAGTTACTTGGTGCAACGTAAACTATATGCCGCTTAATCTGGCAAAATGTAAATTCATGTGTTTCTCTCGTGGAACTCTTCAACCAGCTTCTTATTCGATAAACAATTATACTCTTGAACACGTTAATGTTTTTGTTGACTTGGGTGTGATGATGAACTGTAAACTTAGTTTCAATCCTCATATCGAGGCTACTGCCAATAAGGCCAGAGGTGTTTTAGCCTTCGTGAAAAGGTGGTCAAAAGAATTTAGCGACCCTTATATTACTAAGACCCTTTTTACTACATTAGTTAGACCAATATTAGAATACGGCTCGATTATATGGAATCCGCGTTATCAAATTCATATAGATAAGCTAGAATCTATTCAAAAACAATTCTTACTTTTTGCATTGAGAGATCTACGATGGGATCCTTCGTGTAACCTTCCTCCTTATACTAATCGCTTGAAACTTATCAATCTCCCTACCCTTGCTAGCCGTAGAGAAATGCTAGGTGTAATATTCATGTGTAAACTCCTAAACGGGTGGATTTCAAGCCCTCCTCTTTTGAACGAAGTTAACTTTAATGTTCCCTCACGAGCCTTAAGACATTTTAAACCTATTCTTCTGAAGCAATGTAGAACCAACTATCAATTACACGAGCCGTTCCAGTGTTTGTGCGAAAATTATAACTCTCATTCAGACACTTTTGATATTTCGGACTCGCTTTTCATTATTAAAAATACTATCCTATTCTCTCTTAACAATTGATTTCTACGTAGTATCAATTTATGTATTTTTATTATCTATTTATTTTCGTATTACACTCAGCTGATGAATTTTTCTCTGTAGCTGAGCAGTTTGAGATCTCGACGCTTAACAAACCTCCGCCTTTCAAACACTCGGCAAATTTAATCCGCGCGTTATGCGGATGCGCCCCTCGTGTCGGTCGGGCGGGATGGTGGGTAAAATCCGTTGGGCATAATAAATAATACCATTACCATACCATTACCATACCATTACCATACCATTACCATACCATTACCATACCATTACCATACCATTACCATACCATTACCATACCATTACCATACCATTACCATACCATTACCATACCATTACCATACCATTACCATACCATTACCATACCATTACCATACCATTACCATACCATTACCATACCATTACCATACCATTACCATACCATTACCATACCATTACCATACCATTACCATACCATTACCATACCATTACCATACCATTACCATACCATTACCATACCATTACCATACCATTACCATACCATTACCATACCATTACCATACCATTACCATACCATTACCATACCATTACCATACCATTACCATACCATTACCATACCATTACCATACCATTACCATACCATTACCATACCATTACCATACCATTACCATACCATTACCATACCATTACCATACCATTACCATACCATTACCATACCATTACCATACCATTACCATACCATTACCATACCATTACCATACCATTACCATACCATTACCATACCATTACCATACCATTACCATACCATTACCATACCATTACCATACCATTACCATACCATTACCATACCATTACCATACCATTACCATACCATTACCATACCATTACCATACCATTACCATACCATTACCATACCATTACCATACCATTACCATACCATTACCATACCATTACCATACCATTACCATACCATTACCATACCATTACCATACCATTACCATACCATTACCATACCATTACCATACCATTACCATACCATTACCATACCATTACCATACCATTACCATACCATTACCATACCATTACCATACCATTACCATACCATTACCATACCATTACCATACCATTACCATACCATTACCATACCATTACCATACCATTACCATACCATTACCATACCATTACCATACCATTACCATACCATTACCATACCATTACCATACCATTACCATACCATTACCATACCATTACCATACCATTACCATACCATTACCATACCATTACCATACCATTACCATACCATTACCATACCATTACCATACCATTACCATACCATTACCATACCATTACCATACCATTACCATACCATTACCATACCATTACCATACCATTACCATACCATTACCATACCATTACCATACCATTACCATACCATTACCATACCATTACCATACCATTACCATACCATTACCATACCATTACCATACCATTACCATACCATTACCATACCATTACCATACCATTACCATACCATTACCATACCATTACCATACCATTACCATACCATTACCATACCATTACCATACCATTACCATACCATTACCATACCATTACCATACCATTACCATACCATTACCATACCATTACCATACCATTACCATACCATTACCATACCATTACCATACCATTACCATACCATTACCATACCATTACCATACCATTACCATACCATTACCATACCATTACCATACCATTACCATACCATTACCATACCATTACCATACCATTACCATACCATTACCATACCATTACCATACCATTACCATACCATTACCATACCATTACCATACCATTACCATACCATTACCATACCATTACCATACCATTACCATACCATTACCATACCATTACCATACCATTACCATACCATTACCATACCATTACCATACCATTACCATACCATTACCATACCATTACCATACCATTACCATACCATTACCATACCATTACCATACCATTACCATACCATTACCATACCATTACCATACCATTACCATACCATTACCATACCATTACCATACCATTACCATACCATTACCATACCATTACCATACCATTACCATACCATTACCATACCATTACCATACCATTACCATACCATTACCATACCATTACCATACCATTACCATACCATTACCATACCATTACCATACCATTACCAAATTTTCCTACAGGGTATGTTACATACTTGCATCTACACATTTATTCATAACCACAAAAATTATCCACGAAATTAGTGGCGCGTCTAATGAATTTGATTAAATGAAATAATTTTGCTCTTAATCAAATCTATTTTAGCTTATTTATAATGCAAAATTTAAATTAGAGCATAACATGTTAGTTGTTATGAATAATTGTAGTATGTATGTATATTTATGAGGATGGCGGAGGCTGTGATGTATTGAGTTCGAAAGCCCTTGAAACGTATTTCTTTCAAAAGTCGCGTTCGTAAGTTAACTAGCAGTTGTTGGAGAAACTCTTCGAGTGACTGGCGTTTGGAAACTTGTAAAGGGTTTTTTTTTTGTCTATACGTTCTTCATTATAAGGGTGCCTTCTTCAAAATACCTGCACTTAGATTGTTTTTAGTAAAACTATAAAATATTTCATAAGGCAACCTAAACTTTTGAAAGAGTTGCAGAAAAAAAGGGTATGCTTTTAAGCTCTTATAAAAAACTTCAATTTCTGCAAATGCAAAACCACAAATAAGCGCTAATAATTTTTAAGTATATTTCCATGAAAAGTAGCTTGTAATTAGGTCAGCTTTGCGTGAAGCACAATTCGTCTTCTATTTAAAGGTACATTTTTTACCCAATTAGCAAGTCAAACAAATCGATCAATTAAAGCATAACAAAAAACTTTTACCATTTAATGCAAAAGTTGTTCGTCAAAGTAAGAGGTTTTCATTTAAAAATTAATAATATTGTAATTATAAAACATCAACGCATATACTTTTAAAAGTATGTATGTATGTATTACGTTAGAAACGTGTAGTAAATGAGTGTATTCTGCGAATTTCTTGCCTAGGGCGTTTAATAGCTACATACATGTTTATCATTATTATTATTATTAAATCTCATAATTTGTTTACAATTGGGGTATTCACGCCGCATTCGTTATCTATCGAGTTATGTGATTAAAATAATTTAATAGTATTGTAAATAATATATCCATAAGTTAAATAGACTATAACGAATACCCTAAACGATTTTTTTAGTTTAATTTAATAAAATTGTACTAAAATGAATTTTTTTAAATATAATTTAATTTACTTTCGTTTCATTCATTTATTTTCGTTTCGTCTTATTTAATTTAATTTAATTTGATATAGCTTTATTTTATTTTCTTTTTATTTTATTCCTTTTTATTTTGTTCCATTCTATTTTATTTTATTTTATTTTGTTTTTCATCATTTTATTTCATATTATTCTTTTTTTTTGTTTTTTTTTAATTTTTTTTCTTTTTCAATTTTACTAATTTTTTTTTTCTTTCTTAGTTTTTTTTTTTTGCTTCCTTTCTTAATTTTTTGTTTTCTTTTTTTTTATTTCCTTCTGCTTCAATCCTTTTTTAATTCTTAATTCTTGTTTCTTTTTTAATTTTTCTTCTATTTTTAATTTTTTTTCTTTCCTAATTTTTTTTTTAATTCTGGTTTCTTTTTTAATTTATTTTTCTTTTTTATTTTTTTTTTCTTTTTCCTTTTTTCTTTTTTATTTTTTATTTTTTTTTTCTTTTTCCTTTTTTCTTTTTTATTTTTTTTTCTTTTTCCTTTTTTCTTTTTTCCCTTTTTTTGTTTTTTTTTTTCCTTTTTTAACTCTTTTTCTGTTTTATTTTTTTTTTGTTTTATTTTTTTTCCTTTTTAATTTTTTTATTTTTTTGATTTATTATTTTTTTTTTCTCTTCTTTAATTTTTATTTATTTATTTTTCAATATTTTTTTTTTAATATTTTTTTCCTTTTAATTTTTTTTTTTTTCTTTATTTTTTTTTTATTTTCTTTTTTTTTAACTCGTTTTTTTTCATTTATTTTTCTCTTTTTTACTTTTTTTTTAATTTTTTTTCCTTTTTCTATTTTTTTTCTTTTTCAATTTTTTTCCTCTTTTTAATGTTTTTTTTTCAAATTTTTTTTTTGTTTTATTTTTTTTTTTTGTTTATTTTTTTTCATTTTTATATTTTTTTCTTTTTTTATCTTTTAAAATCTTTTTTAATTTTTTTTCTTTTTATTTTTTTCAATTTTTTTCTATATTTTTTTCCTTTTAATTTTTTTTTATTTTTTTGTCTTTTTTTATTTTTTTTTGTTTTATTTTTTTTTAATTCGTTTTTCTCTTTTAATTTTTTTTTTTAATTTTTTTTTTTTCTTTTTTAATTTTTTTTTTTTCCTTTTTTAAATGTTTTAATTTTTTTTATCTTTGTTATTTTTTTAATTTTTTTCCTTTTTCAATTTTTTTTTCTTTTTAAATATTTTTTCCTCTTTTTACTTTTTTTGCTTTTTTTTCTTTTTTATCTTTTTTTTTCCTTTTTTAATTATTAATTTTTTTTTTAGTATTTTTTTTTTTTTTAATTTTTTTTTAATTTTCATTTTTTAATTTTTTTTCAACTTTTTTTAAATTTTTTTTCTTTTTTAATTTACTAATTTAATTTTACTAAATTTAATTTTTATTTTATTTTATTATATTATATTTTCATATAATTTTTGTGTGTGGGAGAAATGTTTAAAATGCATGGAGTACATAATTAAAATAAATTCTAAACCAAGTACTAGGAGTTTATTACACATGCTCATTCATTACACATGTTCACGCATTTAACACTTGAAATGTAATTTATGAGTTTTCGGCTGAACTAATTCAATTTTTCCATTACACATATTGCTACATACTAAAGTGCTAACAATTTTTTTCCTTAATTCATTTTAATTTAATTGGAAGCCGTGTAACCTGCGTTTAATGCATTTATTTGATTTCGCTTCTTGGTTGAGGGTTTTTGCCTATTTGCGAGAGGCAAAAACTTGCACTGAGTTTAATCAAAAAAAAAAAAAAACTTTCAGCACCCAACATTTTTAATTGGTCTATAAATAAATGGGTGACCAGCAGACAACTAATATTTTTACGAGCTTTTTTATTTGTTGATTGTTTTAAATCATACATAGTTCTGTATGATGATACACTTTATAAAAGTAATAACACTGTACAACAAAATGTAAATTTTTGAAAATCCCACTGGGTTTCTCAACGGCTTCTAAAGCTTACGTGTGTGCTGGCCCCCAATTTAAGGTCAGCTTTTTCGTGTAACCCTAGGTTTGCTCTCCAGCGGGTGGTTAGTAAAATGTGTAGTTCAATCTTTGAAAATTGTGTCAGAAAAACGACTGTGCTACACATTCATGTTTCTGGCGCAACAAAAATGTTTAAAAACTGAATCTGTAAATTTTTAAAATTTTCGTTTTGCCACATACATGACTTTATGCAAAATGGTTACGTATACGTCATGGTGTCTCTTGTTGAGTGCAACATATTCATGTTTCTGGCACAATGAAAATTTTAAACAAATTTCTTTGAAAATTTTTAAAGGATGAATGTGCCGAATTTGGAGAATGAAAAGGAATATCAACGTAAAAACTATATCAGTAAAAGGAGCATAGTGAGAATTCAACCTGCAAAAAGATATTTATGTCAAATCTATACATATACTGTATATTTTGTTGAAATCATACTAGTCCAGGTTCAATGCTTTTTGAACTGGTATGGGGACTAGTTTATTTTGTTGAAACCATACTAGTCCAGGTTCAATGCTTTTTTGAACTAGTATTGGGACTAGTACATTTTGTTGAAACCATACTAATCAAGTTTTATTGATTTTTGAACTGGTATGGGGACTAGTTCATTTTGTTGAAACCATACTAGCCAGGTTCAATGCTTTTTTGAACTAGTACTGGGAATAGTACATTTTGTTGAAATCATACTAGTCCAGGTTCAATGCTTTTTCAACTAGTATGGGGACTAGTAAAATTTGTTGAAACCATACTAGCCTAGGTTCATTTATTTTTGAACTAGTATGGAGACTAGTTCATTTTGTTGAAATCATACTAGTCAAGTTTTATTGATTTTTGAACTGGTATGGGGACTAGTTCATTTTGTTGAAACCATACTAGTCCAGGCTCAATGCTTTTTTGAACTAGTATTGGGACTAGTACATTTTGTTGAAGTCATACTAGTCCAGGTTTAATGCTTTTTGAACTAGTATGGGGACTAGTACATTTTGTTGAAACCATACTAGTCCAGTTTTATTGATTTTTGAACTAGTATTGGGACTATTACATTTATGCTGAAATCATACTAGTCCAGGTTCAATGCTTTTTTGAACTAGTACTGGGAATAGTACATTTTTTGAAATCATACTAGTCCAGGTGCAATGCTTTTTGAACTAGTATTGGGACTAGTACATTTTGTTGTAACCATACTAGTCCAGGTTCAATGCTTTTTGAACTAGTATTGGGAGTAGTATGGCGACTAGTACAGGTACAAAATACCAGTACACAAAGTAGTTGTAACGTAGTTTTCAACTAGTTGCTTTCGCTGTAGGCTACCACTATCCCTATCCCTTTTCCTAACGCCCAACAAAGTTATTTCTTTTTGCAATATTTCTTTATTGATTTTATCGACATAACTTCTGTTAAAATTTGAGAAGTCAGTACACAAATGAAAAATGCACATAATTAAATAAAACACAAAAGTATTGACAAAAACGAAATTTTATTTAAAAAAAAAGTTCGCATGATATTTATAGATCATAATTTGATGTTTTTTGTTAGCCATTTCTGTTTGAAAAATTATTTGTTAAAAAAATTCCAGTTATGCATTGACTCTACATTTCGCAAAGTCATAAATGATTGATAAATATTTTCGCATACAATTTCCAATTCATTGAAAACTATTTAACTGATATTATTATTTCACAATCACTTTTATATGTAATAAAATATTTATACTTACTACAAAAACAATTTCACCAACACGTCATAACAAGCAGAAAAAAACATGAATATTAGGGTGGAGCAAAAAAAATTGATTTTAATTTTTTTTTTTGCGAATGGCATACAGAAAATATAGTTTCTCATATTTGGCGATTATACTCTATTTTTGACTAGAAATTTGATTTTCTGTATGTTGTTCGAAAAAAATGCAAAACGACGGCAATGTTAGCTAGATCCTAGAATTTCACCTTCCATTTGATTTGCATAGCTAAACATCGTGGTGAAAATCGACTACCCCTGAAAGTCTGCAACATACGCCTGAAAGTCAGCTACAATTTATATTTCCGTTGCATAAATTTCCCTTGCACCATCAGCCATTTTCTCAAATTTTACTCTCAATTAAAACTTCATATCGCCGTCTAAGAAGTTAACTGCAAAAAAAATTGTTCTTGACATAACTTTAATTTATGTTAAAAGGTATCTCCCCACCAAAATTCATTCAAACAGGAAGGGTTCAAATACAATGGCATGGAATGACCATCTAGACCAGGGCCCTGCACAATTGGAAGTAAGGGGTGTACTAGTGAAAGAGCAGTCATCGCACCAATCAAACTATGTTATCTCATTTTCCTGCTTAGCTCACTAACAAGTACTTGCAAGTGAGCCACTGAGCATAACCAACGACATTCATTGATTGCTCATTGCGATCATAGCGCTCTCACAGGCGTAGCAACAACTTTATTGTTCGAGAGCGTAATAATCTGTGTGAATTTGGTACTCAAATTTTCGGACAATTGTCCCACTAGGTGCCTGGGCCTGGTCTAGACAGAAAAAACGGTCGTTAAAAAGAAAACTTTCGATATTAGTTTTTATTCAATACCGCATGAAAGTACGTTAGCTACAAGTAATAGGATATTGCTCAATTATAACTTTAGCACATTATTTTTAATAAAAGGATGAACCAATACAATTCAACAACTCATTTTTCATCTAACTACATTTCTCAATACATTTCATTTTATAACAAAATTTCATCGCATAAAGTTGTTCAATGCCTCAAATTGATATATATTGTATTTTAATGCATCTCAATGCCTAGACTCAATGATGCGAATGATTGACTCGAGCGTTAAAAATGCTGCAAGTATAATTAATGGTTGGCGGTAAAGTTGGAAGGAAGGATCTCAACCAAACTATGAAGTATGTATAGGGGCAGTAAAGCTTTTGCTGATGGTTAAATGTATGTACTTAAGAATAAAGCTTGAAAGTTGTCAGAAGAAATTTAAGTATAAAGTTTTTATTGACATATCTCACATGCAGCGGACATACTTAATTCCCGAAGCAATGATTACACGAGTGAGTAAATATAATGAAGCGAAAAAAGTAATCGACAACTTTATATTTTCAATTTTTTTTTTTTTGAATAAGGAAAAATGGATGGAAGGCGCGATAGAAGCGTGGGAAAAATTGTCCACACATGCGATACTTCTTCAGATTAAATGTATATAAATTAACTGTCAATAACTGACGGTAAAATTAAATAAAAATTAAATTAAATAAAAATTAAATTAAATAAAAAAAATGTAATTAAAAAAAAATTTATTAAATTTAATTTCATTAGACTAAGTTAAATTAAATTAAATAAAATACAAAAAAAATTACCTCAACAACTAAAAAAATACTACAGGGCATCGTAGCTGATTTGTTATAAGCAATTGCTTTAACCGCTTCGGTGCAGACACAGTACTTCTGTGTCCGAAAAGCCATCTGATGTGGACCCTGGAAACTCCGAAACGCGTCATGGTATCCATCGCTGTGTAAATCTTTGTCAATTTTCTCTAAGTATCAAAATTCATAAAAATTTCGTAACATCAAACATTAGAATACCCTAGTACTAGTAAAAAGTACAGCAGGTATAAACAATTTTCGAGCTAAGCTCCAATAAGAAACATTCATAATTGATACATAAGTACACACCATAGGTAGAGCAAACCAATAACACACAAAAAAGTGGTATGAACACAGTACTTCTGTGTCCGAAAAGCCACCTGATGTGGACCCTGGAAAGTCTGAAACGCGTTATGGTATCCATCGCTGTGTAAATCTTTGTCAATTTTCTCTAAGTAAAAAAAATTAAAGAAAAACACAAGAAACTTTTAAAAATATTATAATCTTCTACTCACGATAACGTCTTCCGGTTAGAAAGTATGCAATTTTTCATTGCATGCAAGAGGATCAAGTTCAACTAGTTTTTAGGTGTTCCAAAGGTAATAGTAGATCACCAGTTTAAATATAGCGATTTGCTAAATTAATAAACTGCATTAAAACCCCAATAACAGTTGCTACAAGTAAACAAAAATAAACAAAAATTGCAATAAATGAAGTTCATTAAATTAAATTTTTATCAAATTCCCACTATTAAACTGCAACCAACATTTTTTTGTATGCGTTTCATTGAAGTATTTCTATGTCTTAAAAAAAATATGACTAAAGGACTAACTGCTTCAATAGCAACATAGATAGATGGAAGGACAAGGGCGTAGACGATGGAAGAGGGCTAAAAAAGTGTTCCTGCATTTGAAGGGTGGCACTTTGTATTTGATGGATTTTTGTGTATGTAGGTTCAATTTTTTTTAAGCTATTGCATAGATTTTATAGCAGGCCTTGGCGGTGGGAGTGAAATGAAAAAAATGTTAATGTTAAAAAAGTTCGTAAAAGTTGGTAACGGAATTTTTTCAATGTTAAAAGGTTCGGCGTTAGCAACATAACTTGACAAAAATAAATATAAGCGTTGCCTACTTTTAGGCGTATGACGTTGTACTGATGTTAGCAACAGGGCGATTACATAAAATTGGAGCTGTACATTACATTACATTAAAATTGGATCTGTAAGCGTTGCCTACAATTAGGCTTACTACTTACAGTGTGACGTTGTTTTACTTTTACTTTTTATTTAAATTTTTTTTTTAATTACAAAATGTTATTTTTTTCATTTTTTTTTTATTTTTTAGTAATATAATTTTTTTTACTTTCTTTAGGGATTTTATTTTTTTTTATTCCAAATTATTTTAACTTTTGTTTTTTTTATTTAAAATTTTTTCCTCAGTTTTTAAGTTGCTTTTCTTTATTTTATTTATCTCCTTTTTTATTTTTTGCACTTTTTGTAATTTTTTTTTATTTATTTTAATATTTCTTTTTTTAATTTTTAAAATTTTTTTTTTCTTTTTCTTTTTCTTTTTATTTTTTTCATTTTCTTTTTATCTTAAAATTTTTTTTAAATTTTTCATTTTTTAATTTTTTTTTTAACTTTTTTTATTGTATTTTTTTATCTTATTGCGTTGTTTTATTTTTATTGCGGGTTTTATATTTTTATTTTATTGCATTTTTTTTTTAATTTTATTGTATTTTTCTTTATTATTTTTTTTTTTTTTTTAATTAAGCTCCTTTTATTTTTTTTTTTAATTTTACACTTTTTTTGTTTTATTCAGTAATATAATATTTTTTTTTACTTTCTTTCAAGATTTTATTTTTTTTATTACAAAATATTTTATATTTTGTTTTTTTTTTCTTTGGTTTTTTTTCCTTAATTTTTAAGTTGTTTTTCTTTATCTTTCTTTTATTTTTTCCTTTTTAATTTTTTTTTCACTTTTTTGAATTTTTTTTATTCATTTTCATATTTCTCATTCTCATTTTCTTTTTATTTTTTTTTTTCAATTTTCTTTTTTTTTTTTAATTTATTTTTTTATTTTTTTTTTCTATTTTTTTTTTATTTTTTATTTGTTTTTTAATTTTTTTTTGCATTTTTTTTATTTTTTTGCGTTGTTTTATTTTTATTTTATTGTATGTTTTATTTTTTATATTTTATTGCCTTTTTTTATTTTTTTATTTTATTGTCCCTTTTTTATCTTTTTTTATTTATTATCCCTTTTTTATTCTATTTTACTTTTTTATTTCTTACTTTGGTTTTTTTCATTATTTTATTTAATTTTTTCTTCTTATGTATTTTATGTATAATTTCTTTTTTAATTTTAATTTTTTATCACCTTTTTTTATGTTTAATTCATTTTTTTTTTTATTTTTTTTTTTTTTATTTGTATTTTTATATTTATAAATGATGTATTTTTATTTATTTGATGTATTTTAATTAATTCTCTTTTTTATTTATATTTTTAATTATGTATTTTTATTAATTTTTTTTTTTTGTTTTATTTTATTAAATTTAACTAAATTTTTTTAGTTTATTTTTTTTTTTTATTCTATTTCAATCAATTTAATTTTTTCAATTATTTGAATTCATTATTATTTTTTCTTAACTGCTTCCAGTTAGGACAGTTCTAAGGTAACTTCGGTGTGCTCATGTGTGTCACCTTTGTTAGAAAGTTTTGGACTTTTTGCACTCACAAAAAATCCATTTCGGATAGTTTAGGAGTTGTGGATGAGTGGCCAGCAGACTGTCTCTTTAGGAAACAGTTTCACAATTTCACTGCAGGCTATGTAGTACATAAATATGTTTGTATATAAAAACAACAGACTACTGTAATGCTTAGTCTCTGGTGAATTGAAAGAAAAACCACCGCAGCGTTTATCAAAATGAACAATAACAACAACAAAAAAAAAAAATAAACGAGTTCATGTGTTATTCCCCTAACGATGAGCAAATAAATAAACAAATGGCTCAACAACCGACAATTTTTTTATCGCTAAAATCACACTGAAATGTGAATGAGAATAAAATTTATTTTGTGTTAAAATGTGAATTTAATGACTGCTTAAACCAATAGCAACTGCATTTTTATAATAACCACAATATTGAACAAAAAAAGCATCGTATTATAGACATTTGAAACTTTTTATAAATAAAAAGTAGTTGTTGCAGAATAATTAAATTAGTTAAGTAACACGCAAAAAACAGAATGCGCGGTATTTTTGAACACAAAAAAGGTTAATATTCCTTATATGGGTGAGTGTGAATATTTTTAGGTGATACTGATTTTTATTTAATATAAATTAAGTAAATTAACTTGTTAACAACATTCCACGAAAAAAAATAAAACAAAAAAAAAAACAAAGAAAAAAAATAATAATAATGAATAACGGCGGCGATATACCAACAGGTTATCATAACCTCTCACGAGATTTTTGTCGAGTTTCTATTCCAACTTGTGGTATAATGCTTTTGAGTTTTTTCCTACAGTTATTATTTTTTTTTTTTGCAACATATGTACATATGGGTCATTCCATGCCAAATCGACAAATTTTTTACCTGACCCTCTTCGACTTCGCTAAAAATTTGCTATCTGTTTGTACGCCCCGACGAAAGACATTATTCAAAATTTTTTCAAATTTTTTTCCCCTAATCAAAAAAAGTTATGAACTTTTAAAAAAACGTTTTTTTTTAATGCTGCAACTTTTTCAAAAATCGACCGTTTGAGATAATTTTTTTTTTTTTTAAATTTTTGTTTTTAAATGTAGTTTTCGGAAAAAAATAAAAAAAATTTTAAAAGCCCAGATGTATAATTTTTTTTTTTTTTTTTTTTTTAAGAAAGTCCGACCCTCTTTTTATTTTTATTATTATTTTTTTTTTGAACTCCAACTAATTCTGCAATAAGCCCCGCTAATAACAAGAAGTGCCGATAATCGCTTCTATTTTTTTTTTTTTTTTTTTGATTGAAAAAAAATTGCATTAAAAGGTTATATAAAATGAGCCAAAGTTGAAAAATTTTTTTTTTTTTTTAATTAATCAAAATAGAAGAGGTTGTCGCACATCTTGTGATATAAATGAGCCAAGTTTAAAAAAAAATCTTTTCAATCAAAAAAAAATAGAAGCGATTGTCGGCACATCTTGTTATTAGCGGGGCTTATTGCAGAATTAGTTGGAGTTTTTAAAAAAATAAAATAAAAATAAAAATAAAAAAGGGTTGGAATTTTTTTTTTTGAAAAAAAAGGGCGTGTGGCACTCGGGAACTGCCGCGGTAAAGCTATTGCAAATCACTTTTTATCAACTTATGCAATTATAATATTTATGAAAACTCAATGAGCATATTTGTGACTTCAGAGCAGTACAGCCTTAACCTGTTAACAATATAGCCTAAAAATAGTCAACAACCTATTTTATGTAGTGTACAGCTCCAATTTTATGTAATCGGCCTACTGCTAAAATCAGTACAACAACATACTCTTAGTAGTATAGCCTAAATGTAGGCAACGCTTACAGATCCAATTTTAATGTAATGTAATGTACAGCTGAAATTTTATGTAATCGGCCTGCTGCTAACATCAGTACAACGTCATACGCCTAAATGTAGGCAACGCTTATATTCATTTTTGCCAAGTTATGTTGCTAACGCCGAACCTTTTAACATTGAAAAAAGTCCGTTACGAACTTTTTTAACATTAAAATTTTTTTCATTTCACTCCCACTGCCAAGGCCTGCGATAAAATCTATGCAATAGCTTAAAAAAAATGTATATATCTGGGCTTTTAAATTTTTTTTTATTTTTTTTTTTCGACAACTACATTTAAAAACTTTATTTAAAAAAAAAAATGATCCCAAATGGTCAATTTTTAAAAAAGTTACAGCATTTAAAAAAAAGGTTTTTTTAAAAGTTCATAACTTTTTTTGATTTGGGGAAAAAAATTTGAAAAAATTTGAAAAAATTCTGAAAGATTTCTTTCGGGGGGTAGAAAAAGATAGCAAATAATCAGGTAAAAAATTTGTCGATTTGGCATGGAATGACCCATATATATAGAGTACTTTTTCGAAAGGAATGCGCTGTGCTGAGTGGCGTTCACATTTGAATTTTTATTGGCGAATAGCTTCGGCAATCGCACCGATACCAGACGAGGACTATAAACCCATGAATAACGTACATCTGCTGAGAGTGCTCGTTTTCTTTGTAACTATTATGAGATATAGAGTTTTTTAGCCAGCAGAAGGGATCACTCTTTCACTCAGTCTGGGTATCGAAAGAAGATATCTGGATAAAATTTTCGTGTCTTAGTTATTTTTGGAAAAAAAGAAAATTAATTTTAATTAATAATTACCAGATAACTACAGATTGAACTTGATTGCTGTTCTCATGCAACCGAGATACTATAATTGGAAATCGAGGGGATTTTTTTTTTTTAATTAAATTAAACGATAAGAATAAATATTGCCGCTTTTTAGCAGCAATAACAGCAGATAACATAAAAAAAAAAACAAGTCTAAGTTATTCCATATACGTCAGGGGTAGCCAAGGATTTCAACCTACTAAGCCATACAACAACAACGTAATACGTTCTACAACAACATAATATAACAAGAATAATATTGCTTTGATTTTTCGTATTTTTCTTACGAATTTGGTTTGTATTTGTCAGCCACAAAAGAGCCACATGTTGTTGTTTTAGAGCTACAGCGAGCCAAAAGGGTCACTACGTGGCTATGGCTGATATACGTTAACGAAGAATGGTATGAACTTGTAGATACAGATGTATAAACATACATACTTATGACGAGCATGTGCGTATTGGGCAAGGTTGTGCTATGTTGTTTACTTTAGAGTTGTTATCAAAATTGTTATTGTTTAGCAGCTGTTGGCTACAATTTGCTTAAATCAATTAACGAGTTTCAAGTCTTGCCGCCAAGCTGTCGAGCTTAGCTAAACTTGAATAAGAACTCATAAGTGGTTGCAGCGGTATTTAAAAGTATACAACACCAAATAGGAAATCGTACTATAGCACTTTTGTGAACTACTTTTCACTTCGTTCGTTGATTTGATAATTTAATTAATTTTTGATTACTTTCTTCGATTACACTGCACAATGAAATTGAAGTTTTTGCAAATCCCACCGGACTTCTCAACTGTTTTTTTTTTTTTTTTTGCTGTGCTGAAGCCGAATCGGAGGTCAGATTTTTTGGGTCACTCAAGGTTGCATTAAATTGGGGTATACAATTTTTTTTTTAAATGTCGGTAGTAGATCTTTGAAAGAATAAGCAAACTCTTAGGGTGTAGGGTGACCCGAATAATCTGTTATGTTAAATTGTTATTCTTAATTATTATTTTTTTTTTTTTTTTTTTTTTTTCTTTTGATTTTTTTTTTTTTAACTAAATTTTTTTTATTCATTTTTTTTTTATTTTTTATCTTATTTTATTTTTTTTTTTTTTTTAATTTTTTTTTTTGTTACTTAGTTTTATTTTTTTTTATATAAATATTATTATTTTTTATATACAATTTTTTTTTTTAATGTCGGTAGTAGATCTTTGAAAGAATAAGCAAACTCTTAGGGTGACTCGAATAATCTGTTATGTTAAATTGTTATTATTATTTTTTTTTTTTTATTTCTTTTGATTTTTTTTTTTTTAACTTAATTTTTTTTATTCATTTTTTTTTTATTTTTTATCTTATTTTATTTTTTTTTTCTTTAATTTTTTTATTTGTTACTTAGTTTTATTTTTTTTATATAAATATTATTATTTTTTAATTTTTTGTCTTATTTTATGACTTTTTTATCTTTATTTTTTTATTTGATTCTTTAATTTTATAATTATGTATTTAATTTTGTTTTTTATTTTATTTTTTTTTTTTTTTTTAATTTATTCTTTTTTTTTAATTACTTACTAGCTGACCCGGCAGACCTTGTCCTCCCACAAATTTATTTCCTTGCATGTTTCTCTAACCCGATCCTTATATCTATTTTAATCCATATCCCTATCCTAGAGGAACCACGCCAGTGGTCTAACCCGAATACTTCCAGAGATACGGACAATGAAAAATTCCATTTGTATGGGAGGTGCCACGCCCCCTATATATATCAAACTTTTTTTTAGCCTGTGACCATCCCTGGAAGATATCCAGTGCGTTTGTAAAATTTGGTTACGAAAAGTTCGTCCATAGGTACATAATTTGAATTTTATATATATAGATTAATTTTTTAATTTATTTTTTTTTAATTTTAATTTCATTTTTTATTTGTTTTTTTTTTATTTTTTTTATTTTTTTTTTTTATTTTTTTTTTATTTTTTTTATTTTTTTTTTTTTTTTTTTTTTTTTTTCTTTATTTTTTTTTTTAATTTTTTTTTTTTTTTAATTTTTTTTTTTTTTAATTTTTTTTTTTTTTTTTATTTTTTTTAATTTTTTTTAATTTTTTTATTTTTTTACTTTGTTTCAATTTTTTTATTTATTTATATTTTATCTTATTCTATTTTTTTTATTCCATTTTAATTTTTTTTTTTAATTTTACTTGATTTAATTTAATTTTTTATTTTTTTTCGTTTTTTTCTTAATTAATTTTATTTATTTTTTTTATTTTATTTTTTTTTTTTATTTTATTTTTTTTTTATTTTATATTTTTTTTTTTTATTTTTTTTTATTTTTTTTTTTCTATTTTTTTATTTTTTTTTTTTTTTTATTATTTAATTCTTAAATTTTTTAATTATTATTTTGTTTTGTTTTTCTATTTTATTTTATTTAATTCTTTTTTTTTTGTTTTATTGTATTTAATTTTTTTTTTGTTTTATTTTTTTTATTTTGTTTTATTTTTTTTTTATTTTGTTTTATTTTTTATTTTTACTTATTTGTGTTTTATTTTATTGTTGTTTTTTTTATATTTTTTTGTTATTTTTGTATTAATATTTGTTTTTTAATTTTACTTTTTATTTTTTATATTTTTTTTTTTTTTTTTTTGTTTTTTCATAATATGTTACCAACCCTGTTTCCATGTTATCATCTATTTATTCGCTATCGCTTTGTTTGAGTAAACCTGTCTACCAGCGTCATTAATTCCACTCTAGCCATACATATGTACATATGTGCAGTTCATTCATGCTTAGGCAGCGGGTTTTACTGGCTCTAGCAGACACATGACGGTAAACACCTTTTAAAACTGCACGTACGTATGTATGTATGTCCATTAGACTAGGCGAATAAAAAAAACTGCTAATTTTTGTGTCTAGAAAACTAGAAAACGCTAGTCTGAGAAAAACTTAGTCTATGCAACTTTTGTAGGCAATTGGATTTCCTACAAAAATGTGTCCAGGAAAATGGTATTTTACAACAATGGTTTGTTGTTTGCATACCAAATATAAGGTAAAGTCTGCAAAATCTAAATTAATATTAAGAACTGTCATTTTTACAGTCACTTTTTTTTACCTTTCTGAAAAATCAAATGAATATAATTTTTGAAAAAAAAAAAACGATTTTTTTTTACCCAGTCTAATGTGTATATCTACTCTATACACGTATTGATATCCACGAATCGTTTGGCTACCGCTTTGGGTGCCAAACCAGGCTTAAAAACAAAGTTGCTCTCACAAATTGTTAAGCTATCGCGGCAAACGGAATTGCATAGATAAAAAACGCGTGCCTGATGAATATAATTTCAATTTGAAACAAGCGCGAACATTAGTTAACATAATTAACGTAATTGTGAATATAAATCATTGTTAACAGTGAGAACAACATTTAGTGAATTGTTATGTGTATTTAATGTGCAAACAAACTTTGTGCATTTATTTCAATTTTTTGAAGCGAAAGGTCATTTAAAACGCTATTTTTAAAGCTGGCACGTGTTTGATGTGTTTAAATTGCTGTTTTGCGTTATTAGCGATGGTATTCACACACAGTGAAATAGGTACGTTAAACTTGAAAAGTGATAGTGATGTTTGAGGTGTTTATGCTTAAAAGGGACTAAGTGGTATTTTGGAGAAATTTGTGAAAAAAAAATTTAATATTAAAAAAAAAATTGATGTTAAAAAGAGCATAACGTCCTAAATCAAAAATAAATTATCTTATTTCGAAACATTCGTCCAATCGTATTTAAACCCCGCATATTTTATCTTATTTATAAAATGACACTTTTCTAAAAGAAAAAAGTTTTTAATTTTTTTTAATTTTTTTAAGTTTTTATTGTGGAAGACTCAAATTTCTTCACAAACTGCCGTTGGTATTTGAATTGTTTGCTTGAAAAAATTAACTACTAAACAGGAGCGGATACACGGGGTGCTTTCGGGTTCAACCTCCCCCCCCCCCCCCCCCCATCTTCTGCGGGTTCCAAAAAGTCAAATTTTTCGGGACTTTTTCGGAATCATTCCCTATCGTTTTTTTAGATCATTTATGGAATTTTTAGAGACCATTTTCGTTTTACTGTTTTCGGGACCACTTTTTTCAAAACAATCCCGAAGAAGTCCCAAAATTTTCCCTAAAATCATTCCGTAATCGTCCCGAAAATGTCTTGAAATGATCCCGAAAAAGTCCCGAAATTATTCCAAAAAAGTCCCGAAATGATCCCAAAAAAGTACCGATATGATCTCAAAAAAGTCCGAAACTTATCCTCAAAAAGTACTGAAAATATTTCAAAAACGTCCCGAAATGGTCCCAAAACAGTCGCGAAAATCATCCCAAAAAAGTCCCGATATGATCTCAAAAAAGTCCGAAACATATCCTGAAAAAGTACTGAAGATAACACTCGCGAAAATCATCCCAAAAAAGTCGCGATATGATCTCAGAAAATTCCGAAACATATCCTGAAAAAGTACTGAAGGTACTCCAAAAAGGTCCCGAAATGGTCCCAAAACAGTCGCGAAAATCATCCCAAAAAAGTCCCGATATGATCTCAAAAAAGTCCGAACCATATCCTGAAAAAGTGCTGAAGATATTCCAAAAACGTCCCGAAATGGTGCCAAAACAGTCGCGAAAATCATCCCAAAAAAGTCCCGATATGATCTCAGAATATTCCGAAACATATCCTGAAAAAGTACTGAAGATATTCCAAAAACGTCCCGAAAGTGTCCCAAAACAGTCGCGAAAATCATCCCAAAAAAGTACCGATATGATCTCAAAAAAGTCCGAAACGTATCCTTAAAAAGTACTGAAGATATTCCAAAAACGTCCCGAAACGGTCCCAAAAAACAGTCGCGAAAATCATCCCAAAAAAGTACCGATATGATCTCAGAAAATTCCGAAACATATCCTGAAAAAGTACTGAAGATATTCCAAAAACGGTCCAAAACAGTCGCGAAAATCATCCTAAAAAAGTACCGATATGATCTCAGAAAATTCCGAAACTTATCCTGAAAAAGTACTGAAGATATTCCAAAAACGTCCAGAAATGGTCCCAAAACAGTCGCGAAAATCATCCCAAAAAAGTCCCGATATGATCTCAAAAAAGCCCGAAACTTATCCTGAAAAAGTACTGAAGATATTCCAAAAATGTCCCGAAATGGTATCGAAATGATTCCAAAAACAGTCCGAAACATATTACACAAAAAGTGTAGTAGTTTGAGAAACTGTGAATGAAAAATGTACTCGATATTAAAAAACATAGAAACCCTTCCCAAAATACTGGTTTCTACACTGCTACTTACACTAATAAAATTCTATTTTATAACAACTTATTTCTTTTTGAATGAAATGTTGTAATTTAACACAATTTTTTTTTTTTCTTTTTGATGTGATATAAATTTTTTTTACACAAATTTGTGTGGCAATTAATTGTGTGAAGTGCAGATATACGGGGGTACTAATAAAAGTTCGCATAGTTGGGCACTTCCAACAATACAAAACTGTCTGTATTGTCCCTAAATTTCTTTCGAATTTTAGCAGGATTGTTTAAATGGAGGATTCACACAGTTGAGTATATAATGTTCGGTTGCAAACGAACATAGGCGCCCTGACTAGTTTGAGCACTGCTTTAAGAAGTTCATCTAAAAACTTTGAGATTAATTTAAAAAAAAAATTGTTGGTGTAACAATGCTAGTTGTTGGTATGATGACGCTTGGTCGATTGTTGAACTGCCAACGGTATGTTTGGAACAATTTTTGTTGTTGTATCAAATGTACATTTTGTTAGTCCCCCCGAAAAAGTGCATCTAAACTGTGAAACAGCTTACCAAACTGAAATTAAATCAATACAAAAAAGCGATTTAAATTGCGTACCATTAAAAACATTTATAGTAAAGTCTTTAATTGGCGGGTATTAAATTAATTTTCGCCATATGGGATCGCTTTTATAAAAACTGGGCTTAGAATACTTTTGTTGCAGCGTTTGGGATAGATTGCCATTTACTTTATTTTTTCTAGTTGTTTTTTTTTTTTTTATTAAAAAATCGAAAAAAATGACTTTTACCGCCTACACAAGACGAGCATGTAAAATATCGCTGTAAACATTTATATTCTTTGCCTGAGTCCAAAAAGATTAAGTCACCATTCAAACTTAATTTCATTTATCATTATTAATATTTGTAAATCGTTTCTTATCATTCATTTGAATTTAAACATTTGGTTCAAGATTAAGTCACCATTCGGACTTAGTTTTATGACTCACATAAATCTTTTCACATCAGTCATTTGAATGCAAACATTTGGTTAAAGATTAAGTCAGCATTAAAACTTAATTTAATGACTGATTATTTCTTTTTGAAATCTTTTATTAGTCATTTGAATGCAATCATTGTAAAAATTGTCTCTTAATATTGATTTTTTTTGGTTGAGGATTAAGTCACCATTTAGACCTAATTTTATACACCCAGAGAAAAAATACAGTAGAACGAACTGGATTACAGGTTAAAACAACAGATTTCAAATTCAAAAACCATCCAAACGATATATCTGTTGAAACAACAGATGCTGTTCGTTCGTGAACAGTTTTAGCTGTTGTTTTAACAGAAAATTTTTTTGTTTTAGGTATTCCGAGTTCGATTCTCGGTGAAGTCAATTTTTTTTTTTTTTTTTTTTTTTTTCAAAACAAAAACAAACAATTTTTTTTCTGAGTTCTTATATTGTGAATTCACCGAGAATAGGAACTCAGGGCTCTTGAACACTCAACCCAGGTGTCTACTGTATAACCATTATGCCATCACTTACTTATGCTTCCCAGCGTCTAATTACAGCTTTGTTCTAAATGACACTTTTCCACGTTGCTTTGTTGCTTCCACCGAGAATCGAGCTCATGCTGCTTTGACTACTGAACGGAGATGCTAACCATCAGGCCATCGCGTACTTATGTTTGAGGGCGTCGAATTGCAGCTTTGTTCTATGACAGTAATGGGAGTATCTTCTCTGTTGAATTACTGTTAAATCTGTTGGATTAACTTAAATTTGTTGGATTAACTGCAGAAGTCTGTTGTGAGAGAGTTAAATCAGTTGGATTAACTGCAGAAATCTGTTGTGAGAGTGTCTTCGCTATTAAATGATTGTTAAATCTGTTGGATTCACTGTAAATCTACATTACTTGACCAGATTTCCGTCAATACAACAGTTTCTGGTAGTAACAGTAGAGGACTGTTGATATAACTGTGATTTTTTCTCTGAGTGTAGTTCACTTGATTGCAATCATTTGGTTGAAGATTAGGTCACCATTCTGAATTAGTTTTACGACTCATTATTAATCTTCAAAAACTTTTGTTATTAGTCATTTGAACTTCAATCATTTGGTTAAGGATTATGTCAACATTCAGACTTAGTTACCTACCTGAATGCAATCATTTGGTTGAAGATTAAGTCATTAGTTAGACTAGTCACAATTAATTATTTATTATTAAAATATTTTCTTATACGTTTTTAAAGCTATCATTTTTAAAACCTCTTGTATGTAGATTAAATCAACGTTGAAATTCAATTTCACGATTAACTATTAATTTTGTAAACCTTTTCGTATCAGTCGTTGGAATGCAATCTTTTTTAAATCTTTTCTTTTTAGTCAATTTAATGCTAAGATTAGTTTGAAGATGATATTAGTCATTTGAATGCATTCATTGAAGACTAAATCACCGTTTAAACTTGAATTTATGATTCACTATTAATTTTTAAAATCTTTATTCAACATTAATTAAATCTTGCCGATAACTTTTCTCTCGAACACCCCAACATATGTTTCTGCCTCCAGAATACTGGGTATTCCTCTTACCACCTTCTATTCAGGTGGGCTTCGAAAGAGTTAAGCAAGCGCTGGGCTGACACAACCTCATGTCTGGTGTCGAGGTCCTTCTGGCAAGTGGTTGACTGCAGGCGCTCAATGGATTTACTAGAGCTCTCCAAGGTACATCCTTCCATGATGATTGGGTTGTTGACGGGGCACTGTCCGACGGGGATCCATGCGGTGCGGTTAAATATTCTTGAAACCCCGAGTTGCGTGAGCTGCATGGACGATGATGAGGTGGACACATCAGATCACTTAATGCTTAGCTGTCCAGCGTTTGCTTGGACCATGCGCAGGTATTTCGATTCGGATGTTCTTAGGTTTCCGGAGGACGTATCGAGGATCGATGTGTGCCAAATTCGAAGCTATATTGCCGCTACACAGCGATTTACCAAGCAATCTTAAGTTAGTGCCACCGTTTCGAATGTGGTATCACGACGGACGTTTTGAGTGTCCACGTGAGCTGTTTCCCTAGTGGGATTGCTACCACCTAACCCAACCTAACCAAGGTCCCAAGGGCCATCCCATCTTCTTTCGACACTACATATTCATGATTTCGAGCCTGACAGCAGGACAGGTATGATGAAAACTTATTATTAACTACCAATGTCGTAACCAACTCAGGAATATATGTGTCCTACATATTGGATACTACATCAAGTGGGGCCGACGACCCAAATATGTCAAAATAACGTCATCAGTGATGGGCAGAATTCAATAGCGTTATTGTCCTACACAAATTGTGTGACATGCAGCAATTCCCCAGTCCCAAAGTCGTCATTTGATATCAAACTGGGGGCTCAATGCAGAAAACAAGTTGCCCATACAAATGGAAAATTATATTAGCATGTGACAGTAACAAAATCGCTACAAAACATATCGTGGACATTTTATCCGCTAAATAGGATTCTGCACTTTTTTGCTTTCGATTTCAATGCAACTGTCGTGATTTTTCAAATGAATCGCATGAACCTAACATTTTGTTTCATTGTACTATTTATTAACAACATAAATTAAATATGAGCTATTGGTCATGCTACCAATTTGTCCATGTTGTGCTTATGATCATTCAATTGAAATTATGTATGGACTCTTCATTCACCAGTAGCATGTTGGTTGTAGATGCATAATTTGATTAAAACTATACAAATCTAATGCAACTGAATATTAAATGGAAAAGCGCAGTTTTGCATTTTCGGATAAAAGTATAAGCCACCAAACTAAATGCGAGGACAGACGAGACAACATTATACCGATTATGTGGACATAGGGTAGGACAGGCAGCAAAATTAATCTATTATAGTACCTGGGTGACCGAGCTTGCTCGGTGCTATCAATTTGGCGCTAACTTTACTTACCCGAAATGATACCAAAATTACCTAAAAATAATCCTAAAATGATCCCCTTAAATGTTCCCACAATGATACGAAATTGAACCGAAAAATTATCCGGAAATGATCCGAAAATTATCCCAAAATACCTAAGCGATTTGGATAATTTTTGTTTTAACATGTTTGTATTACAATTGCGGAGGATGTTGTATACAAAAGGTTCTGGGAAAGGGAATGGTTTTTGAGATATCGACCAGAATCCTAATAAAATAAAAGAAGTGCAAATAAGAGAAGTGACACAATAGACAATTGACCTTCGTTCGTGTTCCCCAATATGTTAGTTCTCTAATAGCTTACACATTCAAAAAACAAGAGGCCCTGTATTGCCTCTCAGCGTCTGTGTTGTATCAATGGAATATTTTTGCTCTCCTTGAAGATTTTTGTGCATCTGCACAACATCTCTTTTTCTATTGTTCATTTGCTCAAAATTTCTCTCTAATACATACGCATCCAAAACAACAAAAGCCAATAAGCTTATGCTGCAACACAATGAATAGACGAAAGGAGAGGAGATTGGGGAAGCAAAACAATTCAATCACAACTGTGGTTCACTTGCGTTTGCGTTCTGAGCAACTATGCCTTGCACTATGGCACATCTATATGCCGTCAAATATAAAAAGCAAAATTAAATTATGGTTCTTCGAGTCCAGAAAAATTGTTAAAATATTATAAACCGGAGTTTGTTTGAGTGAAGACTCTTCACTGAAGAGTGACGAAAAAATTAAAAATAAATTTTTATTTGTTATTAAAAAAATTTGAGTCATGAGTGATCGGTTATTGGGCATTCAAAAAAAAAAAAACAAGTAACCATTACCTATCGGGTATATTTCGAAATTGTTTCGGGATTATTTCGGTACTGTTTCAGGATAATTTCGGTACTGTTTTCCGAAAATTTCGGAACTGTTTTGGGACCACTTCTGGACTATTTTCGGGATCATTTCGGAGCTGTTTTTGGGATCATTTTGGTAAGATATAATTTTCGAATGAAAAATAACCTGTCACTCATTACTCAAAATTTTTAAAAAGATGAATAATTTTTTATTCGAAGTGGCCCAACCCTGATTAGAATTTTTTTTTTTACAACTGCCCGTATCTTAGCAAAGCACCCTTAGGAGAGAGAGAATCTAGGATGACCAAAAAATCGTAACTTCACATTCGGATTCAGCATACCCAAAAGCTTCAGAATTTTGGTGTACAGTGTAATTTGCTGAGTATTTTTCTGCACTGTGCGAAAGTGCTCTGGCCAAAGCTGGCTGTATTTCTAATTTTAGCAAGCATATTTTCTAATGGTCAAATAGTGAAAACTTCGAAGCGAGCAGGGTCCTAGCTAGTTTAATATAATAATGATGCTATCGAAAATGTTTCAGATAAGGCAAAAGAATCCAAATCAACCGTTTTTTAGAATTTTTGTTTGTATGTCTGTATGTTTGTAGCCGTATCACTCAAAAACTGATGAATGGAATTAAGTGAAACTTTAGCATTCTATTTGTAGATGTTTTACTTGAAATTTAAGTTATCTCATACTGCGATAAGTTGTCTAGTTTCAGAGTTATCGACTAGTATGTGGGGTGACCAAAAATTTGAATTTATAATATGGGCATCAAACGAAAGGTGCTAACGAATGCTATGATAATCGCCACTTCCACTCAGCAGATCAGGTTCGGTTCACCTTTGAAATTAGAAATGTCAAACCCATTTCTAATTCGAATTAACGTACCATCTGTCAAAACCTACAATACTTAATATTCATACAAAATAGGAATGAATGTATTGAATAATGAATTTATGATGCCAACATTGATAACTTTCAAATCGTGTGGCACATTTCAAATATCGAATTAAAAAATCAAAACACCCAAAACTGCATAATGCGGTAATAAATATGTAACAAAAGCGTATTAGGTGTGAGGTAGCTGGGGAGCCTTAGTAATGAGCATTATATGTATGTATTTCAATGAGACAAATTGAATTGCATTTAATTAATAATGACAAATTAGGCAAAAACATTGTTTTAAATAATAAATGTGACAATAAAACACGTTGTTATGACAACGCAAAAAATAATCCATAAATGTTACAAATTTTGAATGGTCATTTGCATAAACATAAATATTTATGAATGTACATATGTGTGAGAGTGTCACATGATAGCAGCAGATGGTAAACAACAAGCTATTTATGCAAAATGATATTATTGATGGGCCTTAATAGGTTTTGGTAATGAAACATAAAATGAAGCTGGGAAAATGACAAGAGTGTAACATATTTGAATCAAAATACATAAACTCTTGCTCGATTTATGGCACGAAGAGCGAAGAGGAGGGGAACATAAAAAGCAGTATGAAACGTAGTAAAATAAGATAAAAAAACAAGATGACGAAAAATCCAAAACACTAGGATGCTGATTATGATAATTATGATAATTATGTTGGCTATGATGACCAGGGTGGTAATGATTATATCCACGTTTACGGTATAGTGACCTGAAAGTGGTTCTCAGTGAGTGAAACAACGCCCACGAGCGAAAACATAAAAGTGCCCAGAACAGTGAACGATAAAGCAACCTTGCCATTACGCGGAACAGTGACCTTGAACGGAACTACAAAAGTGGCCACAACTGTGACAGAGACCGCAAGCCTGACAATGAGCGAAACTGTGTTCTTAAAAGGAATCACGGCAGTGACAAGAGGTCGTATAACAATGACATTTAAAACAAGTAAGGAAAGCTGTCTTCGGCTGTGCCGAAGGCTATATACCTTTCATGAATAAGCGTCACGATTTTCACTGTTCGATCCCCAGTACAGCCTGTGTGAATTTAACTTTAGCTCATACCGAAATTATCGGAACTATCGATTATATGGGGGCGATGTGTTTTGTTGGTTCAATCTCATTGATTTTTAACATCGACATTCCACTTTCTAACAGAGCAATTGTTACGAAATTTCACGACCCTACCTTTATAATTATAGGAGTTATAGCCCAAAATCCGTTTATCGGAACAATCGATTGTATGGGGGCTATGTGAAATATTTATCTCATCTCAATGATTTTCAACATCGATATTTCACATATAAAAACATCAATACCTACAAAATTTCACGTTACTAGCTCATTAATTACAGAATTTATAGCCCAAAATCCGTTTATCGGAACAATCGATTGTATGGGAGCTATATGAAATATTTATCCCATCTCAATGATTTTCAACATCGATATTTCACATATAAAAACATCAATACCTACAAAATTTCACGTAACTAGCTCTTTAATTTCAGAAGTTATAGCCGGAAATCCGTTTATCGGAACAATCGGTTGTATGGGAGCTATGAGTAGTTTTGGTCCGATCTTGCTGGTTCCGACGAATGATTATTCTCATATAAAATAACGCCTCCATACCAAATTTCATCGAGATATCTCTAAAATTGAGGGACTAGTTTGCGTACAAACAGACGGACGGACGGACAGACGGACATGGCTAAATCGTATCAACTCATCGTCCTGATCATAATGGTATACTTATTAGTGCGTCTATCTCTTCTTCTTCTCATACTTACAAACATCGGACCAAAGTTATAATACCATTTCATGTTCATGAAAGGTATAAAAACGACGATCGTGGTCATAACCGTGACAGCGACTATGACAGTTACAATGGACGGAGCAGTGAGATGGAGCCATGAAAGTGACCACGATGGTGATATAGACTATAAGCCAGATAGGGACATGAGCGGCTACCTTGAACGAAACAATGACCGAAACAATGACCATAGCAGATACGGCAAATTTGACGGTGAATGTAAGATTAACAATAAAGAGAATAATGACATTGATACCAACTGTAGACATGATGAACGGAGCAGTGGCAACGATCTGCACTGTGATCACGTCGTAGTGCGACTATGACAATGAGTGAAAAGGCGAGAGTAGCAGAACCACTAGGCCTTATGCGTTTTCTTCGAAACAAAGAAGACACCTTTACCAGTAAAAAAAAATCTAGCCTGAGCAAATGCTCGCCTCTTGTGCATGAGGCTCAGTAACCTTGATAGCAGGGAGCGTGACTGTGATAGTTGCAATAGCATTAGATAGATTTTGAGGGCATTTAGGGACCGTCTTGGGATCATATTGGGATTAGTTAAGAACCATTTTTGCGGGTATTTCGGGACCGTTTTATTTTAGGGTCAGTTTGGGACCTTTTTGAGATCAGTTGCAGTAAGTTGTTGTGGATTTTGGTGACAAAACGATCCAATAAGGATCCCAAAACTTATTTACGATTATTTAGCTGAAACGACCTTAAACGCCTCTTGTTTGAAACTAGTTGTCCGCGCAGCCGTTGCTAATAAAAAAAATTTTGAAATTTTTCGTCACTTTTTTGGGTCTGTTCTTGTTTTGGCCAGAGAACAATCTAAATTGGCGCCACTCATCCAAATCGGTCTAAGAGTCCTTCCCATATCTGCAAGTTTTGATAAGTGCTCTCAACGTGGGATATATTTTCCCCGCTAGATGGCGCTGGAGTCGCTATAGTTTCAAAATCCGTATTTATGGTCAGATTTTATTCAAATTCCGCAAGTATGTTTTATATATGAGCACACAAATGGCATAAGTCCACCTTTTCTCGAACTGAGATATTACAGGCTTTGTGTCGTCAACTAATAGGGGGTACCCTTGATTTCACAAGTTAGTACTGCTATTTACTCCGTTGCTATGGGAGCTAGGGCTTACCCCGTTTGCGTTTAATATAGAACACATTTACCCCTAAATAGTGCCATGCCAAACACAAAAAAAAACAAAAAATGGAGTTATGCCAATTGTGCTTCAAAATTGTGCCAGAAAAACGGATGTTCTATACATTCATGTTTCTGGCGCAACAAAAATTTTAAAAACTGAATTTTTAAATTTTCGTAATTTTCGTTTTACCAATAACAAGAACGTGTAGCAAAATTGTTACGTATACGCCATGGTGAATGTTGTGGAGTGCATCACATTCATGTTTCTGGCAAAACAAAAATTTAAAAAAAAAATTTAAAATTCAGTTTTTAAACATTTTTGTTGCGCCAGAAACATGAATGTGCTACAGGTATAAACTTTCAAATACGATTTTGGCACATTCATGCTTTTGGCAAGCGAGCGACGATATATCATAACTTTAAACGAGCTAAACTTGTATATTTGTACATTTGTACAGACTATCTCGGGAACCGCTAGACCGATTTGGATACAATTTTGAATCTAAGACTATCCACTTGGGGGTTGCCACTTGGGCGGATTACATGGTTGCCACCTATCAATTTTTTTTTTTTTTTTAATTATGGAGCAACATATGCCAATATGGGTATCAAATGAAAGGTATTTTCAGCCGTATTCCAAATATGACGATTTCAAGCAGTGTAACCCCTAGAGTTGCCACCTGGCCGCGTTTTATTTATTTTATCTGATGTATATTTGTGTATCCAGACTATCTCGGGAACCGCTTGAGCGATTTGGATGATATTTTGTATATAGATAGTATGTTTGATTCTAAGCCTATCCACTTTGCGGTTGCCACCTGGGGCGGTTTACAGAGTTGCCACCTATTTTATTTTTTTTTTTATTTTGTAGCAACATATGTCAATATGGGTATCAAATGAAAGCTATTTTCAGCGACATGCCAACTAAAATATTTTCCAATAGGGTATCTGCCCAGGGTTACCATTTTACAGTATTGTATTTGTATTGTATATTTTTGGGATCATATTTGGACTATTTTAGGATCATTTTGAGATCATTTAGGGGTCACTTTGGAATAATTTTGGGGCTATATTGAGATCATTTTGGGTTCAATTTTGGATTAATTTAGGACAATTTTGGGGTAATTTTCGGATAATTTTGGAGTCGTTTTGGGATCATTTTGGGATATTTTTTGAGTACATTTAAGGGTGTTTTGAGGTCATTTTGCGATAATTTTTCGGTCGTTTTGGGTTCAATTTCGTATCATTTTGGAAACATTTAAGGGTCTATTTGGGACAATTTTAAGATTATTTTGGGATGATTTTAGGTAAGTAAAGTTAGCGCTAAATTGATGACTTTGGGTAAGTAAAGTTAGCGCTAAATTGATAGCATCGAGTAGGCTGGGTCACCCAGGTACTGTATATTCATCTGCTTTTATTGCTTTTTGTCTCGCTTACAGTGAATAGAGAAGTTTTGTAGTTAATTTAATTTTGTTTTTGTGTCATATAACTGTAGTTCAACTCATGCTGTGTCAATAGACTGCTGTGATTTGTTAGCTAACTAGAAGAGTATGCAAAGGATTTTTTTTTTATGAAACACAAACGGAAATGTTTCTTCCCAACCACACTATAACAGAATTTTTCGAAAAACGGCCGATCGCTAAAGGAATGTAGTAAATTTTTAGATAAGACATTATTGGAAGAAGTCGCGTTCTTTGAACAAATTCAAGATTATTAATGAAAAATATCCCAACTAATTCCAAAAATCTATGAAACATTTTTCGTTTCTCTTCTCTGCATACTCTGCCAACTGTGGCATTTAAAACAACATTATCCCTTACTGCTGTGAGTCTGTGTTTGGCTGTGATTGTTTTTATTTTTCAACGCATCTTTTTATCTATAGACGTAAACGTGCAGGCATTAAGCTAATTAATTCGCACCGAAATGTATTGCCAGAATTAATTAAAACTATATTAACACAAAACATTGTAACAGAAAAAAAAAAAAAAAAACATTTGTGTTTTTAGTTTTCACATAATGAATGTAAAAAAAAGTATCACTGGCGAAAAAACAATATAGTCGCTTATTTGACTACAATAAAAAATTGTATGAAAAAAAAAAACAACAAAGAGTTGCATAAAAAGAAGAATTAATTTGTTTGATTACGGTTTTGTTGAATGCAATAAAATAAATATTTTGATTTTTGTTGATGCGTATTTTATTATTGTGATTAAATAATTGAATTTAATTAGCTGAGTGCAAGTAAAAAATAAGTAAGGGAGTATAAGAGGTGGTTGAAGCAAAAATTATATAGCTAGTTTTTTAATATTTTTTATCTTATTTTACTTTATTTTGTATTTTTTAATATTT